>JAYGXS010000001.1:19495196-19559476 GCA_036362985.1 Ligula intestinalis | reverse complement strand
TCGCCAATGATGGATTCACGACAGATTTCAAAACTCAGGCGAATCGATTTTTATCCCAGCGTTCACATCTGCCTTCTTTCAAAACTGTTTGTGGGTTTTATTTGGGCCTTTCCCAACCATGCTGCAGGACGTTAACCTATTCTATTGAGCAAAAGCCGATGCATACAATGTACGTTTTATGCCCAAATGGAGCCTATAGATTAATAAATGTACATAAAAGAGGTCTGCGCTGGCAGTTTTTCGTTGTTTTCCTCGTACAGGAGTCGAAGACACTACAGGTTCGACAGTTGAAATAGATGCTGGATACAACCTGATTAGAACACCTTTTTAAATTTTTGCTCAAAAACACACCCCAATGAAAATACGCTTCTTCTATGCTGTTTGAAAACGAAGTTTACGGTCACTTTTAAATAAATCGGCAGGGATTCCTTATTTAACAGACAACACCTTCTTCAATCTTAAGCTCTTCTCTGTTGCTATCTGTTGGAAAGATCGCCGCACTTTGTGTTAAATATTGCATTGCGTGACATTGAAGGTAGCAGTACGAAACTCTAAAAATGGGTAAATTTCCCAATTGAGTAACCTTACGATAGAACCTATGTTGTACAGTGTCGTATTTTGCTTCGTTATGGGTAAATCCCTATTTTGCCAATATGTTTTTATTCGTACAAATGTGACTTTTGAGTAAACTTTGACAGTCCTACTTACTGTTCATGCACTGTTAAGAGGAATTACCTAAATTAGGCTTCGATTTCTGTACGCCATCTCTCGATGCTGGCTGAAGAACGTGTGTTTGAGTCATGAGTTTATAGAATTGTGCTTCCAATTCGAGCTGGTCTGGTTTCTGGCGAAGGCAATGAAAATTAGAAACCAGTGATTAGGCCTTGGTCGAGGACGCATTGAAGGATACAGACAAATAGTTTTTGTACATACTGATTTGGGTCTTCGGGAATCTTCATAAATATTCTGCCTCGGTTACACTCCGAAGGATGGGAACTGCCTTTACTCACCACAACGGAGCTTGCATAATTATCCAAGTCATGGGTTCGTTTAGGTGGGCAATTACGTCTGCATAGGCGACACCCTAGCTCTCCCACCTTTACACATGTGCTTTTCAGCTCATTTCGTGCAAATTTTCTCAAGTTTTCACTGGTGATAACCATACGAATCATTTGCACTGCTTCCAAGTAAGTAATCAACTATTTATTTTTCGCAACACGTTTCCAAATAAAACTTCTTCTTACTGCCTCCACCAAAAGTTTTTATAGCCATAGGTACCCACTGCAAGATACTTGGACTTTTTAAAAATTGCCAATACGTCCCCTGACGAGCCTACGTTTTCGTTCAGTGAATTTCCATGAGGTTTTTATATTTATCTCGTTATTGAACTGGGTAAATATTTTGATCTACGGGCTCCTAAAAGTGTGGAGCTAAGGATCACTTTCAATAACCCACTTCCTTGGAAAACTCAAAATATTTATGCCTCGAGGTCGGCCGAAAAGAAGCCGTGGACTGCTTAGTTTCTCAGAACTGTCGTGCTGTCTTTTTCCTAGTGCGTGTTCAGATGGAGGAAACTGAAAAGAGGATAGCACTGAACTACTCAACCACAAGCACTTTTAAATTAAACTTCAGTATAGTAAGCGGGGTCAACAATAACGTTTCTATTTTTTCATTTTTGCCTATAAAATGCATCCAGCTGAAGAAAAACAATGCGTGTGTGTTAAATTTAACAAAAATTAATTATTCAAGTTTGTTTTAATTTCCACGCGTGGAAGAAAACGTATTGACAGGGATTCATGCTGTGCAGCTTAAAATACTTAGCCGTTTATTTAAGCTTCTCCTTCCTTTCCCTGCATTTTTTCGGTGTTTCTGAGCAGGAAATAACATCAGTTAAAAAGGCGTAGGTCAAAGAAACGTACTATTTACCTTCTTTATAGTATTTTACTCTTCGTTGCCGTCCTGATGACAGACTTTTACTATGACTTAAATTAAGCACAACGGGCAAATTTAAATAAATATTTTGTGTGAGTGAAATTGGCAACTCTTTTTTCTTGTAATTTGATAACATTTGTAAAAAGAATCTCGTTCAAAACTAACTTATGTTTTCCTAATCAGTCTGTATGCAAACGTTTGGGACGCAGAGCCTGAATTGTAGTCCACCAATTCGGTGATGTAAAATATTGTTAATAAATGAAACAGAACCTCCCACCTCAAACATTTGATGCAAAAAAAGTTACTGTTTGGGCTTTCCTGGTAAGTTGCCTAATGATAAAATGGTCTGTTGTTATAGTTTATTTTCCAAAGTCTACCTTTATTAGCCAATAAGGATGTTCTTTTGGTTTTGGTCTGCAGGCCTACTTTTACTTACATTTTCAGTTAACTAAAACTATTGCAAACCTCTATAATTTCGTTCTATTTGTTCATTTTTTTCGAATCTGAAAGACTCTGGGTTAACCGCACCACTATTAATGCATTTTTTAACGAATTTATTAGTAAATTTTGGCGAGGAATAAATTCTAAGCCGGCCTCATAAGAAGGCTTTTCCACTTTACTTGAATGAGCAGTTAATATCACCTTATCGTCTCGCAGACTGCAACCGTTCGACTTTTCTTAATTGTGTAGTATAACTCCATGAATTGGGACACATTCTATCATACCGCTTTATGTTCTACATTCCCACATGAACATCATATCAAGATATATGCGCAGAAAGTGAGGAGAAATATAGATTAAGGAGACTCCAATGTAACTAAGGCATCGTCAGCTGGTCAGTTTTAAGGGCACCCGAGTCTCAATCTTCTCTTCTTTGGTCATCAGGTTTCATGAAATTCGCCGTCCTATCAATTGCGCCAGCGCCTCAACGTCTCATTTTTTGCGATCGACAATATTAACGGTGATGTACTGCATTCACCGATCGATTCGGAGACACGTCTTTCCACCGGGTTTAGAGTTCATTCAGGGGCACTACAGGCATTTGCACAATGGTCAACCTTTTCGCCTTACATGTTTATAGCGAATGTATTTAGATAAAGTAACATTAAAAGGTGTTTGGGAAAGTTAGACATGATAAAGTGAAATTAAATACTTCTGATATATGCCAGCGGAAGGCGGTAGACCGACGAATGCGGCGAATTCCACCGTGTAATTCACAGCATGGCATGTACCGGTGGGGGTGACTTGTATGTACATCAGTCTATAATGACTTTGGGCTTGCAAAGCACCTGCCGAACTCGCTCATCTATCTGGGTCCATTGGCAATTCAGAACCAGTACGAGATGTGGCGGGCTAGGGCACATTCGCTGACAAAGTAAATCAATCTCATGAGCGTGCCACATGCGATCCCGTCACTGTAGCCGATTTTTATAGAGAAAAGATTGGTCGCCTTGAATTTTAGTTGAGTTTGAGTGCCAAAGAAGGCACAGTTAAATTGGGTTATTGAAAATGGGTCACCAGTCTGCGAGGCCGCAATTTTCCCTTACGTGAGCATTGCTCTAAATTTGGACTTTAAGTAGGTCGTGATATTTTAAATTGTGACACATTTATAATAGTGAGGAATCCTCTGATATATGGTGCGTACAGATTGGCCAGGTTTGCCCTCTCTCATTTACCAGCCCGTTGGTAAGGTCAGTCAACCATTTGATACTGGGAGTGGGCATCCATGACAAGCACAGCATGAGTTTACACACAGACGTGTCACACAGCCCTCATGTGTACAATTATAAAGATATGCATGTACTCTGTTCAGCCCGTTTTGTGTGTGCTGTGACGTAACAGGTCTCCAGTACATTTCCTTTTTGCTCCGTGATTCGCTCACTAAGGTGATAGCAGACCCATGTAGAATGCAGAAAAAACGATCCGGATCTGTGAAATGAAAGGCTTAGCAGCTTGACCTACCATATTCATGCGATAACAAATAATAATGGACAGAAATATGCAATCGATGCCACATTTAATTGTCCACGATGGTCAAACAACCGACGCTGAGCTTGTAATAGCAAATAACGGTTTGCCTCTTTGTGTCAACATAACGAAAAACTGCAACAAGGTAGGGGGTGGCTTGGATCCCAGCTGGGTTAAACGTGTCACAACAGCCACAACAAGATGGATTCATTGCAGCCTGACACCCACTGTAACAGTCGGTGATTCCACACAAGCGTACACTCCCTCGAATGCATTGTTCGAGCTATCCCGTCTTTTGGCAATCGTAGAAGCCACTGCATCCAGTACACCGTGACAAATACAGCAGCGCAGGGTTTATTTTTATGATGAGGATTATGCGCATACGCAATATATTTCACACCCTCTTCACACACTTATGTCCCATTTGATAACCTGAGGTAGTTAACCAACCAACACGTTACCAATACAGGCGAATATGTGGGTCCCATGTCTTGAATGAAAAGGAGAGTTAAAAGCAGATACGATCGCTGGAACAAGAATTTTATTCGCCGAACGTTTCAAAGACCATCGGGGATTCATCTTCAGAGACATCCGCATAAACAGTAGCAGAAGCGGGTAGTTTATGCGCAGGAATTTCAGCATTTATAGGACATTGTCACCAGGATAATTGCCCGCTAGTGTGCTAATTGCTTGATGATGGGCGTGCGGGCAGTAACCTGCTGAACTTTTACTGCACCTGGTGAAACTGGACGTGATAATTGCTCGGCCAGCTTATTCCCGATGTTGACTTTGGATGACGTGGTGGCCTGTTCGTTCCTCAAGTGATGACCTGCTTAGGTTAAATTGAGCCACATTACCGAGTGTGGATTTTGCAGGTCGTTGAACTTGGTTGTAGACTGGGGACCCATGGCCCATGGCTCAAGTTATAAGCCAAACACAGAATTTTCACCGCTAGCGAGAATGTCAGCCTCATCCAATTTGATTGGGTTGGATGCCAATACTCAATTTGCGGCTCATTCGACGAGACCCGGTCTGGAGGTTGCGAAGTATTTCGACTGAAGCCAGTCTTCCTCCATTGTTCAATAATTGTGAGACGAGTTTAGTCATTTTTTTCTTATATCTCTCATTGAGCAGCCTGTTTATCGCAACTGCTGCTTGAAAGGGCATCAGCTGGATAAGGGGAGATTCCATGAAACCTAAGGTGAGCGGAATTCGTGGCATAATTCATTTAACACTCCTTCCATCTGAATTTTCGTCTGTTGTGATTTATTCAGCGTAGAGTTGGACCAGAATTTGAGCAATGGGTCATCTGGTTAGATGTCTCCGTTAGGCGAATTTTATTCACAGCACCGATAACGGAACGCCACTATAAATGACGGTCTTCTATGCAGGAAATCGATATTAGTGTGGAATTCTTTTCCTGGGCAACACTATTTTTAACAGCAGACGCTCTACCAGCAAGATGTGAAACAGCAATGCTGCTTGCACGTGCTTCTGTGTCTGATGCAAATAAAACGAACTAGGAATCTTGAACTAAAATCAAAATTTACCTGTGCTAGTACTCCATTATTAATTGCCTGAATGAATTTGATTGCTTTCTTTTTTTGGAAAACTTCATCACGAAAGTTTCGTGCGAAGGTCACCAGGGCACACAGGACTGTCAGAAATAAAAATCACTGTTTTCTTGCACGAACAGCAGCCATGGCTACATTAATTTGCTTTTAATGTGAAGACTGTCTGATGAATTTCCGTATGTCTTTGATTTAGGCGAGAAAAACTGTAACTAAAATAAATGCTTCAATGCCACTTAGTCATCAGGGACTATTTTAGGAAAACGGACAACCCACTGCGCAGTATTAAATTGCATACATGACAATCCACCGCAAATGATTAAAGTCACTACTGTTCCCGGTGAGGGCATAGCGGTGACCTGCACCATAGGTTGTTTGCAGCGAATTTCCCTTCATATTGCATAACCAGACCTCCTTAACCTAAATGGCAATTCGAAATGAGTTCGGACGGATTTTTTTTCGGGTTAAGGGTATTTAAAACATTCAACAGTCTATCCCGTATATTCTTACGCTAATAAAAAACATCCAAAATTATAATAAGTCCAGTTTTGGACACTAGCCATGCAGGTGTCACTGTTACTTGGCTGTCACGTGCACCATTGGCCTGTCGCCATCAAGCAAAAACCATGCAAAATGCCGGAGTTTGCGGTGGCTTGATAATACCTCGCAAACCGACACTAGGTAGGGTTGTAAAACTGATTAATCTGCAACCTTACATCAACCTATTTCGGTCGTGTCGAAATGCCGCCTTTAAACGACCTTCTTCCTGATCGCTTGCAAAAAGGGTCTCGCACATTTTCGACTATTCAGAAAGTTTATTCTGCAAAAATTAAATGATCACCTAGGTAGTATGAATTTTACTTAGTGGTTTTCTTGTGGCCCTTATAAATTCAATTATTTTTACTTGAAAACATCCGCAATGCGCTTGCATTTTGTGTATTTTATAGCAGCTTAGCAGCTATTCACCAAGTGCCTTTGAATCGACAAATATTAGTGTGCTGTGTTATTTAAAGCAAACTTTATCTCTTTTCCTTCCATTTTATTGTAGGCCAAGCTTCCAATTGCCTGCTTGATCCAGCGCCGTGCATGATCTCGCATCACTTTTTTTGCATGCAGTTTACTGCTTGTGCGCAGAGTGCGTCTAGCATTTCCAAGCCTGGCTACACCGAAGCATGATAAAATCCATCTCTGGTGTGATTTTGGTTCGCTTGGTTGAGGACAGACACCAGGTAGACGTCAATCAATCATTCCATTTCACCCATGAAATACCGATTAAACACTCCAAAATCCTGCGGCAGCGGAGACTTGCCATCATCCTGCCTAGACCGACGTGTCTTGAAAATAGGCTGCACACGAATCAGTAAGACAAATTTCATTAGGCATTTTACTCGGATGGAAAACATATTTGAGAATCCTGGCTAACATTTCAGGAAAAAGCGAACCTTCTGGTATAGTAATTTGGCATCACTAGTTGTTTTAGGACAACCACCTCTCCCCGTAATTCTTAATGTTGAATTGTTCGCACGAAAACTTGTCGCAAGTGACGCCGAATGCACTGCCAATTGAGAGGTAACCGTGCAAACATGTTTTAAAGTTTTTGAAACTGAGGCAAAACCGCGCAGCATTTATCCTATATTACAGGTTTCGACTCGTCCTATTACTGCGTGATGAGGTTCAACCCTAAGCCACCACAGATTTAGTCCACGTTGGGGTGTTATGAAGGTTGTGGTCATTACCTACTTGGGCATGGCTATTCAAATCTTTTTTGCGTGAGATATTAATAAGAGGTTGTCAACTATAGTCGTGCTTTGCTTTTTTCAACTAGACCCTTTTTGCATGTTTAATATGTCATCCTCTTTCAACGTTATAATTAAAGGGAAATGATCTAAGTTTTCCTCATGCCTAAGAGCATAAAATTTTCCCCGGTCGATCTAATCAATGCATTATGTATTGTATATGATTTGACATCCAATTTTTAAAATGCTCACGCATTATGTTGCAGTCTTAGGCTTCAAGTCCAAAAATTTTAAATCAACCACCTTCTATAGTTAAAGCGCGTGTCCATTTTGCCAAAGGGTCGATGCCGGTGTGGGATTCTTCTTCTAATGTCGACTTTAGTTTATGCATATGGTGTCCGGGGAGCCTGATTTGTATTTGAATTGAATGAAATAAAGCCATAAATGGCATAAAGGAAACTCGGCTGACCTTCACCTATTGTGTGTAGTCTTATCACGTTGTATACTCTAAGAAACGGAACACCATCGGGTTTTGGAGATGCACTATAACGGCTCTTCGGTTGCATACCACAAGGCGACCACGTTCAGAGCCTTGTGTAGCATAGTGCCACCTGTTTCCACGCGATTTGGCGCGACTAAATGTAAAGTGTGGCATAAAGATTCAAAAATATTTAGGGCTCGAGAAATTTACGCCTCCAAGTTTGGGATATATTCATAGAAGCCAACAATGAGCAAAATGCATGTTAAATTCAAATTCTGGTATCTTTAAAAATTTTGTTACATGCGACTCCTAGTCAAAAATAGTTGTGTCATCTTTTACGGTACATGGATTGGTAAACTGCATTGTGCGTGCAGGCCCGTAACTTCATCACCTTGCGTAACCTAATGCCAGCTCTTCTAACTTTGTTTGCCTAGGCTATATGTGCAACGCGAAAATTGAAGTCTACTTAAGTATTTATAAATGTGTGTCTCCAGTGTGATATAAAGTTCCATGAATTTATACTAAACAAAATAAATATGGAACTCCTAGCTTGTTATTTATTGTTTATTGAAGTACATGTAAGACAAAATTTAAAATATATGCAGCATCTCCTTCGGCGGCAAATACGTTGATTCCATCTATAGTGTGTGCCTTGTCTTGACTGTACTCCGAGTCCTTCTGCTCACCCAGTTACTGCAACCTTAAGTAGTTCTGTGTTAAACGATGCATAACCGCCCGTTGGGAGTTGATGTTCCGAAGAAGAAGATGCGATCACTGGAACAAGGACTTTATTTTCCTGACGTTTTGGATTCCTTCGGGAATCCATAGTCATTGGTAATCGTAAACAGGTCTGACACATGCGCAGACATGCGCAGTTGACGTTTCATTGTTCCCCTTACACAAATTCTTAGAGAGCCGTCAATTATTGATGCTGAGTGCAAGTAAAGGAGGAAATAAATAAAGAAATTGCCAGCGCAAAACTGATGTGTTTTTTTTGAACGACACATGTATATCTCCCATGCAAAAGTCTTACTTTTAGAAAGACCGAACATCGCCATACTGAGGATGTTTGTTTCTGCTGAAAGACTTGATTAACTGCGTCTTTCTTTAGTGAAGCTCGAGAATTCGTCACCCAAACGCTAAACATGCATACAGTTTTGTAGAATAGAGGGAAAATCAGCCGGCAAACGACCCTGAAGTTAAATATTTGGTCATGCACGAGCAAAGCATATCGCACAAATCAAAATAGCAATCTGCGAAAATAAAACCCACTATAACTGCAGGTCTGGGTGAACTGCGTTTGGTCACTTTAAGGTGGTAATCCTTTAGAGTTGTTTGTACACAGTAGAAGTATTACTTGATTCTGCAAGTCTTAATCACAGGTCATTCGTTTCATGGAACTAAGTTAAACGGCTCACTAAAGCGCTTACCTTTTTTTCAAAATTTAGTGAATGGTGACACTGCGGTCCAAACCTTCCGAACCGGAGACAGTACAAAAGGTATATTTTGCGCTTATCACATGCCCCACAGTTAAAGTTTTCATGGACAAATGACCGTTTGCCTTATTTAGATTTAGATGGTGTTTCGGATTGCCATTGGATGTAGTTCTGCTTTTATCTGGAAAGAGTTATCCACAGTTTTAGTACAACTTTGGACATCGCAACGAGTTCAGATGGTACTCAGGTTTAACTAGCTCACTAAGCAAGTAGATTTTGCTGTAAGCAGATTCCAATATGACCTACAGAGGTAGTGTGTATTGTGACTAAGAACAGCCCTCATAATTGCACCTGACGTTGACGCAGTGCATTCGCAAATATCCTTTTTGTCCTCAGGAATGCTTTAGATACTCCTGAATAAAAATGAAGACGTTCAGGATAAAAAAAAAACAGAATTTACTTGACTTCTCGGTGCGCGAATGTCTGAAAGTTTTGGAAGGATTATGGGACTGAACCAAAATCAGTAAAATTTGCAAATAACACTTAATTAATGTCGTCCTCTATGCCGTCATTCATCTCTGCCGACCTTAATTTGTGAAATGTTTTCTGACGGTCATGCAGCAGTGTCCCACCACATTTATGAAAATAGACATTGATAAACCCGTTTTTTGCAAGCTGATGTTAACTGCTACCTAAATATTAGTCTCCATTTGCTCCAGAATAATACTTTTTGAAGCTAGTGTCAAAACATTTCGCACTACGATCGTAAGTGGTCATGATATCCGCGTGTTTCCTCATAAATTGCTGTCCTTGTGAAAGTCTTAAAAACAGTTAATGCTAACTTAAGCTACCCTCAAGCAACCACCTGCTTCCACCTGTGCACCTTTCCTTCGGCAAGGTGTCCAAACTGGCCAGCGGGCATAGTACACCGTTCATCTTAAAACACTACATATTTTTGAGATCGCCTCACTCAATATTAGTTGGTTTTCTATAGAGAACAGGGTGGTCTTGGGTTTGAAACCACCGAGGCCGCCAAATTAAACTCAATCGGTCCAAAAGAATCGCAGAATCATGTTATGGATAATCAGCGACTGCATCATGAGAGCCGGATGTTGTATCATGCTAACTAGCTAAAAATTTGCCAATAAAAGCGAACACGCGAGTCAAAGGATAAAATTGAGAAGAAGACGACTTCATCGTCCCGGACGTCCAATTTAAGATGGAGAATAAAGAGAAAAAACAACTGGCCTTCCTTGGTCTCTTCATCTGGCGCAAAGGTTGTGGTGGTTTAGAGACTAATATATTCAAGAAAGCGACAAACACGACGCAAGTACTGAATTACAGAAGCAACCACCAAATCAGCCGAAAATGCAGTTGCGCAAAAACGTTATATCGTCGTGTTGAGACGCACTGCAGCGAACCATAAAACAAAGTTGCCGGAGTACAATATCTTCGGCGGGTGTTCAGAGAAAATGGCTAGCCGCATAACTTAGTCAACTGGTGCCTACGCAAACAAGATAGCCAACAAAGTCGCACCCACCCCAAAATTTGGCGAGCGATCCCGTACGTCAAAAACGTCTCTGAGGCTATCGGCCGCCTTCTCGCACCACTTAGAGTTGGAGTCGCACACAGGCTGGAAGCAACCGTAAGGCGTTAGATAATGAAATTGAAAGACCCACTTCCAAGCAAGAAGCAAGGCGAAAGATCAGCAGTTCAGACCACGCATGCCGTTCAGCAGACCACCAACATTCAAGAAAGAAATTAAGGTTAATTGTCGTCCTATTTTTGCAGAAAAAACTCTGTCCAATAAATACTGCAAAAACCTATACATGTGCTACCCTGTCTGCTATTGCTCTTTGACTATGTCTTTGATGACAATTTTGCGACGGATATCGAAACGTCAGGCGAATAAAAGTATTGTCTAAGCGACCGGTTCGTCTTCTTCTTAAGCTCAGAACACTTAACATGGTATACGCCTCTTAAGTTGTCCAATTTTTCGTTAGTCCGATTGACTGCAGTTCAGTATGCTGGATATATATTTTATTTTTTCTTTGTGAACAAGGTCGCACGCTCTCAGCTAGACATTAACTACTTGCCTTACCGACAGACGTCACATAGGTTGTTCATTGCGTGCACGTAAGTGAAAGTTAAGACAACGAGTGACCAGCATTACCTGGTATATTACGTATTCCACACATAGCGACTTATGCGCGACGCTTTAGTTGGTATATAGACACAAATCCATATGGAAAAAATTGTGTTGCTAACCTTTCAAAATTTCTTTTGTGACAACAATGCTTTCCATTATATTATACACGCAATGCCTGCCACTACAAAGCAGGAAACTCCACGCGATTTCTTCCATAATTTTTTTGAAGTTACTGACAATAATTCTGTTGACGGATATCTTCGCCATCTACACTTTCAGAATTGACAGGCGCTGTGTGGTGGATTTAGAAACCTATGTTAGGACTGCAGTTTCTGCTAATTTAGTTTTCATTGTAGTCATTTTTCAATTTTTAGACATTTTATCACGCCTACAATTATTAATTCCTGCAATTATCCCTTCAAGGTATTATTTGTATTTCAGCTCTAATAGAAATGGTGTTTGTGTTATCTGAATTTTTCTCGACTGCTTGTAAACGCAAGCCCTATTTGCAAGAGAAAAGTACTTTGCAATGCTCTCTGTATGGTAAACATCCAATCTAGCTGATGATACATTCAACGCTTAAAACTACATAACAGGACGTTGATCACGATTTCTGCCATAATCTTTTTGGCTTGCTGACAGCAATTTAATTCATCCATTGTGGCTTTATTGAGCCTTTATTTTACCAGGTTACACAGACTTCCTGTGTTCGCTAAAGTTTCCATGACTTTGTCCTTATTTTTAATACCTTTCTATTAAGGTGCGTGCGAAGATTATCACTCGCAAACAAACAGCGTCCTCGTTAAACTCATCCATGCCATTTTCGTTTTTAGTAAATCCATGTCTTTTGTTTTGGATTACACGTATTATTATTTCCTAAAACGATTTCCTGCCCTTTTGTGTGCTTGAGTGCCTATTCTCACGCCCCGATGCTTCCTATATGATAACCGTTCGCTATAGATGTTGATGCAAACCATGCCGAAAACCAAACAACAGAAAATTGTTCATGATTTATGTCATAATCTCCTCGACTTCTCGGCAGTAATTCTATTCATCCACCAAACAAATGTTGGCTTCCAGGAGTTTTGAAGTTTCTAGGTTTCCCAGAAACCTTGCTTTTTATAAAGAAGCTTTTAATAGGCATATCACCTGTCAAGTAAAGACTGTGCTGTTATGTCTCAAACACTTGGATTTTTTTATATGTGCTTTACTACACTTATCGCTTTTTGTTATTCTGGCTATTTGTGCTGTAGAAAAAAATGTGTTTGGTTTTTTATATTTTTCCCAACTGTCTGTGCATACTAATTATTTTGTAAGCAATGCAATACTCGAAAAAAATTTTTCTTATCTACTTTATAACATTGCAATGTATTTGATATCACCTAAATGTTGTGTTTAGCTTTTATTTACTACATTCACTCACCTGTCTGTTTCTCCGTCCGTTGAGCTCTATTAGTATTTTGTCTGTCAAATTGAACGACTAAAATGACTATCCTGATATATTCCTAAGAATGTGATTTAAATGGCACAGATGTGTGACCTTATTAGCATCTTCTTTTCACACATTTAAACAGATGCAATTATCGCAGTAGGTTCCACTGTTTCCTTGTTGATTGTATTCGCGTTTAACGAAATTTCGTGTCTCAGAGATATGTTATATAGCCACATGGAAGTGACAAGAAAAGTGCATAGTCATGCGCTTCGTCAACCAGAATTCGCAAAGTGATTATGTGGTTAACAAGGAATTATGTTTGCTTTATCTGCATTGTCCTCGACTATAACTGTATGCTTATTATGGTAATAGCAATACATCCGCTGACTACATCCGGTCAAGAGAAGCATTCTCATCTTCATAGAATGCAATCCTTTGCTAGAAGTTTACACTTATTCATATTTTCTAAAGCATCTTCCTGGTCGCATTTGCACAGAACGGAACTAAAAATATGTGTATTTGATCACCATATCTAACTGCCTGGCTGTCTGGTGACGCATATCAGCATTTTCTTTGTCAACTGGGATGATAAGGGAAGACAGTTCGTAGGTCGATTTCGACTATGTCTCCGGTGGGCTCCACGGCACGAAGGTGACTCACGTGTGCATTACTTTAAGTGATACAAGACGTTCGCTGCATCTGTGGCACTCACATCTCCTTCGTCTGCCTGTTCGTGGTGTCAAGACAGAGGCACGAAGACCGGAGACAGGATCTGGAGGTGGTTAGCAGAGCCGGAGGCGGATCTGCTGGCTTGGCATGTCCTTACTTCACAAGTGGAGGATGCCTAAGTCCGCGACCACGCGTGCAATAATTGCCTTCCATGTTCGGAAAATATTCATGCGAATGCTACCTGAATGCAGCCTTTCATGTCCCGATAAGCCTTCATTTTGGCCCAGCGCATTTAACACGCGGCCCGTTAAAGAGGAACACGGTAAAAATAACTGTAACGCAGAATACACGCGACTTAGTTTTGACTAGAACAGGTTTGCATGCCATTAGCCCTACACTCTATTCCCACATGTATTCCCTTTCAGTTGCTGAAGGATATAAGACTACCGGAGGTAAATTTATAATTTCTGGCTGACCCGCCACTCAGGAACCATCCGCTGGAGGGAGCAATGGAATACTTTCTAATAAACATTGCTAACAAGCGGGTCTGTATTGCTAGAAGTTTGGCTCTCCTGTCGGCAGTTGCAATTTTGAGAACAAAACATGACTTAATAGGGTGTTGTGTGAAAAAAGTAAAGTTTCGGATTATTTAAACGTCCTGTTTGCTTCTTTCTCTTCGTCTGCCTTACATAAAAGTCACAAAGCAACCCATATCAACTGAAGAAGAAATCGGAAACAGTTGATGTCATCTAATAGGCAATATTGACGGCTTTGTTGCTGTTTGGTTCAACAAGAGGGATCTTTCCTGTGTACAGATTCGCCAACCTGATTTTCTTTTCAAAGCTCTCCCTGTAAAACGTGACGAGGATGCAAAATTAATAAGGATCCAGATGCTCCTAATGCAGCTCTTTCACCGTCTCTTTCTGCACCAGCCCTTCTGTTTATCATTGCACCATCATAAAAACCAATTTATCACATTACTTTTCGAATTATTCGTCTAAGGGAGCTTAAAAGCCGTGTTAAGTACTGATACTCACACCATTAACCTTGACCGTAGCGGAGACCTTGTCATCCCATCGGTCGCTGGCCTATATTGGTGGCGTATAGGTGTTTATAGTTGCCGCATTAAGGACGCAATGATTCTGCTTTGTTTGTTTTCACTTGCAACCTCTGCCTGTTTCTCAGCCTTTTCTCAACTTGTGTCAGTTCCAAGTTGAAGTCAGACAAACTTGAGATGGCATATGGCACAGTGCTTCATATCGAGAATCTAAAAGCGCTACAATTCGCACTGAAATCAGAAGAATAAGATATTTTAGATGGACAATCGTAGGAAGAAGGCAGTATGGCCTGAATCCGCAAAAAAAAAGAGTTAAACTTGGCGTGACCTCAGTTTTATTACTTTCCCCAATCCAGTGTCATCGTGATTTAGGCTTAGCTGTGTAAAATCGGTGTTACTCCCGCCGACGTCAGAGTAGGCAACCACCGTTGGTAGAAACACCAATGGCCGGTCGACCAAGTCGGTGAGGTTTAAAGTGCGAATATTTATCGTAGTAGAAACATTGATCACTCTATCGGCCTGAGAAGCGTTTACCCATATTTTGTTTCGAGGGGAATTTTGGCTGACAATGCTCAAAGCGTCCGTCCAGTGTGTACTATAACCCCGTTTGATTTTTATCTGAATTTATGCAAGCAGACAATTATTTGCAAAACTAAATGCTTCCCTGAAATCCCACTTTATAAACTGTCAATAACCGAAGTGAAGAGTGCTATCGATCTTGCGGTGGGTGATTAAACTTGTTCAGGTGACACCTAACTCTCACTTCTTGACTTGGAAATAGCTGTTAAAAGATACAGTAGATGTCGATTACCGTCTAAACACTGGCTAACTAATTTTCTCCTAGAAAATTGGTAAATATCCTTATTTAACCGAAAATTGAATGGACATACGCAGTGCCGTCATGCTGGCAAATTCCAGGAGACATTTGGCATCGGATATTATCAAAACTGAATTGGGCTTCCCAAAGCTCAGCTAAATGATCACGACTGATGAAAATAGTAAATCGTGCTGCTATTGGGTACCTAGGAATTCAGTAGGAAATTGCGATTTATACGCTGCCGTTTTAATAACAAACAACGTTACTGTTGTAGGGTATATCCCCACTTCTGCGCACCCGACAGACAGTACCTTAGGAACCTTCGGTACCATCGACGTGACCATTCAGTTGCTGTCAGCTTAAATGTTTGGAGAAGTGTCTAGATATCTTTAAAAGAACACTTTTCATGCTATCGACACAGTGCGCAGCGCATGTAATTTTTCCACCACGGAGGGAACTTACCATGGTTAAAAATAGCAGTAGATAGTGCTATTTGGCCATCGGAAGGAAATAAATTTGCGCAAATAAGTAACATTGAAATGAATTAAAGAGGCAAAGTAGCCGCTGACTTTTTTAGTAGGGCCAACTGGCTAACTAACGAAACTGTTCTCTTACAAACAGAGTAAAACTTGTAATAGACCCGACAAAAGTACGTTTATTTTACAGGTTTGTATCGAGCGTGCAGATGAATAGAGCTTGAAGAGAGCATAGTTGATTTGGGGCATTAGAAGGAATATCTGTAAACATCCTATTCAGTCAAAGGAATTTCACAAAAATAAACCATTAGAGCGATCAAATATTTTGTTTGATACCCTCTTTTTGAAGGGTTAAATAAATTCACTGCATTGATTCCTATTCATGGGTATAACTTCTGGGGCTGAAATTCAACACATACACCGATATCTAACAGTGCTTATTTGGAAAGACATTTCAACGAGCATACGTCTGCATTCAAAATATTCTCGTTAGGCCTTTACAATTTTACTGCTATATTACTAACGAAAATATGTGGTCGGGTGAAACTGTGCGGCTTTTAGGGTGCAAATTTCGTTCAGTCTATCAGAAGGTGTTAAAGCTATTGAGAGTTTACCCTTATGGTTGCCATCTTCCCGTTTTCATCTTGCCATGTTCCGTAGGAAATGAGAGGGATCTTGAAAAAGCCAGAGTCTAAGGAACAATACATTACGTACACAAAGTTAGGAGGACGTTGCCACTCGGTCCAGCGTGGCGCTCGACCGTGAGGGCCGTGTGCGAGCGAGAGTTTGTCAAAGTGGCAGGCGACGCTGCCTACGTCAGCACCCTGATGGGGCCGAATCCTTAATGTCCGTCAGTGCAGGAATTATCACAAGGGCCCCAGAGCGAGCTTCGTGTGAGTCAGCTTCAGGATGCTGAATGGTCCGACCCGTCTGGGGTGCGTATGTGCTTCCCCAAATGCGAGGGCAAATGTTGCGCGTCACATGCTGATATTGGCCATCGCGTTAAGTCGAGCGTGACTAGACGACCGAGATTTCCACTGTGACAGCATGTCTGTGGCATCAACAGTTAGGAGGATGTCGGGCAGCAGCGACCACGATAAGCCTTCTGTTTAGTGTCAGATTGACGGTTACCAGTGAAAAAGAAATTATCTGCGGGCGGCTGAATCGGTGGATTTTGGCCATTGTAATTGCGACACCTGTGTTAAGTTTTTCTAGGCGAATCTGACCGATGCTAGTTTCCCTTCAGCGAATAAGGCACTGGGAAGTCTCGATACAAGCCAGGAGTAAAGAACGCCAGCAGGTAAAGCGAGTTTTATGTAACCTATTATGCTCACACGTTGTCTTCCGCTGCATCTTCCACATAAGTTTTGTGCAATTGTAGTCTGCTTTGATATTTTTTATGTTTGGGGCTGCTTTCAAAGAGAACGAGCAAAACTGATTTTTGGCTAACTGGATTATGCTCAATTCTAATTACTTCTGAATACTTTTTTGCTGAACCACATTTTACTTTTCGTCAACGCTCACATCAGCTGTGAAGAACTGTCTCTAAAAATTGCACTGGATGACAGGTGGAAGATGTTTTCATATGTCATTTTTGCTTTCATCGAGACAAATAAATGGTAGGCTTAAGAGGAAATAATAGGAGAGAGAAAATGGTCGTTTAAAAGTAAGATACCTTTGATTGTCGCAAGCATTAGTATATGCGCGGATTAAAACCAACCATGTTTAACTTGATGACCGAAATACATATTAATACACCGGGGTAACTAGAACTTCCGCTGAAAGTATATGTTTACATTTGTTTAGAATTTCGTTTTTATTATGCCAGTAACCTTCTTGTTTCCTTGCGCTTACCAAGGAGATTCCAGCGGACAATGTTATTTTAAGTGACTTCAATGATAAAATGGGAAGCAAGAATGTTTCTAAATGCTAAGTCTGACAATGACACTCCCAATTTAACTTTGGCGTTGAGCCCCTCAACCCAGCACATACCCTCATCCCAACACGAAGCGCAACTCTTGCTTAATCTCTTTTTGTTTGATAATGCTGATTGGCTAATGTACAGGGCAATTTTAACCAGAGCTGTTTACAAAACTTACCAATTAAGGCTTGGTTAACACGATTATTATAATTTTAAAGTGTGCTGCACAATAGAGTTTTATGATTACATGAGCGTATAAATCAGCTATGCAGAATTGTGACTGCAATTTACATTTCGTTATTATCAGATGTGCTTGTTTTCTGCGTCTGTAAAACAGTTAAATGTTTGTCAAAGGAGGTAGATGGAAGAAAGGGATGTGTTGTGTAGAACCTCACCAAATATGTGGGCTATAAATATATGCACCGGCTATGCGCAAGCGGGTTAAACACGAAGACGCGAATTGAAATGCGTGAAACGAGGTATCTAATACTCGTGCCGTTATCACTTTAAAACCAAAAACTACTTATTTACCACTGCTTGCCTATTGATGGCTTTTTGAATGTTAGGTGGGTATTTCACAGTGGCTCATAAGGTTTATCTCCAACCTTTATATGCATCTTCAGAACGAGTCTTAAGAACTTGTTTTGAAGAGTTTGCTCGAATTAATCTCCGAGGGAAAACATCAAAACAGCGTTGGCACGTACACTGTTCAATCTAAGTAGTATTTCAAAGAATTTTCGAAAGCAGGTTGTGTTTCGAAGACATTCCCCCACCAAAACCGACTACACGTTCAAGTTAATTTTACGTTTTTCTATACTCGCGTTTTTTTAAATTATGTCATTAACTGCCAGTATGCTTGCTTTGCGGAACCGTTTTTGTCATCTTAAACTGTAAGTTCATTCTATCAGCGTGGGTCGTGAGGTTTCGTAAGTAATTGCCTACTGCATGAATATAAAACGATTGGCTTTTATTTTTTATGAATTCTGATTTGCAGCGAACATGAATCATTCGATGAGGTCAAATGTCATCAACGTTTGTTAACATGTGTTTCATTACCAATATACACCAAGGAAATCAAAATAGACAGACAAATGTACGGTAAGAAGTGTTTTTTAAACAGGTACGCAGGTACATGGGGATAAGAGTGGCAGTGCAGGCGAATTTTGAATTCAAGAAAACTCTTTTAGACTAAAAACGAGATGGTAGGTCAGAATATCAGGAACCATGTGGGCCGTTGCTTACGTTCTGTGGCTAAGAAAGCAATCCTTTTGCCAAATTCTGCCTGCTAGCAAATGCAACAACAGCGTCTCTCCACATAAACTTTTAACATTCGCTGCAGAATAAACCGCAGTCATCACAAAAAGCTTCCACTTTTCCCTGCTCGAAGAATCGGTTTCGTCTGACAGCGAAATAGTCTTCACACGATCAGAACACGTTTTTCTGTTTAGTCTGTTGCCCAGCAGGTTATCCAGAATGCAGCCAATATTACAGATTAGAAGTGTCATCAGCAGATCATACGGATGCAGGGGAATGGCGAAACATGTGGTTGCTCCTTCTTGCTGGAACTCTAATCGAGCGTTTTAAGTCCACAAATCGGAGTTTACTTACAGACTGCGCAGTTATCTAGGATTTACTTAGGGTATTGTTTTTAACAGTCCTTGCCATGATGGGTTGTTATTATTTCAGAAACCTGAAGCATTACCGTAAGGCTCACGTGTTTCTTTACAGTGAAGACCACTTGGACTGTATTGGACAGCCAGCGTAGTCTCTGTCTTTACTTCACAGGACTTTGATGTTGGGAGGGGCAAGTGAAATTGGACAGGGAGGGAGACCACCAAGTTAGCAAACATACACGATCACCTTGATCGAAGTACTAACTGGCGTGAAATAATTAAGCTAAGCGTAGTTTCAGGCAACTATCCAAGAGATCTGGCATCCATTTAAGCCATGTAAAGCAGATTCAGATCCACTTAGCTTTTGTCAGTGTCACATAACCGTATAATATTTTTTTTAATTTGCACGGCTAAAATCTTTACTGACGCTGACTACCATATTTTATTGGAATGCAGTACACATTTCAGAATTTGAGTTGACATTTCATGAGATGGGGAAACCTTTTCAGTAGTTATTTGACAACAGAGACTGTTTGAGAATAGCAAACCCTCCTCAAAATGCTAAGGAAAAATTTAATTACACGCCAGGTGATCATAGTAGACGCTGACTACAAAGCCACCTGAGAGGAAACAGTTATGACATGCATTATAAGTTTTTAAAAGTGAAGAAAATACGCCCTGCATTCAATGCCCTTTTAAGTAACCGGACACTGTAAATTGCTGTGCAATAAGGCAAAGCTTTGAGCCAGTGCAGATTTCACCAAAATAATGGCCAGCTACGCTTAGCCTCGAATTTGGAAGCAACTGTTACATGAGATACGAATATTTGGCAAGGTTGTGCGACTCTTTTTATTGTAATAACTTTACAATGTTATTTGTATGCAGCCGCTTACTATGCCATCACCTGTCATGTGCAATTTTACTATGGTGACGTTTTATCTTTTAAACTGTGAAACGTGAAATAAAACGCTTTCATTTGCGTGCTTCAGCAAACGGAATGTCATGTCTGCAAACAGGAGAAAATCACTCACTAATGTTTATGACAGTTGAGACAAGTGGATATTTTCTTCATGGAGTACAATCCAATTATTCTTCATCTGACGGAATTGTCCCCTTGTAAACTAGATGACACTAAACGCTCTGATTTAACTTCCGTTTTCTTTCCACAAGTGCCTCTTTAAAACATCGTTGTGATACCGTGTTAGGAAGAAGGTGTTCAGGATTTGTGGGTTAAAGTCTTGCAATGACAATGAAAATAACATTTTCTGAGTTGGCGCTATTGGTACACTGTTTTCCAACGAATTTAACCTCATTTTTAATATTTTTATCATTCACTCTTAACTGCTTATTATAAATTATATTTTCTTATCGTGTGTAGAATATTACTTGCAACTACAAAGCACCTGCACCTTTTTAGATGGGTGAATGTCTTTAAAAGTGGAATATGTGGTCGAAAATGCAGAGAAACTGGTTTCTACTAATGCAATCACAAATGAAAAGAACAACTAGGCAATGGTGTTACGTTTAAAAGTACCTTACGTGTGAATCCTTATGCAGATAATCATTTTCTGGTAACAGGGTACTCCAGAGGTTACAAAACCATAATTCAGCGGCGTTTTATGTTAGTGGGCGGTTTCTTGAGCGTTTTGAAAATTAAAAAAACAAAAAGCACAAATGTGAAAGTGAGGGTGTTCTGTGGTTGAATTTATTTCTCCAACTAGGACAAACATTGGCAAATAGGTAAGTCTGCTATTTGTTACTTATGTGCTAAATGCGTCAAGGCTGATTTGGTTTTACGCTTCTGTCGTCATCTGTAGTTTACGCGTTTTGCGTCCTGGTAGCCATAAATATGCGTTTAAACTCATGGCAGTTCAATGACAATTGGCATTAGATCATAGCAACCGATAGCTACCAGCTGCATATTGACTTCGTACACGGTATGCCCAACGATACTGATTATCACCGTCTTTTCTTAACATACTACGACAACCCTCTGGTCATATAACACAACGTGACTGCATTCAGGACCTTGCATTATCTAGTGCCAGCTTCTCATTAATGATTAGGGCTAAGTGAGTGACAAGTGTGGCAGGGACATTAAAATGCAGTCAAATTTTGTCAAATGTTTCTCTTCAAATTGTTTTATAGCTCCACAAATTTGTATGAATAAAATTAAATAAGGAGATCCTACTTTGTTGTTCCTCATTTTCTTGAGCAGATGTGAAGCTTGGTTGAAAATAGGTGTTTATTTTCCCTGTATGGTAAATAAACTTTTGAACACCATACGGCTTGTTTTGTGCTGACTGAACACATAATCCTACTTCTTCGTGGATATGTGTACCGCAGAGCATTTCCATGGTAAAAGAAATATAGATCACCATCGAGATTTACCTTTACATTTGTTGCCTTATATAAATATGTGGAAAAAAGTTCATTATTGATGTTTGGTGGAAGTTAAGAAAAAAAGCTTTTTTGTCTAGGCCTATGGCTTTTCTTCAAACAACTTTTTACGTCTCTCATCTAAAAGTCTTATTCTTAAATGGACAAAATACAAGCATATGTAGGATGTTTGTTTCTGCTGAAAGACTGGACTGGCAGAATTGTTAATTTGGAAAACTTGAACATTTGTCAGAAGAAAATTAAATATGCATACGTTTGGTCCAGCAAAAGAAGGTGGAAGCCAGCCAGCAAACAGCGTAACTCCGAGGTAAACGTTTGCCTTCAAGTCTTGAATTTCGTCATATACGAGCAAAAAAGGACTGGAAAGAGAAAAATGGCAATTTGTGAAAGAAATAGCCAATATAACTGCATGCAGAATAAGATACTTATCTAATGGTTCATGTCTGTTTGCAGCAAGGAGAAATATGAACAAATATTACAAGTTCTGAAAAGAAAGAAGATCTTCGGAAAATCGAGTTGTACTCGTGAATTTTTGAACAAGTGTTACGTGTTTGTCGTCAGACTTAATTAAAAGTGAGGGCTGGAAATGTCACACTAGAGGTTTTTGAGGCAAAGGTTACAATGACCCTTCAAAGGTTATTCATATCATGGAGGCAAGTTAGAAGCCCCACTTTCTTACAATATGCAGTAAGCTATACCTCCCTGGTCAAAAGGTCCATTAAAGGCGATAGTACAAAAAGAGAAGTTGGCGCTAGCCACGTGACGCACAGTTAGAACGTTCGTAGAAACAAATAACCGTACCTAAATTCGTCTGAGAAGTAAGCGTGGTTGCCCTCGGACGTATTCGTAGTTTGCTTGAGTAAAAACATATGTCCTGTTCTTCCAATATCTCGAAAAAAGCAATACATTCAGAAGCTATTCTAATTCACTTACATATCAGGAAATTATATTTCATGATGAAAAACCTCCAATAATACAAACGCAAAAAATTAATTGTTTTTTAAATGCGGCTATCATAAGTGCATGTAGCGCAAAGGCCGTAGGTGCGCAAAAATCTTCTATCAGTAACAGGACTGTTTTAAATCATCTCGCTTAAAACTTATGAATTTCACGTTAATAAATACGGTGATTAATCAGTAAAAATTGTGTAGGCGTTTTAAAAGGAATCTGCAACTGAATTAAGCATCCGCCATCGTTCGTTCTTCTAAAAATTACTTTCCGCGACATTCCTTGACGCATGTTTAACAGTGCAAATTCTTTTGTACAAATTGTGTGACTACAGACTTTAGCACACCATTTTTTACCAGTTGATGTTAACAACTACCGGAATCAAAGTCTTTCATTTGATTCAGAAAAACAAGTTTTGAAGCCAGTGTCAAACCCTTTGAGACATATTTTTGCTAGAAGATAGAGTAGTATCATTGCGCACTTGTGGCTAACCAAACTGCTGTCTTCTTGGTCTTCCTTAAAATATACAGTCAATGCTAACTTTAGCCACCCTCAGTCTCCCGCCTGCTCCACCCATGACATATCACAAAAACTCACTGTCATTCCAAAAGTGTGTACCTATAGACCTTGCGCCATCTCGCCGGCAGATAGGGCAGGTGGCTCACCTGACCTTAATTTAAATGAGCATACCGCACATTTAATTTCAAAAATACGCTGAAATCTTACTTTTTTATCAGAAATTGTTTAAATAATGTGGTTTTTTCTCAACAAAATAGCGGGCGATCAATTGACTTATACTTTTTCCTTACTAATAGTTTACTGGGTATGAAAAAATAAGGAATTTTTTCCTTATTTTATACTTTATTAGGTATTTTGGTATTCCTAAAAAATATGATGGTGGTTATAAAGTAGTTTATATATACTTAACATCGCAACACAAAGCGTCACGCACACGTTGAATACACATGGATAAAAACTTTAGGTCAGTGTATTTTACTTATTTCATTAAACTTATCAATATAAAATTTCCTGGAATAAACTGACAACTTCAATTTTCAGCTGATTATGCAAGGTTTCCCAGAAATATATATACATCTTACATAATTGTAACATTGGGGTTTATCATAATTTTATTATCAAAAAATGAAAACATATTAACAAATATCATTCAATTTTTTTGCTGAAGGTTCGCAAACTGACGTTTATTTTGATCATGACACTGCTGACAATGCGAAGCAATGAAAGAGTACATACCGTGAAACAGTTCCTCTTATATTCGAGTGAATTCATGTTGAGTGGCTTTTCTCAATTCAAGCACTATTTCAATCGTAAAACTGCAGTAAATGAACATTTCAATGACATTTGGAATTGCTTTCACTTTTGAAATAAATTATAATAAACAACAAGCTTACACTTATTAGAAATGTGTTTACATTTTTTTGAGACACCCTGTGTGTTTATATTTTTTAAGTGAGTTTAGCTTACTTTAATTTAACTCTTCAGTGTGCTCATTTAAGTTTAAGTTAGTTATCGATTCGTTTATTTGTTGATAAATATTACATTATTTCAAAACTTATTTCCGTTTTTTTTCTTTTATAAAATTTTCTTTTTCGTTTATATTCCCCTACTTTTGTATTGCCTAGCTAGAGACTTTTTATTACGTCTGGCCATCTATTACAGGAGACTAGGGATTTTGCATGCTGAGCTGAGACCCAAAGTAGGATTCTACCAAAGAAACTGAATATATTTTGCTGTTTGTGAAACAAACCTGGTCATGCATTCGAACCCGTCGTTCATAGAAAGTACAGAGCAGCGTCAGGGAAAGATAATGCTAGACTCACAGGGTGCAGTAATCATTATTTTCAAACTTAGTTCAGGATACAAAGATGGTTATCTTCCACTACGTATTGCAGATCCCAAACAAGCAACTGGTATAGTTAATTGGTTTTTCGTTTGCCTGCAGCATACTGTACGCGCCAGAATTCGAGCAACATGCAAACATACGCGAAAGATTAATGCTATTTTGCTAATCGGCATTGACTAAGGGTGTGATACCAATTATCATGTAGTCAATTCTGAATTTACATCACTCATGGTAGGATGCAGGTTTTTTAAAGCACGTCATCCTGACCACTTTCACTGCGTACGTAATGTAAAAAGCTACTACTTAAATAATATGCATTTTTATTATTTATTTTGACTGCTTTTATAAATTCAAAAATATTTTTTGTGAAATATGTGTGAAATAATTATTTATTGTACTCGTTTGGTAGGAAATTACGCCTTCTTTAAAGTGTATACTTAAAGAACCGGTATCTTTCTGTTTAGGAAAATTTTTGTGCATGAGCTTTTATACGACTGTGAGATGTTCATTCATAATACATCATATGTGTCAATTTACTTCTGCTGCCCGTACTGTATAAAGCATGTTCTACATCTAGTACAACATTGTAGGAGAACTGGTTAAATTATTCTTCAAACTCTAGTCAATAATGTATTATTCCTGAAACAGGATTTATACAAATTATTCTGCAATTAAGACACATTTTTAAAACCAAAGCAAAACCAAATCAAAGCAAATTGCGTTTTCTTTAAATTGTATATTCAGAGAAAATTATATCTTCTGGTTTTGAATAAAATTCCGATTATGAGCTTTTTTACGAGTGTATCCATCAATTTATCAATGCTGCCTATACTGTATAAAGCAGACTCCACAGCTATTTCAAACTTTTATAAGAACTGCGACTTTTTCCTAAAACTGTAACGGAAAGCAAACTTTTCCTTTAATAGGATGAACACAGTGCGTAGTTTGTTAAACTTGAATTCGAGTGTAGCAGTCAGTAAGTTTCAAAATTATTCAGCAATTAAGAACCTTGTTGAAAACCAAAATATACCCCATCTTTAAGCGTAAAATTAAAAGAAGCTATAATTTTTTACCATACATGAACAAAAATTAATTTTTTTTTGTTTGCGTTTTCAATAAAATATATTTGAATTTTTAAAGACAGTCAAAATTGACGTTAAAAACGCATAAAATTTACACAGTTACTTCTAGAGTACATACGTTTTGTCAGTGTTCAGAACAAAGCGTATTAAAAAAGCTCACACCCTATCATGACTGTAATAAATTCAGAATAGAGTAAAAGATAATCAATATCACAAACTGAGTCAATGCTGAGTAGCGAAAAAGCATCAATATTTTGTATATATCGGCATGTTGCACGAATTCTGGCGCATATTGTAGTAATTTGGTAAGGTAGTTTATGGATTGTGTTTTGTGACTGATTTCGCATATCGTCAGTCACACATGGAAAAAATGCTTGAGCAAGTGACTTCACATGGGTTAATTGACTTCGAAGACACGCAACCAATAGCCAGCATTCCCTAGGACATTAAATATTCCCAACAACTGCGTCTTCCCAAAACTGCGTATTCACGATGTCTTTGCGCTCGCCTGGGTGCCACTCCCTGAGAAGAAAATTGTGATGCTAGTCTGCCACATGGCACGAAACTTCTTTTATTACAGAAGGTATCCCTTTTTGAAGGAAAGGTATCCTTTGGGAAGCTGAGTAGGTTTTTTCAGGAAATTTTCGACACTGGATACCTAGGTCCTCGTAAGACTTGACAGGAATTGCAAAGAAGAGTGAGCACTTCAAAGTGCTGACACAGTTATATAGTTATCTGTACTGAGCTTTAATTGGGAGTTAATTGGAAGTTAAAGTTTGCGTCACATCGTGGTGGACATAATTAGCAGTCGCAATAGCGTAATGGCTAATTGGCAACTGTAATTTAAGTCAGTCCGGGGTCAGTCCGGGTCATTCGGTGTGGACGCTGATTGCTGTTAATTTTGGTCCATGTTTGTCGGATGCGGTCTCTTCCTCTTTTCTTTGATGTTTTAAATCACTTCACATAACTCGATGCGCCAGTTGGTGCACGAATAATCGAAGTGCATGGCCTCAAGAAATTATCGGCCATTTTGGAGGGCCATACTCCGACGATGTGTGTTTTATGCCATGCAAAGGTATGTCCCGTATCAACGCAATGCATAGCCACTTCGGAAAAATGGTCACGTCTGTTCGCTGCCAATTGGTGCTCGCGGATGCGTGTGGAGGCGGATCTTCCTGTTTGGTCACAATATACCGTGTCACAAGCTTCATATGGGATTTTGTAGATGGCTTCTTTCTTATCGAGGTAGGCAACCCTATCCTTAGGGTGTACTATCTGAGTGCGCAAAGGAGCCATCGTTTTCCCGTTTTCATTATGCACGCAATGTCTGGCCACTCCAAGGCAGGAAACGTGAGGCGCTTACCCTCATAATCCATTTGATTTACTGCTGATACAGCCGACAAGATTGTGGCTTCCTGAACTGTTGACTGCCACAATGCCTGGAGACTCTCTGTTGTTTCTTAAAAATATAACACCTTCTCATTAACTTGCCATTGTAGACATTGTATGCCTATGCTTTGCTCCAAATACCCCTTTTCCTACTCTTGGTTTCAGGTCTGCTGTAAATGCTGTTATTGTTCGCTGACTTTTCCCGCCTCTGTTTAATACTTTTATGTTAAGGCAATAGTTCTTAAATCTTGATTCCAGAATCAAGTAGTGGCATCGCTGAATTACTTCACCCTGCACACGTCTTTCTATCTCCCTTTGCATGAAACGTAAGCCTTTGATCTTAACTCGCACGTATGGTGATTCACTTATGCAACTTCCTGTCCTATTGTGTGTCTTAAGGCCTAGCCACAAGGAGAGCATTAATCTGCTGATCACCCACACGCCGCAATGCTTCTGCTTATTTCCGTTTAACCTTTCTGCATTGCCCCGACTGTGGGCCTGACAAATAATGCCGCTGATATCGATGGTCTAGTCCAAACATTTAATACAGCCCACACAGTGCTAAATCATCGTTGGTAGACTTCAAAAAGTGGCCTTAGTGCCTATGTACACATTGGAAGAATGTTTGCAGGATAATTAGTCCGACTTAAACGAAGTGCCTAAGCACTGCTATCATATGCCTTACTTGATAGTCATGCACCTGCAGCCGATGGTTCTGAAAATTCAGCTTACTCCTTGGATACTACCTATGTTATTTTAGCCAATCCGCCTTTTCGTGAAATAAAGTTCAATATAATGCCGTTTTGAATATTTATTTCGTAGCTTCGTTCAACTGCATGCATATTGTTTTTGACTGCGTGATTGGTCGAGATATATGAATCGTTTTACGAGTTTGTTGAGCATAATTACGATGTTACGTTGTTACTGGGGTTTACTGCTGTCAAAGGAGCTCTTTGGATATCAAAAAGCGTAGGATCTGGCCGAAGTCACCCCTTTTTTTCTCCTGTTTACTCAAATGAAGGGAGCTCAGTTCTAATAAACGGCATTCTGTGCCTCAAGTGCTCTTAATGAACAAAATAAACCACCCCAAAGGTATGCTCAATCCTATATTAAATTCTTGATCCTCATATTCCACCACATATGCAATCTGCTGTACTATGTAGGAGGAGAAAGCAACTAAGTAGCCTTCCGTGATGTCCTCGTCCGCCGCAAATATTGTCGTGGCCTCAAACCCAATGTGTTCAGGAAAGCGATAGACAAAAGGTAAGTACTAAACTCCAATAGGAACCACCGAATCTGTCGCAAACACAGTTACGTAGAGTAGACGCTAAAGATAATGCAACATTTCGACATAGCGAAAGACTGATACCGTTTTGCTAATCGGAATTGACTCACGTTGTGATACTGATTATGTTGCAGTCTGTGTTGAAGTCCTTTCAGTCATGATAGAATGCTGGCTTATAAACGAGCTTTTTTGACTACTAGCAGAACGTATCTATTGTAAAAACTGGCTATTACAGTAGTATGCCTTTTTATCACTTTTGTGACTGCCTTTATAAATTCAAACATATTGAATAAAAAAATATTTCCTATACTTGTCTTACAGCATATAACGCCTTCTTTAAATTTAATACTCAATGAAAGGGTATCTTTTGGTTTTGAAAAAGTTGCTTATTATGAGCTTTTCTTACGATTGTGAGGTCTTCAATCATAATATATTGTATCCGTCAATTAATTAATGCTGCATAAACTGCATAAAATATGCTCCAAATCTTTTTCAATATTTTGTGACTACTATGTGATTATTGTCTCAAACTGTAGGCGAAAGTGCACTTTTTACTTAAACAGGATATACACAATGCGCAGATTTTAAACCTTGAATTTGAGTGTAGCAGTCATTAGTTTAGAAAATTATTCGGCAATGAAAAACATTTTTCAAAACCAAAAGCTGCCCTTTCTCTAAGTATAAAATATAAAAAGGCATAATTTGCTATCAACCAAGTACAAGAAATAATTTTTTCATGCATGCTTTCCATAAAATACAGTTCAATTTATAAATTTAGTTAATAAGTGATAAAAAGGTATGCTACTTTAGTAGCCAGTTTTTACAATAGATACGTTTTGCTACTAGTCAAACCGAAGCTCCTTAAAAATCCTGTATTCTACCATGACTTAAATGACTTCAGAATCGACTACACGATAATCCGTATCACAACTTGACTCAATGCCAATTAGCGAAAGAGTATCAGTCTTTCGTATATGTTGAAATGTTGCATGATATTTGGCGTCACATTCTGGCGGGTGATCATATACGCCAGAAATGTTTCAAAGGCCATCGGCCGCCTTCACGCACCACTTAAAGTTGGAGCCACATACAGGCTGAAGGCAACCATAAGGCGTCACATCATGAAACCGAAAGACCCACTGACACGATTCTAAACATCTGGAATCATCTATAGGTGGAAGAAGACAACAATCAGCGAGCCTTCGTGGATGTTCTCATTTGCCGAAAAGACGGTGGTGGCCTAAAAAATTAAGTATTTAGGAAAGCGACCAATAACGTGCAAGTCCTGAAATTTAACTATGAATACCGTGCAATCTGGGCATTTATAAATCCAATCTGCGCATATTCCACACTATCCTACACTTATCTATGAGTAAGACTTCTCCACAGAATCTGAAACGTCAGGAAAATGAATGTTTTGTTCCACTTATCACATCTCCTTCTGCTGAACTTAAAGGCAACCCTATCCTCAACCCCTTCAACCAGCGCTTACCTCAATCCCAACGCAAAACGTAACCTTCACTTTTAAACTTAGCCTTAATCTTACAAGCGAACTTTACGCAAAACCCTTTATATTAAAATTGGCTTGTTATTAACGTTTGCTCTTGAATTAGACTCTGTATAGGGCTTTGGAAATGTGTCTGCTTTGCTATTAATAGTACTGTCAGAATTATCGTTCCCCTACCACATGTCACTTTCAGAAACGTATTATCTTGCAAAGCAGAACGACATGAAGCTAATTAAAAGCAGAAGTTAAATCCTTGGTATAAGTGCTAGGTGGAGAAACACGCGAGACCGGGTTTGTAGGGAAGTTTTCCGAAACATAGAATTTGTGTAGATGTGGTGACATGAAATGTGATTGATTTCATTTTTATGCAAAAAGGAATCATTTTCAGTGCTTAATCGTTCGATTTTAAAAAGAGAGGGCAGACGATGTCTGCAGAGTTTGATGAGATTGCCTGTCACAAACGTATGGTTAAATAGAAGTAAATGAGAATCCAGCCTAGCACAACCAAAACAGAAAAGGGCAGAAATGACAGTAAATAATGCACAGACACGTGGATGAGCTTTGTGCCAAGTTTGAGCGGAAGTTGAATCCAGTGAAGTCTTCTGACTCCTGGTAAAGTCTACATGGCATGGTGTGGTAACTAGTCAAGTCAGAACTTGTTAAACGCCCACTGATGTCATGTGCACGGGGGAGGGGTACCATCCAGGAATTTACCTTTTGATGTAAAAATCAGTGGTACTGTGCTTTGTTTAACTGCCGTTATACATATGTCACTACCGTCGGGTTTCGCTGATAGCAACAATGTCCAAATTGTAGCGTAGCACCTTCCAACTACCAGAACTGCCCTCCTTCTTAGTTGGTTGCTCAACTCGTCATCCAAAACCCAGTCGTTATTCTCATCTAGCGGGTGGTGCAGAGGCGTTGGATAGAGAAAATTGCAGTTTTGACTCCTTAAGGTATTTAAACGGAATGGTTTTCGACCTCTAGCCAAATTCCGCCTTTAAATGTTTCTATGGTCTCGCATTTGTCTAGGCCAACTTGTATAGTCTTTTTCGTCTTTGAGGGATTAGGTAGTGCGCTCCCTAAATGGGTCTGGTTAGCCATCCCAAGTGACCAGCCAAATCCCACTATGGGTCGTGACCAGTTTTATGACGAAGATCGCCGATGAGTAAGATAGTTGTCGCTTACTAAATGGGCGTTTGCCATTGAGCAGGACCATATGCTTCCACTCCATTTCTGCCGGCCGTTCGAAATGGTTAATATGTTAGTGGCTGTTAAGCAGCCGATACCTTTGGAAGCTACGAAGGCGAAAAAGTGCCAGCTAATAAAACGGCTTATTTGCTATTTCCCCAATCACTAAACGCCTCTAGAGCTTCGCGACTATCCAAAGAATGGTCACTGGATGCAAGGGGTGTCCCGAAAATAGTTGCAGCCTAATAATAAACTCACGATTTCTAAAGTAATAAATATCTTACAATTCAGTTTATGGGGGATTTTCCTTTGACCCTTTAGAGCAGCCTCTACCTTAATTGTCCCATACTGAAAAAGATGATGAAAGTTTTTCAAAAAAATCCTTTTCCAGGCGTCCGGCAGAAATCTACCAATCTGCAAATAGTTGTACGCACCAGCAGTTTCTCGGCAACCATATTACCACAAATTAACAATTTATTTGCAGTTTGAGTCGAGTCAGCACTATTAACTGGCAACATATCTTTCGTCTAGAAATGTGAATTTTTCTCTCAAAACAACCTTTAGGTCCCCAGAGCTGCAGGAGATGTGGCCCCGTGCCACACATAAATTATCATATACATTTCCAGAAAAAAGTTTATTCTTAGCTGCTCACCTGCTCACATAATTTTTTTGGTCTTTTAAATTGGTTTGGCTTTACGATCTCTGTTGTTGACCTGACTCACGCATGCTAGCCACAGAAACTCATGCGAGTCACAAATGTCCCTTTAACCTGGCTCCCGCAGGCACGTTATTCTTTGGAATTGCCACACTATAATAATACCTATTTACTTCTTGACCTCGTGTTTCAATGTGGAGGTCAAAAAAACTTCTTAAGGACATTGTTTCTACGTCATGCCTGTAGGGCTTAACGTTGAAACTTCAAAATTTTCAATAATTTTCCGAATTGGCACCCAAATAACGTCATTTTTGTGTTTGTTCAATGGAACACTTCCTATGATGATTAATCGGAGCATAAAAACTGTTTCCATTCGTCTGTAAAATACCTCCTGATGACCTTACAGGAGGTTTTCCTATCGTTGATTCTTTTATTCTGTTAGACTATAAATTTTTCTCCATTGATAGGCGGTAACATCTTTACTAGCATGCAAAAACCGGTACACACTGGACTAAGAACTCTTAAGGTCTACAGCATTCAGTTTCTCTGTGAATTACTACGTGCTTTGCTTTGGTTTAGCAATGATTTTTACACTAACCACTTTTTAAATTCTCGCTTAAATTTCTAATCTCCCAGAATTCTTATACTTTGTGAAGGTACTTGGCCTTTTGCACTGCGAACACCAATCCTTTCCCGTCCCGATAGATGCATCTACAGTTTTATCAACCTCTCCTTGTTTCATTTCGGCCTCTGTGTTCTGACCTTTGCGTTATTAGGTTCCCAAACATTGCAATCTACAGGTTACTAGTTTCTTATTATATCTGTGATTTTATACTGTACATTAAAAATATTATAAATTGTTTGTTTGCAAATAAGGTACCAACCAATGAAGTTGATGAATACACAAGAATCATTGCTAAATATTTAATCTTAAGGAGATTATTTAGCTTTTAGGAGTTGCAAATAATTTTGGCACACCCTATTGGTTTGCAGGCAAACGAGAAAGAGCACGCACAGTAGACGCCTGCTCAACAACGAAAGGAAAGCATCTTTTCGCAGGCATGCGCCAGGAGGTATACCATTTTGGGTGACTTTAACGAAATTCCCCAGGGCATCATAAAAATAACGTAGTCAGTTCATGACGGGTGGGGGCTGCAGCTGACTCCTACTGACGCAAACGTTGGTCAACCGGAACGTTCTTTTTGCGTGTGGTTTACTTTGGAAATAAACGATGTATTTTTGCATGCATCCCAACAGAAAAGTAATGAATAAGAGTCTGAAGTAGGAAAGAGTTTGCATTTTTAAGAGCATTTTTTGCAGGCTTCCATATGTGGTTCTTCATTTCCGTTTTGGTAAAAGCATATGCTGTAGCAAGTTTACAACTATAACGTAAGGCAGCATATGTGGACCGTAAACTCACTACATGGGCAAGCATTTTTAAGGACTAGTGCGTCTTAGAAGTGCTGATAAATGCAAGCTACAGAAACCCTTGATTCAGGTGAGTTATTGAGGAATCTTGTGGTCGCAACATACCTGCTGGCTTTTCAAGGAAGCTTTCATACCCAATGAACGCCGACTTTGCCACAATTAGTACAGTAATTCGCTTAAATAAAACTTCAAATACCCGGACAAGGCCATGTTTGGGGTGGTATTTGCTAAGTTAATCCAAGCATTTTCGTCAGTGAACGTTCTAGTTAAATGTAATCTGATGAAGGTCTTTAGTCTCACAAGACCACGAGCTCGATACTTGACCGCTGTCAAGTATGCTTTCAACATAGAAGAATCGTCAGCTTTTACATTAGTATTTGTGTAGGAATTAAGACATATCAAATTAAATTTAAAACGCTGATTGATGTTTTACTGATATTTATGAGTCTGGGGGGCGTCTAAAGGCGTTTAAATTGTTCTTTTTAATTACTCAGTCACATTCGTGCACATGTACGATGCAGGTTTACTTATTGGACGCTACTTGCTTGTACAGTACGGCCCAAAATTCGTGTAACATGTTGACATAGGCGAAAGATTGATACTCTTTCAATAATGTGCATTGAGAAAGATTGAATTACTGATTATCGTGTAGTCTATTCTGAAGTTATTTCATTCATGATAAGATTTGGGCTTCTAACGAGAGTCATTCTGGCCACTTACAAAACGTATAACAAAATAGGCTACTTAGGTAGTATGCCTTTGTATCACTGATTTTGACTGTCTTTATAAATTTAAATAAATTTTATAAAAAACTTCAACGAAGAAATTATTTATTGTAATAGTTTGGAAGCATATAACGCCTTCTTTAAATTTTAAACTTAAATAAAAGGTATAATATGATTGAAAATTTTTTTTTAAATTAGTGAAGTACATTGAAACCTACTGACTACTACACTTAAATTCAACGTTTACAAATTGTTCGCAAAGTACATCCTGTTTAACAAAAGTACGTTTTACCTACGGTTTGAAGAGGAAATCACATAATTATCATAAAATTTTGCAATATATATGGAACATGCCGTATACATTTTAGGCAGCATTAATAAATTAACGGACACAATGTATTATAAATAAACCCCTCATAGCCGTAAAAAAAAATCAGAATTTTTAACTTTTTGAAACCATAAGAAACCCTTTCTGCAAGTATAAAATTTAAATAAGACGTAATTTTCTACAAACCAATACAAGAAATATGTTTGTGCGTTCTTTCCATAAACTATAATTTTATTTATTAAGGCGATCAAAATCAATTATACAGAAGTATTTCACGTAAATAGCCTTATTTTAAAGTACATACGTTTTGTATGCAGTCAGAAAGAAGCTCGTTAAAAGCAGGCATCATATCATAGCTGAAATAACCTCAGAATAGACTACACGGTAAGCAGAATTACTACGCTACTTAATGCGGATTATCGAGAGACTATAAATCTTTCACATATGCTGACAAGTTACATAAACTTTCGGCCATGTTGTTTGCATAAATTGTCACCAAAGATAAGGGAGACTTGCGTGGTCATTTCTAGGCCATTTTGTAGGCCTTCAGCCAGACATACGCAACCTAATTTGGATCACCGCTCGAGCCTCAAACTCGTGACGTGATCGGTGGAGATTCAGCGTTCTTACCATTATGTTGCAGGCTAGTTGTCTTACCGGTTTAGATTGGGAATATTGACATAAGCAAATGACCACGCACCGATCGCTTACGAAAAATACTTATCCCATTCTGCATCAGAGTCACATTTGAGGGCCGCAACCACCGGCACAGTGATTAGTTGTGTGGACAAATGAGCATTTTTGGCAAATCAAAGGGAGACGTAAATGAACAATCATGGTATTTGAGCCAAAATCAGCCAGCGATGCCCAATCCCAGATGTTTAACTACCCGAGGCTCGAGCCTGTGATCTGTTGCTAAGAAGTCCAACGCTCTTTGTTGTTCTCATCCTTTCTGAATTACTCTATTAATATTGCATTTCCAGCTAACGGAAGACTACCCTTACTACCTTAATCCTATTTTCATTCAGCCGTTGGCGTTTTATTTATGACTGACCATTTGGTCGAGACTGTTGTGTCAGGTTCCGAACTACTGTAAATGTTTGATACATATGCGCACTGCTTGTAATTTGACGCTTACTAACACGTCAGTGTTCCTCCCCAAAAATGCCGTAGTTGTTCAGCTATCGACTACTCATAAAACCATTACCTTTATTGTTTGTGTACGCTTATCTGATAACGTCGAAGTATGCGTTAATGGACGTAGTTTTGGAACCAAATAGATGCAATTAGGAAAATGGTTTCCATACCTTGGCAACAGAGGACTAAGGAGGCGAAGATTATGTTTACCAGTTTTCGATTTCAGCATATGTCTGTAGAAAGCCTGCGCTCAGTGTGAAAATAAGCATTGATCTGAACTTATTCAGACAGCAGCTTATCAAGCGCTAAAATGTGATAGTCAAAGCCAAATTAGACCTAATTTTCAATAAACAGGAGCACCATTTGTTCATGAACGGTTACTGATCGCTAAGTGAACTCACTCGTCCCGATCTATGCTGTGGTTCACTCTTGAACCACTCCTGCAGCGACTTGTAGTCTGGGCCGACGAATACTGCCGACCAAAAAAGAGAGACTGGAAAAGGGCATTTTTGACGCATTAGCAGTCATCATCCAATCATATCCAACCTCAGATGTGCATCAGCCGAGAATCAAACCCACGAACTGTTGAATTGACATCAAACTTTGGGTTGTATGTCATCGGCATTAAACTGTTTGACCAGAAAAAAGGTATTTTGTTAAAAAAATAGTTGTGTGGTTATCTATTCAACTGTCGGTGAAGTTTACATTTATTGTTCTAATTTAAAGCTATTTTTATATCTGCTAAACTTGGATATCAGTAGGCAATTTTTTATTTTTCTTAACAAAAAATAAACCGTTGTATTTTTTAGGTAACAAAATTGCCTAAGTTTGGTCATTATTATTTCAAAATTTCCTTACATGCGCCAATGCCCGTTTGTGAATGATAATCAATCTTTCGCAAATTTCGGCAATTTGCATCACTTTCCCGCTGTACTGTATAAACAGATACAATGCTGTCTGGTTAAAAATGTTTCAGCATATGAAAATCGCATGTAACCAACCCTATTTCTAACTAATTATACTATTTTCATGTAAAAAATGAAGACGTTACTTTTTACTAAACGAGTACAAGAGTATATATTTTTAAAATACATCTTTAAATTTGTAAAGTCGTTGAATTTCAATTGGTATTACCACGTAAATTTACAATTGTATGTAGCATACCTTTTTACAGGGGGTTGGCAAGAGGCTCATTTGAAAACGAATATGACAGAAAAATATGGTGATTGTGCAAGATGACAATTTACTTTGCAACCTTATTCAAGTTATTTTCTGGCATCCAAAGGTTATTTTAGATTTTCGGGTTGCAGTTTATGGAATAGCCCATCGATTCCTAAATTCCTAAAAATTAATTGGTTCTTGCTTGACATTTCCTTTTTTGTTCTTTGCATTTATCTCCTCCTCTATAAAGGTTTGTGTTTTTCATCCAATGTGGTTAATCTTTTAATGCATCTGCCACGCGTTCATTTAGCCTGTCCTTTGTTTTTCTTCGGAGCTTGAACCGATTTCCTACATGTAAGAAAAGTTCAGCACAATAAGGCAAATATTGTGATAAGGCAGAATAAGATGTGATCAGTGGGACAAAATATTTCATTCGCCTGACTTTTACAACTCTGTCGTGGATTCCTAATCAAAGGCAATAACTAAGATAGTATCAACAACGAATAATTCATGCATAGGGACTTGCAGTATTTATGGTATGCACTCATTACTGCACACTTATAGCAGTTATGGACTTCCATATCGAGGGAAATTACTCCCTTGCTTGTTTGCCGCGCAATGACTTGCCATATCTAAAGTCGATGCTAAGGTTCAGTTTGGAAAAAGCGAGTTGCTACTTGAAGAACGCACAGGCCAACGCCAGTGAGACGGATGGCCGAACAATCATCACTTTTAATTCTGAAAGTCTCGGCCAACACGCCGGCTATCAAGCATTTAGCTTCTCAGTGGGCAATTATCTTCGAGGGGTCATTCGTTAGGTTTCAAAAGTGTGTAGTTGCATGGTGAATGTGTTTAACAAATCCTTCTTCGCTTTGTGTATGAATTACCCATTTCCGCTTGAGTATCTGATGGGTAATGCGCTACGGCCTTCGAAATGTCAGGTCCATAAAAACTCTTGTCGCTGTACTCGCATATTTTTCTTCTTTTCAATAACTTCTTAGGACTCGCAGGTTCGTTTGTATTGTCAACTACTGGAATATATTGCAGAAAAAAAATCCTTTAGCTTTCTCGCAACAATGCAATTTTTTGGTCAAGGCTTATCTGCTGTCGTCTGTGTTCGCAAATATGGCATATGGACACTATTACGAAAACTTTGCCTACCACTTGGCAGCTGTCCATTCCTAGAACGCAGCCAAAGTTCAACAGTTTTGAATGAAAACGTACGCTTAATCTGACGATATGCAGAATCAACCGAAAAATTATGAAAAACATGAAGATATTTTTGTTTCTTAATTTTTAGTTGAACTTCTGGCGTTTTCATGATAAAAATTACTATTTATGGAATGTATAACGCAGAAAAATACGGTTATGTGTTAAGACTTGTTGGAAAATTACTCACTTCTTTCTTCGCATTATGAGAGCCGTAATTAAAATTAAATATGCAAGCTTTCATAATTTACTGCGTTTACTGTGTTGGAAACGAGCTCATTAAGCAAACTTTACTACATGCTAAAATGTCATTGAAGTGAACTAGCTAACCACGATCATCGCAGAATGTAAGAAAAATTAAGGTGCAATTATCAAAATTTAAAATAGAGGTAAAATTAAAAAGGATGACAAAATTGTTACTTCTCTAATTTTTCCTCTGTTGTTAAAATTTAGGCGACCAAAGACCCTTGCCCTATGCGCAAGACTCAACGTCGGATACAGGCCTAAATATGCACTGACTATTCCTTAACTGAGCGGAAGCTTACGCATTGAAACGATTTTTTCTGCACGTGGCTCGTTTTTCACTTGAAAGGTTTGTTGATGGAGTTGCTTGGTACCCAAGGCTGCACTGTATTAGGAATACCTTTATTTCAAGGGACCCTGTTGACCAAAGCCACTAGCACAAAATGTTATGTTATTCTTAGTGATCAAATGGCACGTTAATGTTTCAGTGAAATAGGTGTGTAGTCAAAAGAGACCTTAGTGAAGTGTTAAAAGAGACATAACCTTTTGTTTCCATTGGTCAGGTATCAGTTATCTTCCCTCAGACAAGAAACATTACAGGAGCTGAAGAAAAAAGGTTATTTAGTATAACGATTTCCTTTAATGTTCAACTTAGAGAACTGTAAATATGTGGCAACAGGGGAAGGTAAAGGAACATTTCGAAGATCTTAATGCTCCGAAACCTTTCATCCTCATGTTCAAATTTAATTTATTGGCATAATTTGCAACTAACATTCCAATTATGTTTTTAATAAAGGGTTCATCCAAGCCCAGATGGCACATTGTTGAGTCAAATCCTGGAAGGGTTAGTTCTTTACAATACCAGAGAGTGCAGATTCTGACCTCAAATGTTTCTGTGTGCGTGACCTCCCCCAACGCAGATTCTTCTCCTTGACTCGAAAATAAGGCTTGAAGTTCCTGGCAAAGCTACGATGATGCGCATAAAGTGGACCACGGTGAAAGAGAGACAGCCATATGCAGCATTTGACCCCTCCTGTTTCCACGTCTCACTTCCTTACACAATCAGAGCCAGGCGAAGAGGAATGGTGATTAGCGCAGTTGCCGGTGGCAAACATATCTTTACCCACCTCTACCTTATCGCACACCTGCTGCTCCCTCAATCGAAACTGTCCCTAATTTCCCTATCCTGAACGCAAAAAGCTGATAAGACCGGGCCAAGAAGGAGAATTTGCAACCAGACTATTGGTCTGCAAAACCGAGCCATCTCGCCAGGTGCTGAGGCTGCACATCAAAACATTTATCGCGTGTCAGACTTTTTTGCAGTGCGAATTGATCACAGCGGCAGTGTTAGCTTTTGTTCTAGCCCGCCGGGAGCAAAGCCGGTTTGAGATTAAATCAGGTCCGCTGGCTGATAATGAACTTCCTCCACAACTTGCGCATGCAATACTCGCCTTCGAGCCTGGTTGAAATCCGGAACAGCGTTATCGCTCGTCGTGCGTTTGTATTTTGTTATGGACATCAGAACATCAACACAACATCGTTTTCGAGCAACCTCATCGGATTCCTCCGCAATTCAGACGAGGTCTGATTCATTTTTGATGGCCTAAATCTCATTCCTTTATGACATTTTCCCCACTGGTTTGAATATTTAAACGGTCACGCTAGCAATTTGAATTTAAACGTTTAACGATAGTACACATATCATTGAACTATTCCATTTTAGTGACCACTTTTTTGTTTGTAATCGGCTGATTCAACCTTAAACGCTACTATGGTATTTTAGAGTAAGAGTTAAGATTGAACGAACAATTTTTAGCTAGGTGGTAGATTATCCAACAAGGCCAGTTAAAACAGCCATTTCCAGTAAAGATGGGAAATCCTCTTGTGGTTTGCGATTGAAGAAACAACCTCAGATTCTTACTACCAGGCGTATGCCAAGGTTTTCGATGTTGTTTTAGATTTTTTTAAACTATGAGGTGAGCACAACAACTTTTGTCATATGACAAGCCCTCGCCAGATTTTGTTTACTCTGTGAAAGTAGGCTATTACTGACAATTCTGAAAGCATGTTTTTGAATACCTAAGAAGACATACAGTCCCTGGTCAAATGGTATTTTACTTGTTTTTGACTAAACTTTAGTAAGCAGTGTAAAACAGCGCAGCGTCTGTTCAGCCCTAGCACGTCCAAGTCTGCTTTGGGCGAAAAAACGTCACCCGTGCGCAATTATGAGGTCCTGGAGGTGAATTAAATTTGCTTTTTTAGGCACATTTGTTGTACAATAGCTCTAGAAGTAAAAACAATTTAAGTTTCAAAGCTTCTAATTAGAGAACGCAAAGAGCAAGGGTGTAAGTCTTAATTTGCCCTCACAGCGCCGAAGCACAAACCATTGAATGCTATCCCATGAAATTCGATAAACTGACTAACTTTCTATGGTCAGAAGTACTGCCAAAAATAGTATTATAGACTGGACAAGATCCATTAATGAGATAGGATAGTCTTAATAAAAATATTCTTAGCATCATCTGATAACCCAGACAGTCGATGCATCGATTTGACGCCAGCATACGGAGCTCTATGCAGTCATCTGCAGTCTTGTGCCACTGGTTACTGATTGGCTGCTAATCTATAAACAGAAGCTTGTTCTGTTCCTAAAAATATCTCTGACGAGTATCTCGTGTATGCATTTTCGAGCAAAAATAGCATTAAACCTTTCGGGTGATTGATCATCCTCCTTTGTTGTCTCCATCTAGAATATTCGTCCGCATAACCGGTATGCTGAATGTTTCTACTCAAATCCTAGATGACACTTTTATAAACCCCTCTGCGAAATATTCGATTGTTTTACAAATCGCTTGTTTAGCTAATAACTGTCTGTTAGTTCACTTCATCAACACACGAAAACATGATCAAGACAAATAAATGACTTCAGCTGACATGACTCTCAAAATCTGATAAACCGTACGACAATCAAGTAAACTGTATTTTTCAAAACGAGTAGGTAACTTAAAATTTAAATGCGTAGAAATTGCTAGAGAAACCTTTAAGATATAGTTTGCCGTGACCTCCATGTGTAACTTGAAATTATGTGTCGTAAAGCAGTCATTCAGCTATTCTGTGTATATTAATTTATTTTCATGATGAATTTTGACGTACTGGTTTTGCGTTGGGTCGCTGCAGCTCTCTTTGACTCTGACAAAAGGTTTTTACTTAGCTTCGCGGATATCACCTTCACATAAATATCACTTTCCACGTTTTATAAGGTTGGTCAAAAACCAGGAAACTGAACTACGCTTAGTAAATGTGCTCGGAATCATGCCAACTTCTGTGTATAAAATGAATTTTTCGTCAAATTACTGCATCGTACTTTGCAGTGATGTAATCAGTTGGGATTCCTCGAATCTTTAAACTTTAATTAAATATATTGCAGTTTTATTCTGTTTATGAAAACCTCCAAAACAAGACAATCGAGCGACTATTCTGGCGTACTGAGGCTTCGGTCTTCCTGTTTTATGTTGAGGGCGGCTGGGGTCATATTTGCGTACTCGCCCAAACAATAACTTTAGGCGTCGAAGAAAGCAGATATTCACAGCACAGGGCTATGTTTACTTTTCTTTTGTATGCTCTTTTAGGAAGATTTGTTGATAAATGACCACATTTATGCCTGTTTTGGATCTAACGTCCAGTAGAAATGTAATCTGAAGACTACACATGACTCAGTCACAAGTAATTTGTATCTGTTTTAGCAGACAATTTATGTATTTTTAAAAGGTTCACATGTGGCAGAAGTATGACGCGAAAGCAGCTGGAAACATTTGCTTAAATTCTCCCATCAGTGAGTGGTTTAGTTAAAACTCACATAAAATGCGTCTCTGCTGACGAGTCATATCTTATCATTCAGAAACCGGCTCACGTTAAGCGACTTGTTCTCGCAAATATTAATGCCCTACTCTTAGAGATATAAAAATATATTTATATGAATTCATATTACGCTGTTTTTAAAAGCAATTGTTTAAATAAGTTGAATACACGGTTGATCAACGAAAAACTTTTTTAACAAATTACCTATTTGAAAAGTGTTTTTCTAGAGTATTTTCTTTAAAAAATCCCAGTAATGATTTTTCTTTTATCTGCTCGACCCATAAAGTATGTAAACCTTTAGTCTGTCTTTCATGTGTCTTAAACAAAAACCAACAATATTTCAAGCACAAATGGACTAATATTTTTTTCATTTTAAACAGCATTCCGTTTCACTATTTATGCCTTCTTTGAAGCTCTGGTATATGATTATGAATGTCTATAACAGTGGACTTATAAAAAGTGAAGTATAAGTCGCAATTCGTATGTGTGATATTTATGTTTGTGCGTGCCTCATAAGCGGAAAATTGACAATACTTAAGGCATGTTCATAATTCCAAATGGCCACTTCAAAACGGACATTTTGACAGTTTACTGTAATGTATTCTTGAACGGTAACACATTAATGGGGGCTTCATTACACTACTTAAGGGTATAAAATCATATACATTCAAAAAGTGGATTTATACAAATTGATAACATGTCTGTACAGGACATGAAATAGGAACGTCCCGCTCACCTAAAAGTGGATGGCCTTGAGACAAATTTTAGAAAGTGTGAATACTCTCGCATCTGATCTCTAACGCAAATATGTTATGACCCCGCTTGGTATCTGTGATTAACACTGACTGTGGGCTGACTCCACTTTGGTCCCCAAAATCAGCACAGGAGGGGGGCAGATGAGGTAATTGACCATGAAGGAAGCTGTATTCACAAATATCAAATCATTTTCACAAAAAACGTTTGCTTGAATTAACTGCATGTGCTTGATGAGAAAGCGTCAAATGACTTATCACAGATGATAATTAGTCAGATCTGACAAGTGATCTCTGGTCACGGTCAAAGTACACGCTGTTGTGGCAGGCAGCGTGGCGGCTCAGGTACGGCTCTTATTATGCGATGAATAATCCTGAGAATTAAGGCATTCTCACCATAACCTTAAAGAACTTAACCCTAGTCCCCTGCCCTAAGCCTTAGCCATATGGTTAACAAGAATACAACATTAAACATAATCCTGACTCTAGCTTCAGCTTTGACCTCAACTTCATCAGTATACTTTATCCTAACCATCGCCTTAGTTTTGAACCCAAATTATCCAGAATTCGGTGTAAAGCAACGTGAAATGCAAGGCGGCCATACAAGTCATCCTTAACGAAAATGCTTATAACTATGTGTCAATTAACTAAAACGACAGGTGTCGGGAGGTAACCTCCAGAGATGGCGGTAAGCCGCACATGCTTGGCACTTCTCTTGCTCGTTCTGTTGCCCTGAGGGTCATATCACCCAGTTCGACGCCTGACATATTGTGCGCTGAGTAGCGAGCGGACTCTGGTAACTGCCTAAAGTGGTGAGCTAGACCAACTCAAAAGTTAACAGTGAAGAAAGGTGTTAAGTCTGTTGTTGTTGTAGTAGAACGAATTCAGTCAAATCACAGCTACTTTAGACAGAGGCTGTAGGCCTGCTTCAGATAGCCCTTGCCAACGTTATCAACTTCTAAAAAAGGAGGGTGAAACGGAATTTCGTTGGTAGATAAGTAGTTCTCAAAAATAAGAAGTTTTGATTCGTTAATGCTTTTGACAAAGTACTAAGCCGTATACGCAAACGCTTTTTTTGGAAAAAAGGAGTTAATGCTCCCAAGAGAAGCATTTGGATAAAAGTAATCTGCCACTACTGATTCTAACACCGCCTGGAAGCTGACCATGGCTTATGGCAGCTAAGAATGTGATGGAAACAGCGAATTATATAACCATCTTCCCTTCCCCTTTTCCTATTTACTAACAGTAGATTTTCTCTCGTTAAAAATAGCATCTGAAATGCTGACCTGTGTTTTCGATTCGGGCAAATTACGATAGGCGGATTGTTCGAGAGATTTTTGTATAACCCAAACTTCTGAAATTTCAGTTACAGCAGGATGCCGCCTTTGAATGAGTTTCTTCCTGACAGCCTGCAAAAAAGCGTTAGTCTGCACAAAACTTAATGCTTTTCCTCGCTGATTGTTGATGCCCTCAGACAATTGAAGAGGCTGTAGAGGTAGATAATGAACTTGCGTTCCTATGTGAACTTCTACAAAGGCGGAAGAATGGATTTACCCAGCGTAAGGTATTCCGAAGGAAAACCTTGATGGGTTAAAACATTAACTTTCACAGATTTTTGCCCATAAATTGAAAATAAAATTTGGTGCAAGGATAAACAAAATAAGACATGTTGCAATTTATGAAGCAATTTTACGTTTTTTTAGAAATACCAGCTTTTTAAGCAGAGTGGAAAATTCCGAAAAAGTGGAAATCAGGCGTACTAGATAAGCTTACGTTTTATATGGTGAGGAAGCCTGTTCATGCAAAATTGCCGGCTGAATAAGTCAGCACAGGTAGAATTACGTCGTAAAATGATCTTTTTGTAAAAGGGAACTCAAAGGTTATTTACCTTCATATCCCTCAATCAAACAAATTAATTAAACTGATACGCTACTATAATACGTAAATGTTAGGTATGTGTGTTAAAGAACAGCCCAAATTTTGAGTATATATTCCAAAATGTTTTAGGACAATTGATAGTTGTTTCTTTCGTTTATACACCGGAAGTTATACGCTGGACTAAGGCAAACAGATTTTTGCTATATTTTGCCGATTGGGAGGTCACAGGAGTACGATATTTCGTAAGATCACGCGCGCACATACCGGGCACTGACTAATAGATTTAAATGGAATTGTCAGTCGTAGTTGTACACGTATCAATTTTTGTGCAATACGAGAAATCTCCTTCCAACATATTCCCTTGTAATTGTTTTGGGATTTCGATTCGAAGAGGTTCAGATCTTTCTTGAAATGATAACTAAGCCTTTATAATGTTCACTGGATTCATTCGATTAACCACAGATAACGATTATATATTACATGCTTATAAAAGCATTCAAAATAAAATATTTTGTAAAAGCATTTACTTAAAAACGCTTTGAAACATTCCTTTATATGCAGCTGCTCGTTTGGGTCATGGTTTCAGAATCACGCAAACATGTCAACTCATTGCCGAGAAAATGCACGTCCATAGCATAGGTCACAAATCAACATGCCTAAGATTGATTTAAAAATTAATTCAAAATAAGATTGGGAAATTTTGGCCAAATTCCTGACTTTCCTTAAACTTAGAGAAACATGTGTTTTAAATAAAAAAAGCTCACTTTTATGTAGACCTCAGCAATTTTTAAATCTATTTGTTTACTTCTAGGCTCAGTTCTAAGCTAATAAAAGTAGAGCAGGGTCACAGAATATCAACGATTATTTTGAGAAAATGTTCGAACATATTTTGCGTATGACTGGACAAAGAAAATTGACGGCATGGCTTAGGTGTTTGTATACATGCTTGTTTATTGTCATTCTTTCAGTAGAGTTTAGCAAACAACAGTCTTATAAGTTTGTCACTCCATTTTATGGCACAAACCTTGGCGTGTTTCCAAAGTGCAATTGACGTAAATCATTTCGCTCTTGTCATTCACAAACGTAAAGCGCTTTCTCATAATTGCACTGCCTTCAATTTCATGAACGCCAAGCACGATTTTATGTACTCTGAGTATGTATGGTTAAAAAGTTTCCACTTTTTATCAATGTTTTTATTGTACAACACGAAAAAATAAAGGTTTTTTCGGCAGCGTTTAGTAGCGTAGGAAATTCCTTGGATATCAAAACGCGTTGGATTTGACCCCACTTGGCCCCGTTTTACTCCAGTATACTGATCTGAACCGAACTCTTTGTCAGTTAGTAACACAATGAACAAAAGAAAAAACCTCAAATTTGTGTTCAATCACACACTCGAATTTCGCTCTCCACATTGCATCAAGTATATCATCTAGTTTTCATTTACTCTTCCACTTGCTCCTGTGCAGCAGGATATATTGGCTGAAGAAAGACGTGCCTAGAAAAAAGGGTACATGAACATCTACCAGCATGTTTCAATAAAGGTGAAATTAGATCGATCGCGTGTTGTCTTTTCGCACACCTAGTCGATACTAATGGAGGCTTTCGGGTTGTCTAACGAACAAAAACCAATTTTTCCAAGAACCTACAACAACGGGTGCTGGCAACAGTTGGCGCAGTGACTATACGGCTAGCGAATCCCGGGCTATGTTGTGAGAAGGCAATAACACAAGCACCTTTAAGTCCACGTCTGGCGCTGAAGTAGGGTGGTGACTGCCAATCGCTCCCATCCCCTAGTGACAGCCGTTTATGCCATGCAAATGATAGTAATTATCACTCCACCTACCTGACCCATAACCAATGCTCACCATATGTCTTTAAGTCCGTCTTTCTTACCCCTTCCCTACCGCAAAGCCCTTTACATGCCAATTTCACCATGCAGGCAAAACGATGAGTTGTCATTATAGGACACTTAATATGATTTTCATCGTCCCTGCAATTGTACTGGCCTGACGATGAATTGCTGAAAATATATGGTTGCCGAATACACTGTTCAAGTTAAACTTGGGAAGTGCTTGCTTAGGAAATCATGCTTGGGCAGTCAGCTTACTGTTCCGTATTGACGGCTTCCATTCAAGCGGTAAAGTTAGGCAGATAAAATCGATCTAAGTGGGATTAAATTCACGGCGCAGTCGTAGCGTCATAACTCAAATCGATAGAGCGTTGGTTTCGCGTAAAACGTCTTTCCTGTTGTGTGGGTTCAACTCCTGCTGACGCCGCGAGCTTTTGTACAATTGGATCAACTAAACCTGGGAATATTTCCAGAAAATCGAATATATTTGGTAGAAAACATTTGCGGATCTATTTACCTTTGTACTTAGTTGGTATCGTATGCAGAGCACCGAGTGAGCAACCGATGAGACTCACTCCTCACAGTTGTTCATGGAGCAGGAGCGAAGTAGGTTTCCGGGCTTTTGCTTAGTATGTGTGATGTATGTATTGTTCTTGACTTCGTATAGTAGACTGCTGGTTATATGATGGCAGTTTATGGCCACTACGCGGTTATCCCATCAAAGTTGACAAATGTTTGCTCAGATATCTCGTTCGGCTTTGGAATCGGGCTGCACAGTTGTTTCAGAGTAATATCTTTAATTTACTGCGAAATTTCGGATCAAATTAAAAAGGCAAGAAAAAGATGTTCTTAAGTTAAATCCATAAAGACCTTTGCAGACAATGCTTCGCAAAAATACGTTTTCTGTAACTTGTACGCTTCTCCTAATCTAGCTCTCATGAACTGCCAAGATTTCTTCAGTAGGATTGGAATATTACTAATCATGCTGCGTTACCTCAAAATATTTAACTCATTTCAAGATGCCAGCCTTTGAACGTGCTAACTTCCGGTACCTGACCGGATGACCTTATTCGTACTGCCACCAAAGCTTTGAAGCGTAATATAAAAGCCCAGCAACAACGTTTTTATGCTTCAATATTAAAAACAACCTTTAGGCATTGGACTGTGCCGTGGTAGTGTGATTTTACCTGGATTTCCGGGAGAAATCGGCTAATTTATGCGGAAATATGGTATTTTACAAATATTCTTCCAATGCCTGGGTGTCTTCTGGATATAGCACACTAAAATACCACATCGTATTCCTCATAGAATGAAAAGAACCTGCCTTCTGTTTTATAACTGCGTACAGAATTATGCAACTTTTCAACATCCCTGTAATAAAGCCTTAACTACGCAGTTTATCTAGCAAAAGAAAAGTAATCTTTACACTACCACGGTGGAAATGCCTCAGTTACACAGAAAGCTAAAATAAAAGTTTCCAGCAAAAGATCCTACTTTGTATCTCCTTCCAAAGTTCCTCTTATGGAGTGAAGAAATGAAACATTTTTTGCAAAATTGCCGAACGAAACATGTGTGTGTTTAAAAGTAAGGAAAGTCGCTAGTTTGGTTTTCAATAAGTTCTAGCAGCTAGGCGCTCACAGTGTCTTTGTTACATTTGAGGGTGCAGTTCAGAACTTGTTCCTTTATTTCGAAACAGGACAGTTTTAGCTTTGGCGTTTTTTTTGAAAATTGAATGCTGCTGCCTATTGGCTAGTAATCGACTACATGATGAAACAATCCCGAAGTTTCGCCCAGGGCAAAAATCAGAATGCGTTGTCTTGCCCGAAAAATATGGATTTCGTGGTTTAAACTGTGAAAGTTCTTTAATTGCTAAGAAAAACGGAGATGAAAGGTTTGCCATGTAATTGCAGATTAAGCATTTTGCATGTTAATAAAAGGTTTATCCTCATACGAGCAAGTGCATTCTGAAAAACGCACCTGAAATGTTATGTCATACTTTGACAAAAGCCAACTTTCCAATTGTCGCCTGCATCTAGTTTTAACATTATATATTTTATTTTGGAGGGTGCGATGGTAAAGGTTGTGGGATTCGGCAACTTCGGAATAATTTAACAACCTTTATGATTATCAGTTAAATGCGAAAATTATTTTGCCTTTGGATATTGTCGTTTTTCCGCCGATATTCGGTGTGCTAGTATTTAATACAAGTAGTTAGAGAGAAGCTTTATCTCACCTGTGAAAAATCTAAACAACTCACAATCTTGTTCATGTTTCCTCAGTTTTTATTTACTTTTAGGCATATAAGGCATCTCTTCGTTTCTTAGGGCGTGGCAATAGATAAAATGTCAACTTAACGTAGGTTATCTGAGTAAATTTTTGCCATATCAATCGAATCATCGAAAATAACGTCTAAGCCACTCACTTGGGAAAAGAATAACTGATTACCTGATTTATTGTTCCCGACAATCCCATAAAGGTGGCCTGTTGCGTAGCATATGCATTCTTGCACACCTACGGAATCACTTACCATGCTGACAAAACAAATACTATCGCAAACCCCGGACACACGTGTGTTAAAGTTACTGCGTCTTTTTTTATTTCTGTGGAATATAATGCGCGAACATGCCTTTTCACGTTTAGTCCGAAACTTGTAATTGATAAATAAACTAAAATCCATCAGTTATTATGCAGTTCCTGCGTACTATTCACGAACTGCGAACAGCTAGATAGTAGCATAAAAAACGTTATTATTTACGCTATTGACGGCACAGGTACCACCTTGGAATCACAAAAGATGTGCGCGTGTTACGCATTGGTATAAATCATATTTACCCACCAGAAGGATGTTCGAGGGACTTAATTTCGATAAACTAAAAAGGATTGATTCTTGAGATTCGGGTTGGTATTGTAGGAATGCACGTGGCATTCGTTGATTTAAATCGGAGAAAGGTAGTTTTCTACGGTAAAATGGATGGCTCAGGTTTGCGCCAGCGTGCCTCCATCACTTCTTACAACCGAGTCACTGAAGCGATATTTTGACAAACGGTATGGGACTGTGAATGTTGGCGGCAGCCATGGGGTCCATGGAGAGTAATATCTACAGCCGAATAGCTATACGAGGAGGAAACCTCAGAGTCACGAAAAACTCCCCAAGAACCGGAGATGCGACCATGATAGGCCCTTGCTGTGTCAAGAGCTGAGGAACCCGCCACGTCGTCAGGAAAGTGACAAACACGATGCGAGTACTGAATTAGAACAGCAAACACCCAATCAGCCACAAACGCAGTTGCGTAAAAACACCCTATCGGCGTGTTGAGATGCACTGCAGCGAAGAAGGAGACAAAGTTGCCGAGGTAGAATACCTTCGACGGTTGTTCAGCGAAAATGACTACCCACGCAACTTCGTCAACCGGTGCTTGCGCAAACAAGATGGCCAACAAAAGCGCACCGACCCCAAGGTTTAGCGTTGGATCCTGTACGTCAAAAATGTATCGGAAGCAGTCGGCCGCCTTCTCGCACCACTTGGAGTTGGAGTCGCACACAGGCCAAAGGCAACCATGAGGCGTCAGACAATGAAGCCGAAAGACCCATTGCCATGGCAAGAAGCATCTGGGGTCGTCTACAGGATCTGGTGCAGTTGCGGTCAAAGCAACTACGTCGGAGAAACTCGCAGATTTCTCAGGACGCGAATTGCCAAACACGTGGCAGCAGTGCGGCAAAATTATGCCAATTCTTAAGTTGTGGCTTATTCAACGAGACCCGGCCACACGTTCAAATTTAATGAGGCCGAAATTCTCGCAAGAGGTGACAATCGGGTGAGCCGAGAACTACTTAAGTCATGGTTCACGGGCCCCCAATCCATCAACAAGTGCGACGATTTGCCTAATCCATTTTCAATCCTGAGATTTAATTTGGCCAAAGCAAGCCGTCACTTGAGGAACGGGCAGGCCACCGCCTCTTCGTACGCTAACACCGGGGAGCCAGACGGCCAAGCAATCATCACGCCCGAGTTCACCACCCGTGATGAAATTTCAACAGGTCACAGCCCGCGTGCCGTCCAACAAGCAATTCACGCACAAGAAGGCAATTAGCGTTAATTGTTTCTGTATGCTTGCAGCAATTACTGCTTCCTATAAATACTGCAAACTTCTGTGCATGCTTAACCTGTTTCTGCAGCTCATGTCTCTGATGACGAATCCGCGACGGATATCGAAACGTCAGGCAAATAAACATATTGTTCCAGCGATCGAGTCTTCTTTTCAATTGCTTCCTGGGACACGGATGTTCGCTTGCATTGACAAATATTCGAGATTGTTTAAACACCGTGCTAGAGTATGCGCATGGATTTTTACCTTTCACTTTAACTGCCTTATTTATAGAACCTGACCATAACTAAACAGACAGCATAATTTTGTAAGATTCGCTGACCTTTGCACCTCAAGAGCGCGAAAAGAACAAAGAAACTGCTTCCAAGTACGAAGAGGCATCCTTGTAAAATGAAATGTACGAAGTTCTACCCATTGCTTATTAACATGTCCTGGAGGTTCCAGCAGAGATCAGTATTTGCTAATATAGACTGTCTCATCGAATCTAAAACCATCGAAAACTCAACACCATATCCTCATATTCGTTTAAGCACTCGTTAATGACAGTTGCTAATTACGTAAGCAATCTTTCTTGAGTTGTTTTCTTCTAGTTAGAAACTGCCATACGATGCCTATGAACTACTTCAAAAGTTGCTTCTGTTAACCAAACAAAATAATTTGCAAGAGGCAACTTCTAAAACTACCCCCTAGTTTATTAGCAAAATTGCACTCAAAACTTTCGAGCATAGGACGTAAGAAATGCCACAAACAAATCCCAACTTCCACCTTTGTAGCATCTCACCGGTCAAGGGATTGCAGGTTCTGATAGATTTTTCATGAGTGTCGCGCACACTGTGTAGGTGAGCGCTAAACGAATCACTTTTCGTGTCATCATCAACCTGCTTGTCTGTTTGCTTTCCATCCTCAACTAAGCCGAAAGAACACTCTCAGTGGCTTATTCTCCTCGTGTGCCTTCGACTTTTCAAGCAGCCCGCGAGCAGACAGTCGAATGCGCGTTTGACTCCTTTGCAGCCAGGCGGTCACAAGAATTTACTGAAAAAATATGTTTGCCGAGCCCTCTTCCTAAGATGCTTGAAGCAGTCGAAATTGGAGAAGACTGCATTTACCCTGGTGCTGTTTGCCAAGTAAAAGCAAGCTAACCACCGGTTTTTTCTCTCTCTCTCTCTCCTTCGCCGTGGTACTTCATACCTTTTAGAGCTGCCGCTACTGTCACCAAGTAAGCATCCTGCGTATATCCCGGAAATTCAAACGAAAATCTGTCGTTAGACATGTTCAAGTGGCAAGACTGCGTGCCGCTGGTAGCCAACACACCGGCGGGCAGACCTGTACGGCTGAACTTGCGAAAAATTTGCATTGCGTTGTAGACTTTGTCGGCTGTTACGGCAAATAATCAGAAGAGGGAAATAGACACTTGTTTGTCTGACGTAAGGGGGCCTTTCCTTTCCGTAACAGATTATTTTGGGACGTATGCTGTCCGGTGAGGTCACTTAACACACCAGATACATGTAAACGCAAATTTCCTATACTTCAAAGGAATAGGAAGCTTGACCAGACTGGGCGAGGCCCATATTTTTTTAATTTCTGGGAGGAAATTTGAGATCTACAAAGAGAAATGCCTCCGAGGGGGCACTTACAGACTTTAGTAGATGTGGAGATTTCAAGTACATCTTCTTAAACTAGACAATTCTACTTAAAATTCCCTGACTGGGCATAAACTCCACTAGTTATCTCTGTTCTGCGCCGCTGAGTCCACAGTCAACGCTTTAGACAAGCTTACTTCGAAATTGTTTGTTCAAGCAATATTAGAACTATAACGATATTTGGTGGTCGCAACGCGTGAGCCAATTTGTTCGTGTGTTGATCGGAACGAGCAAGCTCGAGTCAGATATACCAATGAATCAAGGTCAGGGCAACAGTCGCCCGGACTAGCCGCATCTCCAGCCACCGTAGCAACGGAGATGGTGAGACTGGTCCTAGTTTACCTTCTCTCACGATTTAACTGTCGTTTAGGTAACCCATGGCTTCATCCTTGCTTGTGAGGGCCAGATACGATGGTTTACTCTGTTCAACTGGGCTGAAAACAAAGCATGCACATGGCTCGCACAAAACTGCTCCCAGTCATCTTTGGTAAAATTCGTCAGAAGTCAGAAATCATGATAATATGGGCCCCCTGCTGCGGTGCGGCTGGCAGCTCACTAAGTTGTTTGTGAATAAGGGTAAGACTTATATAGCAGATGAACTGCCGTTTCGGCCAGGTAGTTGTCCATAGCAGAACACCGGTTCAATATGCTGCCATCGTCAGCATTTAGTGGCTTTACTTCAGTGCATCACCACATACGCATGGGTTAAGTAAGGTAAGCCCTCTCAACTGTGATCTTCAGACCATGTTTACTTAGGAGAGAAGAATGCTAGTGGGAGCCAGAGTAGACGGAACAGTATATTGTGTACACAGAGGAACGAAGAATAACAAGGAAAAAAATTGACTATGAAGAGCGTGACCTTCCGCTGGGGTGGCATGATCTGAAGTCCGGCATAGTTGCAGGAAATCCCAGCGGCCCAGAGAGCAAGCGTTCACGCGTGCAGGCTTGCTATTCGTCGCCGGCCCAGAAGGCATCAACGCGGCAAGCGTGATTGGCTGTTCCTAACCGTCGAGCTCAACGGCTGCAGGACTTCAGGAAAGTTTACCTCGTCGCGTGCTAGTCACAACAGATGCACCCCTCGCGACTAGGGGGGGTAGTCTAGATCGTTGCTTATTACAGTTACCAAACCGGCCAAGGAACTGCAGGGCGGATTCGCATATGCTCTCAGTCAGGGTACTATGAACCATACACCATTCACTTGGGGGGGGGGTGGCTCGCGCAGCGTCAGAAGTGTGGTCTCGTCCGACTGCAAAACTCATTCAGCAATTTTTTTGTATCAACACAATATCGACACTCGATGATGAACGTTCACCCATAGCTTGCGCATGTTTGGACGCCACACGTCCCATGATGAGTCAACGCACTCAACGGAGTCGCGAGAGCACTGTGCCGTGAGCCAGTCTTGTCTGCTCAATCCTGATTGGCCATTGTCAGACAATGTCTCTCGCAATCCCTTTAAAGTGCATACACCCTGTGTCTGACTGAACTTGCGCTGGCTTGCATTAACGCGCTGTACCGTGCTCTTGTCTCAGTAGACTCTCTGTCTGGCAGACTGGTCTTTTCATTGTTTCTCTTACAGGCTCTTTGGGTACCTGTTCGAACTGATTAGAAGTACCAAGGCGGGTCATAACAGCGCAACTCACTCGTCTCGCTCTGCCTTGTGTCTCATTCTCGAGCCGCTTAGCGGTTATGAGTTTAGGCAGTTAAAATTGCCGGCAATGACACAGGAGACTGTAAATGCTATTTATGGCTCATTAGCCGTCACCAGCCAGTCATACCCACCCCCAAGTGGTGCACCACCCGAGGGCCGAATCCACCACCCCCTTGTGCAGAATTTAAGCGCTCTAAGCGCCTCAAATGCAATAGTTAAGAAGAAACTTCATCCAGGGATTGACAGCCAGAGTACGACGCATTTGCTCCACAAAAATGGCCGAAGTAGAGCTGCGGCTGCTACAGAAGGGGTTCCGCAAAAATGGTTATCCAGAGAGAGTTATACTCCGGAACATCAACCAGCGTGCCGAGTGAAAGATCATTCCATGCCAGCCACCGCTTCCCTCCGAGCTTGATCACTTAGCTAAGACATTGTCCCAGCTTGCAGAGGGGGAAGACTGCGATGGATTATCAATTAAACCACGTCCTGAGATGAAGATTAATTGTTCCTGATAGTTGGCAGCCTTCTAAGCCGCTGCTGTTAGCGCAACGCGATTCGAGTCCGTCAGATTGTTCGTCGTGGGAAGTATGTGCTAAGTGCCATGCAGATGCAGTTACAGAGTCCATTTCATTCTCTCTTTCCTCTCTTAGGCACCAGCATACAGTGTGAACCGGTAAGTCATCTGATGCGGAGATCGAGTGCAGTGGCTGGCAGAAATGAATATTCCGTCTACGCGTGCCACACACGGCCTGCCGCGCACAACACACCAGGCTTAGACAGGTGAACAAAGGCAAGGGAGACTGAAATGGCCAGTGATAGCTTTGAAGCCATTATCAGCCAGTCATACCCTATCCCGGGTGGAGCATCACCCGAGACTTAAATCCGTGACCTGTTAATCTGAAGTCCAATGCCCCAGCCATCGATCTACGGGTTCTTTGTCTTGCGAGTTTACATCAGAACTATGGATATTCGGGTGTCTATCTGCCTAAGCAACTAGCTACTGTGCGGCTACTAGTGGGGCGCGATAGAGAGCTCCAGGGAGGAGTGTTAGGAATGATTTTTCTTAGCGATTGTAACATCAGAGGCTCTTGATAAAGCAGACAAATGGTCGAACAGTGGAACGAAATTTATATCTGCCTGAGCTTTCGAGCTCTTACAAGAGCCCATCGTCATCTGGTTTGGCCACGGGGATGCGGTCACTCGGAAGTGCCTAGGCTGACGCAGCTTCAAATGAGACACAGTGAAGCAGCTGTAGTGACTAGCTCGCGTCCAAGTGAACACCACTAGAATATCATTACTGTGGTTCTCGACGTCTGGGAACAGCCCATTACAGTTGCCACAAACCTGCATCCTTAGCACGGCGACGAATAGCATGCCTGTACGCGCTCCTGACGTGATCTGTCTAGCTTGCCGAAAACCGTCAAGGCCAACCCATCCAATGAACGCTCTCTCTCTGTCCGCTGGCCAGACTGCTGTCAAACTGGCAATTAGGCTTAGTTGGCTCTCCTGGCTGGTCGTGTGTTCCCAGGTCAGATTTCTTCCATCTATGCTCCCTTCCTCTTCTCTGGCCTCAAATGACTCCTTCTCCACTGAGTAACCATGGTCTTAATATTGTACTCGCTAGGATTTACTTTACTTAGCGCCCTGCGATACAGCCACCATCTCTACGAGCTATATTATGTGGTCTACCAACCCCTGTACGCATTAAATAGGCCTACTATTCCTGACTGGACACTCTGCAACCCCTTTATTTCGTTGACTATGTGACAGAAAACTCTCGTTCAACTTAAATTATAGTTTACTCTCAAATTTGGTGTTGACGGAGCTCTCCGTCGTCTAAAGATCGTAATCAGCAGTCCCTAAATGGGAATAATACATTTTTGTGTTTTCGTTTTCTCCGAAATCTTCGCGTTGATTTCTCAAAACACTACTGATAGTCAGACTGACGGAAAAATCTAAAATCAAAAACTGCCAAACTGAATTTGCTGTCTACCCACTGAGCTTTTTTTCCGAGTCATTAACGTGGGATTCATAAATGCATCCATTAAACCCAAAAAAGGCACCATTTATGCCGACAGCAAAGCCGGCACTTAAACCTAGACAGAAAAACGATGCAACGTGTTCACTGCTCTTTGATGTCGAGGACAGTGGGAAATTGTTTCAGAGAGGGAGGGAAATTAATGGGTGCTGCTTGGCCGAAAACTGCAATTAGTGCTCGACTGCACGAAAACCATCTACTAACTCACCTACCTCGACCAGACAACCGGGTTTATGCACGAACGACTCTGAATTAAGTTGTTTTAATGAGTTTTAGAAAAAAAATGTTCTGTTAAATGCGATAATGTGGAAAACACTTAAACAATCATTGGGGGAGCAAAGGTAATTCATAGAAGGATATGGCGCGTTTCTATAAAAGCAACCTGATTAAAATGACAGCATATATGTTTTCTTTCCCCCTACGGGGAGGATATGATTTATAGGTCTGGGAGCGCCCAGACCATGTAATAAATTGCTCCTACGCATAATTTAAAACAAGTTAATATTTCCTAACACTAGCCGTTATATTAAACTTGACTGTAGGCTTCATCTTATTCCAAACCCCAGTCTCAAAAACCAACCCTGTAATTAGCCCTAAACCTTACCTTAACTCATAATTTAATGCAATCCTACCTTCATCCAAGGCTTAAACATAGCCTATGCCACCCAGAAAAGTGCCGCAAAGCCTGTTCTAGTGTGAGTGCTTGCTGTTATTTTATCCCGTTTAGGAAGCTATATGTCAACTGGCTGGCCTGAGGTAAGAAATATTTGCATAACACTATCAAATTTCACTAAACGCATGGAATTTTCTGAATACCATGAGTTTGTTGGGAAGTTACCGTGCGTCTTATTCTAATGGTGAAATCCGCTGAATATCTAGAAATCTTCGAGATGCCAACGAATATTTTTTGCTTTTTTTCCATAAACATGTATGGACTAGCTCACCATGAAAAACATTTGTGGACGCCTGTCATGACAAGCTCAACTTGAAGTGCATTTTCAGAAAGCTTGCTGCTGCTGGCCCCTGTAACAGGAGATTACAGGCCAACTAACTTAGGACCTCGTGTGACGACTGCCGAACAGACCTCCCTTCAAACGCCGTCCACTGGCTTGCGATCGTGCGGTTGTCTGGCAGTCATTTTCTTCTGCTTATTCCTTCTATTCATTGTGTACAGAATATACTTTGTATACTGTAAACTGTACTGTATGCTATACTGTTTACGGCATACTCTGTGTATACTCTGTATATTCCTAACCAGCTGGCTTTACCAAGACTTCTCTCTCCTCCTAAGGAACCGAGATTGGAAGAACGCATGTGGTACCCCTTTGCCAAACTTATACTCAGTTACAACTTTGTCGTATTTTTATTTGTACACAAGTTCCTTGACTTATTCTTATTATTACGCCTTCCTGTAACTTGTATTTTTAACCTTTTGTTTAATTTAATAAACAGCCATTTGCCGCAACACTTTAGCTGGTTTGCATGTTAAATCAATAGCGGACATCTTACTCCTAGTGTTCTTCTTCAATAAACTGGGTACGCAGTCGCTTTCGGCCTATCAAGGGTATTGGACTCGGCTTAGCTTGACGTGTGTGGGAAGTTAGTGTGGAATAACAGTATCGATTGCCCGTCCTGCAGATCTAACACGCAACCGCTAGGGTTAAACCTGAATAGCCTTTACCCCACGCGATGGGCACCCACACAAATGTAGGATTTTCCGTGCACTGGGGTTATCAATGCCGTTAAAATAGGGCGGTCCTTTTCAGAAATGTTGTAACTGAAGATAATGCTTCGCCTCTTATTTGTAGACTTGCCTTTACAACTGTTAGGAAAAATAACTATCAACATCAGCTGTTTGCGGTGAATATGAGCCTTATAAGGCGAAAATAGGTTTTATATAAGTCAGCTCTATAAATTTTGCTTAAGTAGGGTGTTTATAAAATCCCTAAATAATGAACTTCACCTTCTTCCATTCCAAAAACAGATAGCCTTCTAACCGTGGCTAATCGTTATGCATATGTACATGGGTCCAGTCACCCGGCTTGAATTGACTGCTTTGTCTCTGGTGCTACTTGAGAATTTTGCATATGGCTTTCATATCGATATGCCTTGTGAGACATGGCTAAGGGACCTCTAGGTCCTGTTTCCTTAAGCAGACTTCACTTTTGTGAGTTCTTCCGCCTGCAAATGTGCGCCCGGTGCCGACTGTGTGCAGGTTCATCGAGGATTTATGGACTTTTCTCTTCTTCCTAACCTGACATTTATGCGAATGGAGACAGATTTACCGACTTTGGCAACAGTATGCTGCATCATAGCTGCTATATGTAATTTGGTTGAAAACTTCTCTTCTATCGAATAGACTTTTCTCTCCATAGTGTGGAAATTCGACGCATGAAGTACTTACGGGTTTACCAGTACATGCATTCGAGCTTATCATGATATATCCTTTTTAGAGGGGAGAGTTTGCCAAAGCATTGGATTCTCTGCATCTCCAGGCGATGTGGTAAATATAAATTTTTTTGGACTTCTGTTAGTTCAGTCATCAACCTGTTAAGCTCTACAGCATCAAGTTTAAGGAAACAATTCGAAAAGGTCTCTAATTATTTTCGGGTGCTAACAACAACCAACTTGCTTTTTCCCAATTAGTTTTCCAGAATACGATTTCTCTAGGGTCCATGTTGCCTAATCAGTGCACCTTCTTTATAGATAATTTTTGTATTTGGACGATATTTAGGATTTTCAAAGTCACTATCTTCGAGACTGTTTAAACACCATGCTAGAGTATGCGCATGGATTTTTATCTTTCGCTTTGACTGCCTTGTTTACAGAACCCGACCATAACTAAAAAGACAGCATAATATTTTACGATTCACTGACCGTTGCGGCTCAAGAGGGCGAAAGGAACAAATAAATTGCTTCCAAGGACTTTTAGAGATATTAAACGAAGGGGCATCCGTTTAAAATGCAACGTACGAAGTTCCACCTATTGCTTGTTAAACATGTCATGGAGGTTCTAGAAGAGACCAGTATTCGCTAATCTGAACTTACTCATCGAATCTAGAACCATCGAGAACTGACAATATTTTAACTGTGGATTTGGTCTTGTGCGATCGTCCTTAATGTCGGAAAAAAATTCGTTGCTTGACAGCATATCCTAAGATTCGATTAAGTGCGTGTTAATGACAGTTGCTCATTAGTAAAGCAATCTCTCTCGAGCCGTTTCATTTTAGTTGAAAGCTGCCATCCGATTGGGTAATAAACCAAACCGTTTTGCCTAAGAAATGTTTCAAAATTTGCTTCTCATAACAAAAAAATAAGTTGCAGTTAGGAAATTTTCAGAAGACCCCTTAGTTTATAAGCAAAATTTCACTCAAAACCTTCGAGAATAGGACGTAAGAAATGCCAAAAACAAATCCCAACTTCCACCCATGTAGCATCTCTCCGGTCAAGGGATTGCAGGTTCTGATAGATTTTTCATGAGTGTCACGCACACTGTGTAGGTGAGCGCTAAACGAATGACTTTTCTTGTCATCATCAACCGGCTTGTCTTTTTGCTTTCCATCCTCAACTTAGCAGAAAGAACGCTCTCAGTGGCTTATTCTCCTCTTGTGCCTTCGCCTTTTTAAGCAGCCCGCGAGCGGACAGTAGAATGCGCGTTTGACTCCTTTGCAGCCAGGCGGTCGCAAGAATTTACTGAAAAAAAATATTTTTGCTGAGCCCTCTTCCTAAGATACTTGTGCTAGTGGAAACTGGAGAAGACTGCATTTACCCTGGTGATGTTTGCCAAGTAAAAGTAAGCTAACCACCGGTTTTCTCTCTCTCTCTTTCGCCGTGGTACTTCATCCCTTTTAGAGCTGCCGCTACTGTCACCAAGTAAATATCCTACGTATATCCCGGAAATTTAAACGGAAATCTGTTGTTAGACATGTCGAAGTGGCAAGACTGCGTGCCGCTGGTAGCCAACACACCGGCGGGCAAACCTGTACGGCTGAACTTGCGAACAATTGGCATTGCGTTGTAGACTTTGTCGGCTGTTACGGCAAATAATCAGAAGAGGGAAATAGACACTTGTTTGTCTGACGAAAGGGGGCCTTTCCGTAACAGATGATTTTGGGATGTATGCTGTCCGGTGAGGTGACTAAACACACCAGATAAATGTCAATGCAAATTTCCTATACTTCAAAGGAATAGGAAGCTTGACCAGACTTGGCGAGGCCCATATTTTTTTAACTTCTGGGAGGAAATTTGAGATCTACAAAGAGTTACGCCTCCGAGGGGGCACTTACAGACTTAAGTAGATGTGGAGATTTCAAGTACATCTTCTTAAACTAGACAATTCGACTTAAAATTTCCTGACTGGGCATAAACTCCACTAGTTATCTCTGTTCTGTGCCGCTGAGTCCGCAGTCAACGCTTTAGACAAGCTACCTTCGAAATTGTTTGTTCAAGGGATATAAGAACTATAACGATATTTGGTGGTCGCACCGAGTGAGCCAATTTGTTCGTGTGTTGATCGGAACGAGCAAGCTCGAGTCAGATATACCAATGAATCAAGGTCAGGGCAACAGTCGCCCCGACTAGTCGCATCTCCAGCCACCATGGCAACGGAGATGGTGAGACTAGTCCCAGTTTACCTGCTCTCACGATATAACTGTCGTTTAGGTAGCCCATGGCTTCATCCTTGCTTGTGAGGGCCAGATACGATGGTTGACGCTGTTCACCTGGGCTGAAAACAAAGCATGCACATGGCTGGCACAAAAATGCTCCTGGTTATCTTTGGTAAGACTTGCCAAAAGTTGTTAGTGTCGACAACAGAAGGTTCCCTAAATCAGAAGTCATGATGATATCGCCCCCTGCAGCGCGGCTGGCAGTGCAGCAGCCGCTTAGTGGTTATTAGTTTAGGTGGACACAAGTTGCTGGCGCTGACACAGGAGACTGCATATGCCATTTAGTGCTCATTAGCCGTCACCAGCTAGTCATACCCACCCCAAATTGGTGCACCACCCGAGGCCCAAATCCACCAGCCCTTGAGGAGAATTTAAGCGCTCTAAGCGCCTAAAATACAATATTTCAGAATAAACTGCGTCCAGGGATTGACAGCCAGAGTACGACGCATTCGCTCTACAAAAATGGCCGAAGTAAAGTTGCGGCTGCTACAGAAGGCACTCCGCAAAAATGGCTATCCAGAGAGAGTTATACTTCGGAACATCTACCAGCGTGTCACAAAGCCTGTCTTTGCAACTGCAAAAAAGAAAATTTTATTGATAATACTTTCTTTTCTAGGAGACACGCAAGCGATTTAGTAGCAGGTCACATCTTTTTGCATGTATTCATTCATTTGCTCCTGTGCAACAAAATATATTGGCTGAACAATGAGATGCCCAGAGACAACGATACGTGAACACGTAAAAGCCTGGCTAAGCAAGCGAGAACACCGAACGATTTCAACTTTGATTCCCGCACACGGAATTGAGAAGAAACGCTACCTTGACGCGAGGGAGGCCTTTTAGCCCATATATCAGGCACCAGCACACTTCTTTAAAGTCTTACGCAAACGACTGATAGCCCTAGCCGATGCAATGGCGATTCGTTCATTAGCTCTTGCTCTCAAATGGCATTGATATAGGTGGCTTGTTGCCCTTAGCCGCCTACAGGAGGCAATGAATAGATTAAAAATAACCTCCCAACTAAATGAACCACATAAGCCCTGTACCTAACTGACTACTTTTCCCATGTCAGTATAAAGATCTGTTTATGGGTTAGTGAAAACATCTGTCTCCCAAAATGATTTTCCAATCGTAAAGGGGGAATGTTCGCAGAACTTAAAACATTATGCTATCTATTTGCGTCAAACTTCTCTTCCTATTCGGAACCGCGCCTGAAGGTCGTAGGTACTGGAGTCTCCTTAAAGCTTAAGCGGGTACGACAAGTTATGAAGCTTACTAGATTCCAGCTTTTACATGCTAAGCAGCTAATCAGACTATCACCCAGAGGAACCAGCTTATCACGCAGGCCTATCTTCCACGAGGTCTGCATGCCTTATTTGGGAGTCGCTATCCATGGCAGGCAAAAGTTAAAAGTAGTCAACTACTGCATTTGGCTAACCCGCAGTCAAGCGAAAAATCATTATTTTAGGCTTTCTCAGAGGCAATATCGACACTACTACGTAAAGGTTTTTTAATTCAGTGCGTGTTATGTTTTCAAGATGTTTTTTAGACTGGGGTATTCACAATAAACTTGACTTCACCATTCGCATTTTTTATTAAATACACTTTATCTCCATGCAGGCCTTCCTTAATAAATTGGGATGAGGCTGAGGTGGGATGTAGATAATTTCCCCTAAGAAGGCTTCTGTCCTTTAACCTGCCGCTGCCGCCTCTGTTGTCAAGATCAACTGTGGTTCCGATCGTTCTATCTGTAGTGCGATCGCATAACTGCCATATGCTTCTTCGTGTACTCGAAATGGTTGTCCTCGAAGAAGAGGTGTTGCAGGAAACGCAGGTTGTCCTCGATCTCCTCGAACTCGTCGTCCGGCACATGGAAACGAGCCGGCGGTGAGCCAGTCCGCTGCCTTTCCTTGATGAGACCAACTGGGACGGGAGGCAGGATTGGGACTGGCACCAGGATGTCGCGGAAACTGGTTGCCCTGCGAAGCTTGCCCGCGTGGCCAAGGAATGTGAGGTCGGTCTGATCTGAGAAGGCCACACTGGCATTGTCCAGCGCTCCCATATCCAGGCATGGCCGCCTCCTAGCCTTGCAGGAATAGGGCAGATTTGGCTTTCGGCCTGAAAGGGAACAGCACAAGGGTGCAACTAGTAATCAAATTGAACAAAACTGTATGCCGGAGGTCACAGGAGGTTCTCGACTTCAAGCACTGAACATACAGTAGACATAGAGCCTCATGAAACAGACGACCATTGCAAAGTCAGAGGAGAGGATTACACAAGTGGCATGGCGCATAATGGTAGAAGATAGGCGCTCACTGGCGGGTTACGGGACCCACTTTTCCTCTCTTGCCCTGGTGCTCACCTCTGTTTCCCATCAGCAGCCACACGGCGGCTAATGATATAAGCAGAAGAACATTACTGAAAAAGTCGGGAATTACCATTTCTGGTTTATTTTCGTTTTATTGCTGCTGGGAGAGGGAGAGGTTCACTAATGGGCCCCGAAGCAAGACGGGGTGAGTTAATCTTGTAGCCGACCGGTTAGCGCCTATCGACCACGATTATTATTCCCGATAGAAACCAGCATGGCCAAAAAGGTCCAAAAGGTACCGGGTTCAAGCTTCGGGGATCATCACCCCTGAGGTCATGTAAAGCCGGCAGCTGACAACTGATAAGCCAAAAATGGTCACTTCAGTCTCCCTTTTCGTTTTCAGGTATTCCATTCCACCAATAACTACTTGTGCTCCGTTATACTGTGTCACTAGCTCTTGTGAGCAACGGACGATGGACAAGGATGGCAGGAAAACTATCGTTCCTGCTACGATCATTCAACATACTGCAACTTCTCAACCTGTCTGCTGGAGACTACGTGCTTCCGGCCACGACATTGACTAAATGGTGAGTTCCCATTGGTTGAGTGCGAGCGCGGGTGGAAATCCTCCCAGAGGAATTTCAGCGACGGAGTGTCACGTATGAATAGAAGGTGTAGTTGACTTGCACAAGCATTTGGTGAATGAAGCCGTCCTGTGACAGTGTGCTTTACCGGTACGCGTAGCTACCGGATAACAACCGGGAGAAAGATTTCGTCTGGCTGCAGCCCGTCTTAATAATTAGTCTCACGCATCTCCTTCATGTTGCCTGGAGAGATTTTCTGTGAACAAACCGTCATTTTGCCATGTTCGAGCAGCTAGAAGTATGCTCTTTTTTAGCCGGTTACACAACTTCATTCGAGCACGCTATATTATCCGTAAGCACATTTTTTTCATGTCAGTCAGGGCTGTCATTTACAATACGAAAAGGTTTCAATGACGATATTGCACACCATGACTTGCCCAAAGACTGGTCCGTGTCCACGGATGCTTCCGAGTCGCTAGCGTACATGGATTGTTCCACTTTGTCCCTTGAACAGTTATTTGTGCGAATCTTATTAGCATGTGCATTTATTGACCCATTCTTGCCCAGGTGCGACGATTTAAAATTGGCGTGTGCACGCCCCAAAGTAGTAGGATACTTTCGAGATCGCGACAACCGAAGTGCAGCCTGGTTATTGGCGACGCATTCGGTACGACACCAAATTTCTTGGGTTGCCTAGGAGAGGCTGGCCATGCATAGTTGGGTGCACCTCTGGAGGGTTGAAAACGACTACCATTGCTTTACAATAAGCTTGTTGAGACTAGACATCCATACGCACTGTCTGCTTCTATTTCAGAGGGTTCACCGTGCATGCTGATTCAGATAAAAACATTACCAGATGTGCCAGAGAACAGTATCAACAAATAGGGGTCTATTGCGAGTTCCAGGAATTAGTTTCAAAGAGGGAGACTCGACTCCTGGAGCAAGAGTCTCACTGTCCTGAATTTTCGGATCCCGTTGTAAATTCTTAATCATAGTAAATGGTACAATGTTCTGAGTCATGCGCAGATAGGGAGGGGGGTCACTGTAACAAAAGTTGTACCATTTACCATTAACAATGATTTAGGATTCCCGACGGAATCTGAAACGTCTTGACAATAAAACTCTTGTTGTAGTGGTCA
>JAYGXS010000001.1:19463633-19495096 GCA_036362985.1 Ligula intestinalis | reverse complement strand
TGGTGGTGGTGGTGGTGGTGGTGGTGGTGGTGGTGGTGGTGGTGGTGGTGGTGGTGGTATATTTGCAGTAGACATAGTAATGGTAGGAGGAAAAGGAGAAGGAGGAATAAAAATCACCTTACCTTCCCCCTGCATAGGGCAGTCATAGGGTATCTATAAATATTTTTTTGACAGCGTGTTGGTTGACATCTACCAGGCTTTTGAATAGGAGAAAAAGCCACTCACCTGTAATATAATATTGCAGGATAGGTATAATCTCCTCCGTTCTCAAGGCTCCGCTCTCGACAACATGCGTTGCGAATTCATGGGCCAAAATGGTTGGAAACCTAATAAGGGCAAAATTATGATTTCCCAGGGCAATTCTCTGATTCATTGCGGTGACGGGTATCTTAAGACGATCGCACTCATTTTCGGCCCAATGCATCACCTGGTCAAAGATTTCGATTTCGCGTGCATTGAGTACATCCTGCTCAAGAATCATGATTACCAATTCCTTCTTAATGTCCTTAAACTCCTCCTTCTTTATGACCTCAAAGGTGTCGTTGATGATTAGGCGCATGCAAAGGTCCTTCAAACGGTCCTCGTGGAAGTCCACTGCAGCCTGCAATAACCGGAAGATATGCTCGATGCAAACATTGTTCTCCAAGTAGTTTACGCAAGCCCGGGCTAGGTCGTAGAAGCAGTACTTTCTGGCCGCATACAGGGTTCGAATGGTACCGACGACGCCGGTGAAGGTCATCTCGTCATAGTAAATGTACCTAGAGAGCAAAATAACAATATTTAATATAACCCATCATTCGTTCTATACGTCAGATTTCCTTCGGTAGGGGGGTTTCCCCTATAAAAACATGGACTTCAGGGCAGCCGTGAAATTTGAAGATGAAGAATTGGCAACTGTAAATAATCGTGCGTTAGGTAAAACGCTTGAATAAGTGTCAAAAAGTATTTGTAGTTGGTAGATCTGATGTTGGAAAAGGTTTACGTGCAGTAAAAGTGGTACAAAGCAGGAAATATACGTACAACCTGATTTGACTGAAGGACAATAAGAAAGACTTAAACTCACGTGCGCGCGTATTGCGATGCTAAAAAATGCCAAAAATCCCTAGAGGGCCTCTGATCAATAGCCAACATAAACACGAAAACATAATGTTTATGGAAGCCACGAAACCGAAGTGGTGTTTCATAAGTTTCCTAAAGCTATGTGAAACTATGACTGTTGAACGAAATTAGGAATAATTAATAGAGTTGAAGGAACCATAATATGATGGAATATATGATAGAGCAGTATTGCAAGATAACAACGCTAACCCCCATGCTGCATCAGCAGTGAATGAAAATGCGAAAGTATTTAGCTGAAAAGTGGTGTCCAGCCATTTTCCGCCAGATTATCATTAGTTTTATATTAGTGCAATGTTGACTTGGTTAGTAGCGTTAAAGTTCCTATGTAAAAGTCAAAAATTGGCTCCTTTAACGCTTTTCTCTTCCTGGAATTTTTGTCTTAACCAAGAGGTGAAAAATATTATAAACTCCAATGGACAGTATTTTTAATAAAAGATAATTGTATTTTTACCTTAAAATAGACATCAACTTTGTCCATTACAGGCAATACAAATAAAATTTTACTCCCAACAAGTATGCTAGCATAGATTTTATTTCTAAAGCCTGTTTATGCGATGGCACTTTAGTGGCTTTCCATTTTATCTAAGTATGCCTTAGTTGCATGTTCAGTAGCCACCGATTTCCATGCAAAGCTCATAATGAAATTTGCCTGGACACTTTGGCATATATTTGAAAACATTATTGTAATTTATTCAGTTTATTGAATTTTGAAAAAGCCTTTTACTTAGTTAAATCGTCATTTGAGTTAGATCTATTAAGAGAAATAACAATTAGTTTCAGGGAAATTTGAAGTAGGCTCATATAGAAGGAATTTTCTATGCTATTACGAAAGAGCGAACCAAAACGCACGATAAAGTTGATAATACTAAGAAGGGACTCCAAAATAAATTGAATAGGTACAGAAGATACCCCTTCCAGAACTGGAAAATTTTATACAAAATTAAAAGATTGAAGTGAAGCCAAGTTAAAGGAACCAAATTTGTTTGCAGTTACATTAAAATATGTGTTTAAGAAATTATGTTTAGCTATCTGGTGAAGTTTTTTTGTAAAAAATGCATTAACAGAAGAGTTTTTGTTTGGATGCAGCAATGAACCTCAAATTTACTTCAATAAAAACTAAATGTTTCGCATTTTTTCGTAGATTTGACACAAATAATGCTTTACTAAATGTAAGTCGAAAGGAAAAATAGTTTCTTGTATACTTTAGAATCCCCTTTTACTTTATTAGGAGCAGAACAGACATAAACATAATAAGTACTTCCCGAAATGGCAAGGTATATGGCCAGTTTTTTTTAAATTCACTAGTATATATCTGAAAGTGGAATTGGTCTACTCATACGGAAAGGTAAACTATTATAAAGAGAAAAGAAAGTTCTTTTATTGTCAGTAAAATTGAAAAATTAAAGAAATTATCAAAATTATCAAATTTCACTGCGAAAGTCCGTTGGCAAAATTTAATATACACAGAAGTTTGTCAGCTGAATATCTAATAAAAGCAATTTCTAAGAGGTAAGCTTTTATGGAATTTTTTTATCAATCTTAGGAATAGTAGTTTCAGAGTTATACTGCTGACATGATTTACTCTTGACAATGTCCTTTGCGGTTTTGAGGCATTTCTACACAAAAGCAACATGGTCATCGTTCTAAGAACTTATGTCTAAAAACACTTTCTTTTGTTAAATACTCTTTATGTATACCTTATTGTAAAGGTTTTGGTTTAAACGTCAAACATATGCGCAAATTATGAATTGATCAGGGAAGATAGTAAAAACAAGCAATTTGATGGCACACTTTTTTTGATGACATTCAATAAATACGTTACCGGTAAGAACAGACTTTACAGAATATTTTGGCTAAAGAAAAATTCTTTTATTTTACGGAAAGTGGATGCTTCAAGTTTTCTACTTAACACAATATCTAAATTAATTGTGCTAATTTAGAGCCCTTTTGTTACGGCTCTACAACCACGGCATCATCGAGAAATTTTTATATTCCTTTACAAACACTTAGTAATTCCTATAGATTTTTAAGTACTTAATAGGCCTTATGCCGTTCATTATTATTTCTATGCTTTTCTTAATACATTCACACTGGTTTTGGAGTGATGATCAAACTTATACAAATTAAGGAAAATTACGTGGTCAACGGCGACCACTGTACATGACGTCACAAGTATTTTTTGGTAGGCAAATGGATTTTATCAATGCAATATTTCGTGATAAAGAGGTGAATAAAGCTCACATTCGAATAAGGGCAATGTCCTTGCCAGTGTGCTTGCCCGGAAGACCTTTAAGCATAAACAAATTACTCCAGATTTCAAGGTTACAATAATGGGGTTTATTTCTTTGAATAATTATGGCCCTTTTTCAAAGGGTGCTTCAACTACAGTCGAAATTTTACCGTGAGCAAATTTTCTCTCACTGAAGCGTTTGTTTACAAACTCCGAAAACACTAGAGTGAACCCTTCTGGAAACTATGGGAGTCTTTGTTCTATCCAGGCATCTGCGTTTTGTTTACGCCTGCTTTTCCAGAACGAGATTGTTTTCAAGAAAGAACCATTTAGTGACCTTGTATTTAGCCCAGATGTTGGATTAACCTAAATGAGGGTTTTGGTAAACATTAGCTTGCGCAGTCTTTGGGGAACGAACACTCTCAATTATTTGCATTAGATAAACCAAAGATAGTTGTTCTACCACTTTGAAATAATAGTCTCTTTGATTAAGAACAGTGGGAAGCGGGTGTAAAAATACGCTCGATAAAAAAAACTATGGAAGTATTCTGAAATGTTTCTCTTGATTTTTAACGTCCTTATACGTCCAAACCTATTTTGCAAATTACATCATGAAATTATCCCTTCTTGTACGCGTTTTATAGGAACTTACGTCTCCTTCTAACGTTTCAACCCAATTATTTATATTTAAGGTATAAAATAAGAGGTTTGAATTCCAAATAAAATGAAATACATATAGCAGCTATTAAATTGCACTTCACTTCCTATCGTAATTCTCCACCTATAAAACCCAATTCCCAACGTTTTTGTTCGAGATGTTGGGACTAGGGAATAATGAGTTACACCGCATAAGCTTCACTTAATCCTAACTCTAAACTACACGGAAATTCGCGCAAAGCACCTGTATTACTAGTAGTTCCCCACCTCATGCCCATTCGGGCAGAAGGGAGTATAGCAATCACACTGGCATCTCAACACTATTGTTCTCTGTGATAACTTATACGAAAAACGTACGGAAGAAATCCTTCCTAACTGAGACTTTATATCAAGAGCACAGGCAACACCTCATGGGATACGTCACTAACCGTGGACTATAGTTTACGTAACGTTTAAGGCAATTAAGGTAAAACCCGTCTTTTGAATACAGTTGATGCTGGAACAACAAACAAGAATACACTTGGATTAGACGCCATACTTGAAGCTCATCCACCTGAACCAAAACTCAGCCTATTCGAAGCAAGTCCAAACTCAAACCAAATACCCTCCACTTATACTCAAGCAGGCATTTCTTTTGGGTGCACATCAAAAGGTTTTCTGCTTATTTAACCATACTTATTCCTCTTACAAAAGGCTATGGCCGTCATCGAAAAAAACATGTTGAAAAAGGCACGAGGCAAAAGAATAATCGCTCCCTCCCTCCCCCACCCCCGGTTGGATTAAATTCATGAACTTCAGGGAGATTTATTCAATTATTTAGGCTATCGTCGAGATTCGGGTTAAGTTAAGGGTTTGCATTAGGTCTCAACTAGGGTTCGGTTTATGACACAACTTTGTTTAGGAGAAGCCTTAAGATACAGGAATATTTACGCCTCCTTGAGTACTGCAAAAAGCTAGTTGTACTGTCGAGGGTTCCTAGCACCAGTGTACATAAAAATACCTTGACGGAGGAGCAACAGCCTGTCTGGCAACCTTTAAATACATAAAGCCAAAACCAGCTCAGAAAATTTCATTTTCAAGTGATTATTCTGCATTTTAAAAATACTTGTTTGCAGGAAAGTTGGGATCTTATTTCTGTACTTCGAGTAGCATAGCCTTTCTCTATTTCCCGCAGAAAGATCCATGGATCTTTTTATTCCCTATCTAACTTTTGCAAGAAACGCCAATTTAAAAGACATATTATGGACAACAGGAGAGAAATGAGTTAAGAGAGTGCCAAAATGCACAAATGCAAGCTTCACGCGTGTGTAACCACCTAATTTCAGCTACATAAAAACTCGGGCAATTTTCGCATAAGCTCGGCCTATTAACCTCCGGTAGGGCGTTTCTTGTTGTGACCCTGAAGTCAGCCTACCTCCTAGTTTGGGAGGAAATCAATTGAATAGTTATTTTGAATGATGTTTGATATCCGTATGCTAAATGTCTTTCGTGAATTGCTCTCCAATTCCCTCTTACAATTGCAATTGACGTACTATCTCATGAAATTTGACCAAAATTCAGCAATGCATCTTCAAGTGGGATGGATTACTTAAGTGAGGGTAGTGATATAAATTGATCTGCCACATGATCCCTTAATACTGCACGTACGTGAAAAAAGTGCTTTTTGAACGAGCATCCGACTAGTTGCCTGAAAACGCTACATACTGTAAAAAGAAACCATTAATTTTGAGGTCCTTATAAAATTCAAGCATCTTTTAGAGCAAACAAACATTTTTTTCTCTCGGAAAATAAATAAAAAAGCTTTTTTAGTTTTAAATTATATAAGAATCGTAATATTTTTATCAAAATTTCATTAGAATATTTTTAGCCCGTTAAGTGTCCTTATTAACTTAAATGCACTGTATAAAAAAGATGCATAAAAATGTTCTTTCTTGTACTCATTTGATTGAAAATTGTGTTTTTTTCATATGTTTTACTTGAAAAATTTTTATCTTTTGGGGCTGAAGGATTTTCCCAATTCCTGAGATAGTTTGAACCTGACCTGTACGTACACCATTATCACGAGTTCTTAACCTTGGACGGTACATTTTTTGTGTAAACAAAATTATGCATTACTATGCGATATTAAAAACGTGTCATCTAAAACTCATGCACTTTGCAGGGTAAGCCAATCGTGTGTATACTTCATAAGCGACACTGATAAATAAACAGATATTAGCATTTTTGAATGACTATTTCACGGTCTTAAGCGATCTGATCATTAAAAACTTTTAAAAAATGAAAAGATTTGTCTCAAAGAAAGAAGATTGAAAATCCAGGATTTGTAACCAAATAAACGCATAAATGCAGATTTTCGTGCATATCTTTTGTGAACAATAGTTGAATTTATAAAGAGGTTGAAAATCCATGGGACCACTTTATAATACGTGAGTTATCAATTTTTTTTAAAAGAATAATTTTTGTATGCCCCTACATAGAGCTCCATTCAAAAACCGACGCTCTGACGTGACTGCAGTATCTGGAAATTATGCTCTATGAAAATGCATGTTGTAACCCTATCTAAGTATTATGAATGAGCATTTCTTGAGCAAAGTCCCGGAATATTGAATATGAGCTTTGCTCTCAGGAGAGACGGTATCTCTCACGGAAACATACATCAAGTCTCTATGTGAATGCATCCATCGTAACCGCCAATATGACGTCGACATAAACTTTGCCCTATGAGAGTTCTCATTGTCTGGTACGTAGGTACTGAGGGCGCTTTAATGACGGTTAAGACGGGTGCATTTTCATATAGACTTGATGTATATTTGTTGAATGATACTATCTATTCGGAAAGGACAGCTCAGTTTTAACGTACCGGCCATTTGTTGGTTTTTACAGATAACGCTACTATTTATCATTTTGGGGCTAATTTTTTGGTCTTCTGCCTCAACTATCCCAACGTTTGATCTAGGTTCCATGGATATCTCAAAGTAATATGAGGAAAATCCACCCACAGACTTTATAGTCAGATAACCCCAAAAACGTTTTCATGGTAGATCTTATAAAAAACATATCGTGCTTTGTTTTTACTCCTTACGTACCTCTGCCAAATGACAAAGTGAACAGAAGAGTACAAAGAAATCTACTTAAGTGGGATGTTAGTAAGTCCGTGAAAATAGTCACGTCGCTGTGTATGATACTATGATGTCCGGAAAGATTTATCTAGTGTAAACTGACTCTTTGATTCCCCAAAAAAATGAAGCTTAACGATCGAATCGAGTGGATCATCATAATGACGATGATTGATTATCTAGCCCTGGAGAAGAAGACGACTCAATCGCTGGGACAGTATTTTTATTAGCCTGACGTTTCAAGATCCATCGCGGATTTATCATCAAAAACATAATCAGAGAGCAGTAGCAGATACGTGTAGCGTATGAACTAGCCCTCGTCGGAGTCCTTTTATCCCATCTACAGTCCCAATAGAGAACCTTTATTTTTAAAATTCTATTTTTATGTACATCCATATCAGGAGGAACAAGCTGCTCCTTTCCCTTCTTACAGTGTTCTTCCATTTGACGATTAAAAACGTTACTTTATTCAAAATGCCTATAGAGCAAGGTATAACATGTCTGTGTGGGTTTCTATATCAATAAATGCGAGCCCAAATCATTTGTACGATTTTCGGACGGTTGCATAGTGGGGATGGTGACCGGCCTGCAGTATGCTTTATCGACCCTGCTGCTGATGCTGAAACTGTTTATGCTTAAACTAGATTGCAAACGGAGCCGGCCTATCACACCCATGTTTCTCCCACGAGGCCTACAAAACAATCACTTTGGGCCGCAGAGTGTAGTGCACTTTAATTTGAATGAAACTTCCTCACTAAGGAGTTGAAGACACTTGACACCGACAAAGCAGATTGTTATATGATTACTGAACCAAACTAGCGATGAAAAGATATAAATGCTGCTTTCAACTACAAGTAAATCTTGTTCAAGATGTTACTTGTCATACTCTGGGCATGCAGTCGAAAACTGAGAAGAGGACTAACCTCAGAAGTAAATATATCAAAATAAATAAATATCTATGGAAGTGTAGTGGTCGCTCTTGCCCGAGGCCCACTTAACTCTTGACGTCACGGACAAGGACACTCAGAGCAAGCCCTCGCACAAATGTTCTTTTCGGCCTGCCCCCCGATTAGACGCGAACTGGTGCATGAGGCAATCCCCACCAACGCCAGTGTCTACCTTCCTGTGGTCCAAACCAATCACCATCAAGGCCGCGAGACAGAGAGAGAATTCGGCTGCCGCCCCGATTACTAACGTCAGAAATAACTTGGCATTCTGCCCTCTTGCGGGGCGAGTGCACCACCGCTGCTCTCACTCATGGTTCTCACGGTTAAAGGTACGCCAGACCGACCGCCAGAAGACCGCTATTCTTCAACTCATTCCGTAAGCAATATATTTTTCCTACTACTCTGGCTTGTTAAGTCTTCTCGCATCTTCTAAGGAACTGGACCTGGGAGATCGCAGCCGTAAGGGTTAGCCGGCGTAGCCTTAAAAATATTTTGCGATAGAACTGCGGTGTTAATCCGATCTATCTGGTAAGGGCACATACTTGCCCCGAAAGTGTCTTTAGGCTCGTACTTTAGTGATATCAGGCTGTCAGTGAGTGACCTCAGAAATATGATGGAGTGGCAGCGCTGATGATGGCTTACAGGACAAAAATGGTCATTTCGGTCCCCCATGTCTTTGTCAGATCCTATACATATTTATTTATGCATACAATGGTAGATAGGCGCACCCCAATTGGCTCAAGAAATAACTCTTCCCACTCTGTCTTCGAGTTTTCCCTCGAGCCCCGCCAGCAACCACTTGACGACATTATTTACTGACAAAGACAAAGGAGACCGGAATATCTATTTCTGGCTAAGTAGCCGTAATTAGTCAGCCAGATCCAAGCCCAGGGGTGGCGATCCCCGAGGTTTGAATCAGCGGCCTTATTGACCAGAAGTCAATCGCTTTAACTACTGCCCCACGGGCTTGCTGCTACCCCGGTCTCGATCAAAACGATACACAATAATAGGTAAGCGCATACCAATCGGTTACGGAACTCGCTCGTCCCGCTGTGCATTAGAGTTCGCTGTCGAACCCCAGAAACAGCGGTTTATTTATTTCTGTCTTCAATATACGCCAGTGTTGGACTTCAAACTAACAAGGTCGCGGGTCCAAGTCTAGGGATCATTACTTCTGGGGTGGGCATGGCTGACTGATGACGGCTAACAAGCCAGAAAATGCCATCTCAGTCCTCTTTCTCTTTGTCGGTAATGTATTTCTGTCTAAAAATATATATTCGCTTTCAATTTAGTTTCCCCTTCAGTTCTCAGTTTTTATGCAAAAAATAACACTGCAGCAGAAGACAGGTCTGCAAATTGAGCCTAGTTAAAGAGCCAAACGGAATTACGGAACAATCATCACACTGGGAAATTAATTGTTGGGTGAATTATTGCAAACAATGTTTATTAAAGATGAGTGAGCTGATACTATTAATTTGCATGCCTAAGTAAACAGGTGACTGGACCTAAGTGGGCGAATATTTATGTTGCATTTTATTTCAACGGGTGAACCAGATGACAGCAAAGCAGTATTCGGCTTTTTCGTCCTAGTTCAACTTTTGAAGGAAAAAACATTTCTATTCAAGCAAACCAGTCCCGGCACTTGGCCGTAATAGAATCTGACTGTGTTTTAAGCTAATCTAAATATCAAAATTTAATTGACGAGCACCTCATGTGAGACAATTCACGTAGCCTGACCTTAACTACACTGCTTTTTGGGATATCGACAACAGGCACTTGTGGCAACCAAAATGGATTCGCACTTGATACGAGAAGGCGCTGGTTGGGTGCTGCGGCCTTTACTTCCACACTGACTGATGGTCGCCTTCTTCATTCTATCAGGCATGGAATCGTCCCACAGGTTCTTTGAGACATGTCCAAATGCGCATAAATACATCCTTTATGAAACGTTGCTGTTTCCCAAGTAATCGCTTATGTAAACATGAATATGTTTGGCATCTACTATTGGAACTTTTTAAGGGTCATTGTAAGATGGAAAAGGGCACTTTGTTCCTCTTACTAAGGATCTCAATAAAAATTGAATTTAACGAAGTAAGGCTCTTTATTGGGACTGAAAACGGGATAAAATGATCTTTAAGAGGACTTTTTAATCAGCGTCATGTCAGGGCATTTTACTGAACATACAAGAGACATTAACCTGTGCTGTACAGTCTTGAGGAGATGTATTGAAATATTGTAAAAGATGAACCTGAGAAGGGGCTGGGATATACACTCTGAAATTTTCTGCGAAGAGAGAAAGGCAGCTTACTTCCGAAAAAAAAATATTTGAGAATATTGTTTAATACTAAACCTGGACAGGTCTGGAGACCGTGCTTCAACTACTTCTAGCCATGCACATCAGAGGGTATCAATCACAGTTAAGTCGGATCAGCTTGAAGGACAGATACATTATGGGCCTGTATTATCAACTGATGAAATGAAAAATCGATTCAAATTATTTTGCAAATGGAAGGGGATTTTGTGGGAACCATCTTACGTACACTACTGTCAGTTAGTTCTCTCTGTCCTCTTCTTTTGCACGAAATATGCTGCCAAAACAAGCGAGCAGGCGGGTCCCAGGAAGTAATTAAAACGAAAAAGATGCGATCACTGGAACAAAACTTTTATTCTTGTAAACATTGCAACTCCCTATGCATTAATTACTTGCATCTGCCACTGTTTGTGCAAGTGTCTTAGACGAAAAATCCGCGACGGACTTCGAAACGTCAGACAAATCAAAGTCTTTTCCCAGCGATCGCATTTTCTTTTTCTCAATGAAATATGTATTATCTGCTTCTGCTCTCTGACTTTGTCTCTGATGACAACTCCGTGACGGATCTCAAAACGTCAGGCTGATAAAAGTACTGTTCCAGCGATCGAGTTGTCTTTTTCTGAAATATGTTTTAGAAGCAGCCACGAGTTTCGATGGTTTGGGGTTATTGCGAGTGCATACCCTGACGCCCTCCACACATGATACTGATGGGCTAGAGCTAAGTTATGGATGAGTTAAGGTAAAGGTCTGTTAGGATTAAACTGAGGGCACGGAAACAGGTTCTGCTCTTAAATATAGCGCAAGTTTGCCTGCATTACTGAGACGGTTTCCATATTCCTGTGACCGACGGGTTTTCTATATGGTTAATCACTAATGAAAAGCTCGCAAGTTTTTTCGAAAGTTAAAATTTTGGGAAAGGCTCTGGATTGAATGCCTACCTGAGAAGTCGGAAAAACCCAAGTGGATGGACATCCTGAACACGAATTGTATCTGCTCCAATAACTTCGTCCTTAAAGAAGGTAATATCCAAGGCCGGCGCTTCAGGTGCTGCTCCACCTTTTGGACTCTTCTTCGAGCTACCCTTGGATTTCCCGGGTGAGCCCTTTCCTTTGGAACCCTTGTCCTTGGGGGATTTTGATTTGTCCTTGGGGGAGCCTTTTTTAGGCGAACCACTCCCTTTGCTCCCCTTGCCTTTCCCCTTGGACTTGGGACTGCTTTTCGAGTTTCCCCCTCTAGCAGCTGCTTCCTGTGCGAGTGCAGCTTCCATTTGAGCGTCAGCTTCGCGAGCAGCTTGATTTTCCGCCTCTCGTTTTCTGACCTGTTCATCCTTCCAATCATCGCAGTCTTGGAAGAGCTTTTCAAAGATAGGACTTTCCGCAGCCAACATGCACTTATGGGCCTTGATGGTGGTTTCGTTGCCAGTTGGACCGACTATGAAGTCAACATCTGTCTTAAGCGTAGTTTCCAACAGGAACCGCAGCCGTCTATGCATAATGCCCTCCGGTACGGGGACGACCAACTCCTCCTCTTCTTGTGGCTCGACAACATTTCCTTTGGAGCCCTTAGAGCCCTTTGAGCCTTTGGAGCCCTTCTTGTCTTTTGAGCCCTTACTTTTTTTAGACGGCATGGTGCCTTCTCTGAATCAGTTAAACACCAGTCCTGGTGTTTTGCGTTGTAGCAGCGCGCAGGGGCACGCTCGTTTTGAACGCCTCTGAAAATCGATTTTGCCAGTGCGCAAACTTACCAGTCGACAGAGTATTCAAGACAATGTGGACGTTGCAAATGTGCGTGATCATGGACTTTTTAAAAGATGCAGGAGAAAGAAAAAATATGCGCTTTTTGATTCCAGTTTAATTTGTTAAAACAGATCAGCCAGGAAGCGCTGGTGTGAGTTCGAGACGATGTTAAGTATATAGGTAAGATTTTCAGTGTTACTTTTCCTACAGTCCATGCATTAATCCCATAAACTTCGAGTGGTCTTTATTATGGTTCGGGTGGACGCACTGACGCCGAACTTATTTTCTCAAATAGATTTCAATTTCACTTTATCCCGAAGAGAACCAAAAAACTTTGCCAAGGTAAATTTTTGCTGGAGACTTTTCGAAATCTATAGGCCTTGTGTTGTTAGATTTACATCTAATCTACACGAAATCTGTGTGGAGTTGCTGATTTTTCATGGGGACTCAATTGCCAACGTCCATTTGAGTGAAGAGAAGTTCTTCAAGCAAAAGATGATTCAATTTTCGAAACTTCTCCAAAGCATGGTGTGCTTTTAAGTGATTTTTGGAAGAATTAAGTCAGCCTGGCTTGACACAAAGAAAGGAAGGTTGTTTTCTGTTTTCACTTTGTCTCTCGTGAAGATTTTATTTGAATTGCCTTTTCTGATGTTGGAAAGTCACAATGCAATGAGCATCCCATGGGATATTTATTTTGTTTTGAATATGTTTTATGGGCACAGTGGCTCACTAGATCGCCTCCGACCGATTTTTGCACTCCAGTAAATGCATAATTGTGCACAGTTGTCTAACAGTCGCGCAACGGTGGTTTATTCATAAATTTCACTGTTTTTTTCCGCATGTCTCCGTTTCCGGCGGCCATCTTTGTGCACTAAAGGTCCTGTTTCCTGCTCGAACTTCCTCCTTCCATTAACGCATGCAATTAGGGCCATTGAAAGAACAATAATTGTTTCCGGTGGTCATAATTAAAGTGGGTTCCGTATATAAGGAACAGGTTTTCCGGTCATGGCAGGGCCTACTCCATCCTATTTTACACGAATTAATTGCATCTTTCAAAAAAGGGCTTTTTCAGCTAATTTCTCTTCTTTTTTTCAACCTTTAGAACTTAACTTTGCCCTCATCACGGGTTGCGTTGTAGAGGCGTTGGACTAAATGGAGGCGGAAGGGGACGCGTTAACCACCATCAACACAGCGTCCCAAAACAAACAATGGTTTGCGGTGACAGGCATATGCAATGGTTTCACGCCTCGCCAGTCAGTCATTTCGACCACTTTTAGCCCCAGGTGATTGACAGGTGCAGACAGACGTCTGCTGCTGCACGTGCTGCAAAAGAGGAAAGTGAGGTCCACTCTGGGAAATTCGTCCCCACGGATGCAGCATACCTTCCTCACAATCAAATATTGTTTTTTAGCTTGAATTCATCAAGATGTGCTAAAACGTGGTACTTCGGGCCTCTCAGGTCGGAGAGTCTGGTTTCAATGCCTTCTTCAGAATGTGAATTCTAAAGCGTTCTCTCTCGGATGGAATCCGAACCGACAACTATCCGTATTTGTAAAAGCTATGCTGACAAGTTTGGGTGTGATGGGCTGCTTAGCTTTTTCAGTCAATGTGTCCGAGGGCAAAACAGGTCATACTGACTCTGCTTCGCCACAAGGCCCCAATGGATACGCGTGGGAAGGAAGTGCGGCAGCCTCGGTGCAATGTTGTTCTTTTGTAAACTATTTCACGTGTAGGTAACCATCGCGTAGTGGCGTACTCCAAGGGTCAGTGCTGGGTCCCAGGCTATTTTCTATGTGCGTTGCGGATATTACATTAAGACATTCGTCCCCATGCTTTCTGTTTCCAGACAACCTCAAGGTATGGCGTGTTATACGCAGCCCTGAATACAAAATGACTTTCCAAAATGATCTTAATGCGATCCACGAATGATCATTGGCGATCAAGATACCGGCCAACGTGAACAAATCGCACTTGCTGATAATGAGGAGAAACCGGGACCGCCCACCCTATACAATGGGCAACGTGACACTGGCTGCTGCTAAGAGTATTCCTGACTTGGGTGGTATCATTCAAGCCGACCTCAAAACCCAAAAACAGTCATCTCTGGCGAGACCCAAGGGCCTGGCACTACTTTATATGTTCAAAAGAGCATTCACATTTTGCTTCATGCAGCTATTCCGTAAGCTGATGGTCACGTTCATCCGCCCGATCACGGAGTACGGATTCCCCACTTGGTTCCCGTGTACGAAGGGTGATATGATCGATAGTGGATGTGTGCAACGGCTGGGGTCAAGAATGGTGCCCGAAGTAAGAAGGCTGACATATCCGGAGCGATGTAAAGCACCGGACCTGTTCACCCTCAAATTTCAACGGTCTAGAGGTGACCAAATCATGCTGAACAAAGTGATCGTCTGCAGTGACATTCCGGAGGTCGCACAGTATTTCAAACTGGCCGTTGATATGCCTACGCGCCGAAACCGCTTCAAACTGGTGGTACAACGGACAGATGGCCTCCCGCACATGTATCGACTATCAAGGCGCGCCGTGAATGCATTGAACAATCTCCCCCTCCCCCTTATGTTGTTGCTGCCGACACAGTTGCTGAGTTCAAGAAGAAAAATGCATTATTTGAACAGTGATCAGTTCCATTCACGCGAGTGCTCCTGCTTTGGTGGGGTGATTGGTCTTACCTGAAAAATCCCATATGCCTGGTTGCTGCAAAGAATGGGTTTCCACGAATCCCTTCCCTACCCTCTATTGATGAAACATGATAAATGAACACTTGAAAATAACCAGGTGCCAGGTTATTCATTACGTCTGTGGTCTGAATAGGAAAATATGTACCATGGGGGAGGAAGTGCAATTTCATCTTAAGGGGACAAGAGGGTCACTACGACTGGCCCACAGAGGCCACTACGACGATGTTTATCTCAGAAACAATTCGACCATCAAAGATCGCCTACACGGTGAATGTCCGTCTTGCACGGGCATGCACATTTGCACAGTAACCCTTCAGGATGACCAAATTCGTCCTTATGCGCAAGCGCAACCGGAGGATCCACACATTGGCCGCCTCTACCATAGGAAGTCGAGCGATTATCCGTTCCGGATCAGTATATCACGAACTTACAGGGTAACCATTTATGCAGCTGCATAGTCTCAAGGCCATACAAAGTCACCGCCCTATGATATAATATATAAGACGTGTCATTCTAGGAAGAATTTCTGTACCGTACGGAGCCGGCGATCAACGTTTTCTTCTGAGCTGGACCCAGAACTCACATTCCAGACGATATGTAGAGCGTTAAAGTCACCCATAATCATGGCATCGAATCGCATGGCAAATTCTTCCACTTCCTCTATCAGACTAGTGTCTGACTGTGGATTGCTCGATGGTGGACGATAAACCGTCAGGATGTCAAGGGCTTGGCATTCTAACAGTAAGCCAAAGGGCCAAAGGGGTCGCTACGAAGATATGCGCAAAATCAGCTGGACACAATTAGAGACGGAATTCAGGAGCTCCAGCGCAACCTACGCCATAAAACTGCCGCCCTCAACCCTCTCGAAAATTTGGAGAGAGTAGTTTTTGAAAACCACCTACAGACAGTCAGAAATAGGAGAACCAAAGTCAAGTGGACTAAGCTTCTACGGAGTGTCAAACCAGTGAATGCGCAGACTGTACTGCCAAACAATCCGGAGCGATACCTGCATAACAACTCGTCACTACGTCTTGACAAAACGCTCCTAGAAGTACTTTCTCTTGGTCCTAAGTCCTGCATTGCACACCAGATTCAGAAACAACTAGGCCTCGACATACAAATCCATGGTCTCTTCAGTCAGACTTCGGTCCTAAAACCCTCCGGGCCCAGAGAAGTTGATTACCTTAAATCGAATCTGGTCAATGGCTGTCAACGATACCTAAGGAAGGCTCCAAGACCAAGGCGCCTGACCAAGGCCATTTCGATAGTCTCAAGGAGCTTTGCCAAAACGAGAATGTATTGCTTACAAGACCAGAAAAAGGTTGTGTAATTGTGCTGATGGACAAGAAAGATTTTGTGGTAAAACTAGAAGAAATATTACCGAATCGCACAAAATTCTCAAAATCCGATAAAGACAAGGACCGGACCGCCACCATTGAAGAAAAAGTGGCAAAGTATTATGTCATTCGACGTTTTTGCTCTGTTTTCTTCTATACCGCAAGTTTTAACCATCGATAGTATAGAGCGGCGCCTAAATGAAAATCCTATCGAAATTCCGAAAGAACCCGTGTTGGACATGCTTAAGCTCTGTCTCAAGAACTTTTGTCAATTTGATGGCAAGTACCATCAACAGGTGAAGGGTACCTCAATGGGCTCGCCAATATCGGGGCTACTGGCCGAGCTAGTCTTACAGAGACTAGAAGAGGAGGTTTTTCGAGCTGTAGAACCAAAATTGTAGCTCCGCTACGAAGACGACGCATTCGTCATCATGAAGACTTGCGATGTCGAACAGCTGCACCAGAGTCTAAATGGGGTCTTCTCAGAAAAACAATTTACCCGCGAAGAGGCAACAGGAGACACCCTCCCATTCCTTGACGTGAGGATACAAAGACTCGCAGATAGTGAACTCGCAACAAGCGTCTACCAAAAGGACTCCACTCCTTAACTATAGGAGTAACCACCCTGCGGCCCATAAAAGAAGCTATGTTCGCACTCTTTTTCAACGGGCCCACCGTTATTGCAGTAACGATGATTTGCTCAAGAGAGAACTAACGTTTTTGTACAATTTTTTTCCGGGCCAATGGATATCCGACAAGCTTTGTCAAGATCGGCCTTAGACGTCGTGGTCAAGCACAAAACCTCCCTCCCAACGATGTTACACTGCCACGGAAATTTTATTCTCTACTTTACATGAATGGAGTATCTGAAACCATCTTTTGGCAGCTAAGTCGCTTTGTCATTTCCGTTGCCCACAAGCCCGCAACCTCACTGCGCGCAAGCTTATGTCGAGTAAAGGACGCTCTACCCGTGGGATAACCAAGTAACGTCGTTTACCGTATACCGTGTGCTGGTTGCCCTTGCGTTTATATTGGCCGAACAGGCCGACGCCTTTAGACTCGCATCAACGAACACAAGTCAGCGTTCGCCCACGAAACCATTTATCACTCGTATTTGCACACTCAATTGAGTGTGATCACCGCTTTAATTGGGATGCCACCGACGTGATCGCAATGGTTAATACGCGACAAGCGAGAGAATTCCTTGAAGCTTGGCACTCGAATCTGGCCAGTATAAACAGGCACGTAGAGCTTGACTCACACTATACCGGGTTTCGTGCATGGTCTACTAATCTGGACACAGCCTGAAACAACAACTGGCTCTCTGTGCCCGGTCAAGTGGAATTTCTCTGACTCTTAACCAGCCCCCCCTTCCCCCGAACACGCGGCCCATAGTCCAAACGCTAACACCCCCCCCTCACCTCACTAGCACAACCTATCGCCGCGGGTGTCAAGTCACCATAACCCTTCCACTCAATCCCCCCCTTCCCTCCCCCGTCCGTTTTAACCTCTGCCTCCAAAACCTCTAGTGTGACATTCCCAGCCCTCACTTTTAATCTAGTCTGACGACTAACACGTGATACTTGTTCGAAAATTCACAAGTACAACTCGATTTTCCAAAGATCTTTCTTTTCATCAGATCATCTCGGAATGCAAGTTACTTCACTTATTCACTGATATGTATGGTCTAGTCCAAAAATTCAATACAGCGCTGAAATTTACAACGAAAACAGAGGCGAACAACGAACTCGCTTTTCTAGACGTCCTCTTACACAAACAAAGGGATGGCTCAATACAACGCCGAATATTTAGAAAGAAAATCTGGACGGGGCAATACGTTAATTTCCACAGCTTCGTACGCCTTGAGGTCAAGCGGAACTTAGTCCAGGGAATGGCAGCCAGAGTGGAGTAGATACTTCGCAAGTCTGCCTCACTGTTTATCATGTGGAAGTTACTGCGTGCTTTAACGCGCTGCAGCTCGTAGTGCATATCGTCAAAATCTGGGAGAATAACTTACCAGCCAAAATAGCCTTTATGTCCCAGTTTGGCCTTTTCCCTGTAAAGCCAGCACTATTGTTTGCTATCAATCGGCGGGGTTTACAGCGCAGTCCCAAAAAAACGCAAAAAGCTCATTATTTTATGTCAACATTTTCGTCAAACATCATTTCACGCCATCATTCTCTGTGTTTTGTAATGCGACATGCATAAATCGTCCATCGCGAGTGTTAAAACTAAGATTCGTCAGAATTTGCATTCTATTTTTATCTGGAAAATGTGTCCACTTATATTTTTGAATCTCTTCTTATTGTACTACTGCGTTCGTTGTACAGACGCCAGGCCAAGTATTTAGAATTTTTACGTAGGCAGATAGAAGCACGTGAAGCAGCGTTTACAGATTTTCAGACTGAAAGTGTTCTTCGGTTGATGTGTCCAAACGGCATAAAAATGCAAACTGTGTCTCCGTCTCTGGATTGCAGTCTTGTTACACACGCTCAAAAGTGCATTGATGGCTGTTGCAAAAGCAGACGTGCAACAAGGAAATGACAAAAGCCAAGGCAACCTTGGCGGTATTTCGTCGTCCCAACCGGGATTAGACTGGAGGCGAGTGGGTGATGTTTGAGTATTTTCCTAGTGAAAACATCTGGCTGTTTAAATTGTCGGCCTACTCTGTCACCTATGAAATGCGAGTGGGAGAGAGCAAGGGCAGAAAAAAATGTGCGTGGAATGCATCATTATGTTTTATTATTTAAGTAATTATTCGCAACGCAGGTACAAAGTGAAAGCCCAGACGCGTGTTTCACCGATATTTTACCGCAATTCCATAACTTCGACGTTAATTTACTGCAAAATGTATTGAATCTCCTGCAGCTATTATAATTTCTGATGCGAAAATTCTTTATTTCACACCGCCATCCTATTCCTAACGTTTCGTGATTTACAAGAACTCAATAACGTCAGGCCTTTCTCTCTTCCTCCTTATACTTTTTAGCCATGGCCTGATTCCCACGAACTTCAGACTGAAACCTGCCTAAATGTCTCCCCACTTCTCGTACCAATGTAAAAAACCTCGCATGACTGTTGTTTTGTTCTCTTTTTGTCAGGAAATGCCCTGGATGTGGTATTTTTAAACAGTCGCCTGCCATAGCTCCGACTTGACGCAATTGATTTCCTTCTATTCTGAACAGGAAGTAGCCCTCCGTCGACAGGAAATCACACAAATTTTGCTTTAGTGCTCGACCCTGGGGCACTTTTGACGGTCACCTCAGGCTCTTTTTCTCCTCCTCCTCCTCCTCCTCCTTCCGCAATCTGACTGCTGCACTCTTATTATTGGTGCCTTGGAAATCTGCTTCACCTTTGCCTGACTGACCAATGGGCGAAATTAATCCTGCTATGGATGTAAAAGCAGGTCCAGTTCTAAAGTCATATCCGGCAGCGTTTGTTTTGAACAGGCCACAAATAATTTTGTGAGGGCTAGTGTTGTTAAAAGTCATGCATGAATTACACTTTCGGGTATGAACAGAATAATATTATACTCGAGGTGGTAGTTTACATGCAACTCTGTGGCGAGGAATACCTAGTTTAACAGTTCAAAACGGAGCTATGGACTATGGATATAAAAGACAGATATGATTTTTACAAGTGGAGCCTTTAAAAGGAGAAGACGCTTCGATTAAAATAGGTAGCAAACCAGAGAATCTTATTTATGCCAAATACTTGTTTGATTGCGGCGATTGACTCTGAAGTCAGCCCCACGTAGTATAGGTGGCTGCCAACAAACTATGCGGTTTCATACAATCCTACAAATTCGTTTTCGGGAAGCAGTTGGTTAACCGATCTGGAAGCAGACTGTCCAATGGGATTTAGGTTAGAGTGCCAAGACCACTCATAAGACTCCCTTCACCCATTCCCGTACTAGGAGTGTTGGGAGATAGGAGGTCGCTTGACTGCGGTCCTTGCCCGCTTTGACCAGAGGAATGATGGTGGACTGGCACCAGCAATCAAGAATGATTGAGCTGGCCAGCGAAAGATTGAAAACGGCTGCCAAGTAAGCAGCAACATTGGGGCCGATATGGCGCAAATGGATAGGAGCCATGCCATCTGGTCCTCAAGCTTTCAAGACTTTCGCTTTCCTGACGACGGTGAGTATAGCAACGGTCGAGAAGAAAATGTCCGGGGGCGGGGCCTTATGGAGGAGATGAGGAAGGGAACGCTGGCTTTTGGGACTGGGCGCCGAGCGGGGCGAGAACAGCTTGTTTATCTTTGTGGCGATCGGACCGTTGTTGGAAATGAACTTTCCGTCCCCGAAGCTAATAGACTGGTTAGGGGTGTCAGACCGGGGCTTGGTCAGATTAATTAGAAATTTCCAAGTGGCAGCTGCGTTGCCGCGAAAATTACAATCAGCAACTTTTTCACGCCAACGTTCCCGTTTGTCATCATTGACGGTCTTGGTAATCAAGTCAAGTCAAGTCAAATTTATTAAAGGAAATATAGGCAAACGCCTTTGAACTCCCTCTTGGTACATAGGATTTAAGAAATGCATCGGCAAAGCCGAACATTCTAAAGAAGTCCTTGACACAATTTCAAACGACTACTCGCTTGTTTCAAGTAATAAACTCACACTCAGTTTACACGAGCCAGCAGTGTAACTGAAGAAGAAGAGCAGACAGTGAAAAAACTCCTAAGGCTGGCTCATAATTCAAAATGGAATGTCATTTTTGGTTTTTAGGAGAAAAACTGTCATGAAACCAAAGGCCTGTGAATTAAGTGACCGTCAACAGCAATAAAATGCTGTTAAGCTCACTGTTGAGTTCGCCGATATGCGGGTCAGTTGCATCTCGCGCTCGGATCTCGTCTCGCTCTCGTTCCAATCGGGAGGCTTTGCGTCGGTAGTTTGAGCGGAGTATGGGAATGCGACCATTTGCTATATGGTGGCCTGCTGCTGCCAGAAGCAGGTGACGAACAGCCGTCTCTGCCTTGGGGGCACAGGTGGAAGGCAGAAGCTGATCGGTTCCCGCTTCACATTTGGCGGTGAACGCTGCCCAGTCAACTCTCTTGAAGTTGATGACGTGCCTGTTTGGAGCCTTGATACGGTCGGCAGAGGTGGCCAGTTCGAGCAGCGGCTCACTTTGCTTGCGGTTTCCCTTGCATGGTCTGCGAACGTGAAAAGCGGATCAAAACGCACGCCAAGGAGTTTGGGCTTTTGGACGAGCGGTAAGGACGCACCGTTGGCGGTGATGGCCGGGTGACGATTAAAATCCTTCGGATCAAGCGTGAAAACAGGTACGGACTACTTGGCTGCCGAGATCGTCATTCCGCGCTGGGTGAAGGTTTCGACAACAGGCATGAACTCCGTGAGGAGCTGTGCAGCCTGATCAATGTTATGGTGCTGGCAGAAGAACGTAACGTCGTCCGCGCAGGATACCACTTGCACAGGTGCCCGGGGGTGTGGGAGCTCTCGCATGTAGATGTTAAAGAGCGTCGGGCTGAGCACAGAGCCTTGAGGGACGCTACAGGTCTGCTTACGGGGCTTAGAGAGAGCGCCCCGGAAGAGGACACGATCGTGACGGCCACGGATGCTAGCTGCCAGCCATCAAACCAGACCAGTTGGGACGTTTAGAGAGACCAAGTCCTGCAGGAGCTGATCGTGGCGGACGCAGTTCAAGGCTCGTGACAGCTCAATTGAGACTGCCACGGTCCGCGGAGCGAGCTTCTGCTGATTAAAGCCCTCGAGGATAGCGTCGCTAAGCTCGAAAAGCGCCGTTGTATTTCCACGACCCGATCAGAAACCATGTTGTTGGTAAGATAGTTCCACCACAGACGACAGAATTGGGTGGACGAGCCGTTCCAAGATCTTCGCCAATGGATTGAGGACGGCAATTGGGCGAAAAGAGGTCGCTAGGCTGGGGTCTTTGCCCGCTTTGACCAGGGAGATTATGATCGACTGGCGCCAGCAATCGGGGATGATTGAGGTTGCCAGTGAAGGGTTGGAGAGGGCAGCAAGGTAGGCAGCCAACTTTGGGCCGATGTGGTGCACATGGATAGGCGCCAGACCGTCTGGTCCTAAGGCTTTCAAAGTTCTCATTTTCTTGACGGCGGTGAGGATGGCATCAGCCGAAAAGGAAAGGTCTGGGTACGAGGCTTTATGGAGGAGACGAAGAAGAGAGCACTGGCTTTTGGGACTGGGCGCCGAGCGGGGCGAGAACAACTTGTTCATCTTCGCGGCAATCTTATGGTTACTAGAGATGAACTTGCCGTCCCCGAAGCTAATAGACTGGTTAGATGTATCAGCTCGGGGCTTGGTCAGGTTGCGTAAAAGCTTTCAAGTGGTAGCTGAGTTGCCGCTGAAATTGCAGTCGGCACTAGTTCGTGCCAGCGTTGGCGCTTGCCATCGTTGATAGTCTTAGTGATCAAGCCATTCAGTTCGCCGACGCGCGGGTCACTGGCATCACGCGTTCGTATTTCGTCTCTCTCTCTTTCCAGGCGGGAGGCTTCGGGTGGATAGTTAGGACGGATAACGGGGATGCGGTCGTTAGGAATGTGGTGACTTGCTGCTGCCAGGAGTAGTCGACAAAGGGCTCACTCCGTCGTGTGGACACAAGTGGGAGGCGGTAGGCCGTCGATCTCGGCTTCGCATTCGGCCGTGAGCGATGTCCAATTAGCTCTCTTGAAATTAATGAAGTGCCGGTTGGGGGCCTTGACACGCTCGGCGGCGGTGGCCAATTCGAGCACAATGGGGAGGTGATCGCTCCCTAGGCTGATTTCTATGCTCCAGGTGGTAAAGGCTACCAGGCTGAAACTGACAAGGGAGACATCGGGAGAGCTGGGGGCACCGTTGGGTGGGAGCCGCGTTGAGTTGTCCTCGCTGAGGACTGCGAAGTGAGCTTGTTCTAGTTCATCGGCCACGACTTCTCCCCGGGAATCGGCCGCCAAGTTGGAGCACCATAGGTCGTGGTGGCAGTTGAAGTCACCTAGCACCAAACTGTCTCCAGAAGGTAAGTAGGGAGCAATAGAGGCGGTGAAACCAGGAGGACAACTGGAAGTTGGAAGGATGTACACGTTCACGACGCTAAGGGGCATCGGGCCAATGTTAAGGGAAATCGCCAGTACTTCCGTGAGATCAGCACCAAGCAGGGGTAACTGGTGATGGACAATGGATTTGTCAACCAGGAAGGCCAAGCCACCACCTTTGTTGCAGCCGCGGTCGCGACGGACGATCGAGTAATCGGCACAGGACGGGACCTTAGTGGAGTTAGACCACTTTGTCTCTTGGATAGCCGCCACAGCGATGCTGTGCGAACGCATTAAGGCCAGGAGTTGGTCAAGCTTGCCAAGTAGGCCATTGACGTAAAGCTGGAGGATCTGTAGACCAGGTGGTGAGGCAAGGTCGGGGACCAGAGCATTTGGGTTCAGGACAGGGCGGACTGGAGGCGTGGAGACCGGAGGGGGCACGGGACAGCTGGGACACGCGAAGGCGGGTGACTAATCGGCAGCTTTGGCGAGGCCACTGCAGTGAAGATGGCACCAACCATTGCAGGAGCCGCAATGTACAGACCAGTCACGGCGGCCCAGACGGACTCGGCAGGACGAGCAGTACCAGAGAGGTCCAGGGTTGGCCACAATTCGGGCGGCGAGGAGGATGAGTCGGAGCAGCGTGGCCGGGAGGGGCTGCTCCGTCATCAAAAACACGGGTTGGGCAAAGGGGGGTTGATCCAACGTAAGGAGATGGGTGTAACAGACCTTGGCCGCCGGGAGGGCGGTTGGGAACGCGGTTCGTAGACGCGTCTGCTGTGGTTCCCGAAGTGCTAAGGATGCGCTGTCGAAAACATTCGTGTTTATTTTACATAACTAATTACTTATTTCATTTTCAGTAGGTGAATTATCATTTATTTGTTCACGTCAGTCTGTGTTAGATCAATCGACGCTCTCCACTTCCACACGGGCTAGTATTTAGGAAATGTAGTAGTTGACAAACTTTCTTGTAAATATCTCAGGGCTGGACCTCTACACCCGCAATCCCCATCAGACGGCCCTGGAATTCGAAATCGGATAGATGATTTGAAATTCGACGCTTCTATTGAGCACTTTGAGTGAGCTTTGAGTGGCCATCACAACTGATTGCGCTGCAACTGCTCCTGGTGAAAACTGGAGCAAGGTTTGCTCATCCCGTGCATTAATCTGGCTGCGTAGACTCCGCGGGAGCTCATAGCTACTACTAATAGCAAGTGTTAAGAGGAATCGTGATTAACCCTAACAGCTGCGATCTTCCAGGCTCAGTTCCTTAGGTGAGCAGATAGAGAGAGGTCTTGGGAAGGTCAGAGTAGAAGAAACAATGTATTGCGTACACAAGTGTTAGGAGAATTCTTGACTGCCGGAGTGCACGTCTGGCTGACAGGCGAGCTAGGTCCGGAGTGATGTCTGGGGGCAGACATTTGGGGGGACACCGTTGGCTGCAACCATGAAGGATATTGGTTAGAATGCGCGTCAGTGCCTCTGCTGACAGCCACGGCCCTGAAGTCTGTCCAGATGGATTGAGATCATGCCACTGTGGGTTGAGGCCAGAATGAAGAGACATCGTGCGTGCGTCCGCTACCAGTAAAGGTCTTGCGTCACTTTGCCTGGCCCGCGGTGAATCAACGATCACGGATTTAAACAATGGCGCTAACGCCCACTACATACTTACCATGGGAGGGGTGTAGTTAAGCGCGTAGGCGCAGGAATTCACACCGTGTCAGCCGCATTACTCCCGTTGGTTATCAGCTGAGCGCGTAGCCCGATGTGAAGCGCAGAGGACTTGATAAATTTGCTCAACAGACAGCATTCAGGTGGAGCTTATGAAAATCCCGAACCTTCTTCATGATAACGGGTATACCGAGCGATGCGTCACAAAGACTATGGCCTCGGTACGAATAAAACCCGCCACATCCACTGTGGAAAAAAGATGCTAATCCTTAAAGTTCCCTTTCAAGTGAATACGGCAAGTGAACTCCTAAGAGGACGCCTTGACCAAGCCGTGTCACCAATCTTACCAGTAGCGAAAGTTTTAGTATTGACACTCGTTGATGAACTTTCACCGATCGCTAACGGAACTTATAGTGGCTAGTAGTCTAGGCTAATAGTATGGTAGTGTCCACGCATGCTAAACCCTAAATGAGCCACATGATTGCGTTCATCGAGTGCCTCTGAGGCAGGCCGCATGTCTGTCTCTCGTGTCCACTAAGCGCGTCCGCACAAGAGCGTGTCAAAGTCCGGTTAAAGACACGGAAATGTGCTCACCCTGTCACTCTTTCCTGACTGGCCAATCACTCTCCAAGGCCGGTTCACTCAGGACCTTATTGCGGTGACTGCCTACTATTCCCAGCCCCGGGACCTTACTGCCTTTCTGCAGATTCCGGAACCGGTGACCCTACTGCCGAACTGCGACTCCAGACCAGGGCCGCTCAAGGCTGGACTGCACTCCTCTACGAACCAATATTCCACTCTATCGACATTTGATAAAATTATTACAAATATTCTGACCTCCCACATCTAATCTTCGCACTGACTAGTTTAAAACCGTTGGGGTACATCTATCTTCTATTACCCGGCCAGACTACTTCATAACCTACAGCATTGCTGGCAATGACCAGGGAAACTGGAATGGCCATTTCTGGCTTATTAACCGTCGTCAGCCAATCACACCCAAACCAACGTGCTCCAGGTTCTTCTTGTAAAGAAGAAGCAGACACGCGCCACAAGTAGCTACCCCATTTGCTGCTGTTTTTCCACCTCTGAAGATGGACTCCTGCAGGAGCCCGAAATGCAATTCGTTCCAGTGCTCGATCGTGTGTCTTCTTTACCAATGAATGATCTTGCATATTATAAATATGCATAGACTGCTTTGCAGCCTATTTGAGCATTATATCCTTCTAAATAACGGTGGTGGCTTCAGTCGGCCGTAACGATGAATGTCTATGTCACCTCTGAATTTCCATGACAGGCCACTGTTACAGCTATGCAAGTGACGATGCTTTCAATCTCGACAACCCTATTTAATTGGTAGAGTAAGTAAGCGAAGTCGTCTTGGTTCCACTTGTAAGGTTTATTCTGTCAATCTGATGTCCTTATATTATAAGTACAAGAAAGGAGTTCTCAATGTAAACAGAAATGAGATAGAGGCTTTTGGTCTTCAGGCTTACAAACGTAAGCGGTCTTGTGGAGAAGATATAGCGTGACTTGGTAAGCTGTATAATCAAAGATGGCAGAGTCAAAAATAAGCGTTATCACTGAGAAAACCGTTGGAAAATGCTACTGGGGCTCAATCAGCCCAATGGTCCTCCACATGCAATCCGGATCTGACGCGTAAACTGAAGACAACAGCGTGGTCGCCAGCCCCGCCCTCTGTAGACTGCAGATGTTCATACCATCAGCGTCGGTGAGGACAAGGAGACCAGTAAGTACATATTCCTACCTGACATGCTTATTGCAAACATAAATTCCATGTCTTCATACCCTGGTATAAATACAATTAGAAGAAATACTACCTTGGTTCAGCAGCAAGCTGTTCCCTACTTAGACACAAAGTTTTCCGTCAACTCCCGATTAAAGTAAAATATTGCATTAAGACTAAAGCTAGCCCGAAAACGGTAAATGGCACAATCTTGTGACGTAAATGTATGGCAGAGTTTGACACAGAATGTGGTCGCCTTTTTTCAAAAATCATTATGATAAAAGCTGGTTAAAACATTGCTTGACGCATTATCCCTGGGTCCTTATTGCTGCGTGCCTGTCCGAAAGGTTAAACAGTTAGAGTAAGACCCAGTTCGAGAATCTCTATGATCAAACTTGCGACCTCAAGCCGTTCTCCGCAGATAGCGGCTGGCACTTCAAATCAACACTGATCGGGGATTACTGACAAAAACAAACGTAGAAAGTAAAAATACCTACGAGTGAATAAGACATATTTAGCTACAAATGCCCCACCTCGCACCATGACTTTAATCACACCTTGGTCGATTTAACCCACCCAACGTTAGCGTTCGTATAGAATCCACCAATACGGAACAGCAATCTGACGGCCCAATCAGGATTTCCTAAGCAATTACCTAGAATCCACCAGAATGACTCTTAGGCTGACTTAATTATTAGGAGGTTTGACAGATTTGCTTAATTTGAAAATTCTCGAGGCGTTTGGCAGGAGTTTGCAATTAGGTCAACTTAAAGTAAGCAAAACTGCCAAACCTCTTGAATAATGAAGTCAGCCTCGTTGTCATTCTGGTAGATTCTAGAAGATTGCTTAGGAAATCCTTCTTGGGCAGTCAGCTTGCTGTTCCGTATTGGTGGATTCCATATGAGCGGTAAAGATGGGCAGCTAAAATGTACCCAGGTGAGATGAAAGTCATGGCGCGAGGTGGGGCGTTTGTGGCTCAATTGGTTAGAGCATTGGCTTCCGGGAAAATACATATTGGTTACTAAGCCGGACAGAAGAATGGTCCGTTTGATCCTTCATGATTGCTACGCGAGGCTACGCAAAAACCGTCCGATAATTTTCCAAGAGAAGATCAGATGCTGTGAGTTCATAGGCAAATGCAGCACAAAACTCCTTCAGCAGAGAATGACTGAAGGAGCCAACGCAAAGCAAGCGATTCCTGGAGCAGCACTAGAGAAAAAATTCCACAAATTGCATAGTCCAAAGTCATCTAGAAATGACATACTGATACACAACCTTTTGACGAAGGAGCAAATGCGAGTTCAGGTCAGGTCAGGTCAGGTGTTTATTGAGGGAAATATAGGTAAATACCTTTGAACTCGAAGTGTCATGTCTCCCACCACTAGGTAAGACCATGTTGTACTACTATGGGAGTACTTGTTATTTTCAATACCGGAGAGACCCTCAACAGCCAGAAGAAATATTTGGCGAGGCGATTTCGATCGAATGAAGACTGAACTCATGCGCGCCGAGTGGGAACCTCTATTTTCTGGAAACATAACTGTGGACTGGGAAGCGTTCCGGAACACACTGCACAGACTCATCGACAACCACTGTCCAATTTCGCGAAAAAATGTGAACACTAGACCGCGATGCCATACGCAGGCCTCAAAAATAGAAGTGGACAAAAAACGGAAGCTGTGGAAAAAATGCTAGCAGATAGGACTCCTGCATCTGTCAGTGCCTACAAAACTCAGAGAAACCGGGTCAAAGGTCTTATTCTCAAAAAAAGATGAGCTTTCGAAGCAGACTTGCTCAACCAGGCCACAGTGAACCCCAAACTGTTTTACAGTTACCTCAGGCAGAGTACCAAAAACAAGGATCCGATACCCCTGCTGCGGACCGCTGAGGGAAGAGACTTGATAGATGATGAAGCAAAGGCTGATCATCTTTCGAAATTTTTCCGATCAGTCTTCACAAAGGAAACGGCATACGATCACCTCACCGACAACACCGAAGCGGATACAATAGTTGAGACTGTCCAATTCCCCCTAGGCTGTTGTTTTTAAGGAACTCTTAAGTTTTAAAAGAATCTAAGTCACCAGGTCCCGACAACGTACCAGTTAAGATTTTGAAGGAACTCGCCAATGAGTTGGCCAAACCACTCTCTATGCTCTTCCAAACCTCCTTCGAAACCGGACGCCTACCAGTAGATTGGAAATCTGCGAGGATTACACCGCTATACAAGGGGGAAGCCAGGTCTCAGCGAATAACTACCGTCCGGTCAGCCTCACTGCAATATGTTGCAAAATCATGGAAAAAATTATCAAGCAACAACATATGTAGTTCCTGGAACAAAACCATCTGCTATCGGATGCTCAGCATGGTTTTCGTAGAGGTAGGTCCTGCGTAAAAAACTTGCTCTACTGTTTAGAACGGTGGACTGAGGCAGTCGATAGTGGAAACTCAGTGCATGTTGTCTATATTGGCTTCAAAAAGGCTTTCGATAGCGTGCCGCACCACCGCCTCCTTTATAAACTCAGCCGCATAGAAGTAAGGGGTAGGCTCCTAACGTGGATGAAAAGCTTTCTAATCGGTCGCTCGCAAACTGTCCACATCAGCGACAAACAGTCAGCCAAGGTTGAGGTTGAGAGTGGTGTTCCCCAAGGCTCCGTTCTCAGCCCTATCTTGTTTGTTATCTACATCAACGACTGTGTCTGCGAATCGGATTGCGGCATCGCTGTTTGCCGATGATGTAAAACTTTGGAGCGTAATTTGAACTGCGGCTGACTAAGTGCACTTACAGGAAAATTTAAATAGACTTCAAAAATGGTCGGCGGACTGGCTCTTACCGTTCAATGAGAGCAAGTGCACCACCATTCGAGTCGGCAAATCCGGTTCTTCAAACAGCACGGCTTACCGACTGAATGACAAACCATTTAAGGAAGTGAACGCCCAGAAAGACTTAGGAGTCTGGATCACGCCCTCGCTTAAACCCTCCCTGCATTGCACAAAGGTAGCCAAGTCCGCGATGTCGATACTATACCTCGTCAAACGAGCTTTTTCTAACTTCAATGAAGAGTGCTTCACAAAAGTCTTCGGAACCTTCGTACGACCGCACCTAGAATCCGCTATCCAAGCTTGGAGACCCTGGGCCAGGAAAGACATCAACATCCTGGAAAAGGTACAACGACGCGCAACCAAACTTGTTATGGGGCAGGGCTTGCAGCCTTATGAAACACGGCTGTCGAATCTCAACCTCTTCCCATTGCGCTACAGGCAGCTTCGGGGAGACCCGATACTAGCATTCCGCGTATTTCGTCTTCAAGAATGCTGTTTTATATCAAGGGATTTTTTCGAATTAGCAACGACCACGAATGTGAGGAGTCATTCTCTCAAATTAAAGGTGACAGGGGCCAGGCTGGATGCTCGGAAACACTTCTAAAAAAAAAGTGGTCAGAGCGTGGAATGCGCTTCCTTAGGACGTCGTTATGTTGGAATCGCTAGAGGGTTTTAAGCGAAAACTGATTCGATATATCAGTGCACGATGGATTGGAACTGACAATTTGCAATAGTAATAATAATAATAATAATTTCACTTTTTCAGTTTTATTAGTTTTTATATCAATTAACGTTTGCTATTTATTACGCCCTTCCATGCATAGCCTCATGCGAAGGTCTCCGTGGTCTACTCTACTTGGCTATCTGCGTACCGTGATTACCCCGCTAGCGATCTTATCAGCCAGACCTTATGGCTTAAACATTCACCCTTGGTTTGACCCAAAGCGGACTGTCGACGATCTGGACGGATGCCTCTGTTTTTCTAGTTCCGTTGGCGGACTCTGCAATCAGCAAGGAAGAATCAGGAAGTGGCTTCCACACGGTGATGATCCTGGGAACATTTGCAATGCCTCCCCCCAGTTGGAACCCCCTTTTTTCTCCTAAATCCAACACATTGCCCCCCACAAGGGCGACAGATTTTCTCCTAAAAATCCCTGAGGAGTCATTTTACTGTCTGCTCCTATTTTCATCCTATGACACAGGACAATTGGCCTCGCCAACAGTCTGAGAAACAAATCTTCTGATACCACTGCACATATGTACAAATAAGGCACTCGAAGGAATTTTTCCTGCATATCCCTCAATATGCTGATACTGATACTGAATTCCCTATTGGTACAGTTTTTTTCAATGCATTTGATCTGCAGAACATTTCAGAACAGTGGCGTTGCCAGAAATTTGATGGCCGACAGTGAAACAACTCCTTAGGCATTGTTCAGAAGTCTAGGGGTTTGAATGCCATTTGGGAGATATAAGGAGAAAAACTGTCGCCCGGGGGATGGGGGTGGAGGGGGTGTGTAGAGAATATTTGAAGCGGATGGCCTGTGCTGAGAGTTTGAAGCATGTCAGAGCGAGTTAATCGTGGTTTTCGTCATAATACCAAGGGTCCCACGAAGAGAAATTTGCGGAGGTTACGCGAACCTCATCGAGTGCTGACGGTGCGCCCATCGTGCATCCTTATTGGTTTAACGAGTCTGCCTACTAATTGACAGAATAAATGTAACCGGTAGTTTTCTCAACAGACATATTACTGAAAATTAGCTAGTAGTATGTTTTTATAATGTGATTGTTACACAATTTGCATTCGGTAACTAGCAGTTTATTTTCGAGGGCTCAGTGGCTATTTGTTCTAACTTAATCGTGTCTTAAACATGTCTGCAGATCCGTCTGACTTAATCGTAAACGTGTGCTCAGATGGTGGCATGACAATGTCCGTGAGCAGAGCATTCCATGCCTGAATTGGGAAAAGTTTTCCAAATCCGCGTAGCCTCGGATCACGTTTGGTGGACCCGACGCTTGCAATTCTTGTTATTCGAACATATTACTGAATATCAGTGAATAGTAT
>JAYGXS010000001.1:19415870-19459002 GCA_036362985.1 Ligula intestinalis | reverse complement strand
ACTCCGCTGTCTCTGACAGTTACCGCCCGATCTCGCTTCTCAGCCCGGCCGTGAAAATACTTGAGCGTCTTATTCTCCCCTCGCTCAATAGACATGCCAACCTCCAAGAACACCAACACGGTTTCAGAGCCTTCCACTCTACGACGTCAGCCCTACAACGTGTCACGGACCGCATTGCATGCGGTTTCAACAAAACGAAACCTGCGGACAGAACAGTAATGGTCGCCCTCGACCTTAATAAAGCTTTTGACTCGGTTAACATTGACACCTTGATGACATCCCTCATGGATTCGTCGCTACCGAACGAGCTCTGCAGATGGCTGAACTGCTATCTCCGTGGCAGACAAACGCGAGTCGAATTCTCAGGCACGCTGTCTAAAGCCCGCAACTCTAGGACAGGAGTTCCTCAAGGTTCTGTCATTTCGCCATCGCTATTCAACATCTACATGGCTGATCTCCCGAATCCCCCCCCTGAAGTCGAAATGGTGACTTACGCTGATGACATCACCCTGCTGTCCTCTCACCCAAACTTTTGCATGGCTACCGATGCCTTAAATAACTACATCCCCAGTTTAGTCCGGCACCTAGACGATAAGCAACTGAAACTATCCGCGACCAAGTCCACAGTAACTCTGTTCACTCTGGACCCCAAAGAATACAAATCCCATCCTCCAATTAAGGTTGAGGGCGATGACATTTCCTTATGCCAGTATCCTAAACTCCTGGGCCTCACTCTCGACCCGACGCTGGCTCTACACCGCCATGCTGACATCCAAGCCAGCAAAGCCAAAGCCAAGCTCAACATCCTTAAAGCCTTGGCAGGTTCTTCATGGGGCCAGGACACTGAGACGTTAGTCACGACATACCGGGCAACAGGCAAGGCAACGACTGAGCATGCATCAGCCATCTTCGCCCCACTGTTAAGCGATACCAGCTGGGCGAAAGTCCAACGCGTTGAGAACGCTGCTCTCCGCATCGCCACGGGCTGTGTTAACATGACCAATGTAGACCACCTGTATCAGGAAACTCAAGTCCTGCCTCTGAAGGTTCACTCCATCATGCAGGCAAAAATCTACATTGCGCAGTCTCATAACCCAGAACATCCGGGCAATCGCCTTTTAACGCGCCCCCCACCTGCTAGACGCATGAAGCAGTCTACCATAGACGCGTACGGCCCACACGCTTCGGAGTACCCCACTAATCTACCGATAACGGACCTCGTTAAGCGTATCCACACCGAGACTGTCGAGCTAGCCATCAGCAGCTATAAACCAAACAGAGTCCTCAACGCTCCTCCACCGGTCTCCGACGTTATGGCCAGAGAACGTAGGGCCAACCTGTCCAGAAACGCTAGAACCAGGCTATCCCAGCTGCGTTCCGGCTTCTCCACGCTGCTGAATTCATTCAAAAGCCGTCTCACCTCATGCTTTGACAACGTCACAGACAACTGTCCTGACTGCCTCTTGCCTTTCCACACAACATGCCACCTCTTCGACTGCCCAGCCAACCCTACGGACCTCACGCCTGAGGACCTATGGCTTCGCCCAGACAAAGTCGCCGAATTCCTTCATCTTACTTAAACATTTTATACCGTTCTCTTTATTCTTTATTCCTTCATCTCTATCCCTTCATCTTCCTTACAAATTTTATAACATGTATTGCTGGCAAACTAGGTTAAGGGAGTAAGCTAATACAATAACAACAATGGGCAGAGCAAGGACAACATTGTCTCCCGTATCGATGCTGCTCGCTGGGTTTTCTCAATCCATCGAAAGCGCCTATGGATCTGACGTGACATCTCCATCGCCACGAAGATTCGTGTATGCCGTGCATCCATCCGGTCAGTCCTCCTCTTTGGATGTGAATGCTGGGCTGTGCGCGCTGAACATGAGCGAAGACTGGAGGTCTTTGAACACCAGTGCCTGAGGACGATCCTGCGAGTTAAGTATAGCGACTTCATCTCAAATGAGACAGTCCAAATCAACTGCGATCGTATCACGAGGATATCTCAGGCCACTCAAGAAAGGCGACTGAGGTGGTTTGGACACATTCTCCGTCGTCCGCCCCACGAGCTTACCTATGCTGCCCTCGACCCGGCACTGCAGCCCACCTGGAAACGTCGAAGAGGAGGACAACTGAAGACCTGGCTAGACACCGTCCGTCAAGATATGGAAGCAGTTCTTGGACCTTCTATCTTCGGTCTCCATCGCTGGAGAACGGACTGAGAGGAGCTTTCGAGATCCACTGCCGCCAATCGCCACGCATGGAGAGGTACCGTTTATGGCATCATTGAGGCCGGCTAGATCAGGCATGATCACAGCCCTAACAAGTACAAGTAGAGTAACAAACTTGTGTTTGAAAATAGCGTGACCCCCTTTCGTGGTAAACTCGTGGTTTTGGCGACTTTTTTACTTGCCGCACTCAGTTCTTCCAAAGTGGCAAGCGAAAGGCAACATTTCTTCGACAAGGGTTTATATTAACCCATCAACTCCTCTTCTTGCATATTGACGACCTACGGTCGCCAAATAAATGTTTGTACGTTAAATAGGCTGATGATATGGTTGTCCATCAACCTCTAAAAGTCAGAAACATCTCCAGGTTCTGGAAGATGGCCCGGAACACGTCTCAACATGTTTGTTAGCCAATGTTTCTATAGTAAATAGGGGGGAGTCAGTCACACATCTTTAGTCCTAATCAGGCAACTTATGGATGTGTGCATTCTCCCCTTTATTCTCGACCCCCGATCATTTTCCAGCCTTTCTAAAAAAAACACTTGTTGATTTTAAAAAGTACCCACGGAGAGATCGCCTCAGATACCATTGCTTCTTACACTTTTAGCTGATATTACACTACACTTTCACTTAACTGTACTCTCAACAACCAAATACAACTCCAGATAGTGACAGATGGCCAAACTTACGGCTTTGCAATTTCGTTCGCAAATGGTCTTCTACGAAATAATCAGAAGTGAGTAAAGTGCGCTTTCCGATTGTGACCTTCTTCCAGACATCTTACTCAGTAAGGTATCCTCTTTCCGGTGTCTTGATGTTGCTCTGACGCTTGATCTTTCATTTACTCTTCATATTGATACCCTCTGCAGGAAAATTCACAAACTCCTTTGTTATATCCGGCGATTACGTTCATATCAGACCCCTAAAGTCCTCATTTGGCGACTTATAGATGCCTGCATTCCCGCCGGTTATTTTTCCGGTCTTGTTTCGAAAAGACCTGGTCGATTTTAAACGTATCCTCTAAATGCTCTTTTTAGCTGCCGGTGTTTCCTATGTTTTTTTTAGCTTACATTATAATACAGCGACACTTTAAAACGGTCAAGCGATTTGCTGATCGCATTGTTGCTGAGGTTTCTTATCCACTTATGGTTTTAAAGTCTTCCCGTAGTACGTGGAGAATTTTCCGACCCATATCTTACCGTACATTGGCACAGCAGCACTCTGTAATTCCACTCTTAGCACGCAACCTCACGTGTAACGAAATAGAAGTCCAAAATTGAGATTCACCCTCTCTCCAGAATAGATGTGGATTTCGGGTAAACCTCCAAATGTTTGACTCTTTCGTTAGCTGATCCCTTGCTCTCAGTTAATGGAATCATTTTTACTGAAAAAAATTGGATGCTTACCTTCAATCTAAAGCCCATTTCTTTCCCTCTAGCAAGAAAGACTTTTTTTGAAGGTGGCATTCAACATTTTCAGAAAGAAATGGCTTCATTCACTGAAACGAAGGAATAAAAAATCTGGAGCTTTACATACAATCCACATCTATCCTGGAGGCACGTCTAACCTCAGATTCTGCCTTTTCATTTCTTTACACGTGAGCTACCGTGCTGGGAATGAAAGTGCAGATGTATCGATGTAGGGCAGGACCTATGTCTGACGCTTCCACGCATTGTATGGGGGGACGTCACAACCACTACTTCAGTGAAATGAATGGAAAACTTCATCAACAATACGATCAGAAAATTGCTTGACCGTCTTAAACTGTAGCTGTTTTATAATGCCAGCTAAGAAAAGCCTAAGAAACACCGGCAGACGTAGGGAGCATTAGGAGGATACGTTTAAAAATCAGCAAGTCGTTTTAGGCAAGACTGGAGAGCAGTAGAGAATGAAGATGGGAGTCCAAGCGTCGATAAATCGTCAGAGTAGGGCTTGAGTTATGTGATATGAACTTAACCGACGGATATGATGAAGAATTTTACGAATTTTAACAAAAAGGGTTTGAATATGAAGGAAAATACCTCATTGGGCAGGAGGTCTAAGGATTCGGGACTGGGAGAGGGCCGAGGGTTGCCGGGGACTGGAATGGCCGGACTGGGCCCGGTGACTCAAAAAACAGCCACCTTCTTGGTCGTTTTGGGCTTGAATCTTGAATGGACAATGGTGAGAGGATGCTGCAGTTTGCTGAGCAGAACTGACTGTTCGTTACCAACATATGCTTTCAGCATCATCACAAAAATCTGCTGATCTGGGAGAGGACCGCAATCAGAAAGCGCATTAGACTGGCTTCTGGATATTTAGTCGAAAACCGTTGGCGAAAGACCACGCTGAGATGCAGTCCAGATCATCTTTCAGAATCTGGAATATTCATCAGGGTTCCATTTGAAGGTGACGAACCAAGCGAACTTCTAAGGAGACACCCGAGTCAAGCTGTAGCAACTACCTTCCCAGCAGCCAACGCCCATGTACTTTTCTTGACCTCTACCATCCTATACGGAGAGATCAAGGACAAACTGCCATCCCAGACCACCTCTGTGTGCATATATTCATTTACCTGCTCCTGTCGGGTGGGAGATATTGTCGCACGGGCCGGCGTTTGTCCAAAACAGCCCGAGAACACATTTCAGCATGGTTAGGAAAGAGTCAACTAAAGAGTGTAAACAGTTTCATTCTAGCGCATCTAATAGACTCTGACAATCGCGTGGATACCAAGGAGGCCTTCCGAGTGATCTACAAGGTACCCACCACCTACTCAAAATTTCTTGGACAGCGTCTGTTGGTTATGGTAGAAGCGGCCGCCATCAGGCTACGCCGACCGGTCCTTTGCACCTAAAAGAATTTCGTCACGGCACCGCAGTTACCATGGTCAAAAGCTGCTACTCCAACAGCCAGCAGCTTTACACCTCAGCCGACTACCAGTTCCCTCTAACGCTGATCATATTTTGACCCCCTTTTCTCCCCCCCCCCCATTCCCCCCCCCCCCCTCCTGACAACAGTTCTATTTTTTCTACCAACCGCATAGTCTATGCACTTAATTATCAATTAAATGTAAAGGCCTGATGAGATTTATTGAAAACAAACGGATGTTCGCCAATTCATCTTCTGAATTTTGTAGTGGGAATTTTCGCAAATTTATGTAGCACTGACACCATGCTACTGCAGAGTTATGACTATGAACGACTCCCCTGTCGAGGATAATTGCCTGCTTGTGCGCTAATTGCTAATTGGTGGCGTGCGGGCCGTGACCCGCTGAACTTTGATCACACTTGGTGGAATTGAATGCGATAATTGCCCGGCCAACTAACGCTACGGTTTGACGAGGTGTTGGCCTGGGCACTCCTCAAATGGCGATTCGCTTTGGCCAAACTTAGCCCCGGCAACGAATCTGGATAACGTGGGTCATTGCACTGGGGGCCGTGAACGAGGACCCAATTAATTCATGACACACACGATTGTCATTTCTCGGAAGAATTTTGGCCTCATTGAATTTGAATTTGTCCGGCTTATCGTAGGGGCTACCCAATTGTCAAATTTTGCGAGAATTTCAACGACATTAGTTTGATTGCCACTAAGATCCTTAGGCCCGCTGAGGGGATAATAAAGGCCCTCAGATGACTCCACAGTTGTTAGGAAGGACCGTGGATTTTCGCTTAGCGCACTGGACGAATTGAGTGCGGGAAGTGAAGTTGTTCAGCCGGGAGAACCACACGCAGAAGTTTTATTAAGAAGAAGATGGCTCGGGATAATATATAAGGTTGAGTGGTAGTCATGAAAAGCGCATGCGTATGCGCGGTAGCCATTGGCTAAATCTCTTAGAGCAGAATGAACTACCAGAGCAACAGCGTATACTACGCCTCGCGTTATATGAAAATTGCAGGGGATCGGAAGAATCGGAGAAAACGGCATAAGTATTTCTGAGGCAACTCGTTATGCAAGTTTCAGTAGTGCGAAAGAGCAGGCAATTTGGATGAAAGGATAAGGGGCTAGATATAGGCGTTTTGGGAATGGGAACGATTCTTACTGGCTGTTCATCTACCGAAATCTCGGACTTTATGAAGAAGAAGCATACAAGATGCGCTAAGTAATTTGTTGAAAGCATTCTTGATGAGTTTTCGCATTCACTTCTCCCTAAATTAATAGTTGCGAAGTCTTTCCAAAATATGCGCCAGAGCTTTTGATAATGTATTGCCTTACATCGGCACATCATATCGAAGACATCAAAAATGTGAACTTAAACGGCATGAGGATGCTCTCCCTACAAGTCTCCTAGCTGTTTACAAACATCCCAGTTACCGGGACAATCGAGTACATCTGCGAATTCCTATTGCGAAATCAACTAGAAATAGGAATACCGACAAACGCACTAAAGAACAACTACTGAAGTGCCGCAGAAAAAGATACGAGGGAGCCCATACTTACAGTTAAGGCCCCCACAGTTGACCAATCGGCCACAGCTGAGGTGAGTTTAAACAATCTCACCGTAGTCAACAAAAAAGCTAGAATTGCAACCATAGACTCCGGTCGCACACAGGACGGTCAGAATAGTAGCGCAAGAACTATTAACCAGAAAGTGGGTGACAGTGTCGTAGGCATGAAACATTTCGCTGAGAGAGAATCAAGCATCGTAATACAGGGATTAATTCAATCAACTGCAGCCACTCCCATGGACCGGCATTCCGCAGACATTCAGCTCTTCGGTGCACTTATGAACAAAATGCTAGGACCCAATGTATCAATCGACATTGATAAGGCCTTTCGCCTTGGAAAACGGCCAGAGAGTCCAACTGGATCAACGCGTCCCAGACCTCTGAACGTGGTCATGACCAGCAGCCAAGAAGCCAAGCTCATTCTCTCTAAGCGTTTTAGAATAAAAGACTCCGACTCGGGAGTTTTTTTTCGGCAGGATTTTCCAGCTGCAGAACGAGACAAATGCCGTCAACTCGTTTTAGAAATGAAGGAGCGACACAGCAAAGGAGAACAAATTTGGTTATTTACAACAACCAAGTGATACAACGTTCATTGTTCTCACCTTGGACAGGTCCGTTCGGGATAACCACGCAGTCGACCCAGTAGGGGGAGGGTTGAGCCCGAGCATAACAACTACCCGAACAAGCCGACAAAGGAAACTAAAGTGCATGCACACCAATGCACAAAACCTGCTCTCTAAATTAGACAAGCTTAAGATTACTATGTGCCAAGTGGAACCAGATGTGGTCTGTATAACAGAAACATGGTTATCCACGAAGGTAGACGATCGGGAAGTTGCTCTCCCCGGTTTTCAGCTGTTCCGAAAAGACAGAGCCAGGCGTCAGGGTGGGGATGTGCTCACCTATGTTAGACATGGCCTGCACGTGTCAAACAAAACTGACCAGCTCGCATCCGATATAGAGGCCCTTTGGTTCACCGTCAGAACGTCGGGGTCTGCAGCCCTTGCCATCTTGGTGGTTTATCAACCACCGTCGAACGATCCAGTCAGACACTAGCCTGATAGAGGAAGTTAAAGCATTTGCCACGCGATCCAATGTCATGATTATGGGCGACTTTAACGCTCCGCATATGAACTGGAACCTCAGTTCTGCGGTCGGGTCAGAATTAAGTTTCAATCGCCGTCTCCTACGCACGGTACAAAAAGCCTTTCTATCACAACACGTCTTATCTCCGACCAGACAGCGTGAAGGGCAACAGGCTAACTGCCTAGATCTTGCACTGTCAAAAGTGCCTGACAGTGTAGACGTCATAAATGGTTTACCTCCTCTAGGCAAAAGCGACCACGTAGTACTACAGTGGGAGTACTCACTCTTCTCTGTACCTGATCGTAGCGCGACCGTTAGAAGCAACACATGGCGTGGAAGTTTTAACCAAATGAGAACCAAAGTGCGCAGCCTAGGCTGGAGAGAGGCATTTACCGGGTGTGTCCACGAGGATTGGACGGTGTTAAAGACTGTATTACATGGACTAATCACCAGTTTCTGCCCCAGCTTGAAAACGAAAGCCACAAATAGGCCTCAGTGGCTAATAAACACGCTGAAGAGGGAGGTAAATCGTAAAAGAAAGCTGTGGCAAACATATTTGGGAGAGAAGACCACCGAGTCGCACAAAAAGTACAAAGCGCAGAGAAATAGGGTTAAGGGACTTGTACCAAAAACCAGCCAAAGCTTCGAGTGACCTGATAAACCGTGCAGTAGGAAATCCGAAGGCCTTCTACAACTACATCAGGCGATCTACCCGAAATAGAGACCCCATCCCTTGTTAAAAACGGATGACGGCACCGAAATTTGCGAGAACAAAGCAAAGGCTGAGCATCTATCCGGGTCCTTTTAGTCAGTTTTTACGAGAGAGATCGTGCTAACCGTTACCAATTTTAATACAGAGGTGATTCCTTCCATTGAATCAGTTGTGCTTAGAGAAGTTACTGTCCTGCAAGAACTTCTTAAGCTCCAAGACACAAAGTCGCCAGGTCCGGATGGCATACCTGCAAAGCTGCTGAAAGAGCTAGCCGTGGAATTGGCAGAACCCCTGTAGTTACTCTTCCTGGCCTCCCTAAACACAGGTCAACTGCCATCCGACTGGAAAATGGCGTGGATCTTACGTATACACAAAAGTGGGAGACGGGCGTCCGCAAACAACTACAGGCCAATAAGCCTTACTTCAATATGTTGCAAGATCATTGAGCGAATTACCAAAATAGAGTTGATGCAATTCTTAGAGTGTCATTGACATGATTCTGACAAACAGCATGGATTCCGTAGCGAACGGTCCTGCTTGACAAATCTGCTCTACTGTCTAGAACAATGCACTCGATCAAGAAAACACGGTGCACGCAGTCTTCGTACATTTCAAAAAGGCGTTTGACACTGTGCCTCATCAACGTATCCTATACAAACTTAGACGTATAGGGGTAACAGGCAACCTTTTTCGATGGATCGAAAACTTTCCGACTGGTCAAACTCAAACCGTATGTATTGGTGATCAGCGATCGGCGTGGGTGTTGGTTGATAGTTAGGTGCCCCAGGGTGCCGTTCTGGGCCCTATCCTATTCCTTATATATACCGACGGCTGCATAAGTGGATTAGACTGCGAAACCGCAATGTTCGCCGACGATTTAAAAGTCTGGGAGGTCATTCGTAGCGGAGACGACACAGCAAATCTGCAGGCAAATTTTCACCGACTCGAGCGATGGTCAAACGAGTGGCTCCTCCAAGTTAACGTGTCCAAATGCAACATTATACGCCTCAGTTGTACGAACTCTTCGTATCGGAGGGTTTACAACCTAAATCACACACCGCTGCCAGAAGAAGAGACCCAGAAGGATCTGGGGGTGTGGTTCACTCCCTCACTTAAGCCATCACTCCGCTGCCTGAAGGTGGCCGACTTCGCAATGTTGAGCTTGTATCTAATGAAGCGCGCTTTTGCTGAATTTGATGAAGTTGTCTTTGGCAAGGTCTTCGGCACGTTTGTGTGACCGCAAGTGGAATTTGCCATCCGAACCTGGAAACCTTGGACAGTCAAAGGCAAAAACCCTCGAAAGGGTAGAACGATGGGCAACTAAGTTAGTGCGAGGCCAAGCGTACCTTCCTTATGAGACCTGACTGACCAATCTTGACTTATTTCATCTGGATTACAGACAGCTGCGCGGTGACCTAATACAGGCATTTCGCATGCTGCGGGGTCAGAATTGTTGCCTTGCATCCAACGATTTCTTTAAGCTGGCCACTACTACTAGATTGCGCGGACGCCCGCTCAAACTACGTTTGACTGGGACAAGATTGAACACACGAAAATTATTCTTCTCTAAGAGGGTACTCCAGGCATGGAATGCTCTAGCTACATGTATTGTCATGTCCTTATCTGTGGACACGTTTAAGGTGTAGTTTGATCAGCATAGAAAAATACATTCTCTGCAAGGATGCGAGACTAATTACATTACCTCCGGTCAGCAAGTAAAATTTACCACCAGACTTCTCTGGTAGTAATTACCTTTTAAAAAACATACTGTTCACTACTTTTCAGTAATATGTTTGTTTAGAATAACGATTGGTCGCGAGTTTCGTCATCTGGTCGGCTGACCCGGTACCCAGCATGGGCGTATGATGGGCGCATCTCCGACACTTGGTGATGTTCTCGTGACCACTGCAATCTTCTCCTCGTGTGACAATTAGGATATTGAACAACCGCGATGGCCTCCTCTTCACATGATCCAAACAATTTCAGCAGCAGGACATCTGATTTACATACACCCTTCGCCTTCCCCCCCCCCCCCCAGCCGACATTATTTCTCCTTGAAATCCAACAAATGGCATTCAAAAGTAGACTTATGAAAGATGTTTAGCAGTTTTTTTTTGACTGTCTGCCCCCCTACCGCAGTTCCATTACTGGCAATGCCACATGTTCTAAATCATAGCTATGTACAAAGAGGGAGTTCAAAGGCATTTACCTTTATCTCCCTAATAAAACTGAACTGAATTTAACGCGCAATTCCTTTTTGACAGCCAAATTTACAGACAAATAGATGGCATTGTCATGGGCTCGACTCTGGGACCTCCCCCAGCTGACATATTCATGAGCAAGCTGGAGAAATTTCAACTAAGCGAACAGGTCCACAAGTTAAAACGCTGCGGTTGCTACGTTGACGATATTTTCGTGATCGTTACAACCGAAACTATTAGAGATGCACTCAATCACGCACTAAACCTAACACAACATCCATAAAATTTACGTTGGAGATGGAAACAGCAGGTTCGCTCCATTTCCTGGACTTCCTCCTTAGTCGTAGAGCTGACGGTAGCTGCTTGAATAGCCGCTAGTTTCTAAACCCAACCCCCTCCCCCATTCACTTTACGAATTTGCCTGTAACGTTGCACGTACTTTACCTACAATTTTACTTTTACACTCCCATTTCTAGCACACTGCCTTGTGTGTAAGTAAACGGAAAGATAGAAACTGAGATAACTTGCCATAATAGATGTGGATTTCATGTGATCCTCTAGATTTTTGAATATTTTGTTAATTTATCCCTTTGACTGACTGAATGGTGTTGCTGAAAATTTTGGATATCGCCTTCAAAACAGAACATATTTCTATCTTCCTTGCTCTCATGCTTTTGTGTCAAAAGATATAGGTCTTTGCCCTTTTCGGGCTATTTTTAGGCTTAATGCAATATTTCACGCCAGTTGGGAGTTGATGGAAAACGTTCTATCTAAGTAGGGGACAGCCTGCTCCTGAATCAACTTAGTATTTCCTATAACTGCATTTACAGTAGGGTATGGAAGCGTGGAATTAATGTTTGCAATAAGCACGGCACACGGGAATATACACTTACCGGTCAGCTTGTCATCACCTGCGGTAATTGTATGAACCCCGCGAGGATACAGGAGGCGGCTCTTGCTACCACGCTGCTAGACGCAGTTTCTGCGTCAAGGAGTTGCCTGTGGGTGACCTCATTGTCATGGGTCTGTTTGGGTTTCGACTCTATCAGTATCCTATGGCGAAGCCGTCGACCGAGGGACCCTGTGTGGTGGCAGGTGTTCAACGAAGACGAAGGTCGTCAAGGGAGAGACTCCTGATCAAAGAGGTAGGACATATGGATAGCCCCTTCGCGCCTGGTGATGTCAAGGGCCACCCTGATACTGGCATCCAAATCCGGGAGGGATATGACATCAAGGAAGTTCTCCAGCATCCTGGCTTTCAGTTCAAAAATGAGTCATTAGGGTATGTCTGCCGTTGGAAGTTGACGACAGGCTTCCCGCGTGTCGCTGTCGGTCCTTCGGGGCTGCACGAATGACCCAGGGCATTGAAGGGCCACCAATCTCCAACCGCAGATGCTCAAGGATTGTCGCGGCGATGATTGGTGCCGCGAGGTTGACTGTCCTGGCCAAGCTATGCACCCCGTTATCAAGGCGGTCAAATATGGCGGCTGGACGAGTCCCTCCGTCGACCGCCTCTGGGAAGACCTTCTTTCGGTCCTCACAGATACGTAGTCAAATATCGTCAGACTGTCAAGCTTCTAAGGCATTATCTACTGCCACAGGGAAGGCGGGTTGGAGTTCCCGGGAGACAAGTTCACTGGGAGGCTCTTTATCGGCACCCGAGGATGACCGTCGATAGCCCGTTCGCGAGAGCGGCGATGACCCGAGGAGGCGTCAGAGGAGCCTTCTGCAGGCCAAGATGATGGATGTCATAGGTCCTCGGCAATTATAGGGGCTCCAGACGACGTAGGTAGGTTTAAGAAATAGACCAATAGAAACGAAAAATTATGAAAATGACGGGTAGAATAACACAAGAGATTAGCCAATAGGTAGCCGAAGCCGCAAATTGTGAGCAGTGGCAATTTGTACAGCCAACCGGATTACAGTTCAAAGGTGACTGCCTCGTGTGATGTCGGCGGGTAGCTGGTCTCGTGTTAGAAAATGAGGGTTACTCATCATAGTTTGGGGAAATGGTGACTACATCTCTACAGCCTTCTGTCATTGGCTGACGTTTCCTTCTTGTTGAACCCGATGAGACCTACCTGACGTTTGCGTGCTTATTTAAACAAACCAGATTTTAAAATGTCGGAATCATTCTTTTTAAGCCGTTTTCCTCGGTTCCTCTACGTATTCTTGTTAGGTCTCATCAGTAGAACCCACGTTTACCACGGTTTCCGTACTACATTAGAATTTCCCAGCGTTTTTTAGTGTGATTTCGCCGTTTTGGCTTATACATTTTATCGACTGACTTTCTGTATTCTCCCTAAGTCCGCTTAGGTTTGGGAGCTCAGGGACCCAAAACTCTGGTAGTTTGGTTAGCCTACTGTTACGTGCATTGAAGTTTCACTTCTTGTTTTAATAGAATACGTATCCTTGGCATCAGAACGACAAACAGAATCGTTAACACACATTTTACTTCGTCAACCAATTAGGTAGGGTGTGATGTACGGATGGCGCCGACCAGCAGATACCGGCAGGTGATCACGAGTGATGTAGCGTTTTAAAGTCACTTGATAAGCCTTTGTGTCGGTCGAACGCCCAGTCTGGTTTGTGAGCAACCATTAACTCCCGGTTTTGCACACAACAGTTTGGCCATCAATTTTGACGATGCCCAAGTTATACTCCAAACAGGCTGGTGCAATGGCTTGAGCCCGAGTGTTAGTCAACTACCCGCAGCATCAACCACACTCTCACTCTTCCCTCATGCGTTTTTAGTACTGCTTTCTCAAATTAGGTACGTTTTCTAGACACTCTTTCTGCTCAGCTGGCCAAGTAAACTTCACAAGAATCAATCGCCGTGGTCAGAGGGATTGTTTTATTAACTCCCTCCGAACCCTCTCGGTGATTTTGTGATGACAATCTTAAAGGAGCAACGCCTCAATATTAAATTTTGTTTCTTTTTAAGGGAGTAACAAGCGAAAGTGTTTCACTGTTGTGGACAGCTTATAATAAGGAAGGGAAGGCCATTTACCTGTTCCTGTGGGGCAGGATGTATTGGTCGCACGAGCCGGCGTATGTCCGAAAGAGTACGAGAATACATTCCAGCATGGTTGAGGTAGGGCAAACTGAAGGGTATAAACAGTTACATTCCAGCGCACGTGGTAGACTCAGAACATCGCACGGATGCCAAAGAGGCCTTCTGAGTGATCTAAAAGGTGCCTTCAAGCTGTTCAAAATTTATTTGGACAGCGTCTTTTGACTACGGCAGAAGCGGCCGCCATCAGGCTTCGCCGACCGGTCCTCTGTGCCTAAAAGGACTTCGTCGCGACGCCGCAGTTACCATGGCCAAAATCCGCTAATCCAACAGCCAGCAGCTGATCACCTCGCTCGACTACCAGTCCCCCCTAACGCTGATCAGATTTTGGACCCCGATTCTACCCCCTCCACCCCCCCCCTCCCCACCTCCATCAACCCTGAAAACCGCACTAATTTTTCTACCAACCCGCATCGTTTATTTACTTTATTACCATATAAATGTAAAGGCCTGACGAGAATTTATCAAAAACAAACGTATGTTGAGGGACATTACCAGCAAAGACATGGGGCACTAGGAAGGCCTTTTCTGCCTTATTAGGCGTCATCGGCTAGTGATACCAAATCCCAATGTGGCCGCTAAAATTGCTGCCACACCGAGATTTGAACTCGCGTATGTTCTCCAATTTATCTTCTGAAATGTTCAATCTGAAGTTTCGCAAATTTAAAACGAAGAGGAGTTTAGAACATACGTTTGTTTTCGATAATTCTCATCAGGCCTTTACATTTATATGGTACTTGAGTAAATAGGTTATGCGGGTTGGTAGAACAAATAGAACGGTTGTCAGGGCAGGGGGAATGGGGGAGGGGGCGGAACGGGGTCAAAATATGATCAGCGTTAGGGGAAACTGGTAGTCGGTTGAGGTGCTAAGCTGCTGGCTGTTGGATTAGCAGCTTTTGACCATGGTAACTGTGGCGCTGCGACGAAATTCTTTTGGGCGCACAAGACCGGTCGGCGTAGCCTGATGGCGGCCATTTTTGCCGCAGCCAACAGACGCTGTGCAAGAAGTTTTGAGTAGGTAGAGGGTACCCTGTAGATCACTCGGAAGGCCTATTTTGCATCCACGTGATGGTCAGAGTCTAACAGATGCCAGCATGCCAACGTATGTTCACCAATTCATCTTCTCAATTTTTCAATGGGCGTTTTCGCAAATTTAAGTCAAAGAGGCGTAAAAATCAGTTTATAATGGGACCAGTTGCTAACTGAGGACAGAAAAGATATTATATAGAGTAGGACGTAAGTGTCCGCTTTTTGATGTGTGAACACCGCATGCGCACGACAGGTGACCTATAGCCAGCGTGGATAGTTTTCAGGTAATTTACACGAGTCAGCGTGTCTACTTAAAGAATTTCAGTAGTGAAAAGAAAGAAGATCTTCGGAAAATCGAGTTGTACTCGTGAATTTTAGAACAAGTATCACGTGTTCGTCGTCACGTCACCATAACCCTTCCCCCAATCCCCCCTTCCCTCCCCCGTCCGTTGTAACCTCTGCCTCCAAAACCTCTATTGTGACATTTCCAGCCCTCACTTTTAAATTAGTCTGACGATGAACAGGTGATACTTGTTCGAAAATTCACGAGTACAACTCGATTTTCCAAAGATCTTCTTTCTTTTCATCATATAATCTCGGAATGCAACTTACTTCACTTATCCAATGTCAGTAGTAATTATACAAATAATTCCCAAAGTGGTAACGTTTATTTAGACAACGCCTCAAAATGTCGTACTGATAAATGCAGAGAACACGTTCCTCGGAAGTTCCGAGTTGCTTGCCGTAATCAGTCAGCCATAACCCAGCTGGCAGTAGGGAGATCTGTAGCTACGCGCTCTCACGGCCGTCAGCACAACTACTTCCTCGGCTCGCCTGTCAGGCACTACATGCGCTCAACATTCGTCAATGCCGTGAAACCAATCAATATTTCTTCCTTTACTGATTGACCACTGACAGGCGAATCTCAAACGGATGCACTTCAGCTGAAACTTGCTCTATGAGAACGCTTGAAGTGCTTCGTGTAAACTCGTTGCTGTCCATCTGTCTTCTCTGCCTTCTGACTTGGAAACATTAAAGCCACGTTTTTTTTAAATTTTGGCAAACGTTAAGCTCTAACTTGGTGTAATAAGCCGCAGTTTTAAAACTGGACTATCCGCCAGAAAACGTATGGTAAACTCTGTAAACCCACTGGTGAGCCTAACCCTTGCATCTATTTCGTATAAACTGGAAGACATTCCCTGCATCTATGTCAGGCAGTAATAGAATATCGGCAAAACGCTCATCTGGGCTTTTGGCTAATACCTGCGCTGTCAATTGTGGTATTTAACGTACATAAGTATGCATAAGTTATCGACCATCGTACCTCAACAGACCACGAGGTTTACTATGGGTTCAATTTCTTCATGAGCCAGTCCCTATGAATTAATTCACGGCTCAATCTCTCGGCGTCTGGAATTTTGGTTCATTGATTCGCCTGGAATACTCGGCAAAGTACGGAAGTTTCCTAATGACTGCGATGCGCTAGTTTAGACCTCTTGTAGGAAACTGCATAACAAAGAGCAATCAAGAATCGTGTAAAAACGGAACCCCCGTCTTCCCGCCTGCATTCAGAGCAGGTCGAAGGATGTCACTCTCATGTGACTTCGAAGCCAAATATGCTGCATAATCAGTGCTACATGTCTTGCTCTTGGCAGGTGCTCCCAAATGTGCCCCTCCTTACGCGCATGTTGGGCGTCTACGACTCCTGTACCTCTATAATTCTGTTCTGACCCTGCTGCAGAGGCGTAAGCCACGGGCAGACCTTAGCTACAAATAGCTGGTGCCGAATAGAAGGAGCAGCTGGGAGGATTAGAGAACAGATTTTTTACAAGTCTGCAGCCCATCAATGACACATATTCGGCGTTGCGAAAGTGGGCATCTCACGCATGTTACAGCGAACGAATGGTTGATGTGCCCTTCAAGTTGAGTAGGCGGTTTAGATATCTGTGATTGGTTTTGAAATTCAAATCCGCACCGCCAGTTGATGGTTGTGTAGATTTTGGCTGATTACTCTGACGTCGTTTCCATATCGTCTCCATGTACGATTAAGTTATCAGACTTCTCCTGTGAGGAATTAAGGCCTCCAGGGCGTTACCTTGCAGTGAAATGCTGAATCAGGCCTTGCGTGACTCCTATCATTAATTTTGACGTTATGTTCATATGACCAGTTGATTGCCTCAGTTCGATTCTTTCGGCGCAATCGGTTCCTTTCGGCGAATCTTCGTTGGTATCCGTTATCCTACAGGGAATTCTACAGCCGATTTATGTATTTCTTATCTCGGTATTAGTTATGCCGCTATGTTCACTGTTTAAAAGTCCAAATAAATAAATCGTATATGCCTACCATCCAGCTAATCTCTTCCCTTCTGGTTGTCTGGGCTCGCACAAAGCCGACTGCCTGTAATCAATACGCCAGTGTACCTTGTCGTGTTACTTATATGCACTTATCGGACAGCCTAGACGAAAAAAGTCTGCGGACGCCCCCCCCCCCTCGCTGTCCGATGCGTGCCTTTACGCTGCCCATCATCACCAAATGTTCGTTCTTTCGTTCGTAATTACAGCCTCCTCCTCCTCCACTGTGCCAATTGGCATTCCTGTTATGTCGTCCGACGACCATGACTCAGCAGCTCCCTGCCGGACGGACGGCTCGCCCTGATTTCAGCCTTCAAATGGCCTGCCAGGTAAACTATTGTCTGTTGCCGCGTGGTCTGCGACCCTAATTCCTGCCTGTCTGTCTGACTCAAGTTGCGTGCACGTGTGTCTGACTGCTAATTCCTGTCTCTGTGCCTCAGGCGGCGGCAGCGACGTTTGGAACTCCCTCGGCACGCGCGCACACCCGATTCAGAAGGAGCCACAACGAGAGGGCCGTGAACAATGAATTTCCTCGGAAAAGTCGACGAATTGGTCGCTTTCAGGTATTCCTACAGTAGTGCGCATATGAAAGGCGGAGCTTTTGCCCCGTGGCCCTTCACCCCCCCTTTTAAAAGTTTCCGGTGCTCAAAATCTGCTCACATTGTGGGGAGAGGATATTTTAATTCTACTCGCGGTTATCTCTTTTTTGCGTCTATCGCAGTGGTTTAAGTAGTCACTGCGACCTTCAGGCCCGGTTCCGTAGGAGAAGTGACGAAGTGAGACGCCCGGTGGGGGGAATAATGTATTCTGTACAGAAATATTGGAGAATAGGTTGGTGAAAGTTGGAAGTCAGACGCGTGCACAATCACCCGTGAGAGGGGCGTTCGAAGCGTGAAAGTACGGCAGTCGTGATATTGAGTTCCTGTATGAATCAGCCTTGAATGTGATTGGCCAGACCGGACTCGGCCGGCAGACATGTGTGCGTACATGCTGACAGTCGCGAGGGACGAGAGGTCGAACATTTCGCTCGCAGTTGGGCCGCGAACACCGGTGTACTTAGCCGCGCAAGCGCAGATCATCACATTCGTCACGCCGTGGTCGCGACCAAAGGCGATACACGGGGGCAGGGTGTCCCGAAGTTTGTTTATGATCCTACCAACAGTCTCTTGGGGGTATTTTCCTCTGTGTTCCACTCCTCTAAAGGCTGTAGCGACCTTGTGTTTCTAAGCCATGCTTTCCTCGGACGCCGCGGGGACAGGCCGTGTGTCTGGCATGTCCACCACAAGTGCGCACGACACGAAGTCAACCCCCGCCCCGTTCAAGGTCACCCTTTGTCTGGTCAACTGGTCAACCACTTTCCAAGGCCAAGTTACAAAGGACCTTAATGTGTTGACTGTTTACGCTCAGATACTCCCAGAACCTGTGAACTACTGTCGGTTGCAGACGTCCGGACCCGTTGATCTACTTGCCGGACTGCGACTCTGAACTCGGCCCACTCATGGCTGGACTGCAATCGTCTGGGAGTGTCACTTACCTATTACTCACATTCTACTCCTGCTACGCTTAAGTAAACTATCCATAACACTCAAATAGTTCAGAACCGTTGGGATACGTTCTATCGTCTATTATCTGTCCAGACTACTTCGTATCTCACAAGGCCAAAAAGCCGTTCTTTGAGTTCCACTGGTCCCGTTACGTACCGGACATGTTCACCAAAGCTACTTGAAGACACCTCCCCTCAACCACCCCAACCCTCTTCAACACACTCAACTGACACGTTTTCCCTCACCCTTTCTCCCCCAAACCCGACGCTGGACCACAGGTGCTCGTCCGAGAACAAGAGGACGCTCAGACGGCACAAACAACAGACGCATATACCCTTCTATCACAGCCCTCACGCTGTACACGTAAACTTGGGCCGGAAAATTCGACAATAGACCCTGCGCCCTGTACGCCACCGTCTCCCCACCAAACGTATGCGTCAGAACGCAGAAACTGTCTGCCTGAAATTGCTCGAGCAACGCGAGATAGGTATCTGGGAGATCGATAAACCTATTAATAGAGCCCATGTGCGAGTGCTATGCTTCTTGCATTAGGTGTGACATTCGGTCGTCCGAATGGCCTAGCATGTGCACGTCTTCGAAGTCGAAGCTGTGCTTTGGTGACGATGCGTGGGCGACGACCAAGGATAGCTTGTCCTTCCTTCGCACGACGAGTTTACGCTCGTGCAGTCTCGTGGCAACCCATTTGATGGTTTCGCCATCATAATTGGCTTGACCACAAAGATAGTCGATTCGGTAAATAACGGGTTGACGAGTATTGGGTCTTTAGGCTGCATGAGTTGCCTGCGGATTGTCGCTTCCAGTCAGTGAGCGACGCCACTCCCCAATTCGCTGACTATTTGATACGCCAGCAGATCACTTTGCACCGTGTTTACGAGCACTTCCGATAAGGATTATTACCGCCTTAAATTCACTTACACCCCTTTTGGGGTCCCAGTCCACAAACGGATGGTGTTCTCAAAGAGTTACGGTTAATAAATTTAAACCCTAGACAGTGTGATCTTTGGCCGGGTTCGTTGTGAGAAGGCGAAGAAGTAATGGGAACTCCGAGTGGTAGTAAGAGTTTGTTCTGTACAGAAGGGGTGGATAATAGGTAGGGGCAGATTGACTTTCGGACGAATGCAGTCCGTTCCTTAGTGGAACGGCATCCGGATTGCTGACCTGGCGGCAGTCATCTTAGTCAGGCCCTGTGTGAGTTGGCCTTGAAGGTGAATGACCAGACAGATTGGGATCAGCCTAAGACTACGGCCATTTTATTGGCCACCGCGTTCTCGTAGAGCTTGCATAACCTGTGATTGGCTGTCCCGGAAGCCGAAAAGCAGGGAGCATTCACAAGAGAGCTTTTGAGTGAAACTTGTCACCACAGAGTCATTCATATCCTATGCAAAACTTGCAGTAGTTTTACTGAAATAACACCGGTTAGGTAAGATTACGCTATGGTTATGCACTGATGCCAGCTGGCAGTAATTGGAAGCTGGACTATTAGTCATGTTAGGGCTGGAGAGGCAGACTGATTGAGCACAAGAGCCATTTGTTTCTTCTTCTGAGTTTTCGAATCCTTGCAGAAGTCTATGATCTATGTTGTGACAACAACAACCACGACAACAATAGAACAAGAAACAGTTATATGTACCATTTTTCGATCAATGAGCAGAGTTTTAGGCCAGGAGTAGATTATACAGGGCTCTGCATGCGGAAGCTAAATAAATACAGCGATTGACTTAGCTCTTACCCGAGCCCTGGGTCCCAATGGATCTTCGGCTTCTATGTTCTGTTCTCGACATGAGCATTTACCTGAGTGTGTGCGAATTTGACATTGTGATTTGCTTCAATGGTAGCCACTTGTGATTATTTGTCACCAGTCAATTTATTTTCGTGTATGGGCGATCCAAACACGCATTTAGTCTGACTTGCCTCAGAACAAGGGCAGAGTAGAAACGGGATACAATATACCGCACCAACCGGGTGCCTAAACCTTCGACACGGCTCAAAAATTTAACTACGTAGCCACCCAGATAATGGTCTATCGCGTATGTAAAGGCTATTAAGGTTCAACCCTAACGGCTGCGATCTTCCAGGCTCAGTTCCATAGGAGCTAAGGCTAAAACGATAACCCTAACACCTACAATCTTCGAGGCCCAGTTTCCTTAGGAGATAGGAGAAGTCTTGGGAAGGCGAGAGTAGAAGGAAGATTTTATTGTGTACACAGGACGGAGAATAGATGGAAAGAGTGTTGACTCGCGGATGCCCGCAGTCCGGCTGTTAGGGCGTCAATTCCGGAGTGACTAGAGCATCAGGAACCGCCGGCGAATGCTTTGTCCCGGGGGCCAATGGGACTGCTGATGTCTAGACTAGCGCGTGCGCACGACCTTGAGGTTAGCTAACGCTGGCTAGCCTGAGCGCGCGTTCTCGCTGAGGAGTGTGTGCGCGTCGGTCAAGGACAGTTAGCGCCTAGCCTAGCAGTGGGCGCACAGGCAGGCTAAAGGCGCCATGCGTCAGCGATTGGTCTTGGGCTGTAAATGGCTGCAGAAAGGCCACGAAAAGTGCTCCCCTCAAAGACCGAAGTCCATTGATGAAAGAAATGGAACGAAGGAAGGTTAGTAAAGGATAGGGAAGGAGGTATGTACCAACGGCAGGGTTCGAACAGCTGGTGTTCGTGTGGGTGGCTTGTGAGAGCCAGGTTGAAGGGACGGTTGTGGCCTGCATGAGCTACTGTGGCTGGCATGCGAGAGACTGAGTAGTGCCGCCAGTGCCGCTTGGGAGGAGGCAAGGTCTTCTCGCGTCCGCGTGGGCAATTGGGTCTGCGGTAGGAGGAAAGTTCTCGACTACACGTGCATCTGCATTTTGTAGGAGATAAGTCATCTCGACTACGTAGGAGGGAGGTTGGTTGGCTGCTTTTAACTTCAACGGCAAATCAGTTTGCCATGTTAGTGTTCACAGAGAGGAGGAAAGGGCACCGTTGGCAGTAGAAGTCGAATGACAGTTTGAAATGGAGGTCTGGGTATTGGCACTCAGAGCGGGAAACTGCTCCGTGTGATGGGGAAGTAACCAGAGCCTGAGGTCCATGGGCTGTGAGCGATTGAGCATCTCCCTCTTGTTTCACGACGGTTGTTGGTAATAAAATTCTCCATTTCGGGGTCAGATGAGATGAAACAGGAGAAATTCAGTTGAAGGCGAGGGAGGTCAGACAATGATTGAGCTTGGCCACATCAGAAGTTTAGTTGCGTGTTCATCTCACGATTGGGGAACCAGTTATAGGAGTTAAGGCTAAAACGATAACCCTAACACCTACAATCTTCGAGGCCCAGTTTCCTTAGGAGATAGGAGAAGTCTTGGGAAGGCGAGAGTAGAAGGAAGATTTTATTGTGTACACAGGACGGAGAATAGATGGAAAGAGTGTTGACTCGCGGATGCCCGCAGTCCGGCTGTTAGGGCGTCAATTCCGAAGTGACTAGAGCATCAGGAACCGCAGGCGAATGCTTTGTCCCGGGGGCCAATGGGACTGCTGGTGTCTAGACTAGCGTGTGCGCACTACCTTGAGGTTGGCTATCGCTGGCTAGCCTGAGCGCGCGTTCTCGCTGAGGAGTGTGTGCGCGTCGGTCAAGGACAGTTAGCGCCTAGCCTAGCAGTGGGCGCGCAGGCAGGCTAAAGTCGCCATGCGTCAGCGATTGGTCTTGGGCTGTAAATGGCTGCAGAAAGGCCACAACAGTTCCTTAGGAGATGGGAGAGAAGTCATGGGAAGACCAGATTAGTAGGAATGTTCTGTACAGAATAAATGGAAGATAGGAAGTAGGAAATTGACTATCAAACGATCGTGCAACCATGAGCCAGCGGACGGCTTTCGAAGTGAGGTCTGCTCAGCAGTCGTCAAATGAGGTCCTGTGTGCGTCAGTCTGTGGTTGGCTGCTACAGAAACCGAAAACAGCAACCCTTCCGAAAATGCACTTCCACTTGATCTAGTCACGATAGGCGTTCGCGAGTGTACTTCGTGTTGAGCTAATCACTACAGTCTATGCAGGAACAAGGCAATTCGAGAATTTGTGGTGAGCGTTAGCGCTACTGTTGAAACCCGTGATCGCTGACTCATGACGCCAACGCTGCAGTTACGCTGATTGCTGGTTCCCTGTCCGTCTCTCGCTTAGTGTCCCATGCGAGACACAGACCGCCCATGCCGGTGCACCCACCACGCGTGGTTCGACCAATCACCACCCAGGCTGCCGAGCCAAAGAGCACATTTGGCGGCCACCCGGCCACACTTGGATTCCGCCCCGAGTGGGGCGGACGCGGTGAAGCCGCGCTCTCACACGGGCCTAACGGTTGAACGCCATGCCAGACTAAGTGGCAACTTCTTCCTAACTGTTGTGTACGCAATGCATTGTTCCCACTATTCTGACCTTCCCAAGACTGCTCTCTCCTCTCCTAAGGAACCGGGCCTGGAAGATTGCAACCGTAATAGTTAAACCTCAATAGCCTTAACACCTTGCGATAAATTTATTGAAGTCTGCACTTCGGGCTAGAGCTAAGTCAATCGACGTATTCATATTGGCAGCACTGGTCGTTGGTTGGTCAATGACCTATATAACTGTAACCTGTTCTCTTGCTGTGGTCCTCTCTGAAGATGAACTCTCGTACGAGTTCGACAGTTCAGAATAACCAAACAGTCCCCCTTCCTTACTCACAAATGCATTTGCGGCTCACCAATTAGCCTTCATTCGACCACTTGTATTCATCAGACGTCGAGTGAATCGGTTGTACCTTGGCAACTTACCGCTTATAAATGAATTATACGAAGGTGAGATTTGGATTCTGGGAACAGTCAATTGCGAAAGTATATTTGCTGTCAGGGCCTGAGAATTAGACCTAAGGCAGAGCAGGACGAGTAAGTTCCATTATAAGTCGGTGATCGTTCGTACATGAGAATCAATATCTCCCAATCTTACTCGGCAAGACAACCAGCGCGATAACCTGGCCACAGTCAAATTTAATAAGGCTAGCATTTTCACGAGAGGTGACAATCATGTAAGCCGCGAGTTGCTTGAATCATGGTTTACGGACCCCCACTCTATAAACAAGTACGACGACCCGCCCAGCCAATATTCGGTGCTGAGACTCAGTTTGGCCAAAGCAATTTGCCCCCTAGGGGGACACACAGGCTAACGCGTCTTCTGACACCAGCACCAGAGAGCCAGATGACCTGCGGACTACCACAGACTGAGCAGTCTTCACGCCAAAATCCAGAACGAGTGATGAAAGTTCAAAAAGTCACGATCCGCACACCGGCTATCGAGCAAATAGTACACATATGCGCAACTGTCATAGTTATTAAGTAGTAGGGAAGTCCTTTACGCGAAGCAAATGTTCTACCAGTTGAGCTACAAACGCCTGCCTTGTGCCTTGAATTTAATCACGCTTGCATTGATTTTCCCTGACCAACTATACCGCTCGTATGAAATCCACCAATACAGGGGAGCAAGCTGGCTGCCACAGACGGATTTCCTAAGCAATAATCTACAATCCACCAGAATGACTACTTGGCTGACTTATTATTAAGGAGGTTTGACACATTCGCTAAATTTAAGTTGACCCAATTGTGAAAAAACCGCCGCGGCGTTCGGCGGGATTTGAACCCGCATAGTAGGAAAGGCCTTTACGCGAAGCCAATACCTTACCAGTTGAGCTACAAACGCCTGCCCTGCGCCGTGAATTTAATTACACTTGGATCGATGGATTCACGCCAAAATCCAAAATGAGTGATGAAAGTTCAGCGAGTCACGATCCGCACGCCGGTTATCGAACAATTTAGTGCACAAGTGGGCAACTATCCTCGACAAAGAGGACGTTAATTGTCATAGTTATGAAGTAGCATCTAGGCTGTAACCTATAAATCAGAGGTTAGGAACCTTTTTGATTCAGAGAGCCAAGAAAGCAAATATTTCGAAATATATTTCAGTGAGAGCCATTTAAGCTGTATTTTAAGATTTAATTCAATTAAATGTGAGTATAATAAGCCTCCGGATTTACTCTTACAGTGAGAAAAATCCCAAAATATGAAGTTTCCAATTCCAATTTTATCTGAGAGAGCCTCATACAATCACCAAAAGGGCCACACATGGCTCGCGAGCCATACGTTCCCGACCCCCGCTATAAATACTTCATCTCAGTGTGCATGAATTACTTGTTTCTCTGATGGTGCAGCTGCGACAGAGAATGGTATTCGATGCTTTGTCTGGCGCCCTTGTTCAAGGACAACTGCCTCAAGGTCACCCAAGTCAGCGCTTTCAGACGTGCTGACCTGCAGACACTCGACTGACTTCCACTCGGAACACCCCACACGTGCGTCCAGGTAGTCGCGGCTGCCCAAGCGCCACTTGAACCCACCCCTTTCCCCCACCGTCGGCCGACACAGCCCATGCCACCAGACACTACACCCCTCGGGTAATGTCACACGCACCAATTGGAGAACACCTGAACCTGCTCCGCAATCCTACTCAAACAATTGCCATCGCTGTCTCATTCGCTCTCTAGCCTGACTGGATGCAGTCAACACCACCCCCGACTTTGCCAGTGACCACTGCCATCTGAGACAGCAACTGGGAGTTCGGTACACAAAAAAATCTCTCTCACAGGTGACTCTTGCCTTTTTCCTTCAAACGGGGGTTTGTCGTGAAGATTGTAGTGCTCCAAGTACAACCACGACTTAGACGCTACAGAGTAAAGTTATTGTCCTAGCTATCACACCCGTTTCTTTTCACAGCTCCTCTCGCTCTCTATTCCTCTCCCTCTCAATCAGCACCAGCATCTCCACGTCCCATCGTCGTAGTTACCTTCAGCGCTGGAATATCCACCGGTGACTTAGCACCTCCCACTCTGGATGGGTCACTCGTACCTGTAACACCATGTTCTAGAAGAGGAAGAAGAAGCGGAAAAAGTAGGCATTTCTATCACGGGAATCATAATTTTATTCTTCAGAGCTTTCGCACTCTTGCGGAAGTCAATACTCATCTATACACAAACCTGGACTGCAAACAGTTTCCTTAATTCTTGACACCATTTTCTATCGTATTATTGCATCCCTTTTTCAATTATACTTATTTATTTGGCGTAAAACGGATTTTTTGGCATTTTAAATCTTTCCCGCATGTGTTTGCTAGGGTGCAAAACACCTGTGTTTTAGCCTTTACCTAACCGGGAAGTTATCTTATGTGGTCTATCCAACCACGTGTGCTATGCTGGAGGGTAACGGGGTACTTCAACCAGCATCAGTACGAACATACAGACGCACACACCGAGACCATTTATAGACTGGCGGTTTCCAGTGAACTCGGAGCTTGACAGGATTACGCACACTCGTCCCAAAATAAAGCTTATTCCCACACAAGTCCGTACGCCTGCCTCCTGGTTTCATCGTGACTTGCTGTTCTGTAATGGTGGATTCCATACAAGCAGTAAGTTGGACGGGTAAAATCGAGCCAAGTGTGATTAAATTCACGGGCTTGCTTTTCTGTAATGGCGGATTCCATACGAGCAGTACGTTGGGCGGGTAAAATCGATCCAAAAGTGGTTAAATTCAAGGCGCACTGTGAGCCTCGTAGCTGAACGGTAGAGCGTTGGCAGCACAAAAGCTTTCCCTGCTATTTGAGTTCGACTCTCACCGAGACCGCGAATTTTTTCACAATTGGGTCAACAGAATTAAGCAAATTTACCGAACTCCCCTAATAATAGCCTAGAGCGTTTGCAGGTACATAAAATCTGCCGTTGGAGGACATTTCTATCTAACCGAAATCTGAAGCTAGAATTTTCTATATTCAAGGTACTGAGGAGGGCTGCTAATCGTGAAGTGTTCCTTCGTCTTAGGAGTCCCCTCACACAGTATGGAAAGTTGCATGCTGTCGCTTAGCGTCTGCCTGTCCAGTGGCGAGGGACCACCTGCCCACTGCCGCAAACGTGGGTGCCATAGGAGCACCCTCAACCGAATTAAATACGTTGTGTGCGAAGTTCCGGCTACATTTCATTTGACCCCTCTTGTATCAGTGCACCGGACCGCCAATATGGGCGATCTATGCCGACCTAACCAACCTGCATCATCTGGGTGCAAGTTTCCGTCAGTAGCGCATGTAAGTTGCAAAGGGTGTCGGGTCTACTTAATGAAAGAAAAAGATGCTTGTTCACGCACGTCCGCCGCTCGCGAGAGCATGCAAACTCGATAAGCCAATCATCTATCGATTACGTCATTATCCCAGCCAATGACAACCAAGCACGCATGAAGCCCGTGTTTGCGTTATACGCTAACGCACGCAATGCTTTTAGGGACATTAGCATGCACGTAAAGGCGCACAAACATAGATACACGTAAGAAGCAGTGCCTCAACAGGATATTTTTCAAAGAAGCAACTTTCTACAGACTCGTGAATAGGAAAGACTCTAGTCTGGTTGGCTTGTGCGAAATGGGGGTCGGGCAGCATTAGTGCACAAATCCTCGTTCTAATAAAAGTTACACAAAAGTGGAAAGGAGTACTAGCCAAAGGCGAATATATATAACGTACTTGCCATATATGTACATATATATGAAGTCAGTATTACATAATAAGCAGCCTTTGGAGGCGCGGGGATAAGACCCTTACCGCCCTCGATTAAATTTTGAAGGGGAGGAGAGGGGGCGGAGGAGGAGGTGGAGGAGGAGAAGGAGGAGGAGGAGGAGGAGGAGGAGGAGGAGATAGGCTGAGACATGCATCGCGAAGGTAGGTTATTACTATACAACTGGTCGACCAGGTGTGGGCGACTTGGTATGCACAGACTCGCCCGTATTCATTTCTGCCGCCACCAGCCCGGCACCGGTTTCAGGGAAATTCTTGTGAGATGTGGCCACGTGGGGTGCAGCGGCGGGTGACGAAAAATTGGAGGCGGAACGTTTCAACTGGAAGACGGTGCTGGCGTGCACAGCACAGAAGAGCGTGACACCGGCTCGGGAGAGGCGAAATCGAGTACCAGGTTGGAGGGGCCTGGAGAGTGGCAGGGTGTCTGAGGACAGACACCAGGACTGCAGTAAGTGGATGTCCTCAAGGCCGCCGCCGGCAGAGGCGCAATGAATGCCGCCACAGGCGGTGGAGCGGTGAAGTTGAGACTGGCAACAGGTCGGACGATGTGCCTGGCCGCTACTACAGCCGCCGTCGTTCAAGGTTCTGCGCTGGAAGGGTAGACCAGAGGAGACAAAGGCGGCCGTGATGGTAGTGAAGGGTTGACCCAAACTGTAGGCTGTAAGGAAGGTCTCGGGGGAGCAGTTGTGGGCAATGACGGTGGAGAGGCGTGAAAGGACATTGTCCGGTGGATGGAGATGTTGCAGACGAGTCAGTCGCAGATACTTTTGCAGAGGCACAATCACCTTGGGAAAGATCATCTGTGCAGCCTGACGCGGTGTCACTAAGTCTGAAGGCAAAACAACGACTTCAATGTTTCAGTTGTTCAAAACGGAAAATAGCATCCGAGTTTGCACACCAACAAACGAGGTCTCAATGAATGCTGTTAATTCGGGTGTATTATTGATGGCGAAAAAAATGCAATTGGTAAGTAGCTGTAGAATTCTAGATAGCCCAAAAGATAACTATAAAGGAACTTGTTTAAATTAGCCAATTTAGTTAACGAAACAACGCACAATTTGAAAAACGGTGTTGTAGCTATCTGTTAAACTTAAAGAAAGCTGAAATGTCTAGCAAATCGCTAGTCCTAGAGCTTAAAGTAATCCGGACCCCGGCTGGTTGGATCCTAACAACAGTATCGCATGTCTAGCTAAGTCACACAAGAAGTCAAGTACATGATAGTAGGAACGTGGTAGCACCGATTGGTCCAAGTAATGGTAGGTGAAGACCAATTAAGACGAGACGCCCTCGGGCGGGGGTAACGCTCACCGAAGCAGTCTGATTAGTCTGGATTTACCAACTTTAGAGCTCTCGTAGGTGGCCCAAAAACGACAAGTAGTCAATGTTCACAAAAGATAAGTTAATTTCATTCGCTTATATCCGTTGGTGCGACACTCGCAGCACACGGGAACTCTAAATAACGCTTATACCTTTATTATTTTCCTGTTCCCGCGCGGTTTTGTTCTGCCATGTAGCACACTACATGGAACATTAAAACATCAACCAATATTTCCAGGATTAGTAACTGAACGGAGGCTTTACTTCTTTATATCGCCTTCTGAGCTCAATCTCGTCTTCAGGAAGCGATCAGACCCCAACAGATTAATTACACAAAGTGGACAGGAGTGTTCTCCTGTACAAATAACGCACTGTGCCTCGCCATACTAAATCTGAGGTGGCCTTAAACTAGAGTAGGGAGACGCTAGGCGGCTGCTGGTGCGGCTCATGAGTGAGTACCAAGACAGACGAGTAAGCCCCATAACCCATCTATGAGCGCCTATCTACCACTGTTAATATTCCAGATCGAAACTGGCAAGGCAACGAGGACATGGCGCAGTGGCTAGAGCGTTAGAGTTCTAGCCAACAGGTTGCTGGTTCCAGTCTCGGGTGGCGCAAATCCTCAGGTCGGCTGTTGACGGCTTGCAAGTCAGGAATGGTCATCTCAGTCTCCGTTGCCTTGTCCGACGATATTGATCTGCCTACACTTGTAGCCACTATACGGTTGTTGGTGGAGTTCGAAAGTGAGCTCCAAAGCAAAGTAAAACGGAACGGGTGTGCCCCTTAGCCGATCGGTGATCGCCTACACACCAACGTGAATACACCCTGATTGAAACCAGCAAGACCATGATCCCGTGGATCAGGGGGTTAGGGTGGTGGGCTTCTAGTCAACAGGTCGCGAGTTCGAGCCCCGGGTGGCGCAACAGGTGGGGATTGAAGATAGCTGGCTGATAAGCTAGGAATGATCCCTTCAATCTCCCTTGCATTTGTCAGTAAGGTCACTCGGTCTTAAACTACCAAAATTTGCTTGGGATGTCAATAACTGGCGGGATGATTAACTTTTTCTTTGAAACGGTAGGCAGTTTGAAATACCTCATTCATAATGAGATCTCTATAGCACCCTCGCGCATGCAACGACTGAATACCCTCCTTTCCATCTAAGTTGCTTGACAAACCTAGAACGCTTATTTAACTTTGAAAGTTACTGCCTTCACGCAATTTCCAGTCGTTAGAGCGTTTACTAGCTAGCAGCGCACAGTGAATAAAGTTATATAAATACTTCAAAAATCGGTAAAACACGGAAATAGTAACCTCCTTCTCTAGCAAAAGAGGTGTCCTCGCACTAGATTCCAAGAGGGGTACCTATTCCCGGGTTCTAATCCCCTAACAATAATACTACCCTTAGCATAACCACCCCGAAATTTGGCACAAGGCCAAATGTGTATTATGGAGGGGGGGGGGCAGATGGGGGCTTCCTGTTTCAGTGTCTTACTCGAGAATCCATTTGTAAGTTAACACTCTGCCCTCGTCAGAATAACAGTGGTCTTCTGTGCACATGACAAAGTACTGGCTCGCTGAGGTGCCTGTTATGCCGGAAATCGTTTTACGCTCTGCATCCATCGCTCCTCGGCAAGTAGTCCAGTCAGAGTGCAGAGACCATGGCTTTTTCAAAAGTCCAGAAACCCGGTTAAGCTGTGGCTGGTCGGGTAGCGTTTGCAGGGAGGGGAGTGCTTTAACTTCTAGATTCGAGGGTGGACATCCCCATCACCCCCTCCTCCCCCTGTGCCTTTACAGCACACCCAGCTAAGGTTTCAGGGCGGTGCAGGGCAAAATCAGATTGGATTCGCTGTCCAGTCGTAGCACTGCCAACCTTTATATTCAGATCAACGCCCAGTCCCGCCTGTAGGTACCAGATTATGGTCTGTACCTACCCGTTCGTCAGACGCGAGGACCTCTCTGTTTGACGGCCAGTGTTAAGACTGCTTCGCCATCTGCGTACGCACTGGGTAGCAGCCGTCGTCTTCATGAGGCTCTTTTTAAGGCTAGAGTTTGTGTAAGCTTGCCCTGGAATAAGAAGTCAGTGGGACGCATTCGTATGCGCACTGCTACTTGGACCAAACGGCCAAGCCACCTCGAGCCTATTGTTGCATCAAGTTCTTATTAGTGATCCCATGAAATTGCGATGAACGCAGCAACCACAGACTAATAGGTGTTGCGATCGTCGGGTACAACCACCGACGCTTAGTTGCAGCGCCTGTGAGGTTAGCTATGTTGGTTTGAGCATTTAGATCAGATCGACCAATTAACTCTATTGCATCGCCGATAGAAGCGAATATGTGAGTTCCAGGATATAGTTCCGAAGAAGAAGATGCGATCAGTGGATCATGGTTCTCATATCCACAGTGCATCAACGAGCACAACAAATTGCTGTTCCCATACTGCGTACTGAAACATTGCCTGAACAAGAGAAGGGCTGGACCCAGCAACAACTCTGATGACAGGAAGCATAATTGTCGCACAATTATCAAACCCGCACCCGACACGGATAACGAAATCGCGGCAATTAATGAGTCAAAAGCGAAGGGTCAAGCCATCACCACACCAATTAAGACCCCAAGCGGTGGTTACAGAAGATGAGAGTTATAGAAGCATGCGGATGATCGCTCTGAACCATAAATACCGTGCAATCTGTGCATGCATCATTCCAATCTGCGCATGCATCACACTATCCTACGGTTACTTATGATTGAGGATTCTCGACAATATTCCGAAACGTCAGGAAAATAGGATTCTTGTTCCAGTGATGGCATCTTCTTCTCTATTGCATCGTCGGTCAGCTTGCTCAAGTCTTTGAAGAACACTTGCCGTGCACACTTAACAAAATAGTGCCATCATTCTCCCAACGGACTTAACAATTTGATGCCCCGATATATGCTTCATCCAATTGATGCGACCGGACGACACATCTGCGGGACACACTGCTCTTCGACCTTTCGCAGTCCTCTTGATGCTGTTTATTTTTATTAACCTTCAATCAAGCCTCATAATTTTCTCAGAACCAACATAGAATCAATGCTCCCAGCCATGGTAAATCAGGCTCCCGTCCGTGAACATGTGTTTTATTGCTATCAAAGTCAGCGGACTAACGCAGGTGAAACAGGCTGCTCGTGGGTGGATTTGCGCAGATGACCCTCAGCCAATAATTCTGCTGATTTTGATTAGATTCCGCTCCAATTTTTACACAATTATTTTATTCAAGCCAAATAATTCCAGTTATGTAGCCCTTACTGCATAATAGTCATAATTTTTTAACCAAAACGGTCTCGAAGAGGTAGGAGGGAAGAATAGTGGTTAACCTCTTTCAAACCAAGTCATTAATTTAGCTGAGTCATCGCACGGCTGAGGAAGAAACGCCCGAAATAGGCAAGATCGATATTCGTTGTTAGCACAAATGCCCAGTGCAGAAAGGTTAGGGTGGCGACAGGAAAGGAAAAAAAGGTGAAAAAGAGCCACTGCATGGGATTGCCTGGTAATTATATTGACTACAATATTCCAAGCAGTCTTCTGTGCATTGAAGCGACACTGTTAACTGGACAGAAGAGAAGCAAGTGCGATCGCTGAGACAAAAAACCTTACTAACTTGATGCTTCATATTCCTTCGTGAAACCATCATCAGAAACCGTATCAAGATAAACATGCTCAGGAGCTACCCAACTGCTGCGAAAGAGTACAAAATCGTTGGACGTTTACTTTCTAGAGTCACTGTTTGCAAATTTGCATGAAAACGTGTCTACGTTAACACAATTGATGACTTTACGTTGAACGCGTCCGTGGCTCTGTATTAGACACCCAGACCTGAAAAGACTCAATGGACATAGAATAGGGTTCGAATCTAAAGTTCCGCGAACCTGAGATTGGGTACGGTTACTTAAAAACGGCCAATAAGTGAGAACTGGCCATTGCAGTCTCTGTCGGTATTTCCTCCTCGTCGCTATGCGAGAGCTCGCGACGGCTCAAGACTGCGCCCAAAACGCAACGGCGAACGGTGAGCACTCTTTCAGTGATATCTAAGTGGAGAGAAGTCTCGTTTAATGAGTTTAATCCATTCCGGCACCGAGCTCTTCATGTGAAATGTCCGTCTTGCGAACGAATTTCCCCATTTAAAATAATGGAAATAAAATAAATCCATTCAACACCGGATAAACATCGATAAAAAAAGATTTTATAATGTAATTCGATTTGTTTTCGTTTTAGGCTATCCCTATAACGAGACAGTTCACCGGTTCACTGCTGGAGCAGTGCGAGTTTTGGCGTCAGCCTTGCGAGAGCACGCAGCCAATCAAAGCGCATCATTTCGTTGATTGTCTGCAGGCGACCGTAGACCTGTAGCGGTCTCTGCCATCCAAACTTCTCTGTTGCTTTGTCCGGCGTCACCGTTCAACGCCAGCTGCCTCAAGGTCATCCAATGCCTCAGTTAGCGCTTACAGTCGTCCTGACCTGCAGAGACTTGACCTACTTCCACTCGGACACACACATGTGTCTAAATTCTCGCGGCTACCCAAGCACCACTCGAACAAGTCCCTTTTTCCCCACTCTCGGCCACTAGACGTCACTTAGGACCACGGCGCTCCAGCGGAATGACGTGTGCTTCGAAGTCCAACTTCTCTCCACGTATTCTCCTTTCCTTTGTGTACACAATAAACGATTCCTTCTACTCTGGCCTTCCCAAGACTTCTCCCATCTCCTAAGGAACCGGGCCTGGAAGAGTGTAGCTGTTAGGGTTAACCGTCTTAGCCTTAACTCCTATAGACCCACGGCCTGGGAGCCAGACTCAACGGCGGACACAGGCACACACCAACACACGCACTGACAACTCAATAAATGAGTGAGCGTTCGTCAACCGAAAGGCATTTTCTGTGAGTGGCCCATTTGTAACCTAAAATGCTCGTAGATGGGGTCGTTCGTTACCCAAGACCCTACTGTTCTACGAATAAACATTTCACGGTCGTAAAAAATCTTGTAATTAAAGACATTACTTAAGTGAACAGGACAATGGGTCAGTTGCCCGTTGGTAGAACCTTGGACTTAATAACGCTCAATGTCCAAGGAAAGCGGTTGCAAATTTTAGATCCTGGAAACCTGGGGCTATGCAAGGCTGCCTGACGACGGCTAGTCAGCGTAAAAGTATCCTTCTTGGTTGCCCCAGTCGGTAAACTCTTTTCTGAAGTTGCCACTAGCTCCTATGTGACCGTAAGCAGAGGCGCTGACTAGAGCTCGAAGGCCTTATAAGAAGATACTGTCCCGTAACCTGATTGGTGGCCCTAATTTCACCAATTATAGCTCAAAAGAAAATGGATCCATTGGTACATGGTAGGGCATTAGACTTTAAATAATCAATGATTAAACAATTCCGATTTGAATATCATGTTATAAGAACGCGGAGTTGGGTACATCTGGCCGAAGACGACAATAAATCCGCCGATCATATGCAAAAAAATGTAAACTTTCTATTAACTCGCCACCAGATTGTATACAAAGGGCAGTTATAGCCTTTTCCTTACTGGGTCCCTATTTGGAAAGAAATTGGTCCAAAGGAACTGTCAGAACCTTCTTTTTCTAGGTTCGACCTGTACTGCAATTTTCCCATTTTGCCAGGATAAAAGCAGAAGCATTAGGCACAGAAAAAAAGTGGCAGCAGCAAGCAAAACCTTGAGAAATGCTGAGTAAAGTTGCCAGCAGAAACACAAAAGAACGCCTGAGTGAGTTTCAAGGCTTGACGTGCGGACCGCAGTTTGCATTCATCTGAACTGTCGGAAGCCAGGACTTTTGAGAATGGGCGGCTGCTTTTTTCCTCACGATATTTCTCTCACTAAGAGATTTCTGTTATAATGCGGAAAAAGGTTTACTTAGCCCAGAAAAACTGCATATGCTTTTTTGTTTATTCGTACCAATAGGTGACGCCGTCGACTAACGGCGGGTGCGCACGCTATAAATCGGTTAACTATTAAGTAAATTGGCGCCTCTCAAGAAATGTTAGTTTAAGTCCTTATCAGTGCTTCGCAACAGAAATAAAATGTGCATGTGAGTTTTGGAAGTCTTTAGCTTGAACTAGAGCTTTCATTAATCTGAGCACAGGAGTACAACAGCTGTGTTACCTCATGAAATATCAAACGAAATACTGAAGTACGTTTCTGATTCTAAAAGATTACTTAGGTGGGGCTGTTAAATTAATTACCGTGCAGCACAACCCAAAGATACTCTAGTCACTGCAGGGTTTCAGCTTTCGAAAAAAGCATCTTTTCAGTTACTTGCAGTCCTTAAAACACGATGATAATAATGCTTCACATCTCATTGATTATGTTTACATTTTACGTATATACTTATAATACTTATAATACTTATAATACTTATAATACTTATAATATAATTCGACTGTCCCTGTTTTTTTGCAAAATTGAAAGTGCAGGGTTGTTTGAAGTCGCAATCACGGGCTTAAAACATTTGGATGGGGGGTTACCATACGCAAGAGCGGAGAGGTTCTATTCGAGGAAATCGATATTGGAAAGGGGGTTAAAAAGGCGGAAAGGAGGGGTCCCACTGCACAATTTTTTCGGCAACGAAACAATCCGGGTTGAAATCTCCGTCCTCAGCCCCGTCCAATCGAGGGCTATAGCCTCGGAGTAACCTCTATTGCCCTGGAACTTCGAGGGGCAATCCGGGGCGGGTGATAGCAAGGTACGCATATAGTATTGATTTCTCTCCATTGATTTTTAGCACCTTTACAAATTCAAACATTCTTCAGGAAGCACAAAAAATATTACGTACGTTTTGGCAACAAATTACGTTTTCTTTAACTGTGATACTTGAAGAAAGAACACTTTTCGGTTTTAACAACCTTTTCTGTCAATTTGCAGCTAATTTTCAACCCGATCCACAATTAAACGTGTGTTCGGGAGTTAAAAACTACGTGATGCATACATCCTGTGTAACGAAAATCACGCAGTTCTCTACGATATTAGAATAACGTCATACAGTATCAAAACAGTTTTGCAATGGATGTAAGCAGGTTATAATTTGCTATCAAATAACGTTTCTGTTTATGCATTGTTTTTCTTATGCTCTCCACGAAATACAGTCGACCTTACAGGAGCATTGAAAAATAATTGGAACAAATTCATACTAGGTACTTAAGTATTCATCTTTGCAGATGGTAGTTTTTGCAGGCGGCAGAAGTGATGCTCTGTGCAAAGGCAACACCCTGCAGTTACTGAAATAGCCTCGGACTCTACCGAATGCTAAGTAATATTGCAACCCTAGTTAAATAAAAAAACTTTAAAACTGACAACATATTTCGTAATTTTGGCTACACTTCATGAGGCAGTACCCGCGCAAAGTCTACTGTCACTAAAGGCTAACTTAGGCGATTTTTCGGCCTGTATCTGGAGAAAGCGGCGCACGCCTGATCCCCTGCACGGTCATCTCGACTTTGTCTTGTCACCGTTCTCACATGGAGTGAAGGTTTAGAGTGGGGTAGAGATGACGACCACCCTGCTTTCAATATACCTTGCCATAGTCACCGTCCCTGCTCTCGGGCAAATGATGGACATCATCAATTAGGGTGTTCGAACTAACACATGTACTGTATGTGAGCGTTTCAACTAATCTTATCCTCAGCAGAATAAAGATTCTTTCACGGGAAAGAACTGGGTGTTTTTGCGTTGAGGAAGACTGAGAATAGCTCAATTCCTGAAGAACTTTTTATGAGAAAAGAACAATTACAGTTACTTGATTCTTTGCTTGATAAAAACTACCTAATTAAAACATTTTCAGCACCACAATAGGCAGACTTTCCAAATCATCGGCAATGACGAGCTTTAACGCATTGCATTGCACACGCTTGTGTCCGCGCCTGCTGTTTGCTGAAAAAAGGCTTTCGGCATTCGCAGTACCTTAATCTTGGCCGAGAAATACCTGGGATACGAACCCGACTTAACGGCTCCCAGGCTGCCTGCGCTCTGTCATTGGTCAGCGTAAACATCGCATCGACAGTCAAGTGCACCGCTACGACTTCCTAGTTTTTTTTAGTGTAACTGAATTAGGCGTGGCAGCCGCCGGTCCTCCGGCGTAATCATCCGCTGCCCTCAGAAGTAAACAACTGTCTCAGTGGGAGCAACAATATTATCTGTAGTACTTTTAGTGGCCTTTGCATGTAACTGTGCAAGGCTACTTCAACGTCAATTTACGGCTATTTTTCGCATCCCAGACAGGGGACGTTAAGTCTGCTTTTGATAAGGAAAGCAGATAAGTAGTAGTGCCCTTTAAACGAGCCGCGTGGTAGATGTGCCGGGCCAATAGGGTAGCTAGATCGGGGCATGACAGGCGTTATTCAGGTTGCGCGCCGATAACAAATGCCCAACATGGGCATGGTGGCAAGCGTAGGGGCGGCTTCGGCCACGCCAGCCACCTACGCCCGATCCTGTCTCTGGTCTCCTTGACTCCGTCTTGACACCGGGCTGAGATGGGTGAGGAAAAAGAGAGAGTATCACGTAAAACTAATTCACTCGGAAGTCAGTGTACCTGCGCTGCCCTGTTGTGGGACATACGGTGGAAACTGACATCGATGGCCGAACTGTCAGATAAGTATTAGCAGTGGCCTGAAAGGGTGCCAACTGTAAATCCCACTCAGACCTCGCATCCGGCCCAATATGCGTTTGTGTGGAGCGGCCAACTGGTGGCCTGAGAGTCAGGCTGTAATGGCTCCATCTCAGTGTGGCCTCTACAACAGTCCCACTCAGCCGGGATCCGAGCCGACTGTGTCGGCACACTTCGGTATGGTTACAGTCGTGCAAACCCCTTGCACTTTCTCCCGCCCCTGGTTTTATTGCTTTCTTCGTGACAACGGATCCAAATGTGAGAGGAGAGAGTTTTAGATGCAGCGCAACTCACGCGCAAGTCACAATCTTTGCGCTATTTTGCTGTGGGACACACAATTGATCTCATCAAATCCAACAATCGAACTGTCATGCATTGGTGATAAGACCGAGCCAGGGTGACCGAAGGTGAGGTCGGGTAGAGTGGCTGAGTGGATCATATCTCTACCAAGAACCGAAAACGGATGATCCAAAAACCATCACAGGTTTCCCCGAAAATGGGTGTCAACTCACACTCTTAATGTGTCTCCTAAACTTATTAATCCAGGGGCAGGCACTGACAATCGGACTTAAACAACCCTGATCGTTGACCCGGGAACCCCTCACCATAATTTTGAGACACTCCATGTTGGAGCAGTATCAGTCACCGGTATTCTCGCCCGTCCCCCGATATGGCCGATCGCAAGGGCATGCTGCTCCATGCAGGTTCCCCTAATTTGCCGGTTGCTGAAGCGCTGATGCTCCCTTCCCCTTGGATATTGCACGGAATACACCACTATCTGGAAATGCACAGCTGATCCTGATACTGAATACACTACATCCTTCCGAACGACCGCCTTCACTTCCAAGGCTTTGCCAGAGCTGAATTGGCAAGGATGGCTTAAACGGCTACCTAAATAGGATACGAGAATGGGAATACCCCCCTCCCCATCACCACTTACGATAGGTGGTCCTGCACTAGTCCAATCCCACCCTAAACCCTAACACTACATTTAAGCCTAGCGCTAAAAGCAATCCTGATTTCCTTAGAATTTTATGCAAATGCACCTCAACCATGCGGGCCTGGTGTTAAAATAGAGTGAAGAAGACCAGAGGTGGGGTCGGGCGCATGTGGCAGGCGCGGACAGAGCCGCCACGCCTGACTCAGATCCCGTGGGGTGGGAGTGCCGTAAAGGTGGCTGGTGCGACGTGCGCCTGCACCTGCGCGTGCCACCAACGCCTCCCTCCATATTCGACCTTTGTTATAGCATTGTAAGCCGAATAAAGCCGGCCGTGCCCTGATCTAGCCCCCGTGTTGTTGCAGCGCATCTACCACGCGGTCCATTTAGAAGACTGATAACGCATCCATAATAAAGTGGACGAGGTTGGAGTGGATGATTCTGGTTGGTTCAGAGCACATGCGCGTCGAAGCGTCACCTGATTCATACTCATAGAACAATCGGGATCACCGCCTCACACGGAAGACGATCCATTGCTACGGAAGCCAAGACAAAGGGGTAGTAGTACTGGGGGGGGGGGATCATCGCTTTAAAAGGTGCTTAGAAGGCAAGCCAACCCAGTCAGAGCGAGAGAGAGCATCTCTGGGTCGTCTTAGAACTGCGACGAAGGCGTTCGGTGGAACGATGAGGTCATGTGGCGATCGTAAAAAATTCACAGCCTTTCGCGGTAAACGGGGCGTTTCTGTGGGCCTACCGGGTTTTATGTTTCTGAGGACTTCGTTACGCCCCGCATGTGGGCTCGGCCTACCATCTTCCAGAGAGCCAAACACGGGTAAACAAACGAATTTGCTGTCCTCGTGATGTCGGTTGCTGGCAAGCAAATGGCTGCTTATTTTGACTTCACGAATCTGTTTTTTCTTATTACGGGTGCAGCGGCTCGACGTTATAGGCCTCCATTGCAGCCGGTTGACAGCGGTCAATTCAGCAAACACGCATATCAGCAAACTTGGAACCCGAGGTGACTGCAAAGGCCGCCCTCACTACGCCCACTTACGGCTTCTGCTGGTCACGCCGTTAGAACAGCACAAAAGGCAGGAGCATTCAGTCGGCACAACAAATACCGTCTCGATCGGCTGACGAGGACAGCCTGACTGAAGTTGCAAGAGGTTCGAATCTTTCCAAGCAGTTCATATGACCTGGGTGAACAGGTCACGGTAAAGGTTACTTATATAGCCCCTAAACAGAATATAAGAGTATGAACTGCTCCCAATACAGATGGTTTTGTGTAAAATTTCAGGAACTTAGGATTAGGTTTAGGCAAATGAATACTGCCGTCAAAAAACAGAAGACTGGAATGGCCATTTCTGGCTTATTAGCCAGCACACGCTAGTCCTATCCGGCCTCACTGCCCAAGGCCTGAACCCGCAACCAGTTGATTATAAGTCCAACCCCCTAATATCACGAGCTGGTTGTCTTGCCGGTTTCGATCGTGAATATACAAACTGAATGATTACTGCCCACTGATAGCTAACGGAACTCACTCGTAGCGCTCTACTATGGCGTCCACTCCCGAGCCCCGTCCGTAGCCGTACAGCGGCTAACAGTGTAGACCGATGAACATTTCAATGAGTAAGAGTATTGGACGTCGAAGCAACAGATCGCGAATTAGAGCCCCGGATGGCGCACCACCTGAGGTTGGATATAACTGGCTGATTGTCCCTTGTCTTTCTGGCAATGTTCATTTACCTAGACTACTAGCCGTAATTTTTTGCTGTTGATAGGGCTTGCGAGTGAGCCCCGAGGCAGTACGGAAGGAGTGAGTTACTTTAGCGATCGATAAGCGTTCATGAACCAATTAGGTTTAGGATTTGATTTTACGTTAGTCTCCGTAATAACTGTAGTGTTAGTATTCAGATTAGGACAATTTTTTAGGTTTTGTAATGCTAGTATTAGGCTTAGCCTTCCTGGAAGTATGCACAGGGCCTCCCGTCTCCCCTGAACTGATTTCCTTATTAGTCTAGCAAAACTCCCAGCGGGCCTTTTTTAGAGGGCAAGCCTACACAGACAGCCTACGCTAACCTACCTCACAACACCTCTCCACCAAATGCCCCGAAGCTCTTCCGCAGCAAGCATGCGGTTCATTTGGCGAACGCTTGTATGTCTGGCGAAATGCCGCATGTGAGAACCTACGCATCTTACGCATGTGCGAATGATGTCTTCCGGTTAAGTGTTGCTTTGCGAGGGAACTAAGTCGTGTGTGTGGCGCGCGTAGACGGACTTTTTAGCCTTATCGGGCCCTGCGCGCATTCTCACCACCCATAGCTTGACAGACGATTGGTACACTAATGAGTTAAGAGTGAAGGCTACGCTGGCGAGTCCATCCTCCAGCGGTCCTAGTTTCGAAGGCTACCCAGTGGCAGGATAACATATTTCTTACGGTGAGTGACTCGAAGACTGTGGGTCAGGCTGCAATGACTCCTTCTTACTGTAGTCTCACAAATGTAAGATCTATCCGAACCAAATATCCAGAGAGCCTGTCAAATTGAGCCACAATTTTTTCCTCCCTCCGTTCGCATGTAAATCGTCTTATTCATACGTCAGTTGGCCGAAATCGCCCATTCTATACCGATTTTTATCCCCTTTTGTTTATTGGAATTACAATGAGGTCATGAGTGCACGAGGTCAGAACGCTAGCGCCGATTAGAAAGCAGTCCAATTTGGCCTATATTTGACAACTTTTACGAGGACATTTAGCCACGATGTCGGTTATGGATTACTCTGATTTCCCGGTGTTGTGAGTTTGTGCGCCTAATTTTATTCCTTTTCAATGGAGGAATTTTATGCCGAAAATGTTCAAGGGATATTTTTAAAATATAGCGTACCTCCCTCGCTCTCTTTCTGTCCCTCACACTTCATGAACATCCGGTACATGTAGTGAAAACCGGGTCATATGTGGCCCGCACATGCACGCTGCGCCTAGCTTTGTTAACTGCTGCTTTAGTACTCACATCCAGTCCTCTTATGGATGATGTCTTGCCACCCGGTCCAGAAGAAAGAGTGCGGTAGATGCTGTGCAAGTCCGTTATCCGTAAATAAATTAATTCACTCAACGGAACACACTGTGAACGTCGTTATTTGCGACTGCCAAACTGCCTGGGCTTGTGTCCAGTCTAAAGTTTCGACGGGGGGTTTGGCCGGGCAGTTGACGCACGAAACAGGTGTCGGCCCGACAATTACAGTAAACCTAACTACTGATACAGACACCTTTCGGAGGGTGAGAAGGCTGAGTGAACAGCTATTAAACAGACAGACGAAGTTACAGCCCCGGGAGCGGGGAGGTTGGTTTCTCACCCTTAACGCCCAACTTTTAACACACACGCGGACACGAGGCAATTTTCGGCCTGCGTCATAGACGCCGCCCGAGCTCGACGCACCAGACACTCCTCAAACCTTCGCAGCATGTGCACAGCGACCACTTAAGGAAATTAGCCCTTCGGCTGTTGCGTGATTGCTCCAGCGGCATCTTTATGACTACCCTTCTTTCGTGCGAACAATGAGTAGGCGGAAGCATGCTCCCTCCCTTCCCTATGTTAGCCCTAAAACAGTAGCAATAACCGAGCAGGGACAGTTGCCTGCAAGTTTTCCGTTCAAATCGCATCCACGCCGCCTTAGGCACAGTGCAGTATGTCGTAGCCTCTGTAGGGATAAAGACGCTTACCGCAGATATTTTCACCACAGCTAATTGAAATATTGCATTAAAAATTACTGGCAGGACGTCCGTGGGGAGGGGGAGGGCGTTAAGCGCCTAGATCAGAGTCCATGCGGTTGGGTTTAGCGTTAAGGGTTGGATTATTGGTAATACCAGCGAACATGCGAGTCCCAGGAAGTAATTGAGAAGTAGAAGACGACTCGATCGCTGGAGATCGCCGGAGAAACTGGCAGACTTCTCAAGACACGAATTGCCGAACACGCGACAGCAGTGCGGCGAAATAATGCCAATTCTCAGGTTGCGGCTCATTTGACGAGACCCGGCCACACATCCAAATTTGAGGAGGCCGAAATTCACGCAGGAAGTGACAATCGGGTGAGCCGAGAACTACTTGAGTCATGGTTCATGGGGCCCCAATCCATCAACAAGTGCAACGATTTGCCCAATCCATATTCGGTGCTGAGACTAAATTTTGCCAAGTATAGCCGCCGCTCGGGGACAGACAGACCACCACATCATCCTTCGCCAACACCACAGGATCAGATGGTCATTGCTGACGCAACGAATCAGCGGACACTCAAAGCATTTATCGATTTTTTCTGTACGTCTAAATTTTACGGCAAAACCCTGTGCACACACAAACTGTTTCTGCTATTGTTCTGTGAGTATGTCTCTGATGATGAATCCGCGACGGATTTTGAAACGTCAGGCGAATAAACATATTATCCCAGCGATCGAGTCCTCTTCTACTTCTCGGTTGGATTATTCGTAAGGCTAAGGTTTATTCCTGAGGGGTTAGTTTTTACCAAATGTGGCATTTGCAGGCAGCCCGTACCATGGCTTGTCTCAAATATCACGGGATCACATCACACGAGGATCAATACTACACGCCCACTTAAGTAAGCCCTCCTTATTGAAAATACGTTTCAGAATTTCGGTCAACGCTTCGTGAGATAGATCGCTGACCGTATTATGCACGAAGACTCGAGGTCTGGAAATGCTGCCGCGTTCATCTTCTGCAGAAGAGAAGGAGGAGGCAAGTGTATGAACCAAACTCGATTTGTTTCAGAAAATGCGTCCTTTCCGTCATGACTGGTACAGTGGCTGTTTCGTCTGATCGCTTTCAGCCTTGCCCAACTTTGTGTGCGCGCGTGGGAAACACCCTGGGTGCCGACACACAAAAAAGATGGGCTGCCAACACACGAAGGCCTGTAGTTGGAGAGGACACGAGCGTACAGCCTTGTGCATCC
>JAYGXS010000001.1:19401970-19415770 GCA_036362985.1 Ligula intestinalis | reverse complement strand
GAGGAGGAGGAGGAAAGATCACAATGGCTCCAAGTTGGTCGCCTCAGGTGCATACCACACGACTTCATCGAAACTCTCCTTCAAGCAAATTTACGAAGACTAAGAAGACGGAACAAATAATGCAGACTGAAAAAATTGCGAACTTGGCACCTTTCAGGCCTTATCATCGGTATATCGAAAGCGTATTTTGAAGACCAGTGCCTTCAGGTTTACAGCAGGTCTGCCAGACGGCTAAACAATTTGGCTAAAACTCTGCACCATCCACATAAACTGCCACTGATTTAGCTCCACAGATGCTTAGTTTAACGCTACGGCGACGTTGAGATTAAAGATTGTCGAAAACACAAGTTGATTAAGTCCTCCTTCCGGTTTGTCTACGGGAACTATTGTTGGGCTCCCAGCCCGAAAAAAGACGTTTAGTTAAACGGATCGAGGTAATACATGCGTGAATTCATTCGAAAAATGGTAGTCATATGGTCACCACAAGGAGCTGCATTGTAGAGGTGCCGCAAAAAAATCGGGTCCGATTGGCTCACTGCGCGCGTTTATCGGACTGCGCTGACTCTGCGTGAGCTCATAACTATTGCCGTGCATTGTGGGGGTACTTTGAGGCGTCTGGACGTAGGCCCTCACGAGGCGACCATCTCCACGTCCAACCCCAGGCTGGCAGGCTGAGATAATCAACTGGTGCGTGGAAGAGGGAAGAAAGAACGAGGCCGACACAGGGGGAATCACATCCTGCGGCGACTCGGCATATCATCTGCTATAGTAAATCTGATGTTCTCAAATCTGTCACGACGCACTGAAAGTCATGACTTGGAAAGTTTCCACCCAAGAAGAAAAGCCAGTCCTTCGTAGGATGAAGACTCAGGCCGCAGTGCTTCTTGTGAAATTGTCACTCAGGTGGCACCCAAGTCGCCGTTACCATAGTCCGCCACAATCAGTAGACATCAGGTTTCGTGTGTGTACGCGCAGGTTCGGTTCGGCGGCTATGTCACCCGCGTACACCTCTGGTCGTCTTAACATCAGCCCGTCGTCGTTAAGAGTTAGTCAGGCTTTCAATGTAACAGTCTAGTATGGGGCTCACTACGGCAACCAAACCATCCCCCCTGCAGAAATCTGTAAAACGATACTGGGGGTGATAGGGGTAATAAGGGGTGGAGCAATAGCTACCTCGCAAGTCTGCTGCACTATAAAATGATACCCGCACACACTCCGTGAGGCATCCGGTAGACGTCAACTTTTGTTGGTCACTTTGATGAATATACAGTCGCAGGCTTATTTACACGATGTTGTCACGCCACCTATCCCATCTGATGCTCAGTACTCAGCTCTGTAGCCAGTGAAGATGTGGGAAGCTTAGATACTAACATCTGGTAAGCAATTGGACTGACAAGCGAAGTCACTTCCACCAAGTCTGTGGAATTTGGTTATGAAGTACAACTCAGTTATGGAGGAGGAGAAGGAGGAGGAGGAGGAGGAGGAGAAAGATAAAAAGACGGACTGCTGTAGATGAATGAATATCGGTAGGTTTGACCTAGTCCTGGTTTTGAACAAAACGGGAGGTCCCGGCTATGCAAGTCTTTCGTCGATGCAACCAAATTAACGTTCAAGCTGTGTGCACACGGAAATATGGACCGCCCATACTACAGGTAGCTTTGCGATGAATTTCAAAGACGTACCCCAACTTTTACTCCTCTAAACCTAAGAGAAAGCCCCTAAAATTAGGCGCAGTAAGCACCTTTTCTCATTTGAGGGAATTTTGCGATGCTTTAGGTTATGACAAGCTTCCATTTCGTGCCCAACCCAAGGGCTACTATTCACCTAGTGCAGTGGTGGTCTGCTTCGTGACCGACAGATTAAGTATTATGCCTCCAGCAGCTCAGATCCGTAACTCAGATCAGATCAGTAATTCTCACTGCTGTTTTAAAGTTTTGATTTCCCACCTCTCCTAGCTTGATTTGACACAGTAATTCATATTCTGTTGGTGCCCCTGAAACGAGTTGCATTGTAAGGCGTGGCGGGCGCAATTCAAGTTGCGCTCGCATAAAAATGCCGCGCTTGGGGGGGGAGGAGGCATTGATGGCACGCGTGGGTAGACGCACCAGCCAACCATGTTCTCTATGGCTCGGCAAAGGGGGCAGTTATGCCAGAAAACTGGTCTAATTTTAGACCATCTGTACCATATGCAGCGCAGGTGATAACATCCATTATGATTGGCACACCTGTTTGTGCCTGATCTCGGACAGCACATGCTGCACCTGGTAGCATAATTTGTGTCTATGTTTTAGCTATCACTCCCCTCCTCCCTCCTGGTCCACTTGGCATAATTATACAACCCGAATTCAGCTCGGGCATAAGTAGGCTTTTCGCCCAAGGCACAGGCCTTATTGGAGACAAAACTTGAATTTTTGTTTGATTGTACTGGTGTGTGGGAACATTTTTTTCAAGCGACTTTCGGCGACAAACATAACCCGTATTGTAAACCTGGCTGAATTACTACTCGTTACAGTTGCCTCGCTGCACAGTCAAACGAGAAACCCCCCTAACATACGCAAAATGTTGTGTTCCAGCTGGGCCACCGCCACCTGTCGGTGTACATATGCACGTCTACGAGCAACAGCCTCCCCCCCCCTCCTAAACGGGCTGCGTGGTAAACGTGCTGGGCCAGATCACGGCATAGCAGACGTTATTAGGATTGCGCTCCCATAACAAATGCTGAACGTGGGGGGAGGCATTTGTGGCACGCGTAGATGCAGCGACAGACATTAGCCAACAAGGTCCTTCAGGCCACTCCCTCTCCGTGAGATCCGAGTCAGGCTTGGTGCCTCTGGTAGCCCGCATCCGATCCCGCTTCCAGTTTTCTGGACTCTGTCTTGACACCGGACTCGAGCAAGTGAGAGGATAGAGAGGGAGTGGGGTAGATGCAACGCAAGTCTATTATCATTAACAATTAATCCGCACGTAGGTCAGGGTCCCTGCACCACTACACTGTGAAACACACGGTGGATATCGTCGGACGCGACGGCCGAACTGTCGTAAACTACCAACAGACACAGATAATTGTCGGTTCTGCAAGTTACAACAGTCTTCTCACGTATTTTCAAAAGAATACCAGACTCGGTCGAATGACCCCCGTACACGCTACTGTCATGAAGTAGGACTATCGCTTTAGGACATCCGATTACCTCGAAACTTTGGTGCAGTCGGAGAAATTAGCATAATTTCCGTTTCAATCTGCACATCTTTTTCATATTATTCCCTACTGTACCCGACAGTGAGTTTCCTTTTTGATCCCAGGATAAACCTTCGCTGGTAGGGGAATGGAGGCAGAGGCAGCACAAAATTTAAAGTGATAACTGTGAATAGTGAGGGTACGCAAAAAGTATTTCCGTAATAGGGGATATTAAGGCCGGTTGAAACAGGCAGTAGCAGTAACATCTTTTCTTATGTCAATATAAGTGAACATGCGAGTCCCAGGAAGCAGTTCAGAAGAAGGAGATGTGACCACTGGAACAAGTTTTTTTTATTTTCATGACGTCTCGGATTCCGTCGGAGAATCCTTAATCGGCAACAGTAGCTTATGTAGACCGCCTCATTAATCCTACTCCCAGCATGTTGTCCTATGAAAACGGTGGTTAAAGGGTTTTATAGGTGGGGAATTAGGATACGCAGTGGAATATACTTTAATAGCTGCTATATGCATTTTTATTTTAGTGTATTTAGACATGTTTTGGATTTATATCTGTTGATTTTCCTAATCTGTATAATCGTTTAAAGTATTGCGGAAAAACCTGATTATCAAATTGCAGGTTTCTTGAAATAGAAATGGTGGTTAAGAGGTCGTAGTAGTAGTCGCCGGTTATTAAGCCCACGGTTAATAAACCCAGCCACGTATTAAGCCCAAATCAGCTTGGGACGGAATTTTACAGAGCAAAATCCGCCGGCTAATAAGCCCAGTCGCCGGCTACAAAGCCCAGTTTGCCAACAGCATAGAGTGAGATTCTTACCTCTCTGCGATTTCTAGTGCCTGGAGAAGGACATCAAAGAGCAGTTGCAAGTGAAATTTCCTCCAAAATAACTGAGACTAGACTGCTTTTATTGAACGTGTCGCAAATCATTTTTTTGTTGTTGTCATTACGTAAAATACAGACAAAAAGCATTCTTTTCTTGTACATAACCAAGCTCTACACATAATACAGTACGTTTGTAAAGTGCCTATCCTGAGTTTGCTAATTAAGAGCTAGGACTCTCCGGTTATTGCGCCCGCCGCTTATTAAGCTCAATTTGGTCTGGGCCCGAGGTGGGCTTAATAATCGGCGGCAACTGTATCGTTCGCGGCGCGAACCACCGCGCACACTTTCAATTTACATGCGGAACAACTAACTCCCAGCGGCCGCGGGAAACAACTTAGACTAATTTTTTTCACTTTACGCTCACTTCTAAAAATTTCCTTCTCTGCCTATCCTATTTCCCCACGCCCAAAAACCCTATAATCACCGTTTTCGCAGGTCAAAATGCTGGGACTAGGGTATATGCTGGGGACTACATAAGCTACTTTGGCCTCTTAATCACAGGTAATAGTAGGATAGTCTGAGTCACGTGCAGATAGGGATGAAATATGCACAGATTGTACGGTATTTATAGTTCGTAGCGGTCATCCGCGTGCGTACTATAATTATTCACTCTTGTAGCCACCGCTTGGGTCTTCATTGATGCGGTGATGGCTTGACGCTTCACGTTGAACTCATTAATTACCGAGATTTCCTTGTCGGACAATTAATGAGTCCAACGCGAAATGTCAAGCCATCACCGCATCAATGAAGACCCAAGCGGTGGCTACAGGAGTGGATAATTACAGTACGCACGCGGATGACCGCTACGAACTATAAATGCCGTGCAATCTGTGCATATTTCACCCCTATCTGCACATGACTAAAACTATTCTACCACTATTTATGATTAAGGATTCACGACGGAATCCGAAACGTCAAGAAAATAAAAATCTGGTTACAGTGGCCGCATCTTCTTCTTCTGAACTTTTCCTGACTGCACCCCTGACAGGCCTCCCAAAAGACAGCATTGTCGGCATGGAGGGAGAGAGGGGGAAGGAGAGACAATCGAGCTTAGGCCGGAGTCCAACAACAAGGTGCAGGGCGCTAGAACTACGCGACCGTGAACGCGACCGATGGAATGCGCGTTCAAGTTGAAAAGGCCAGTCCGAGGCTGCCACTAGTGGCCGTCTGTTTGTTCACCTTCGCGTGATGCAGGCTTCACTAGCCGGACAGGTACGGCGGCGCGACATTTAATGGGGCTGAGATGATAATAAAAAGGAACTCCGTCTGGTCGCCTACATTGAGGAAGGTCTGACCCCCCCCCCCTCCCGACAGCATCGTTGACTGACGTCAGTGGGTATGCTCGGGAGTGGAGAGAGGGGGGTGGATGAAGACGCCTGAATGTCCGTAATCGGATACTCGTAGGGCGGATTTTGGCTTGCATGGCGAAAAAAACGCAGAAGCCGAAGAAGATTGGTGGAGCCTTGACGTGCCAGACGCCGACGAATCGGACGTTGGTTGCCGTTGACAACAAAAAAATGCAGACGGAAAGGCGCCAGGCTGACTGCCTATACCAGTGCGAATAATCGAACTTGAAGCACCACTTCCGATTAACTGTAGGGCAGGCATTGGTCCAGGCTCTATTGTCGGTACGGCTTAGTCGTTTCCGGTGAACCAAACTTCAGCAAATCCCATCATCTCTCACTCATCCACAACACATAGTGTGGAAGGTGACGCTCAACCGTAAAAATGCATTCAAACAAATAAGCGAAACGCCAGGGTAATGCACTCCAGTTGTCCATGGTGCTGAGGTCAACTTGAAAATTCACATGGAAGTGGAGTTCAGCACCTTTTAGGACGGCCCAGCACGCGAGTCATTACTCGGGCATCCTGGGGCAAGAAAACAATGGAAGCCCACATGCTAGTGTTGCATGCAGAACGGGCCAAGGCGCGCGACCAACAAAGGCCCACACGCGAGAACGCAAGGACAGCCACCAGCTGGGTTCTGAGGTCACGCCTGACAAGGGGGCACGAAAGGACGTATACACATGCGCGCGCGTAACAGTGGCGCGACGTGTCATCCCGAGGACACCCCATGATGGCTACCTGCAGAGGGGCCAATAGGGAACAAAGGTCGTTGGTCCTTAAATTCGCTGCCACCGACTGGAGGCAGCATACTGCTGCTGGGACACGATACTTTGTTGCCCCACACGAGAGCGCCCTACCATAGACAGAAGACAACGCTGCTGACGGACACACGACAAGCTGCCGGACACACAGAAAACAGAGTTGATGCATAAAAAGAAACAGTTATAGTAAACTATTATCTGCTATCCTGTGTGCCTTCTCTTCCTAACTAACAACTGGGGGATATAACCAGTGGTGACTTAAACGCTCACACAAAGTTATAACACCACCACTACCACCGCCTCCGCTACTACTAGTGACAGTTCGACTTTCGGTCTTGACGATGTCCACCACGACCTTCAGCAAGCTGAAGGCAAACGCGGTGACTTGCACGTGGATTAGTTGTAGGTGATGATTGACTTGCATAGCATCGACTGCACTCTCTCTTCCCTCACCCACCTGTGCCCGGTATGAAGAAAGAATCAAGAAGACTGGAGGCGAGCTCGGGCGCAGGTGGCTGACGCGGCCGGTGAACCAGTCTGCGCGCACCACAGCACGACCTGGCCCCCCTGACTCGTATCACACGCGTGGCAAGAAGTGCATGCGGGAGGAACGGAGGAACAGCCTTACCTACTGAGCTTACAAGCACAGCTATAATCAAATGTGAGCATTTAAATGACTTCAGTTAGCGCCAAGGTTTGTATCTGGTTTTCCGGAGTGTCAGATCCCCATTATCGAACGCTTGCATGTTTCCTCACGTATGAATGAAGCGCTGAAATAAAGCAGCACTGAGTTTTTGCCTAATCTGCCGAGCATCACCGGTCTGTCCTAGGTTCATTCTCTCTCCTTGCTATCGACAAGCCGCTGCATGTCTTAAATTGCTAGGCGAGGCTGGCCCAAGTCAGCACTACTAGTACTAGTATTTCATCAAACCATTAGTACTTCAAATAAGAAGAAGCAGATACAATCACTGGGACAAGACTGATCCGCCTGACGTTTCGACACCCGCGTCGAGCATTCTTCATCAGAGATATCAGCAGAAAACAGTATCAGAAACGGGCCTACTAAGTTCGGATTTCTAAGTAACTTCCCTATTCACCCATGACCTACTTTTAGTAGGAGGTCGGCGTCAGAAACACCTTCACAAATTTGGTTGTTGCAGTGTCCGGGGCATGTGCGCAAAGCGGAGTGCTTACAGTGGGCTCGGCTATCAACGAGCCCCGCCACTGAAAGAAGGACCATTCAGGGGCCAACGCTGAAGAGAAAAAAAGGGAGACAAAAGGAAACCCCTTACAGTGTCGTGGAGAGACTTTTTGCTGCTCCGCAGTGGCTGCTCAGTGCGTTTGTTTCTTCACACCACCACCACCTCTCCGCCCGCGAAAACAAAGAAACTTCGCGCCTTGTGATAGCTACTCTTCCCCTCCGCACACACGCACACACACACACACACACACAAACACACACGACGATAGTTGCCCCGTCGATTTCGACGATGGGCACCACTCGCTCCAACAAGCTGCAGCAAACGCTGAAGCAAGCCGCAACTGAAACAAAGGCGAGCTGGGCAAGCAATACGTAAGCGACTGCTAGCAGCAGCAACGCAGAGAACTGGCGCGAGGGAAAACAGGAGTTTAGGCAGACTTGCGCAGAATCTACCCACTCGCTCGCCACTCCCACCTCCGTATCCGGTGTGAAGACAAAGTCAATAAGGCCGGGGATGAGGGAGGGTGTAGATGGCTGGCGCGATAAACACTCAGCACGCGCACACTTGACACAGCCATCTCGCTAGGTATGCTCCCGACTGCGCGGGAGCGCCATAAAGGCCACATTAAGAGGGAGCCATTGCAGCCTGACTCTCAGTCCTCCCTCTCCTCCCGTACGCACACACAGACACACGCGTACAGAAGGAGCAGCTACGTAGGGGGTCCGAGTTTTCCCGTCAGTTGGCAGACCCTCCAAGCCACGGCTTTTAGCGCACCGTGATAGATTCAGACGCATTCAGATTTATTATAGTGAGGGAAGAATAGCGCCGAGGTCGACCTCACTCTCTCCCCCAGCGCATAGTGACCGCCTAGCTTTTCGGGCAGACACACACACACACACACACAAACACACACACACATACAGACACACACACACACACACGACAGTTCCCTCGTCGATTTCGACTATGGGCACCACGCGCTCCAACAAGCCGCAGCAAACGCTGAAGCAAGCCGCAGCATACACAGAGGCAAGCTGGGCAAGCAACACGAAAGCGACAGCAAGCAGGAGCAACGCAGAGAACTCGTCTGAGAGAAAACAGGAGTTTAGGCAGACTCGCACAGAATCTACCCACTCGCTCGCCACTCCCACCTCCGTTTCCGGTGTAACGACAAAGTCAATACGACCGGGGATGAGGGAGGGTGGAAACCTGTTGTTCGCCGGTATCAGTCGTCACCACCACACCATCACACACACAAACACACACCCAGCCGACAGCGCTTTCTAGCCGGCGCCGACACCGGCGCCGAGGAAGATCCCGCGTGTTGTGTGTGTACGTGCACACTTCGTGCGTGGCTGCAAAAGGTTTCTCGGCGGAAAAAAAGCAGCAGGAGGAGGGCGGGTTTTCTACGGCGGCGGTAGCAGCAGCTGTAGTGTTATTTGTACGAGGCTCCGGAGAAGCAACACAAAAAAACGGTTGTGTGTGTAGGGGGTTAATCTGAGCGCACGCACGTTTGCGTGTGTGTGTGTTAGGGAGAGGCAAAACCGGCGCCTCAGTGTGAAGATGGTTCTCATGCGGTCGAGACAGCCGACAGCAGAGGTTTGCGGTAGTCTCGAACACCGCAGCAGCAGCATACAAAGCAGCCGCTTTAGATGAATGTGCCGACAGTCTTGGCTATGTGAGCGACTGCGCAGAGGAGATGCGCCAGGTTGATGCTCATATCTCCATCGCCCCCAGATAATTCCTAAAGCGGCAGTTTTTGGTGGCGTGCTCAGGGAGGAGAGAATGCAGATGAAATATCACTAGGAGGAGGAGAAAGAGGAAAAAGAGAGGGAGAATAAGAAAAATGAGAAGAGGAAAGCCGGAAGGAAGAGACGATGAGGAGTGGGAAGAGAGTGAACTAGTTGGTAGAAGAGAATGATGGTGGTGATGATAAGGGCGGTGATGGTAGGGGTGAGGATGACGACGCAGATTATTATTTTATTTTTATTGTGAAGAAGATGGGAGTAGGAGCTGGGAAGGGAAAGACGAAGAAGAAGAAGAAGAAGAAGAAGAAGAAGAAGAAGAAGAAGAAGAAGAAGAAGAAGAAGAAGAAGAAGAAGAAGAAGAAGAAGAAGATAAAGACGGAGGAAAGAGACGATAAGGAGTGTGACGAGAGTGAACTAGTTGGTGGAAGTGAATGATGATGATGATGATGAGGAGGAGGAGGACGACGACGACGACGACGACGGCGACGATGTTGGTTGGGGTGATGATGACGACGCATATTATTATTTCATTTTTATTGTAAGGAGGATGGGAGTAGGAGCTGGGAAGGAAGATGGGGGGAGGAAAAAGAAGAAGAAGAAGAAGAAGAATTTAAAAAAAAGACGAAGACGAAAAGACGGGAGGAGGAGAAGGAGAAGGAGAAGAAGGAGGAGGATGAGGATGACGAGGAGGTAGGGGAAAAAGTGCCAATAACAGGAAAAAATCGCAGAAACGAAATAATAAGGAGGGATGTCTGTGGCTGCACGTTTACTACCGTAGAACCGGTAACTACATACCTATCAAGAATATTCTAGTCGCTGTTGTCATCTAGTTGGAAAAAACGCAAAAAATAGACGAAGAACGCGTCCTTCCCGTGACGTGAAAGTGCATAGTTCGCTTTGAGGAACTGTCCCCACCCTTCTAAACAACACAGATTAAAAGAAATACAGTGGAACATCCTTTAACGAGCTTCATCCCTTACGACACCGACCTCGTTATGCGAAACGCTTGTCCCGCGAAAGGTAGTCAATGAAACTGCATCATTTCATTGATTGGCTGCAGGCGACCAAAGACCCACATCCTGGGAGCAAGACTTAACAGCTGACACTGGTACACACACATACACGCACTGACAACTCATTAACTGAGCGGAAGCTCGCCCATGGAAGCACATTTTCTGCGGATAGCTCGCTCTTTATCTGAAATTCCCGTATATGGGTCTACTCATCACCCGAGGCTCCGCTGTACTTCTCTGTTCAATAAAATAACAACTGTAGGATTAAGATTCAGAAACCGAATTCCATTTGGCAACATTGCGCAACTTCGCCGCGCAGTTTTCGGCAAACTTAAGAAAAATTCCCAATAAGAAGTGGAATTCCCGTGAAAATTTGGCTTTCAGAAAAAATAAACGAAAAAAACGGCGACTATGTGAGAAGCCCGTCAGCAAACTTCGCTGGTGCGTGCCAGTTCATTCGCTCATCGGAAGGAAAACTATTTTTTGAGGAAAATGTGAGACGGGAGAAGTATTAGAATAAAGAGGCCGGGAAAAGCGACAAACAACGCAATCTTTGTTCTCGCTTTCATCTGCGTCTAAACTGCTGAGATCGTTTTAATGTTACAACAGACAAGAGTAGGGTCCAAGTGCTCCCTGCTCCCGGGGAAAAGGTAGCAGATTTATTTTCAGAGGCCATAAGTTTCCTTTTTCACTGGTTTTTGGTCACCGATGACTTTTCCTTGCCTTGGTGGATGCAGGCGGGTAACACTGGAAGGAACAGAGCCAGCGTAATTCACGACCGGATTTCTGTGTGTGTGTTATTGTGGGCTACTTTACACTCCGAGTCTGCGAGCATGCGCCCAAACGCAGATACATCCCCACGTGTAAGCCCCTTTTCCAGTTAGTACTACATTTTTGCTTACCGATGAAGGGAGCAGGGAGAATAGGTGGGAGACGAGGTGTATTGCCACGCGACGAAACGATTACTCGAATGAGAAGAAGACGACTCGATCGCTGGGACAATACTTCTATTCGCCGGACGTTTCGAGACCCATCGCGGATTCATCATCAGAGACATAAACAGAAAGGAGTAGCAGATATGGATGGCAAATGCACAGGAATTTGCAGTATTTATAGGATACAGTCCTTACGGCAAACATACAACGACAATTAACGGTAACTGCCTTTTTGCGTGTTAATAGTTTGTTGAGCGACATTCGGACTCTGATTTGCTGAACTTTCATCACGCCTGGTGGACTCGGGCGTGATGATTGCTCGGCCATCTGACCCTCAGGTATTGGCGTTAGATGACGTGGCGGCCTGTTTGTTCCCCAAGTGCTGACTTGCTTTAGCCAAATTGAGTCTCAGCACCGAATATGGATTAGGGACTCAAGTAATTCTCGGTTCACCCGATTTTCATCTCTTGCGGAAATTTCAGCCTCATCAAATTTCAATATGTGGCTGGGTCCCGTCGAATGAGCCGCAACTAGAGCATTGGCATCATTTCGCCGCAGTGCTGCCGCGGGTTGCTGATGCGACGTGAGCCTGCAACTAGGCGTGCCGCACAACCCAAAAAACACCTACCGTGCACTGATCTAGTCCCCGAATTGGTCCAGCGCATCTACCACACGTTCCATTCGTGGGGGAAATTCCACTACTCAACCATCTACAAAAACACTGGCTGAAAATAACTACAGGAGTAAAAGAATATGATGAGTTGCCTTTCGACACCATTATAAATTCAAATATAGTTGAATAATAAGGAAGAACACGTACAAAAATGTCCTCTCCTGTAATCACATTTTATAATAGTAGTGTCTTTTGATTTTTTTAAATTTCTGAGATATTTTAAGTTCCTGACATGGCTGTTGAAACAGAATCGCATCCGGTCGTAAACGAATGCACCTTAAAAGGTCTACAATGGGGTCCATATATTTTGAAAAATTTTATGAGCTGTAGATGACAGTTCGACCATCGGCTTCGGCTAGGTCAACACGGTGGCTTACGCGTACAGGAGACAATATTAGTAGTAGCCTTGCGCAGCATTTACCGCACTCCTTTCTTCTCCCTCACCTGGCCAAGATGTCATGACCAATTCCATGATACCGGTGGCCGAAGATGGCGCGGGTGGCCGGCGCGGCCGGAGACGTCCCTGCGCCTACCACCACATCTGGTTCGGAGCCCACGGAGGCTTAATTACGAAGAAACCGTTGTAGCCCCACTCTCTGTTTGGACGGCCGAACAATCGAGTCGTCACTCGGGCCACAGCGGCGCGACGTGTCAAGTTGAGGACACCACACTACGGCTGCTGGCATGGCTCACTAGTGGAGGGGACAAACGGGAACAAAGGTCGTTGGTCCTTAAATACGCTGTCACCGCTGGAGACACGGCACTCTGTTGCCCTAGACGAGAGACTGTGGGCCGAGACGAGAACGACGATGGAACACACGCTGCTGACGGACACAAAGGACCAGGCTACCGGACACACCGAAGACAGAGTTGATGTACAAGCAGAAATAGTGACAGTAAACTATTATCTGCTATCCTGTCTGCCTTCTCTTCCTAACACGCAACTGTGGGATATAACCAGTGTCGAAGCAGACACACCCAAGATTATGACACTCAGTCACCAGTCGGACACTCCACACTGAATTCAAGGTACGAATTATTTCTTCGGTTAGCGACCACCTACGCCCCAACTATTAGGACACCGGAATAGCTTCACGTACGCTGAAGTAAGTGCCCTGAAACGTCGGCTTCACTCTCTATTCCCATGCCCACCTCCCCCCTCTTATAAGCGGTTCAGTCGTCGGAGTTCTATATAGGACCTCTATAACGGAAAAGGAGAACGTATGATTCGTCCTCAGTAGAAAGTGTACAGCTTTTTGTTTGGATTGTAACGACAATTACGCTCTTAAGAGACCTCAAGCAGATTGAAGCCACCCAAGTACACGCCGCAACCATGAAAGGAAACAATAATGAATAGCCACAAAACTAAAACTGTAGGAGGAGGAGGAGGAGGCGGGACCACTGTACTCACTTGGACAATCGGCCATTCGGACGCCTGTGGGCAGGACGGCCTCGATTACAGCAAAGGCCCTCTCAGTGGCTATCAGCAGGCGCATCCAGCGTTTCCGATGGGCAAATTCAAAGTCCAGTTCACTGTGATAGCGATCCGCACAGAGTGCATTCACGTTGTATCCCTGATCGGGTTCACTGCCAGTCAGATTTTCAAAGGACGTACCGTCGCCTCCACCGCCGGCACAGTCATTGGTCTCACTGGCCGGCCCGTCAAGGGAGTAGAACTTGAAAGAGCTGCCAGTGCTACTGCAGCGCTTGATCTGATACTCCTGTTCGGAGGGGGTCAGACCAGAGAGGGAGTGTTTGCGCGAACCACCGCAGGACCGAGAGAGGCCACGACTAGGCTCTGAGGAGAGCCTGGTGTACCGGTAGGGTGCGCTGGCCGCCTGTGCATCGTACAGCTGCAGAAGAAGAGCAAAAAAAAAGTCAACAATAATATCAGTCAACAGTAGCACTTCTGATAGTAGGGCAAGTCATGATGTGCAGGGCATGTGACTGTGCCGGAGTGGTGCACTGAGCGGCTGTCCATCATCACTCCATGCTGGTAGTGGTGGTGGTGTTGGTGGTGTTGGTGGTGGTGGTGGTGGTGGTGG
>JAYGXS010000001.1:19381120-19401870 GCA_036362985.1 Ligula intestinalis | reverse complement strand
GGGGGGGGGGGGGGGTGGGGGGGGGGGGGGTGGGGGGGGGGGGGGGGGGGGGGGGGGGGGGGGGGGGGGGGGGGGGGGGGGGGGGGGTGGGGGTGGGGGGGGGGGGGGTGGTGGTGGTGGTGGTGGTGGTGGTGGTGAAAGAGGAGCGGAAAGGCCAAAATTCAAAATACTACCAGTGTGGCGGACGGCCACAATGCCTGTTGCCCTTCGTTCTCCAAGGCCCGCTGCCCTAAAATCATGCGTCGTCACAAACCACTGTTTCAATGCTTTTTTTCGCTGGCGCACCCGCCCCTCGAAGCTTGATCTCGCAGCTGCTTCTGACTAACCGACAACAGCTGCGCTAACGTTCCCTTTCCTGCGGCTTTCCGGTGGCCCCCATAGTTGACCTCATCTTATTTACACACGCACATACGTGCGCACACACCCGCGTCCAAATAAGCACGCCTTCTTAAGGACCACTTACCACACGACTTCTTTGGCCAGCGTAACAGGAGGCCTTTGCTGGCAACATTCCCTCGGGCAATTGCAACACACCAATAAAAAACCACTCGAACCTGCTCCGCAGTCCTATTTAAGCAGCCGTCACCACTGTCTTACGCTCTCTCGGGTCTGGCTGAACGCAGTAAACAGTAGCCCTGGCTTCGCCAGTGACCACTGCCACCTGAGATAGCAATTAGGAGTTCTGTACACAATAAAACCCTTATTCTGGTGACTCTTGCCTTTTTCCTCTAACCTGGGATTCGACCTGATGATTGTATTGATCCGAGTACACCCACTACTTAGGCCGCTACACCAGACTGTTCGGAAAGTACTGACAGATTTTTCGATCCGATTTTAAAACACGAGGTAACCGTAGATTATATTAGCCCCCTTGGCTACCAATAACTCCAGGATCGGGTAAAATGGAAATGTTGGTAATGGTGGGCAGGGAGGAAAAGGGTGGAACGTCGTCACGGACAAACAGCGAAAGGTGTGCAAAAAACGCTACGAAATAAGTACATTGCTAACAAATGTGTTCCTCTAGGACTATATACAGCAACGAACTTCAAAATGATATTTTAATATAAAGCAACTCTCAATAAACAAAAGGAATTTGATTAACAAACACCACAATAAATCCACTGTGAGCATGTCATTATGTGAATGTAATAATTTAGTATATCTCTTGTTGAACTACTCACAGGATGAAAGGAGGCTACTGGCAGCAAAGAAGTCATGTTATTCACCTCGATCGTTTACAGAAGCGTGCAAAGCTGAGATTGGGGCACACAGACTGTATATTCGGCAAGGATCCAATATTTGCAACCACTTGGCATACCAACGCGCGAGGTATTTAGGGGTTGTGTGGACGAGAGAGAATGGCAATGAGTAGGAAAATACCGGGAAAAAATAGACGAAAGCAGGAAATAAGCAGAAGATTGTTCAAATACTCCCTATTCAATTCACGAAGCAGTACACAGTTGAAAAACCTGCGTGCCGTAACAAACTATAAACTGAATCTAACCCCAGCGCCAAAACTGGCCCAAACTCTCACCCTAATCCTAGTTCTAGCCTTAAAACTAACCGCAACCCCGAAACTAACATCAACCCCAACCCCAAAACTAACGCCAACCCTAGCACAACCCCTATGAGAGTAGCCAAGTACGTAGTAATAATACGACAGTTACACATATTATATCCTTACTTGATAGTCCTTAAAACTGGAACCGAAACCTGTAATGGTAAGGATAGGTCATGTAAGCCCCGGGGTTTAAAATATACAGCTTGGCCTAAGTTAATTTACTATTCCGTAGCCGTGGGAAGTAACCCTCTGTATGTTTACTACTACGCTCATACAACGACGTGCACAAAGTAGGTTTATTTTGTTCTTTGTTATTAAAATTACTTTTATTTATTGAGAGCTGCGTTTTGTTTATTTTACTGTCATTCTCCTTGCCTAGAAAAATAATTTTGCGGAAATTCCCTTATCTATCGTGTTTTATTGCACACATTGTGCTGCCTTTCCGCGGTGAGGCCCCATCCTTGAAATCACCATTAAAATCATTCCAATTCTACACGATCTTGAGGTTAGTGATGGCTGAGGCGATTTGCATAACCAACTGTTATCTCCTTTGTTTGTCGAAACGCATGGCAGTTACCGTTATTGTGATAACTCGGACCATTTGGGAGAGAGCAGGGCATTCGACCGAGGCAAGCGATTTGCCCCTGTTCCACGTCTGCCAATCGATGCGGTTATCGGACTTCAGTGGTGACACACTGCAAAACCTCGTGAAGCCACGCGGAGAATCAAGCGCCAAGCGAGCTCAGAGTGAAGTCTCCGCCTGTGGATTTTCAACTCAGTAAAGCCACACACCCGTCTCCCACTCCCTCCCCCGTGGACTTCCACTCAACCTAACGACGTACAGCCTAAATAAAATAGTAGTTTCATTAGGTGACTCAACGTGTCGCGGGCTACACCCCACGTCACCTCCAAACCGCCTGGGGAATCAGTGAGAATACGTATCACAGAATATGTATCCTAGGAGTGGAATGTGAAAGAATGTCTGGCGGAAAGGCTCGCGAAGGTATCTGTGAAAATAGAAATACATCGAGGAGCTGCACAGAAAAGGTGGGAGGCAGATAAGATTCGCAGTTGCCGCTCCGAGTTTGTGGAGCCGTCAAGTAGCCTAGACAACACAGATCAAGCCACCTAATACACGGAGAATACAGTGGAAACATCTACCTCAAGTACATAAAAGAGAGGTTTAAAAGCGATTTTGAAAAACGTGTGGTGGTTCACAGGAGGCGGCTCAGATTTCGAATGAACTTCTTTCTGCCCCCTACGGAAACTAATTCAGCAAACTATGAAATGTACATATTGATGCTCGATGTTCTTATATATTCACATCTATTTTATCGAAAACATGTACAAAAAATATTGTTTCTTGTACTATTCTGGTAGCAACTTACTTCTTACAAAATTTTATACTTGACGAAAGGGACCTTTTAGTTTCGAAAACTGTTTTGATTATGAAATTTATTAAGACAGAAAAATGTCCATGTAGTAATTTCGCCCATGGAGCATACAATATAATCCACATCCATCACAAAACGGTATGAGTCCGATTAGATTTCTTCTTAATAACGTAGAGAGCGATAAGCTCATTGTCGTCTGGAAAGTATACAGCAAATGGTTTGAAATCCTACATGCAAGTGCAACTGCAAGTCGGGTTCAGAATTATTCCGGAATTCAGAAAAAAAAATTAAAACTGACAAATATCCTTTCTAAAGATATGAAATTTGAACAAGGGTGAATTTACAACTCAATTAGTACAAGAACGAATAGTCTTGCGCATTTTCTCTCTATATGTTGATTTCTCAGAAAAACGGATGAAAAAGCACACAATGTTAGGGTAATTTGTTACCAAGTGTAATCTTGTCAAGCAGATGAAATGTAGGCATTCACCGATATTACAACTTCATCAACGTACACCTTCCTAATCTAAAACAAGTTTCGGAATTTCAGTTACCGGTTCTTGAGATAGGCTCCCTAGCGAACAGTACAACTGCATTCTTTACTAGGGGAATAGTGAGGATTTTCAGCTTGCATGCCTGCAGACAGTGTGGCGTTTGATACGTGGGTGAAAGCTGACAGTCAAGGGCCCGCGCTTCTGGGTCGCATACTGCCGAACGAAGGTGCTGTCGAGGTAATGATAGCACGTGCGTGCATTGTTACCGCAACGTGCGTAAGGAAGGTAGGGTTTTAAAAAATGCCGACCGACCGACACCGAAATAAATTGCTGCTGGATGATGCAGCAGTGGAAAGTCACGCTGAGTTCTTTGGAGATGGAGATTCGGGCTGCGGCTACACACACGCGTGCGTACGCATCAGCACTGCCACCACAACCGTCTGTCGGCAAAATCATTAATCACGCTCGCTCTCTAGGTGGCAGACCAAGGCCGACTCCTACAATGGCGAACAGGAAGGGCAGCAAAACAAGTGTCTGAATAAAAAGGTCTCTTTCTCTCGGCTGCGTAAGGCCAGTGGCGCGGAGGTTATACAGACTGTCGGCTCGAAGCCGGACGCCGAGTTTGGCATAGTGTCGAGGCAGAACGAGTGGTCTATCAGTGGCCCTGTTTCGCCCAAACCACCGCCACCGCCTAGCACAGAAAACTGACTAACCTCCGCCAACTGGATCGGGGCGACGTTTTTTGTCTCGCACGTCATTATTTTTGCTGCTGCAGGGCATTTTTGTAGGGCACCAGGTAAGTCTGGCAGTAACTTGGGAGAATGTCAGTCGCGCCAGGCCTGCGAGACAAATTAAGCATTTCATTGGACAGATCGTCTATCGAATGCGACGCTGGTTGCAACTTCTTCTGGGAAACACTGATGTCTTGTGCAATAAGTAGTTTATGGTGACAAATGGAGAAGGGAAAAGACTTGCACACACTCCTCCCATACTTTCTGGTGTTCTGATGGTAGGTCAAGGTCAGTAAGACTAACAATGGGCGCAGACCGCAACTTCTCTGAGGAAGCAGTTGTATCTTGTGCGATAAGTAACTTATGGTGTGGGAGATGGAGAGGGGAATGACTGCACAGCATCTGTCTCACTCACTCCCCCACGCTTTGTGATGTTTTGTTAGTAGGCCAAGGTCAATAACACTAGCAGTGGGCGCTGACGGCAACTTCTCCGAGGAATCAGTGGTGCATTGTGCGGTAAGTAACTAATTGTGACAAACAGAGAGATTGAAGGACTTGCATTGTGTCTGCCTCACCTAACAAACCTGCTGGTATTCTGGTCATAGTTCAAGGTCAAGGAGACCGGCAATGGACGCGGGCCTAGAAACTGGCTGGGTATTCGCCCCCCGCTCCCTGTTGGCAACGTACGTCTTGGTCTCCCATCGACGAGCTTCAAACTTTCCCCAATTTGATATCACATAGATGAACGGTCCGAAGGAGAGGAAGTCACTGAAATCATAACCTCGTCCGCAGGAGTAACTTATTCCCACTAGTTTGGAACCTTCCAAGAAACGATATCTGTGACTGCCTCTGACGATGGGTTCAAACGAGAATCCACAACATCAGCGATTGCATCTTCGCTTTTTTTAATTACAGGGATCGTGATAGCTCACCAACGTGTTGGAGTAACTGATGAAGAGTGGTATTACAGGGTCTACCTCACTTGCACTTTGTTCTCCCGTTATGTACCAGAGACACGACAAAGTAAGGTCAACGGGGATTGCTACTGGTTGCAGTCAGGCAGTCAGCCCTCACCACCGTTCGGAATCAGCGGCACTGTCCGTCTCGAGGGCCCAAGTAGTTTATACTTCAATCCGAACAGTAGCGCTATCAATTTCTACGGGACTACGATTGAGTTAGAAGTCTAGTCAAGTATAAAAAGGCAGTTCGTTCGCTGGAACCCTGTCTTTATTCATCTGGGCCTCCAAACTCTTGTTGGAGTCCACCGTCAGCGATAAAAGCGGCCACATAAATACAAGCAACAGGAACTTTACCACGAGGTAAATAAACTAAAACAAGAGATAGGCCATCTAAAAACGCATATTTCTTATACAGCGGCTAAAACAGCCTATGTCGGCCAAAAACCGGGGATAAATAAAAGTACATATGCTCAGATAGCCTCGGCCGGTAAACCTGGAACTCGCATATCATCTGCCGAAGCAAGTAAACCAGCGGGCGTCTCACTCGATCGCAAAGAATCTAAAATAAATCCGCAGTTTACGCCATCGTTACTCTGCTCAGGTAGCACTAACAATGATCTGCATTTGCGTCCTAGCGTCACATCGTTGCTTGATGCTGCACTAGAAAGCGACGATACAGAGGTCGATAAGATCATGAAGCCAAAAAAGCATAGGGCTAGAAAGGGTCAAAAGTCTAAATGGGCCAGGAATGCGCAGTCAGCTAACCCAAAAACCGGCACATCAGGACCCATCAAACTGTTAGTACCGGATACAGATGGCCACTTGGTCGGAACTCGTGAGCTCGAAACAGATGCACCAGTGAGTCACAAGCAGAATATAGTTGTAAAAGGGGCTCCAGAGATAGCGTCAACAATTGCACAAGAACGAGTTGACGCTGATATTGACTTGGATTTGGACATGTCTGTCGACACGCCTGAAACCTGCATATCGGATCATGTGGCAAGCCCACGGGCTACACCATCGTCACTCGGCTTAAGCGACAGTAGCAATTATCGGGATTTGCATCCTAGCACCACATCGTTGCTCGACTCTGCACAAGAAAGTGATGACCAAGAATTTGACAAGATCATAACTCAAAAGAGGCATAAGCCTAAGAAAGCCAAACGGTTCACTGGTTTGCATTCAGCTAACCCAATAGCCAGTACATCAGAACCGCGTGTACCGGATACAATTGCTCCCTCGGCTGAAACACGTGAGCTTGCAACAGATGCCCCATTGAGTCGCAAGCAGAAAATAGTTGTAAAGGGTGCCCCAGAGTCAGAGTCGTCAATTGCACAAGAACGAATTGACCATGACGTGGGTCTTATGCGGGTGTACGCCAAACCGTTGCTAAAACCAGGCGAGTCTTTCCGCATTCTTAAGGCATTTCGAATAGGGAAGGCTCCAACAGCTCCAGAATCTATTTCTCGGCCACGACCTCTAAAAGTTATTTTAGAAACTGAAGCACAGGCAAAACTCTTGCTAGAGCGCAAACCATCCTTACGGAGTCTGCATTCGCAAGTGTTTTTTCAGCCGGATTACGAGTTGAAAGAGCGGAGAAAGATGAGACAGCTAATAATAGAGCTGGAAAAACGGAGAACCAATGGCGAGACAAATCTCAAAATAAGAGAGGGAAAAATAGTTCAGGTCAAAAGGACATCGCTCTGGTCGAAGCCGGTAACAGTGACGGCCTAGCTGTCCCGCCACCGAAACCTCAGACATGCCCTCTTAAATTGGTCGTTTTAAATGCCAGATCACTGATTAATAAAATGCCTCTGCTCCAGACTATGGTTTTCGTCAACCGCCCAGACATTGTTATGGTAACTGAGACATGGGCATCGGCCTCTGTAGCTGACTCAGAACTCTCCGTTCTAGGTTACTCATGCGTTCGGAACGATCGAAACAATGGCCGTGGCGGAGGAAGCTGCATCTATATTAAGCAGCCACTTGCATTTCTCCCGTTGGACTATCCACAATTCACAGCGGTGGAGGAGAGCTGCTGGCTACGAGTTGTTCTAAAAAACAAATACTCCTTACTTGTTGGCTGTGTTTATCGCCCACCTAATGCCAATGCAGACTACGATCTTTGTCTCTCGCAGGCATTTCATGCCGCAGCTGACTTGAATCTTAAGTATTGCTTGATTGCAGGCGATTTTAACCTTCCTGACGTGCAATGGTTTCCACCATCCGGTCCTTCAAAGTTTGAGAACTTACTTGAGGCAATAGATATCGGCATGTGGGATCAGGTAGTCGATTTTCCCACTCGAGGAGCAAACATACTCGAACTAATTTTTTGTAGGGGATGCGAACCACTTTCAGTGTCATCCTTAGACGCACTTGGGAGTTCAGACCATCTTACAGTTGTTAGTGAACTAGAACTGGAGGCGAATGAAACATTTTCCCAGAAATATAGTTTTTATCATGACTTCCGATCAGCAAACACGGCTGACCTACTGGCACATCTAAACGCTCTCGACTGGTCTGAATTTTTCCAATGTTTGGATGTAAATGTTTGTACCGGTGCACTGTACAAAGTGTTGGATCCACTCATCCTCCACTTTGTCCCCCGTAAGAAAGTAATACATGTCAAGGATGAAGTGTACCTTCCTCTGTCTTTCCGTCGTAGGCTGCGTAAACTCTCTCGTCGTTTGCATCGGCAGAACGACACTTCCGTTCTGCCCTTGATCACACTGATCTTTGAGCAGGCCAAGAAGCTCTCCGAAGAAAAGCAGATAGCCGATGAGGCTCACTTCGCTGAAAATCCTTCCCTTAATGTTGCGAAACTCTTTTCGCGTACAGTAAAAGCGCAGAGGAAAACGCAACACCCCATTCTTCAAGATGCTTTAGAAAACCCCATAGCTGACGCTAAGTTGACCGCCGATAGCTTCAATGCGTTCCTATCCAAAACGTTTAGTGAAAGCTCGTTCGCTGCACCTCCGGTTATCCAGGCTTGGACAGGTGCCATACTCGAAACCATAAGTTTTACCGTCTGGGATGTGACTGTAGCCATTCGTCGTTATCGTCAATCCTATAGTCCAGGACCCGATGGCGTCCCAGTTAGCCTTCTAAAAGCTGAAGCGAATGATATCTTTCCGTCTATTCTTTGTAAGGTATTTAATCTTGCTCTTGAGAGCGAAACCTTTCCTTCGTTGTGGAAGGAATCGCACATAATGCCTATTCGCAAGCATGGCCGATCGACCTCATTCGACAACTTTAGGCCAATAAATACACTTCCCGCAGCCTCGAAGATCTTGGAGACCTTAATCAAAGAAAAGATGATGCGTCACTTGACAGAGAACAACCTGCTCAATACAGCTCAACATGGCTTTATCGAGAAACTATCTTCTGACACCTGTCAGCTCTCTTTCTTTGATTATGTGCTGCAATCTAGAGACAGCGGTTTTGCCACTTATAGCGTCTATTTTGATTTTACTAAGGCCTTTGATCGGGTCGATCATAACCTCCTCCTTCTGAAACTAGCCTCCTTCGGCATAGGTAGCAAGCCACTGAACTTCATATCTTCCTATTTAGGTGCTCGCACACAACGAGTAAAAATTTCCAATGTTATCTCCAACCCCACGCATGTGAGGAGTAGAGTTATACAGGGTAGTGTACTGGGTCCGCTCCTATTTTGCCTGTTTGTCAACGAAGTTTCAGATTGTTTTCAGAATGGCAGACCCTTCATGTACGCTGATGATTTAAAAGTCGCTTATCGATATAAACCGGCAGATCGCAACATCGTGCTCGAGCTGATAAAAAAGGATCTTCAGGCCTTCGCCCAGTGGTGTTGCACATGGCGCCTCACCCTTTCATGGCACAAATGTTCCATTATGGTTGTTGGCGACGATCATCAACCGGAATTAAGCATTGACGGCCACGAATTAAATGTCCCAGGAGTTATCAAGGATTTGGGCATATCCTACTCTAATAGTCTCAATTTGTCAGAGCACTGTGCCATGATAGTCTCGAAAGCACGCCGAACCACCGGATTTATCCTTAGAAATTTTAAGACTATCAAGGTTAGAACTAGCCTTTATAATATGTACGTGAGACCTAGTCTTGAATACTGCTCACCCTTATTCAGTCTTCTGCGCACTAGTGAACGGAAGAAAATAGAATCGGTGCAGCACTTCTTCACTAGAAGAGTTTTCACTACAGAACACCGTAACTTAACCTACCAACAAAGGTGCGAACTTATAAAGCTGGATCCCCTATGGCTTCGTCGATTGCAGAAGGGTCTTTTTTTACTGTTTAAACTTTTGAATGGTCAAACCTTTAATCCCCTTAGTACAATAAGGCAGCTTGAGCACTCTCGACGCGCCAGTCATCGAGACGTATTTTTATTTCTTCCTATGGCACGTACAGTTAAGTACCGGCAATTCTTTTCAGTAAACGCCATATCAATCTGGAATAAGCTGCCCAAAAGTATTAAAACCCAGCAAAACTACCCTATGTTTAAGAGAGCTATAACTAGTTTTCTACATTCAGGGCAACTTTCACGAATTTTGGGTGCTGACTCGGTGGAATCTCTCTTTCACTCTGATGGCGTTCGTGGACTTTGAACTCCGCCAGGCTTCATGCTGAAGATAATGCTGCTGAAGCAGCAGCCCGCAGTCTGCTAACCCTTCAGCCGATAGCGCGCAACTTTTGCCGAAAACCATTGAAGGAAGACTGAGAACACTGTGTTCTTGTGCCAACCCTCTCCGTCTGGAACTAATGTTTTCAAACGATATGAAACAGTTCTCCTGCTGATGAGTCAACTCAGCTTACAACTGTACATTTATTCCGTTTGTATCATACGTTTGAAGGCAGGTTTTTTCACTTGAAACAAACTCCCTATCTCGCCCAGTATTGACAAAAAAAACAACCTGAAACAAAACCAATACTGGCCGCAACATAGGGAGTTTGTTTTAGGTTTTTTCCGGTCTTCGAGGTGTTGGAAGGCGCCCAAGAGGTGCATTACCAACTCTTTACAATTGCCTGTAAACTGGCATAATAAACATATTATTATTATTATTAACACTTATAGGGAGTTGGGGCCAATCAAACGCAAGTAATGCTAGTCTAGAGGTGACTGTGCAGGTCTCTGTACGTCGGCGACGGGCTTCTGGAAGAATTCGACAGCTCAGATGAATGAAGCTATGATTCTGACGAGCGAAAAACCTTCCTCTTCGCTGCTTATACGCACACAGAAGCATCGGCCTCAATTCGTGAACTAGTAGGTATCCTGGTTACGACTACAGCAAACTCCCCTCTGCACTGGTGCCGAGGTTGAGTTAATATTCCCGTCTGGGAAGAACATGTGTTAACAACATCGGCGAAACTTTTTCAACCTTTTTGCTAATACTACTTTTGGAAGTATGGTGAGGATGCTTATTATTCCCGAACTAAAGCAGCAGCAGCAGCAGCAGCTTTTCTTTCCTTCGAGGGAGGGAGAAATGACGCGTAGGAGTTCAAACTAGGCGGCAGATATCACACACAACATATGTCCAAGCGTTGGATGGCCGGGCAGTCGGAAACGTCTTCCTCCATGACTCTTTAGTCCCGGTATTCTCTCCAGGTCTGACTTTACTCCACATAGTTCCCTGGCTAATTGGCTCAGGGAATAGCGGGAATTCCGACAGATACCAGCGGTGCGTGACTAACCCACTTCCAATAGTAACTGGAAAGGCAGCTCGGACGTCCCTGATAGGGTTTTGCACTTCAATCGACTGTCTAGTTTCGGTTATAAAGTACAGCGACTGAATTTCGGCAACAGCTGACGGCGATGCAGTTCCGGCCACGAATTCGCGCGTGATTAAGTAAGAGGAGGGGGGGGGGACGTCAGTACTCAAAAGTGGACAGTAGGCAGCAGGAATTGTCCCTTAATGTTCGGTGCTGGCCGCCTGAGCAGTTGTATGCGTAGGTCAGACGCTTCAGTGTCCGGGGGTCCTTCTGTTCTATGAATCTCGGCGTTCCATGATAAATTGCAGAAGTACCCAACAGAAGCGAGGTTTGCCGGTAATTATGACTGACGATAAAGTACCCGGCCTGGCGGTATTACTGCAACGCTGGCCACGATGGCTCATTTATCCAGGTTAAAGTAGCATCAGCAGCGGTCACAGAGGCATTTACTGGCCTGCAGTTAAGGAAAGATGCAAGCTAGATTTTTGTGGATTTCTGGACAGGCCACGAAAAGTTAAATAGACCAGACGCTAGAGGAAGCAAAACTGTCTCCAGACAGGTTAATTTAATGCGCATGCGAGCTTTTTGAAACTGAGCCGTCACTATTTTTCTTCCACCTTCGCATGCAATTTTCTTATGTAAACATCAGTTGGAACATTGTGCCCATTAAAAATCTACTTTTACCCCTCTGCGTCTATTTGAACCACAACAAAGAGGCCATTAGCGTTCGACGATGACGCCATTTTGAAATAAGTCCAGTTTTGCCTACATTTTGCGATTCATTTAAGGACGACTCGTTATGATATTGGCAATCGCACTGTTCGGCCACTACACATTTCGGTGATCTCCCGGTGTTATGTGCTTTGCGTGCCATATCTTACTCACAGCGAATGGCGGTCATTTTTCTGAAAAATTTGGAATTATATTTTCAAACTAAAGCGAATCACTACCTGTTAGGAGGAGCTTAACGGACAGCTAGCAGGCAGCTAACATATAGGTCGTGAGCACGCTCACGGCAGGCTATCGATCGGCCTACGCGCGTCGAACGCATACTGGCAGTCAATCGAGCAATGATTTAAAATTTAAGCTGCAGCCAGCCGCTCAGTCACAAGTCAATCGTGTCGCTTCCCACGCCCAGATAGAAGCTGATTGGCCTGATTGACATAGTTTTATACGCCTTTGTTGCCCTTAATATGTTGTACCAATTACGCTCAAAAACTTCTGCTTTTGCCTTCTTCCTGTCGTGTTCTTCCTTTGGGGCTCACACAAGACGTAATTAGGCAGTGACATCTCGGCTTTGGTTACTGTTACAACACTACCTACCTAACTATCTAGGCTAATTTCATGCACATGCAGCTGCACTTCCAAGTGCAGAATCTGATTGCACAGAATGGGCGGTGTTACTGTGTCAGTGGGCCAAACACTACGGCGACTTGCGGGCGAAGTAGTTTATAGTGAGGTAGACACTTGCGTAGCATCTACCGCACAACTGCTTTCCTCACCCTCCACCCCCCAAAACCGCATACGTGGTAAATGTGGTGGACCAGTAGGAAAGCCGAAGCAGAGTACGACCAGCTTTATTGGGGATGCGCACCCTAGGCACGCCAAGACACAAGCTCACACCACGCCAGCCACCTGTGTTCGGCCTCACTTCCTGTTTTTTTATTCATTCTTTTGTGACACGGGACTCAGGTGGATGAGGAAAGACTGTCGATTCTGTGAAAGCGTACTACAGTAGTCGCCGGCTATTAAGCCCACCTCGGACCCAGACCAAATTGGGCTTAATAAGCGGCGGGCTTAGTAACCGTGGGCTTAATGCAGCAGTCGCAGGTTATTAAGTCCACTTCGGGCCCAGACCAAATTGAGCTTAATAAGCGGCGGGCTTATTAACCGTGTGCTTAATATCCGGCGACTACTGTATCACGATTAACTAACTCCTTGCCTATTGCGAGGCACACAATGAACAACGTTGGTAACGACGCTCAAATTTAATTTAAAACAAGCGTACACAGCGGAATTTATTGAATTCAATAAATTTCGTGACGGCTTCTCAACTGTTTCCTTTCATTGCGCGAGTTTGATAACGAATAGGACATAGAACCGTTTGAAATTTTACAGAATGACATGGCATAACAGCAAGGGTCATAATTCAGTGTAAATAATGACCAGATAAAGGACACTGCATTAAGTCAACGCATAGGAAGGAAAGGAGGGGTGAGGGGAGTTAACGAAAATCCGTCTTTTATCTGATCATTAGTTACACCGAGCTATGACCCTTGGCGTTACGCCATGTCATTCTGTGGAATTTCAAACTGTTGTATGTCCTATTCGTTATCAAACTAATGCAACAGCAGGATGCAGTTGAAAAGCTCTCACGAATTTCATTGAATTCAATAAATCCTGTAGTGTACGCTTGTTTTAAATTTGTACCGGGAAACAAATGTTTCCAATTTCTTAAAAACTGTCCGATCCCCAATCACTCTGCTCGATCCGATAACAAGACCCTGTCAAGACGGTCAGAGGTGGGCGTGGATGCAGTGAGTGACACTAAGCAACCCATTCATGTGTCTCCACTGCGTGTAGCAGGTTACAATAAGGACGGCCTGGATCTCACAGGCGTGAGAATATAGCGAAAACCACATTAGGGAGGAGCCGTTGCGACCTGCCGCCAACCCCTGTAAGGACCAAGCTACCTAGTTCTCCATGTTATGCTTCTTAGCGTCTCTTGGTAGACCTAGACGCACCAGCTGTCTCGTAACGAGGAATTCGCTGCTGATGTGACATGAATTCCCTAGAGTCGGCCTCTCTCTCTCTTTCATGCATCAGTTGACTGACTGAGCCTGTCAACCTGCTAGTGATGATGTTGAGCTCAGTGGCTGGTGCGAAGCAATGACCAGTGTTCATTGCGTCTCAAATTTGTGTACGGCAGTAATTGTGAGTTGACATGGACTCAACGCAGCCAGATAAGCGCGTGCGGTGAGCAAGTCTGGTTCGCTGCACCTACAGCGTGGTCCCTTTTGGAGGCCCGAGAGAGACGTAATACCTGATCGGACGCAGTGTCTAATCTGATTAAATGGATTCGACAAAGCCAGGTGAGACAGGAATGGCCATTTCTGGCCTGTTAGCCGTCATCAGCCACTCATACCCAATCTCAGGGGTTGGAATCCCCGAGATTTTAACCCGGAACCTTTGGTCTTTCAGTTCAATACTCTACCACGGCACCACGGGCTCTTTGCTTTGTCGGTTGAGATCGGGAGTATGATGAATATATGTGCTTCGCCGATCTAGTAGAGGAGCAATTAAGTTTCGCTCGGCCCAGGAGCTCACAACGTGAACCCGCTAGACTGTCACATAGTGACTATGATGGTCTAATATCACCTCCGATCGCTGTAGCATAAAGTTGATTTGCCCGATGTTTTGGATTCTCACTGCAACTCACCATCAGAGAACGGTCGCCGCTCCTACCTGGTGGGAAATAGCGAGGCTGGGGCTATGCAATTCTCCCACACCAGAATAAAGTAGAAACGCTTTTAGGCTATCATGAAGGCACTAAAAGTCACATTTGGAACGTTTTTTGATTGAGGACAGAAAGGGGGATAGAGAGCAAGTTAGGTTACAACCATCACCGATGAGCCAGCATGTGTTTCATGCAGGAATAGGAATGTACACTAAGACACTGGCTTGACAAAGCAAACAAGTTTCGAATGAGTAACAGAGGTCACGAACAGGCAGCAACCTACCAGGCCAAATCTGATCAAGGTGGTATCGATAGAGGTATCGGTAGATTAGAACAGCGTTGTTTCGGTCGTATTCCGCCCTTAGGCAGCTAATCCAATACCTGAATAGAGGCTCCCAGTCTTTTTGACATAGTCGTTTTCCCATCCAATACGATGGAATGGATGCTGTGTCAGGCCTTCCCACTGTTATCCCACTCGCACGCTATCATCACTATCACCGACAACATCGTCAACAGTCTGGCCATAATCACAATCATCAGAGCCATCAGCTCCATTATTTTTATTACCGCCGGTGGTATCACCGCCCTCCGACTTATTATCACTACTATCACAAACGATTATCCTAATGCGATGTGATGATGACAAACGCCGCTAGCAGTCGTGGCACCCGGGGTTGTCAGAAACAATATAACAGGCGGGGATGATGAAGGGCCACCGAATTCGACTGAATATAATGCTCGAAAAGTTTTCATATCATTTATAAACAGGAATAATCCGACGTCCTCCTCACTGAACATCTGATGCTTCTCACGTGGTGAGTTTTAATCTACGTCCCACTTATTGGCTTCACTCCAACTCGTTCAAGTTTGAGCAAACAAGGGGCGGCACGTCAGTTATCAAAGCTTAGAAAGGGAGACAAGTCGAAGGAAAGGAAAGAAGGAAGAGGTAGGTGTATAGAATAGATTAAGTCAATAAAGACCTGCCACTGGGTCCAAAACGTGCCAAGATTTATGGTCAATATTGACAAGGATAACGAGAAATGTGGAATGGGGAGGGCAGGGTTCTTGTACTATCGGTTATTTTTGATAATTGTTAAATTGGTCACCCATCCAAGATACCCCTAGCCCCAGAAGTCTGACTTGCGGGATTGGTGGTATTAGTTCAGTTAGTTTTATTGAGTTTAGCTTATTTTAATTAGCTTAGCACATCGTAGTTATTGAAATATAAAGGGTGTCCCAAAAATGAATATTCGTTTTAAATAATTGTAAACTTGGTCTTTATTATAATTTCATTATTTCAAAAATTTAAAAATATTTACAAATAACGTTTTATTGGTTTTTCACTGCATATTCCCGCACTATGCAACGTTACCGCTAGAAAAGTTGCATCCCAAGATTACTCCATGCTCTTAATGACGATTATCTAGACCGAAAAGTACAGCATGGCGAGTGGTATTTAGAACAATGTCTGGATCAAAATGGACGTCAGTTTGAGGACATGTACTGAAAAAAAAACAATAAAACGATACTTGTTAATAGTTTTACATTTTTGAAATGATGAAATTGTAATAAGCACCAAGGTTGCAACTATTTATAATGTGCATACATTTTTGGGACACCCTGTGTTTATCTAATCTTGGCAATATACAACTAAACTAAAAGCCCAACTAGACGAAAATTAATCAAAGTAAAAGTAGTCACAGGTTAGGGGCTAAGCGAACAACTTAATTTTTACCTTATTTTTTTCATTGCGGCAGATAACACGACGCAACAGGATGTACAACCAAGATTACCTACCTACAAACTTAGTCAACTTTCCACTCTGCACTCTCCTCCACACTCCTCTTTCAACCGCTGTCGACCCTCCGGAAGCGCCACACTGCGAAAGACTCAGGACGCAGATGGAATGAGCAAGCAATCATTAGAAGTGAGAAAAATTCGAACTTGTAAACAAACAGGCAGACATAGACGGACATATTTTTATAATTTTACAATGATGAACGCGGCGTGGATCTCGGGGCTAGCTGTCTTTGAGAGGAATGAGAGCGGCAGGCAAAAACCAACTCCGCTTCTCTGATAGTGGTAGTGGAAGGAGGGAGGGAGGGAGGGAGGATGAGGAGGAGGAGGAGGAGGAGGAGCTGATATAGACAAGGTGCGTATAATCTGCTCAACAGTAGTCATGTTTAAAGTAAACTGACTGAGTGCAAGGCAGCGTTGCGAAGGGGAGCGGCAGTGGAGACAAAGAGACCGGCCTGCTTGAGCGCCGTTGCCGCTCTTCAGAGGAAAAGGATCGGCTAAGGATGTGGAAGGAGAGCGCCACCCACTAGGAGGAAATGTCGGCTATGTACAGTCGTAATCACACCCTTAGAAATTGGCCACCCACTTCGCACAACTGTGCGAAGGAAAACAACATTTTGAGGGTGCGAGTTTGAAGGCGCAAACCGAAAACTTTGTTCCTAATCCTACAACGTATGCCGGCAGAAAATTATCACATTTTCTAGCGACGGAGTGACCACAAGTATAGTTAATCGAATAGTCTATGCTGTAAGGACTGTACGGTCGCTGTAAAAAAGGCATGGGAATAGGAATGCTCCAACCAAGTTATGAAGGTGGCCCTGTGTTTACTTCCAGGAGGAGCGAATAGGCCCGTGTCCTAACCCGGTTATTAAGCCCACCTCGGGCCTATACGTACTGTATTAAGTGGAGAGCCTTTTTTTCACGTACGTACTGGACGGCAAAGCTCGAAAATAAATTCCAGTTTCGTCTGCATTCAGAATGTCTTTGGGATGATAAGTTTTCAAAATGCTATGTAAAATTCCGTCCCAAGCTGATTTGGGCTTAATACGCGGCTGAGCCTATTAACCGTGGGCTTAATATCGGCGACTACTGTACTTGGCTTCATGTCAACCTATACGGCAGCCCTTATCCTAAGCCTAACCCAACAGTCAAGACTGACCCTAACCCTTAATACAAAACAAAACCTAGGTTCCCTAGAATTTGACGCAACGACAGCTGTATTGCAGGTGGCTCCCGTTCTCTTGTCCTGTTTAGGGAGCCATATGAAACATCGCTTACACTGAGTTCTACGGCTGGTTCTTCAGACCGCCAAAAGTCCAGTCTACCAAACTACACCCGCCGGTGTTCGAACTCATAATATTCTTGAGATGCATCTTTTCTCATATATTCAAATGGTGGGGTAGTCCGTGTGCCTAAATCCTTACCAATATGTACGGCTGAAAGGTTCTCATGATGTGCGAGTGGCTGAAACCTTGTAGAAGGCATGTAGATCACCGGAATCATAATGGTATTTGTATGAGCTTTCGAACTCTCACCGGAGTCCAGCTGGCGCTAGCATACATTGCACTGCGCAGGCATCTCCGGCCTGACATCACCTGTGGTTGATTGGCCCCTGCCCCCTATAACTGTTGCTTGTTTTTCGTTGACGCTTTTATCTCTGATGATGGAGTCCAGTAAGAGTTCGAAAGTTCAGACGAATGAAATTATGATTCCGGTGACCAACACGCCTTCTTCTGCTTCTCTAGCTATACACACATCTGGGTTGCGAACATTTACCTCAAGCTTTTAGACTGCAGAAAAAAACTAAGAGTAGGGGGGAGAGGCGTTTTCGTTGCTGTTTTGACTACCATCATCAGTAGTCGGCCATCAGCGACCCAATTCAAGTAAGTATCAGTATTTGCCAGCCGTTCCAAAACAAACCAAAGTTAGAGGCTTCGACGAGACTCGAGCGAACTCATGGCAGTCTCGATTCGTACACACTCCAAGTTGTGATCAGACACCAATCTCGATCACCCTATCGTGAGTATACAACTATGTCAAGGAGCTGATTCAGCTGGTTCGTAAGGATACAAGCTTCACGCGTAGTAAGTCATCGTAACGTCAACACCAACGGCTGCTAGTGATCAGAACGATAAGTTTAGTATTCTGCTGAATAAGAGGTACGTGAAATTGAGTTTCCTCAGACTTTGAGAAAGGGACCAGCTTTTATAGGTCCTGTCTCGACATAACTCACCCTCGTATTTTCCAGAAGCGCGGGAGGTCTAGTCAATTTGTTAATGTGTTCAACTGTGAGAAGAAAAGTGAGGCTTGAGATGTTAATTTCCGACATAGTTGCTGTGATCAGTCGACTCTAGTTCATGCCCAGGCCGTAGAGAATCAGGAGTTAAACTCGGATCTAATGGGCGATTCGGCAAGAGCCTTATTACTGGGTTCAAGGTCCGTCGACTGCGGTCGGATGTAGCCCAAGTCGGGTGGAGAACCGTGTGCCAATTCATCCCGATTGTTGCCAGCTCAGGTCGTCGCAACCGAAAAAGCATAAACACCACCTCTCTTTCCTTATGTCAAACAGTATTTGACGCCGTCCGATTCGCTGGCCACTCACCCCTCACCCAAAAGTCATAACCGCGAAACTGCATTCAGCATTTTAGGGAGTAGGAGGAGGTATGGGCACAACCAATTCTGGTCAAGTTTTAGTAAATCCGCACGCTGACTAGGCTGTGGGCGTGTGGAGGTGCTGACCTCCCCCCCCCCTCCCCTGCCACCCCGCCCGCCCGGCACGAAAATCTCCCACCAGAAGATGAAAGAAGCGTAGCGCGATGATGACGGCGGCGGCGGCGGCGGCTGAGTCGGAACTACGCCCTGTGCGTGCATGCGTGCGTGCGTGCGTGCGTGTGGTATGTTCTACGCGGAAGGCACCACCACCACCACCGCCAACTTCTCCTCACACCACTAATTTTCGCAGAACAACGCGTTCACGGTCCAAGCGCGGCGGTGGCGGCCGTCGTCGTCGTCGTCGCCGCCACTTGAGCCGCAACAGCACGTGCGGACGCAGCAGGCTGGACACATGTGCGTGCGTCTGGAACTGCACGCACGCACGCACACTACACGGGGGGAGATGAATCATCCGGCCGACACGGCAGCAAGCACTCGGCACAGACCCGGCCAGAATCGCTGGTTGAAAGCCGGTCGGGGGGACGGAGGCTGCAACGGAGGCCCTGATGGCATTTGTTAACGCACACGGGGACGCAACAGGTGCATGCGCGCCGCACCGCGCCGCGCCGCACGTAAGAGAGCATAACTTCGTCTTCGCCCTGCCCCGCCCCGCCCTGTCTGTGAGAGAATTGCAGAGACGAGATCTTGTTGTTGAGCCTCTCTCACTGGACGATGACACAACCGCCGGTGGCTGCTGTGTCGTTATGTTCGGGTTACGGCCTCGTTTTCGCGTAGGAGCGCACGAAAGTGTGAGGTGGGTTCCGGGGTGCGCACGTGTGAGGTGTGAAAGGAAGGGTATTCTGCTGGCAGTGGAGGGCGAGGGGAGGGGGAGGCGGGGGCGACCAGACGGAATGCCGCTGATGCAGGAGGTGGGGTTCACCGGTAAGGCGGAATTTTTAAATTAAAAAAAAACCGCTCTGGCTGTGCAAAAAAATGAAAGCAAGAAGAATTGTGTTCTTCTGGGGGTGGAATACGAGTATCCGCAGTCGCCGACTAAGGCAACTTGGTCATTCGGAGTCTACCGGAAGGCTGATAAATATAGAATAGACGGAAGAACACCAGAATGCGAACCCTAGCTAGCACTCCAGCGACATCACCGACAATGACCAACGGACTGGGAAGGCGATTTTGTTTGCCAAGGCTTTGCAAGCGGAACTCAAAACCACCCAAATTATGGCCTATAATAAGGTAATGCAGGCGAAGGACAATCCTTCATCACCTTGACTACTACCGAACACGGCTAACACCATATGAGTCAGCAAACAAGCTGACATAGCCTTCGTTTCGACGATCAAGTGAACTCCGGTTCAAGAAAAGGACAACGAATAAGACAATAACGAACAGGAGGCAGAGGGAGGAGGAGGAGCGGGACGGGTAATCGGTGAACGTTCCTTAACGAGTGCCGATATCTCCTGATATAAACCGATAAGACAACGAGCTCGTGGATCAATGGTTAGAGCGTTGGACGTTTGATAACAAAGGTCGCAAGTTCGAGCCGCAGATGGTGCACCACTTGGGGTTGGGTATGATTGGCTGAGGAGCCACAAGTATTCATTCCAGTCTTCCTTGTCTTTGCCAGCAATACTATCCGCCTAGACTACTGGCCAAATTGCGGCTACCAGCGAGGCTGGAGAGTGAGCCCAAAAGCAGAGCGGAACGAGTGAGTTCTGTTAGTGATCAGTGAACGTTCATCAACGAGTATCCTGATTTTGTCCTCCAATCAGACCATCTAAAAAAACACTAATATTACTCGGAATGCGGAAGGACACCTCTTAAGCACCGTTCCGCCAATTTCTATCGACTTTAGGAACGTCTGTCGCCCTATCCGGAAACCACTGGCAAAACATTAGTGTTATTAAGTTGGTTTGGCAGATTTGCTTAATTTGAGTTGACCCAAACCAACTTAATAATTAAGTCAGCCTAGTAGTCATTCTGGTGGATT
>JAYGXS010000001.1:19353531-19381110 GCA_036362985.1 Ligula intestinalis | reverse complement strand
AGCTTAGCGGTAGAGCATTTGCCTCCGGTAAAGGCTTTCTCTGATGCACGGGTTCAAATCCCGCCAAACGCCTAGAGTTTTTCACACTTGGGTCAACTCAAAACATTAGTGGAACGTTTGCCCAAAAGGCAAGACCAAGCATTTTGATCGCACTTGGCACACAACATCACAACCTGTTTATTCGTTTTGCGAAAGTTTGTCAATATTCAATGTGGTCCTACAGGACCGAGAGTGGGTTTAAGTGTTCGAGAACAAAAAACCAGCGCTATACCTTTTTATGCCGACTATAATCGACCAAGGAACTGTCAGCTTAGTAAGTGATGCCAGAAGGCAGAGGGTCTGGAATTATAGGGCAATTAACACGAAATGGTGAAGGGAACAACCTAACTATCATCCGGTAGAAAATGCGCGTTTATCAGGAGCGACTCCACGATACTAAGGTTTCAGCTCGTCAAGATCATTTCAGTTCCCATTTTTGAAGCTTCCTTAAACGTCCTTGGTCCCCAGAATCCTCTGACCCTCGCTCCAACCTTTAACCTACCCATAAACTTAACCCTAACCGGCGCATTAATCATAAACCTACTTGTCCCAGAATTTGGCCAAAGCCACAGGTATTGTGGGCGGCCATGCAAGTCTGCTTTATCTAGGCTTCTTGCCGGAGAGGATTCCCGGCTGAAAACGAGATCGCTCCAGATGTCAATGTGAATGCCACACGTGATAGACAAAAATTAGATTGATATGCAGGTTTATAGAGGTCTAATCAGAGATCTTCTCTAGCAAGTGATGGCCCACGCTATTAATTTAGTTTCCCCTTGAAACTGGGATTACTTATCCGTCTTCCCGTGGGGCCTTGGTGGGAAAATCCATCCAGCCTTCGAGAGCATTATTGAGAAAGATGCCTACGCAAAGTACAGATCGCAGTAAACAACTGACAGGTGAAGAAGAGTAAGGAGACCAACTTCGCTCCAAACGCCACAAGAACTTTACTGCTACGTAGTCTTTCAAGATACCTGCTTACAATGGACATACCATTCTGCAATAGGGAGGTTCAGAATGAGAAGAGGTGATCACTGCCAAACGATGTCATGGAATCTTTTGATGCCACGTCACCTGGCAGTCTAAACTATTCAATCATTCCTACGAGACAAATATGATAAAAGGGAGGATCGCCTTGGGCACGCTCAAATCCTCCATATCCTAAAGTTTTGTCTCACGACATACTTTACCTTCTACGGAATTATCTACGAGCAGGTGACGGGCACGCCCATGGGTTCGCCAATTTCCGGACTCATTGCCGAGGCGGTTTTACAACGGTTGAAGTCGCTGGTTTTCCGACACCACAGACCGAAATTCTGGACTCGGTGTGTGGACGACATCTTCATCGTAATTGAGCGGGATCAGGTGCCGACATGCAAGGGACGTCTAAACGCCGTCTTCTTGGACATTCAATATGCGATGGAGGAGGAAGAAAACAACCAGCTGACCTTTCCAGAGGTAGCGTAAAAACTAAGGTGTTCAAGAAAGCGACCAACACCATGCAAGTCCTGAACTTCAACAGCAACCACCCGATGAGTCACAAACGCAGATGCGTAATATCGCTTCACCGGCGCCTTGAGACGCATTGCAGCGAAGTGCAAGATAACATTTCTGAATTAAAATATCTTCGACGGGTATTGAGAGCGAATGCTTACCCGCACAATTATGTCAGCCAGTATATGCGCAGAGGAGAGAAAAAACCATATCCGAAAGTTCAGCGAGCTCTTCCGTACGTGAAGAATTTATCGGAAGTAGTTAGCCGCTTGCGCACCCTAGTTGAAGTTGGAGTTGCGCAAAGGCCAGACGCAATCATCAAGCGCCGGGTCACGAGACCGAAGGACCCATTGCCACGGCAAGAAAAGGCTTGGGTCATTTACCGGATCTAGGGCAGTTGTGGGCCAAGTAACTACGACGGAGAAACCGGGATATCACCCCGGACGCGAATGGCCGAGCACACAGCGGCGGTGAGAAAGAGGGATGCTAACTCCTAGGTTGCAGCTCACTCGACGGGACCCAGCTATCTTTTAAATTTTAACGAGGCCGAAATCCTCGCAAGAGGTGACAACCGCGTGAGCCGTGAGCTGCTCGACTCATGGTTCTCAGACCCACAGTCAACCAACAAGCGCTACGATTTTCCATTCCCATACTGCGAACTGAGACATTGCCTGAGCAAGAGAACCAGTCACGTGGTAAGGGCCTAGGCCAGCAACAACTCTGACAACAATGAGCATAATTGTCGCGTAATTATCAAGCCCACGTCCGACACGGACAAAGAAATCGCGGCGATATATGCGTCGAAAGCAAAGTGTCAAGCCATCACCGCACCAATTAAGACCCCAATCGGTGGTTACAGCAACTAATAATTCTAGTACGCATACGGATGACCGCTACGCACTATACATACTGTGCAATCTGTGCATGGATCACCACAATCTGCAAACGCTTCATACTATCGGACGGTTACCTATGAATAAGGATTCTCAACAGAATCCGAAACGTCAGGAAAATAAAATTCTTGTTCCTGTGATCGCACATCCTTCTTCCGAACTGCTTCCTGGAACTCGCATATTTGCTTCTATCGGCAACACCAAGTTTATTGGTCTGACCTTTCGGATTCTCGCTCGAACCCATCATCAGGGGCAATAAGACAGTTATTGCGCTGCTGCAGAAGATTTATCGCTCAGGCGAAAATAAAAGCATCAGTCGAACTCTGAGGGGAGGTGGAATTATAACTCTACTGACGCGCACCACGAAACCCAATTCAGCCGCTCTGTTCCCACAGAAAGAGGAATTGAAGGATGTGAACAGCTAAGTTGATTTTTTGGAAAATGGTGGTTTGTTATGTGGGTTTTGCAGTTGTCCACAATTCGCTTGCAATTCTTGTACGACTATCACTTGGTCTGTACTCCATTTTTTACCAACAGGGTTCGTACTTACTGGACTTGTACTTGTGCTGACAGTCTCCATTCCTAGCTCAGACATCACTATACAGCGAGCTCATCGCATCACGAAAGCTCGCCGTCGGTCGCATTAAATCTGCGGCAGACTGTCAAGCGAACCTGAGTCAGATGGCAGAACCACCAAACAGACCGCCTGGGGCAGCTTTCCTCAGGACCACTCACGCCTTAAAGTCCAAGCGGGGGAACCAGTTCATCTCCGGGTCTTCAGCCGTCCAAAAGTTCAAGATCTTTGGTACCCATCGTAACCAGGCAGATATCGGCCAGCTCTATCAATTTATTTTTGGATTCATTAATAGTTGAAAAAGCAGTTTCTGCCAAACATGTGTTTTCAGCAACTCCTTATTAGGCTACACAGTTGCAGGGATAATGAAAGCTGTACAAAACAATAACATTTTGAATGTGTAGAAAAATCAATAACTGTCTGACTTGGACGCCGATTGGGCACTGTGGACTGTCAGTCTGTGCAAGTAGCGAGATCGGCGCGTTGGGTGAGCGACTGACACCAGTGGGTGGGAGCGAAATGCGATCGCCACCTGGCATCGGTGTGGGCCAAAGAAGTGCAAGGGCTTGTGTCAGCGCCTTCTGACAACACAGCACTGGATTCGCTAGCCGTATAGCCACTACTTCGGCTGTTGCAAGCACCCGCTGGCGTTGGCCCTAGGAAAAGTTAGCTAGTGTTCGGTAAACAACCTCAAAGGCTTGATTAGTATCGACAAGGAGTGCGAGAATAGAGCTCGAGATCGATTTAGTTTCACCTTTGCTAAACCAGATCGGTACGTGTTCACGTACTTTCTTTTCTGGACACCTCGTAGTTCGGCCAATGTATCCTGCTCCACAGGAGCAAGTGGAGGATAAGATGCACTTCTGTGGCCGACACCTAAATATTCGAGAAGTTCCACGAAGACATTACAGCATGGGAAACGAAAAATTAATTTGTAGCACGCCGTAGGCCAGGCTGCTCCAGAAAGCTAATCAAACGCCGTTGGCAGGAACCGCCAGAACTCCGATAAATAAAGTACAGTTGATGAGCTAGAGGATCCGCTGTTCCTGCAGGCCTATGTAGGATATTCCGAAAGAAAACCTAAACGGTACAATACATGAAGGTTCACAGTTTGTTCCCCTAAATATAAATGAAATCTAGTCCAGAGATTAGCAGCTAGAGTACGACGGATCTGCTCTCCTGAAACTGTCGAAACAGAACTCCAACAGCTGCAGAACACGCTTCTTGAAAATGGATACCCAGAAAGGTTCCTCCTCAGGAATATTGGCAAATGCGCCAAAAAGCCTGCTACCTTAAACACAGAAATGAAAGACGTGTTCATAAGAAAACCTTCTTTAGGTAATGCAAGAAGGGAGCTGGTAAGACGACGCCTGAAGACTGCGACGACAAGCGTTTTCTTCGCAGCAAACTTACGCGTTTCTTCACGAACCCTCTCCTCCTACGATTGGGACTTAAAGACCGACTCTTGTTGAATGCCACATCCATATGCATTTATTCGTTCAAATACTCCCGTGGAGCAGGATAAACAGGCCGAACAACGAGGCGCCTGGAAAAGAGGGTACGTGAGCACATACCGGCCTGGTTAAGTAGAGGGGAAACTAGATCAATCTCGAGTTCTATTCTTGCACTCCTTGTCAATACGAGTCATCGAGTCGATACTAATAAAGCATTTCAGGTTGTCTACCAGACACCAGCTAATTTTCCAAAGGGCCTACGCCAAAGGGTGCTTGCAACAGCCGAAGCAGTAGCTATACGGCTAGAGAATCCGGTGCTGTGTTGTCAGAAGAAACTGACAGAAGCCCTTGCACTTCCGTGGCCGACCCCGACGCCAGGTGACGATCGCACTTTGCCCCCACACCCCAGTGACAGTCGTTCGCTGTGCGCAAATAGCAGCAATTATCCCCCCATGCATCTGCCCTCTGATCAACCCCACAACATAACCCAAGTACCCCCCCCCCACTACCCCTCCTCCCCTCCCCGGACGCACAAACCTCTACACGCCGACCTCGCCATGCGGGCGACGCGTAAATGATGAATTGTAATTAGACTACACTATTTAACCCTGTCCATCTGTATAGTTTTAATCACCCTGCAAATGTTCTGGCCTGACGATGATTTGCTGAAAACATATGTTTGCCAATCTTGGCTTCTCAATCTCATTTAAGTTACAGTATCCAACCGGCAATTATTTTCATATTTCGGTTGAAATGTCATGTTCTCTGTTACCGACTGTGTATCCTGTGGTCCATCCATCGACCTTTATGGCTGATGTCGGAGCGCAAAACGCCAGATTTTCACCCGGGTTGTAGGATTTTCTACCGGGTATTTTCCGATGAACCCGGAACCTTGCCCAGAAAACCACAAACTAGACTCAGATGAGTCAACTCGCTAAGGTTAAGCGAGTTTTTTTTACCGTCTCAAAATGTGGACATAAATTAAACATATTTCTGCAAGGAAATGTGCAGTACCGTCCGTTTCGATGTAAAGGCTCGATATCAGAACCCTTTTCCAAAAGCCACATCAGCCGAATTCGCGCGACCTCGGCGACACGACCTGCTCGTTGGTCACGGCACGAAAATACAGTTACAATGCTACTAAATGCAATTTTATTTATATTGCTAAGATACGTGATTACAAAGATATTTATGAATCAAATGATGACATTTGGACGATAACAAAACCTAAACTTGGGAGCGATTTGCCAAAAAGGGATAAAATAAATTACATTCGAAGGTTTAGGGGGATATATTATGGATGATGCTGGAAACCATTGACTACCTCTGTGATGTGATTAGGGATACGAACTACCGGATAGGTATACCCGTGAAAACCCTAAAAGAACTACTTACGAGATGCACGCAAAATGTGCAATTTCTCTGCAATGGTCGATTTTACAGACAGATAGGTGGTGTGGCAATGGGCTCACCACTTGGCCCGTTTCTCGCAAATGTCTTTATGGGCAAGATCGAGAAAACGTGTCTAAGGGACACTATCCATGACCTTGCGTTTTACGGTCGATATGCTGATGCCATCTTCTGCTTGACCGACTATAACGCGGACACTGACGCTCTGGTCGAAGAGTTTAACAACGCGCACCCATCTATCAAATTTACTGCAAAGACAGAGGAAAACGATGAAATTTCGTTTCTTTATGTCCTTGTGCGAAGGCAAGATGATGGATCGATCCTGCGTAGAGTTTTTCGAAAGAAAAACCTGGATGGAACAATACACCAACTTTCACAGTTTTGTCCCCCTAAATATAAAACGAAATCTAGTTCAGGGCATAGCAGCTAGAGTACGAAAGATGTGTTCTCCCGAAACTGTGGAAGCAGAGCTCCAACAGCTGCAGCAGATACTTATCGAAAATGGATACCCGGAGAGGTTCATCCTCAGGAATATTGGCGAGCGAGCCAAAAAGCCTGATACCTTAGCAGCAGAAAAGAAAGACGTTTTCATTAGACTGCCTTTCTCAGGTGATGCAGCAAGCGAGCTGGTCAGACGACGTCTAAGAACCGCAATCGTTAGCACTTTCCCCGCGGCGAACTTACGGGTGTTCTTCACGAACTCTCCCCTCCTACGATTAGGAGTAAAACACCGACTCCCGTTGAAGGCCACATCTATGTGTATTTACTCCTTCACTTGCTCCTGTAGAGCAAGATACATAGGCCAAACAACGAGGCGCCTGGAAAAGAGGGTACGTGAGCATATACCGGCCTGGTTAAGTAAAGGTAAAACTAGATCGATTTCGAGTTCTATTCTCGCACATCTCGTCGATGCGAATCATCGAGTCGATACTAACAAAGCCTTTCAGGTTGTCTACCGGACACCAGCCAAATTTTCCAAGGGCCTACGCCAACGGGTGCTTGCAGCAGCTGAAGCTTATATGAAAGCCGATACGGCAAGCGAATCCAGTGCCGTGTTGTCAGAAGACGCTAACACAAGCAATTTTACTTCTATGGCCGACCCCGACGCTTCGTACAAATGACAGTACTTCTCACTCCATGTACCTGACCCCTGACTAATACCCACAACCTAACCCAATTTCCTTCTCTCCCCAGCACGCCATGCGGGCGGCATGAAAACGATGAGTTGTAATCAAAGTACACTTATGAACTCTTTCCAACCGTGCAAATGTACTGGGGAGTTGCTGAAAACATACGTTCACCAAATCGACTTTTCAAATCAAGTTGTTGTTTCCAGAAACCTGCTCACTTGTCTTTTTCCACCTACCTATCAGGGCATAACAGTTTGGTTGGGAGATAGGGACTATTTAAATAACTATGCAAGGAGAGGTTGACAACCACTGCGCCTGTTAAGACCCCCGCGGAAAAATAGGGGAAGGGGTGGCCGTATAAATCGAATGATCCAAGGGGAAAAAATTAATGACAGACCAAGACCGCACAAGGCCATCTCGTGAGCATAAAAATCACCAGATTTCATAGATAACTTGCTTAAGATACACGAAAATTAGACTCTGTGATCTAGATCGATACACGTCTTCTAACAAAAAATGACTCGAGTCCAAAAGGGGATATCGGTAGACATTTCCTTAAAAAGGGGACTGTTGATCCAAACAAATTGTTAAAATAGTTAGGAAATATCAATGGTCCTGACTGTTACTCACCGGAAAGTCGACCAAATACCGGTAGAGTAGTTCTGACGCCACGGAGTCTATGCTGCCTCCATTCATCCGGTAGGTTTTGCTCTGACCATCCGGCGAGCGGACCACCTGGACCACGTAGACGGTCTCCTCAGTGAAGACACGCTGCAGGCCTCCCAGAATGAGACCAAGTATGTGCAAAACCAGCTGAGTATCCGCGAATGTGAGCACAAAACTGACGAGATTTGAGTAGGCCAGTAGGGATGCAGCCTGACTTGATCGACTGGAGCTCAAATCATCCAGCCCAAAGAGATCAGTCGGGTCGGGTAGTCGCGCCGCACGTTGGCTACTGCTAGCGGAATTCATCCAGCGAGCCACAAACACCACCCAGAATGCACAAGTGGCCCCAAAACTGAGAAAATTCACGGAAACAGTCACCGCAAATGGCCTCTCAATAGGGTAGGGATGGAGGGAGGAGGGATTCACCGCTCTGACATTTGCGTTATAACAACCTGCCCGCAGTTTGCGATTGAGAATGGCTGACACAGATAGCGGACGAATGCCGAGCCGACGATAGACCAACACAACCGGTAGTACATAGAGTTTCCACGTGGTGAGACAGAGAATTATAAGTTTGACGCCCAAGCTGAGGAGGTCAGCCTCACAGCGGGTGTTGCAGGTTATTCCGCCTGAATCTAAATTGCCTCCTCTACCCTCCAAGAAGGCCGGATCATCCAGAGAAAGTGCTGAACTCGAGGACACAAAGTCCTCCGCCGCCGGGGAGTTCTGGGACTGCGAAGTGAAGGAGAGAACAACGGGTAAGATGAGCATTCCAATTGGTGAGAAAAAGCAGCTTATGCCGACTATGCACATAAAGGAAAGACAGATGAGACCACAGCATCCGGATTCCACTGTTTTGTAGAGCTGCCCACCACTGCAAGCAGGTGTAGCGGACGCTTGTTCCGTGTCCGACCACTGTTCTTCCGCTCTTGCAGCCGCCAGATTGCATCCAAATAAACCGTTTACGGGTTTTCGGCTACGCAGGGGACGCTCCGAATAGGCTCCGCAAGGTGACGAATTCTGCTGTCTCTTCTTAAGGGTGGGCAGGGAGTTGGCGTGTCTCGAAGCCATGGAATTCCAGCTGCGGTTAGGGTCGCAGGTAGCCGCGGCACATTCACAGTTACCCCTCTCAGCCGACGACTGGCTCTTGCCACTTCTACGCAAATATTCTGACCTCCGGGTGCCCCAACTGCTCCGCTTTTGGCGACGATTCAGAGAGTCGTCCTCTGACAGGCAGTGTGATAAGCCGCCAGAAGAGGGCTTGTGCGACCTGCCCCGTCCCCCCCGACGGAAGAAGCTGCCGCCGCCGCCGCCGCCTTCTTCGTCGTCGTCCTCCTCCTCCGCCTCAGCGCGACGCTTCTTGCTGCGGGAAGACCGGCCCGATGTGTGCTTCTTACGCTGGTGATGATGATGCTGGTGCTGGTGCTTCCTGTTTGAGGTCGGGGAGGACGGAAGGTTATTGTCCATACTCGTGACTGAACCCCCGCCCCCGAGGAGAATATCACTGTTGCAGTCACACATGGTGGCTGCGCCATCGCATAGGGTCTCAGCATCAGCAGTGTGTTGGCCGGAGGGACACTTGAAGCTAGCCGAGCCTCCCATAGCCTCCTCTTGGTTTTGGACTTGGTAGCCATCCGCACAGCTCAATGTGCTGCTGCTCTCATTCTCAAAGGGATAATTCCGACCGGCCGGAGCCACAGTAAAGTTGTGTGAGTTGCCTTGGTGCATGGCGTGGTAGCCGCTGCTCGGAGGGACAAAACAGCCATTCTTTGGCCAGTAGTTTGAGGCCTGATCTGGTGTACGGTTGATGACAGTCACCTAGATTAGAAGGAGGGTGATGGAGCTATCTTTTCAAGCAATCCGCACTTACCTCTGAGCCAGGATAAGTCACATCGTCTAACTGGTCGGAGACAGGAGTCTGCACATCTGGTGAGAAGGGGACAGAACCACCCTCGGGGGAGACGTAACTCATTGTGGGCCCTTCACCCTGGGCGGGGAAGTAGGTCTGAGGAAACATTGTCCGATGTTACTTACCAAACAGGCCAGAAATGTCAGCGAAGACAAAGACAAAGCTGAATCTGTTCAAAATATGTGAAGCAAAAACAAAAAACGTAATTTTATAAATCTGACGAAATAAGATACTTGTTGAAAAAGGAACACAGCACTCTAAGACACCGCGGCAAATTTGCGATGAAAGTATCCACGACGTAGTTGGAAACGGCAGTTGTGGTTCGTCCACTGTTGCTACCACAAAAAGTGATGATAAAAGACTAAAGCCAAAGGGCATATTTGTGGCAACAGTAAAGCCATTGCCTAAGTGGCAAATTTAAATTTTATTTTAGTTCAGTTCGCTCGAGAACATCGGTGTGGAGCGTCAAGTAGGGCTACAATTTTGATTCAATGCAGTTGACGGCTACAATGCGTTAAGCTGCAGTCGTGGTATGCTCACTCTTGACAAATCAACTGAAGATGACAGGGATAGTAAATCAGACGTAGATTCAAATAAGAAGTCTAATCTTACTCGACTTGACATGTGTTCCTGGGCTGAATGACTTTAAAGACCACTAATTGGAGATCCGACAACGCAAACACCAATACCCAACCCCTGATAAGCATAGAATGAGTTATGATGGAAGCATAATACTTTTATTTTCACGTGCGCATTACGTCGAAATGTAAAGCTGTAACCAAACACGGTAATTTTTATGCAGTTACTCCTCAAATTGTGCAGCTAATGGTGCTGGGAAAGCGGACGAGAATCTGTCTGATCCCCATTTCTTAATTTTGTTAACGAAACTTCGGTTCAAGTAATTTGTGTGAGTTAGTGGTTTGCATTTATCAGACAGAGAGAAAGGAAGAAGTTGGATTGCTCAAACATCCCCACCCTACATGTTGTGGATGGTTATCACGGGTGTGCGCTTGACAGATTTTTAGATTGGGGCACAAAAGTCCTATAAAAAAGTCAGAATATTCGAATAAGTCTAACACTTGTTTCTTAAAAATCGGGACAAGGTCATAGTTCGCGTTTCACAGTACTCAGTTGTACGTGTATCAACTAGCATCAGCGCTGGGTTAGTCGGCTGTAAGGGTCAGGCTGTCAGAAACCACATCCTACAATCGTCGGCAAGATTTTTAACACTGGTAGTCTATATGACGTGTAATTTACGAGGACTCAAGCCTCTAATTCGGGCTTGACTTCGCCATATGTACATAGTTATTCCACAGTAGCTGATGGAATTCGGCCTGAAAATCTATATCAAATTTCGGCCTATACATGTAGATCCCGGAATATACTGATCAACTACATGGCTACCCGAGATTGACTGTGCTGACTTGAAAAAGACACGGATACTCTAAAAAACGGCCAAAACAGTGTCCGAACAATGCGCCTGAAAGCTTCCTACCGCATGACGTAAACAAGCAGAACAGGCAATTTGGTTTATAAACGAATTAAAACTTTTCATATAAGAACCATGTTTGAGATGTTACAAAGGTTCAAGGTATCAGTGTTATTCATCTCATTTGACATACATATGCAAAAGGCCTTGTGGAAAATACACACGGCAGCGCAAAATTAACGGTATATAAGCACTATAGTGCTGAGTGAAAATTTGGTACCGCTGAAAATTCAGAGCTCAACTTTTCAAAAACAATTGCGCAAAAAAGCACCATCTGGAACGGTTCTTCAAGAAAATGTGACCGGTCCACAGAGCCAGACACAAGAAAGCTAACGAGACCAAATTATGCAGCAATAAATTTTACAAAATATCACTAACTGACTACTCGGCTCGGAGTGGAAGTCCCCCAAAATCCCGTTTAACATTTCGCCACAAAGTGATGCACCGGAAAGATGTAAGATATCAGTCTATCGGCCACATATGGGCCTGTGACGGTTCGACTACACTGGACTAATGGGCGGCATGGTAGGGAAAAGTTTGAATTCAAAGTCATAACTGGACTTTTATGTTGTCCAAGCTGGCGATGACGCTAATCGTTTCAGTACATATCGTGGTTGGATAGGAAGGTAGCGGTAAGGTGTCTTTTAAAATAGACCTTGCTTTCTGTAACATGAACAAACATAATAAGTTAAATATAGTGGCGACTAAAAAACAAATAGCAAATAATTTCAGCGCATGGCATAGGACACAGTAAAATCCGACATTGCTTAAATGGTCCGGGTAATTTCAACGCGCACAACTCCGCCTAGTGAAATAAAGCAGAAATAAGATGGGTCAGGTGTCAACCATTCACTAATACCGAATGATGGAAATGGCTGCCGAAAGTAAACCTTCTTTCCTACTCGTAGACGGTTAAAATATCCAACCGAGAAGCTATTTCATATATTGCATAAAATGCTTTTTGAACGAATGCTGCTAATTTATTAAGTCAACACGCCTCTACAGGGGCAGAATAATTAAGAAATAAATTCAATGCAATGCAATTCAATCTGTTCGTTGAGCAAACTTCATCATACTCTATGTTTGCAAACTTAAATTAAAAATAATGTATTATGACCACAGTACAGAAAAAAGTGAGTGATTGAATTTGAATCCCGAAGAATGCAAACCGAATGAAATATAAAGCCTTCAAAGCTTATTATAGTGCCTTACAAACGCCGCAGTATCAAATTTTTCAATATCAGCGTGGTAACACAGCGACCTTGACAAAATCTTCAAGGCCACATTTATAATCCGCGGAAAACAGAACTAAACGCATTTTGATAAGGTCAAACTCACCATTCCAGAAAAGTAGATTGTAAAAATATGCGATCTATTAGAATTATTTGAATACTTAGAGGCCAGGCAATTACGTCACCGACACCAAAATTTTTTGAAAATTGCTTGTCAGAACAATCCGAATAATCCTCCGCAATCAACTAGAGACCAATAAGCCTTACTTCAATATGTCGCAAGACCATGGAGCGAATCATCAAAATAGACTTGATGCAATTCTTAGAGTGTCGCTGAATTCTTTTTGACAAACAGCACGGATTCCACAGAGGACGGTCCTACTTGACAAATCTGCTCTACTGTCTAGAACACTAGACCAGTGCTCTCGATCAAGGAAACACGGTGCACGCAGTCTTCGTACATTTCAAAAAGGCGTTTGACACTGTGCCTCATCAACTAATTCTATACATACCTAGACGTATAGGGGTAACAGACAACATTTTCCGATGAATCAAAAACTCTCTGACTGGTCGTACTCAAACCGTATATATTGGGGATCAGCGATCGGCGTAGGTGGTGGGTGACACTGGGGTCACCCAGGTTTCCGTTCTGGGCCCTATCCTATTCCTTATGTATATCGATGGTTGCATAAGTGGACTAGACTGTGAAACTGCAATTTTCGCCGCCGCTTTGAAACTCTGGAAGGTCATTCGTAGCGAAGACGACGAAGCAAATCTGCAGGCAGATTTGCACCGACTCGAGCAATGGTCAAACAAGTGGCTCATGCCATTTTACGTCGCTAAATGCATCATTATGCGCTTTGGTAGTATTTAGTCATCGTATCGGAGGGTTTACATGCTAAATAACACACCACTGCCGGAAGAAGAGACCCAGAAGTATCTGTGGGTGTGGTTCACTCCCATCACTCCACTGCCTGACGGTGGCCAAATCCGCAATGTCGAGCTTGTATCCAATCATGGCACGTTTTTGCGACCCCAACTGGAATTTGCCATCCAAGCCTGGAAACCTTGGACAGTCAAAGACAAAAAAACCTTGAAAGGGTACAACGACGGGCAACTAAGTTAGTGCAAGGCCAAGCGTACCTTCCTTATGAGACATGGCTGACCAATCTCGACTTATTTCCTCTGGATTACAGACAGCTGCGCGGTGACCTACTACAGGCATTTCGCATGCTGCGGGGTCAGAACTGTTGCCTAGCATTCAACGATTTCTTCAACCTGGCCACTACTGCTAGATTGCGTGGAGACCCTCTCAAGCTACGTGTGGCTGGGACAAGATTGAACCCGTGAAAATTCGTCTTCTCTAAGAGGGTAATCCAGGCATGGAATGCTCTACCCGCATACATTGTCATGTCCCCATTTGTGGACACATTTTAGGTGCAGTTGGATCAGCATCGAAAAAGACCTTTTCTGGAATGATGTGAGACTATTTACATTATCATCCGTCAGCAAGTAAGATTAACCCTAGACACTCTGGCAGTAATTACCTTTCTAAAAAGCATACTGCTCACTACTTTGCAGTTATATGTTTAATTAGAATAAAGATTGACCGTGAATCTCGTAGGAGGGGCCTATTTCCGACACTCGGCAATGTTCTCGTGACCACCGCAATCTTCTCCTCATGTGACCATAAGAATATTGAAAAACCGCGATGGCCTCCTCCTGACATGATCCAAACACTTCCAGCAGCCGGACATCCGATTATCATATTCCCTTCGCCTTCTCACCCCCCACGGGTGACGGTTTTTCTCCTAAAATCCCACAAATGGCATTCAAATCTAGACTTATGAAAGATGCCTAAGGAGTTTTGTTACCGTCTGCCCCCCTACCACAGTTCCATTACTGGCAACGCCACATGTTCTGCATCATAGCTATGTACAAAGAGGGAGCTCAAAGATATTTACCTATATTTCCCTAATAAAACTGAACTGAACCTTTTGCTAAAATGTCAGTAGGTTCAGTAAAAGTTCTTAAGACATCCTGCATGGCTAGCCAGCTCAACGTGTCAGAATGGAATTAAATTTACGCTTCGCTATGGCACCTAGCAGACCAGTACTGAAGCCGTATCTTTGCCCTCGTGTGATTGGATACTATTGCGGTCCCCGAGATCTACACAATTTGGTCAAATGTATTGCTAATGAATCTGTGATTAACTTACCTCCAAGCCTGCAGCTGCGAAATCGAGTGCACTCCTATAAAATGGCGAGTGAAGGTTGGGCTGTAATCCATGCAAGTCAAGGAAAAAATTAAATGCGGTGAACCATGTCTTAACGTTCCGTTTAGAGTCTATAGGCCCTTTATGACTGTAATTCAAGCTTGTTGGCCCCTTAATGATGGTTGAACACTTCGGACGTCCAGGTGTTCAACTATATTTGCCCATTTCAATGTTTCTCTCTACTCCCGGCGGGAGCTTCATAGATCAGTTTGCCGGTGCGCTGACATGTTTTCGAATGCCACCAAGGCCGCAGAGTTTTCACAATTCGGTCAAAGGAAGTATTAAAAGCTACTAACCCCCGCTATCAAAAAACTGTGCTTGGTAGTCATCTGATGGATTCTAGATTGACGTTTTAGGAAATCTTGCTTGGTCAATGAGCTTCTGCATCAAAATTGGTGGCTTCCATACTTTACAGTGGGCCGAGCAATTAAATTGACCCCATTATGATTAAGCTCATGGCTACCATCGAGAGCTTCGTAGCTCAGGTGACTGAACTTAAGCCTTAACCCTGCTAGTGTGCCTCTAAATCACGCCGAAGCCGCCGAAATTTTCACGAAAGGGTCAAAGTATATTTTTAAATCTGTCGAATACCGACAGTAATCTATTGGTAAGTTATCACTTTTATGATGGAGTTAAATTTTCCTGCCATTATATTTATATCTTGCTATGTATCAATCTACGCGATAAAATGAAAATTATTCACTTCGGTAAACTCATGGAAAGTTTATTTGGGCAGCGGTTCTTCGTGGAGCCAGCAAATCGTAAAGGTTCACTACGAGGTTTCTTTCGGAAATCGTGGCTAAAGCTTTAATGCTTGAGTAAAGAATAGGTGATGCGTGCTTTATGCGTGGAAAGTGAACAATAGGTAAGAAATTAAAGCCATTCCTAATTGCTTTTTGATCTAAACATACATGTTAAAATTATCAGGAGAGAGTAAAATGGACCAACATAAATTCCTATTGGTTCAGTAATGGACGCCTTTTGCCCAATAAGCATATAAGACGACCCCAATTTGTTTAAATAATGAAGGAAATGGTAGGATAGGCCGAATTTCGATATGTTGAAGATGTAAAAGTAATGGTTTATGATCCATATGATCCTCAAACGGCCTCCCTATAGATCCCTGCCGTTTGTTTTGATGCATGTTCTGTGTGATTCCCATGACTCGATTTTGAAAGCAGCTTCCTTCCCAATCAACATTACAGCAATAATTGCTAACATTCCGAATTGATTAAACAGCAATTTTTGACCAGATCCAATTTAAACTGTTCAAGATAGCAGATAGCCGATGAGGCCCACTTCGCTGAAAATCCTTCCCTAAATGTTGCAAAACTCTTTTTGCGTACATTAAAAGCGCAGAGGAAAACGCAACACCCCATACATCAAGACGCCTTAGGAAACCCCATAACTGACGCTAAGTTGACCACCGATAGCGTCAATGCGTTCCTGTTCAAAAAGTTTCCTAAAAGCTCGTTCGCTTCACCTCTGGCTATCCGGGTTTGGACGGGTTCCATCCTCGAAACCATAAGTTTTACCCTCTGGGACGTGACTGTAGCCATTCGTCGTTATCATCAATCTTATAGTCCAGGACCAGATGGCGTCCCAAATAGCCTTCTTAAAGCAGAAGTGAATGATATCTTTCTGCCTATTCTTTGTAAGATATTTACTGTTTAAACTTTTGAATGGTCAAACCTTTAATCCCCTTAGTACAATAAGGCAGCTTGAGCACTCTCGACGCGCCAGTCATCGAGACTTATTTTTATTTCTTCCTATGGCACGTACAGTTAAGTACCGGCAATTCTTTTCAGTAAACGCCATATCAATCTGGAATAAGCTGCCCAAAAGTATTAAAACCCAGCAAAACTACCCTATGTTTAAGAGAGCTATAACTAGTTTTCTACATTCAGGGCAACTTTCACGAATTTTGGGTGCTGACTCGGTGGAATCTCTCTTTCACTCTGATGGCGTTCGTGGACTTTGAACCCCGCCAGGCTTCATGCTGAAGATAATGCTGCTGAAGCAGCAGCCCGCAGTCTGCTAACCCTTCAGCCGATAGCGCGCAACTTTTGCCGACAACCATTGAAGGAAGACTGAGAACACTGTGTTCTTGTGCCAACCCTCTCCGTCTGGAACTAATGTTTTTAAATGATATGAAACAGTTCTCCTGCTGATGAGTCAACTCAGCTTACAACTGTACATTTATTCCATTTGTATCATACCTTTGAAGGCAGGTTTTTTCACTTCGAACAAACTCCCTATCTCGCCCAGTATTGACAAAACAAACAACCTGAAACAAAACCAATACTGGCCGCAACATAGGGAGTTTGTTTTAGGTTTTTTCCGGTCTTCGAGGTGTTGGAAGGCGCCCAAGAGGTGCATTACCAACTCTTTACAATTGCCTGTAAACTGGTAGAATAAACATATTATATTATTATCTTGCTCTTGACAGCGAAACCTTTCCTTCGTTGTGGAAGGAATCGCACATAATGCTTTTTCGCAAGCATGGCCGATCGACTTCATTCGACAAACTTAGGCCAATAAATACACTTCCCGCAGCCTCGAAGAATTTTGAGACCTTGATCAAAGAAAGGATGATGCGTCACTTGACAGAGAACAACCTGCTCAGTACAGCTCAATATGGCTTTCTCGAGAAACGATCTTGGGACACCTGCCAGCTTTCTTTCTTTGATTATGTGCTACAATCTAGAGACAACGGTCTTGCCCTTTATACCGCCTATTTTAATTTTAGTAAGGCCTTTGATCGGGTCGATAATACCCTCCTCCTTCGGCATAGGTAGCAAGCCTCTTAACTTAATATCTTCCTATTTGGATGCTCGCACACAACGAGTTAAAATTTCCAATGTTATCATCAACCCCACGCATATGAGGAGTGGAGTTATACAGGGTAGTGTACTGGGTCCGCTCCTATTTTGCCTGTTTGTCAACGACGCTTCAGATTAATTTCAGTATGGTAGATCTTTCATGTACGCTGATGCTTTAAGTAGCTTATCGATATAAACCAGCAGATCGCAACATCGTGCTCGAGCTGATAAAAGAGCACCTTCAGGCCTTCATCCAGTGGTGTTGCACGTGGCGCCTCACCCTTTCATGACACAAATTTTCCGTTATGGTGGTTGGCGACGATCATCAACCGGAATTGAGCATTGATGGCCACAAACTAAATGTCCCAGTTGTTATTAAGGATTTGGGCATATCCTACTCGAAAAGTCTCAATTTTTCAGAGCACTGTGCCCTGATAGTCTCGAAAGCATGCCGAACCACCGGATTTATCCTTGGAAATTTTAAGACCATAAAGGTTAGAACTAGCCTTAATAACATGTACATGAGACCTAGTCTTGAATACTGCTCGCCCCTATTCAGTCTCTTGCGCACTAGTGAACGGAAGAAAATAGAATCGATGCAGCACTTCTTCGCTAGAAGAGTTTTCACTACAGAACACCGAAACTTAGCCTACCAACAAAGGTGTGAACTTATAAAGCTGGATCCCTGTGGCTTCGTAGATTGCAGAAGGGTCTATTTTTACTGTTTAAACTTTCGAATGGTCAAACCTTTAATCCTCTCAGTACAATAAAGCAGCTCGAGCACTCTCGGTGCGTCAGTCATCGAGATGTGTTTCGATTTCTTCCTATAGCATGCACAGTTAAGTACCGGCAATTCTTTTCAGTAAACGCCATATTAATGTGGAATAAGCTGCCCAAAGGGATTAAAACCCAGCAAAGCTACCTTATGGTTAAGAGAGCTATAACTAGTTTTCGACATTCAGGACAACTTTCACGAATTTTGGGTGCTGACTCGTTAGAATCTCTCTTTCACTCTGATGGCGTTCGTGGACTTTGAACCCCGCCAGGCTTTATGCTGAAGATAATGCTGCTGAAGCAGCAGCCCGCAGTCTGCTAGACCTTCAGCCGATAGCACGCAACTTTTGCCGACAACCATTGAAGGAAGACTGAGAACACTGTATTCTTGTGCTAACCCTCACCGTCTCGAACTGATGTCCTTAAACGTTATGCAACATTTATCCTGCTGATGTGTCAACTCAGCTTACAACTGTACATATATTCCGTTTGTATCATACGTTTAAAGTCAGGATTTTTCACTTTAAACAAACTACCTATCTCGCCCAGTATTGACAAAACACAAGACCTGAAACAAAACCAATACTGGCTCCAACATAGGGTTTTTTTTAGTTTTCGAGGTTTCGGAAGGCGCCCAAGAGGTGCATTACCAACTCTTTACAATTGCCTGTAAACTGGCATCATAAACATCTTATTATTATAACTAGTCAAATGAATAGCTAATAACCCAAAAAGATTCTTTTTCTGTGAATAAGGCCAAACGCAATCGAGATCCAATCACTTGTCTGAAAGATAACCAGGGAAACAAGTGTACGGATAACTCAGAAAAAGACGAACCTCTTGTCCAATTTCTTTATGTCTGTGTATACCGAGGAGCCGTCTTTTGATGAGAATGTACAGCAATATATGGTCCCAGCGGCGCATACAATTAGCACGGTATCGTTCGCAACAGACAGAGTAAGAAAAGCCTTGAGACAGTTAAAGCCCACTAAATCGCCTGGTCCGGATGGATTATCAGCGAAACTTTGAAATGAACTCGCAGAACAACTGGCCTCTCCACTTTCCAAGATCTTTGAAAGTTCAATGGAAAAGGGGCCCTGCCTACTGACTGGAAGCTGGCCAACATAACACCTAATTATAAAGGAGGAGAGAGAACTTCACCTAATCGCTTTAGCCCAGTTAGTCTCACAAGCATTTATAAATGTATGTATATTTAAGGGTTACAGGCAAGAAGGGCCCTTGAGGACCCTATTAATGCAACGCAAACATGGTTGTTCGTACAGTTGATGTGCAGTCGAGGGGAGCAGATATGATATCATGACAGAATTTCGAGTGCATTTTCACGGAAAAGAAAGAAAACGGTCTTAAGCCAGAAAATTTGTTCACAGTGCTGGCAGTAGGAAATCATGTTGTAAAAGTCACCTTTTGTCAAATAAAATTACATCGAATCATCTTTGAAATTCCGCAATTGTGTCAGTGGAAACCGTCTCGCTTGGTAGAAAGTTCCAAGGCCGGACAACGCGATGACTAAAGAAATATTTTCGGAGGTCTAATCGGGTGCGTTCGTTTGTGACCTTGTAAGGATGACCACGCAGGTGAGTATTGGTGGCTAATTGGAAGAAATCTTCCAATTTTAGGGAGGAAATGTGGTCCCGGATTATCTGGAATGTCCAGAGCAGGTTGCACTGAACAATCCTGTAAGACAAAGGAAAAAGGCCAAGTTTGATAAATCTCTCCTGATATGGTAAGTCCCTGAGATAATCGACCATCTTTGTCGCCCTGCGTTGCACTTGTTCAAGAAGCTCCATATCATTCTTCAACCACGGTGTCCAAACTGGCATTCTATATTCAAGATGTGGTCTCACAAAGGCGCCAAATGTTTTGTCGAAGAGTTCAGGTGGAAAGGTTTTGAACGCTCATTTATTGCAAACTAATGGAGAAACTAATCAAAACGCAACTAATTAGACATATTGAGGAGAACAACTTGCTAAGAGCAGCACAACACGGATTCAGAAGTGGCCACTCTTGTCTCACAAACCTGCTAACCTCCATTGAAAGCTGGACAAAATCTCTGGAAATGGGTTCGTTGGTCGATGCGGTCTACATTGACTTCAGCAAGGCATTTGACAAGGTTCCACACAGACGACTAATATCAAAGCTGCATCAAATTGGTGTGACTGGAAATCTACTCAAATGGTTAGCCGACTTCCTTACAGGCAGGCGTCAGTGTGTTTGTATTGGAGACACCAAAAAAGAATGGAAAACCGTAACCAGTGGGGTTCCGCAGGAAAGCATTCTGGGTCCCATTCTATTTCTGGTATATGCGAACGACTGCCTTGACTGCCTCACCTGTGAGAAAGTCCTGTTTGCAGACGATCTAAAGATCTGGAAGTCCATTGAAAGCTTAGAGGATGGACAGACCTTACAAAATGGCTTGGATAGCTTGCAAAAGTGGTGTGAAAAATGGCTACTGCAGCTGAATTTCAACAAATGCCAAGTAATCCGTTTACGGTCTAGTCGCAGAAAGGTGATACCATTCGAGTATGACTACTCGATCGAAGGTCATCAACTCGAGCTAGTGAACTAACTACGGGATCTAGGTGTACGCATGACGCCCAAACTCAAACTGTCAACTCACTGTGCTAAAACCGCAAGGAAGGCTATGGGCATCCTCGGAGCGAACAGAAGGTCCTTCCTCTATTTTAAAGAGGATCTTTTTGGGCGAGTATTCGGAACATTTGTTCGGCCGATGTTAGAGTACTGTGTCCAGGCGTGGTGCCCTTGGCTGAAGAAAGATTACGCAATGCTCGAGAAAGTGCAAATAAGGGCGACCAAGCTAGTCAGCAGCTTAGGAGGTCTCCATATGAAGGTCGTCTAGATAGGCTCAATCTTTTTTCTCTCTATTATAGGCAATACAGAGGAGATATGATCATGGTGTTTAAAATCCTCAGGGGAGTAGACTGTTCTCTTCAAATGACTGACTTCTTTGAATTTGTACAAACAATACATCTACGCGGTCATCCGTACAAACCGAAGAAACACCACGCCAAACTAGAAGTGCGGGACCACTTCTTCTCCCAGCGGGTCACTGAAGAATGGAATAAACTTCTTTCCTCGGTTGTTCTTGCTGATAGCGTCGACGCATTCAAAAGTAGGCTTCATCTTACTTTGCTTGCTGGTCATACATTTGGAAGACAACAACAATTTATATAGGGTATACATGACTTTGAACAATATGCATGACAGCATCTATCTGTAAATATACCAGACAATAAACCAGCCATGTTCTTGAAAGAATTGGCAAGCGAACTCTCAGAGCCCCTAGCACTTATCTTTCGTTCTTCATTTGAACTAGGAAAACTGCCATTTGAATGCAAAATGGCAAATATTTACCCGATATACAAGGGCGGAGCCCGAACGAAGGTCAACAATTACCGGCCCGTCAGCCTAATTTGCATTTGCTGTAAGGTGATGGAAACGATAATAAAGTAGACGACAATGGAGTTCTTGGACGAGAACAACCTACTGTCAGGGCTCCAACACGGCTTCAGAAAGAACAATTCTTGCCTTTCCAGCCTTCTACTCTCCAATGAGCAGTGGACTCGCCCACTAGATGAAGATGGTAAGGTTGACGTCATCTATACGGACTTCAAGAAGGCATTCGACAGCGTCCCACATAAGCGTCTAATGTATAAATTGTCAGAAATTGGCATCAGAGGAAACCTGCTGGCATGGATCACAGATTTTCTCACAGGGCGATCGCAAACTGTGTGCATCGGTGACTCAAAGTCAAACCCTACATCTGTTCTGAGTGGCGTCCCCCAAGGCTCTGTCTTAGGGCCACTGCTCTTCCTTATCTATATCAACGACTGTGTCAACGACCTGGGTTGCAGCGCATTCATGTTTGCCGACGACGTCAAAATCTGGAGAGCCATCAGGTCTGACGCCGATAGGAAGGCGCTTCAAGAGAGTCTGAATCGACTTAGCTGCTGGTCTGCTCGTTGGCTTTTAAACTTCAACATTAGTAAGTGTGTGGTTTTAAGACTCCGTACTAGAAGGACTGATGAGGAGAACGATTCCTTCCAATACCTCCTCGATGGGCACCCGCTTTCAAATGTGAACGATCAAAAGGATCTCGGTGTTCTAATAAATTTCTCACTTAAACCATCTACTCAGTGTGTAAAGGCAGCTAAACGCGCGACTCAGGTGCTCTTTGCGATTAGGCGGGGATTCGTCAACATTGACAAGGAGCTCTTAAGGAAAACCTATGGAGCGTTTGTTCGGTCCTACTTGGACTATGCTGTCCAGGCCTGGCGTCCGTGGTTTAGGAAGGATTACCTGCACCTGGAACGAGTGCAGGCGAGGGCTACGAAGATGGTCAAGAATCTTGGTCATCTGCCTTATGAAGACAGACTGACCGAACTTGATATTTTCCCTCTCAATTATAGGCAACTCCGCGGGGACCTCATACAAACCTAGCGTATTGTTAGAGGCCAAGACTGCGCCCTAGAATTTGATTATTTCTTCGAGTTGGATCGGACTAACTATCTGCGAGGTCATCCTTTTAAACTAAAGAGGAAACTGGCCCGTATCGACGTTCGACGAAACGCCTTCTCTCAGAGCGTCATAGGAGCGTGGAACGGACTCCCGGAAGATGTGGTCCTCTCAGATACTGTTGACATTTTTAAACACAAACTTGATTCTCATTTGCTGAGAAACTGTGGCAGATATAATGAACAAAGTGTCAGTAGCAGCACCTTGCAACTGGCTCACACTTATCGCTGATGTTAAGCCTACATTTGTACATTTGTATTATGTACTATTGTTACGGTAAACCTATTATGCGATTTTGGTTATGAATAGGGAGCTCAAGGGCGAAAGCCTTCTTGCCTTAATAAAGTGACTGAAATTGGGTTTTCAAGGGCTCTGCCTCCCTCTCTTATATATACTGAATTTTACTGAATTTACTGAACTTTTTGACCAAAATAAACCTACATCTTATCGAATGTTGGGTGCAACGATATTTTTTTTCTGGTCTCAAGAAAAATGACTTCGGCTTCATTATAACCAGCCAACTTCCTGGTAAGTGTCTTACAGTTTCTTGGGGATATGGGCTTGGATATCAAAGTTTATGTTATTTCATGCCTGAGCATCTTCGCTCACTAGGACGTTTGAAAATATGCCAGTGAGGCAGCCTGGACTATATTTTTCCCCAGTTTCCTCGTTTAGAAGGTAAATGGCCAGGGGTTCGAAAACTGCATATTGATTCGCCTAAAATGGGTCCAAGAGCCTAGAACGGTTGGAATGTATGAAATCAAGTCCTAAAGCATTTGTCGACCTCATGCGAAGTGTCCCAACTAGCATAAACGTAACAAACTGTTTTTTTCTTAGTCTAATTAAACCAGTGTATGTTCACACACCTGCACGAACACCAGTTTCAGTGTATTTGTTGAGGATAATGGGTAAAACCTATGAAAACCTTGTTGGTTACATGCCGGGGCGTCAGATACATTTGTACACTCATACCTAAAATTGTCACTTTTAAAGTTGTATTAACTAACTGTGAGTAGCATTGCTTTTGCAAATAAACATTGTCTGAGATTTGTGTGGTACTAGTTCGAGTTCAGACTGTCGAGGAACAACAGAGAATAAATATAATTATCCAAGCGTTTCTTGAAGATCTGTTAGAGCCTCGCCTCCACGACTGATTGCGGGAGGTTATTCCATTGCCCTATTGCCCATTGCGTGAAGAATTCCCAGCGTAGATCAAGGTTAGACATTTTCGTGTGCAGCTTCACCGTGCGTTCCGAAGATGAGGTGAGAGATACCACTTAAACATACCCCGAAAACACAGTTGTTACCCATGGGCGTGTATCATCTTCTAAACTAAGATAAGACAACATCTTTGCTGCCTTTACTACAGAGGGGATTACTGCGCGACCTTGGAGTAAGTCTCTCTGATCTAAAATCGTTACAGATGAAATAAATGTACTGTAACGGCTGAAGACATCGAGGTTGTCACACATACATATGAGCAGATAATAAACCTGACGACTTTTAATGCAGCGAGCGCTCTGAACAGGGTTGATAAGCGCTCCACCAGGCACACGAACGGGAATTTTATTTTGAAAGATCAAATGAAGGTGCAGGAACTAATCTACTGGGTATGAAAGCATAGGTACATGAAAATAAATAATGTACGGTAATAAAAGGCGTTACACTGATAAATATCCCATCCGGAGTGGGGAATTTTCTCTCATGTCTGACCAGTTGCCGGTGGGGAATACAGTGCGCGATGCAACTGCGAGGGTGGGACGGGGGAAAGCTGACGTAGAGTGTGGGAGAACAATACGAGGATGAGGAGGAGGAGGAGGAGGAGGAGGGGGATGTGGAGGGGAACCAGTGGAACAGTAAAAAGTAAGTTATCGATAGCCAACTATTTTTGGATAAAATCGTAGCACGATTTATTTTGAAGGAAATTGTGAGCCCTATGAATATAGGTACAACTACAGAAACTAAGTGGAACCACCCGTTTGTTTTTTGGTCTGCAAACTGCTGAGAATACTGATCTATATCTTCTGATTGTTATAGGATTTAGCACAAAATGATGAAATTGTCTAGCTACTCAGAATACTTGATCTACTTATGAATGGTCATACAACAAAGAGTTAAATTCCAAAGTTCTTCGTGTGGGTTTGCGTAGATAGTTCATCCTCATGCCGATCTTGCTGCTTTCGAATCTGATGAACAACTAAAGCAGTCACACCGTTAGTTCTCAGTGGCACATCATTTCCTTTCAGAAGGTGAAGAAACAGATGGCGGACAGACTGAAACCTAGGCTACGTTGCCAAATCCTTTAAATTCTAAAGAGTTATAGCGGACACATGTAGGTCGGTATAGTCATTACGAAAAAGACGACATTCCTGGTCGGGTAAATCTTTATTTTTCTCTCATATTCTAGCAAAGTTGGGACAGCATATTTTCCCACAGATTGTGAGTCGGATTCAGTAGATGATGATCGCTGTAGTCAATCTTGGCCTGCCTTGATGAAGGTGCAGCCCTCAAAGATGTGTAAGCGACTGGTAGGGATAGGACAGGAGTGCCACTGAGAATTCACTTTTTTTGTTATAATCCTGTGTGTTCCTGTGTCGACATCGGCTATGTCCCCCATTTACGTGTTGTAAGAGAAGGCAGAACAGGATAGCAGATACTACTTTACTGTTACTAGTTCTGCTTATAAATCAGCGTTGTATTTTCTCGTCGGTAGCTCGTCTCGGCCAACAGCACGTCTTGTCACTAGCAGCAGAATCTCGGGTCGTCGGCAGCGTCTCCAACAACAGAGTGTCCGCCTACAGCGGTGGCAGCATATTTAAGGGCCAGTAGTCGTTGCTCCCCTCTGGCTCTCCACGAGTGGCCGCGCGCGCTTGCTTATGCGCGCCTGTGCATCTGTCCTCAGCATGACCTCCAGACAACAGCAATCCGGTCTCGAGGCAGTCTCGCTTGCGCCTGCCTCCTTTGTCCTGGCCTAATGTCTGCCCTTTGAAGGTCACTTGTAACTGCATGAACCGGTCGTCAGTAAGGTTCCTTTGTTCTGGTACGCTCAGGATTGCCCGAATGAAAACTCGCGTCCGGGCTGTCCCAACATTTTTTACACTCCGTCCAAGAAGCAAATGCATAAAAATAGTTTTCGGCGACCACTCTGAAGTCCTGATAAGCTCTTCAGGGTCCGCTCACGCATTCCACAAGCCCGTGGCTGTTAACGCTAGCTCGCTTGCGTTAGTTGAGTGAAGGAGTGGTTTATGCCTGTGACTCAGAAACCTGGAAACTCCCTGTTCAATTGTGCTAATCAGAGGTATTAAAGGATCCAATACTTAAATGAGACTAAGCGTACCGTCGGCAGTTTTTACCTCTCGCTCATGCAAACATCCAAAGTATTCCGTCTTTCAACTCCTATAGCAAAAGAAGAGGGAGAGGAGAGGAAACTCGAGAGTTTTATGGAAATTTCGGCAAAATCCGTGAACATTACATCACAAAAGTGGAAATTCTGCAGTAAATTGACTTAAGAGTGGACTCCGCAAAGGAGGATCGAAAGACCCGGACGTATTAGTCAATGGCTCTCCATTTTAATTGGCCTGGGGTTGCGTGTCAAGTAACCACTCTTGAAGATCAAGCCAAAATACAAAATAAAAAGTCCTTCCCTTCCGTATTCCGAAGCAATAAAAGGTGGCGTTGTCTGGACAGAAGTGTAGGCCCCGATGTACAATTCAAACGAGTACGTGGTTCAAACGAAAGTGCTAATTATGCAAACGCTGAACATTAAAAATCAAAGATTTTTTTCAGTAGTTCTCAAGGATTTCCGAACAGGTGACAGAGAGGTCAGCATTGCTCATATGTCCCTTCTACTCCCCCCCTCCGCTCCCCAGGCAGGCAGCGGGAATGGGAGCGCCCCACCCACCTAAAACAAGGGACCTTGCTCTAAATTCCAGAAAGGGTAAGCATTCTCATGCCATAACCCTAACCATAAAACCAAACTTAGACCTAGCTCTATCCCATGTTAGGATTTTAGCCTGACCAACTCCTAGCAACATTGTAGGCTGTCCTGAGGTGTCGTGCTTGCCACAATGTCACAATTGTGTCTTCGCTCCGACCACCTTCACACGATGACCTTAAAGGCTGGACCGGAGACATGCACGCGCGTCGAGGCGCGTGCCCCAACTGGTCGCACCTTTCAAGGGCCCACTTAGGCGTGCCACGGCAAGTGACCTTATTCCTACGTGCCCAATGTGGCCACAAGCCCACTTGCTTGACAATCATCTATAAGCCACTGTCACCCCTCAGGCAGTGAGTTGAAATACGGACTGCGAAGACACCGTCAGTCCGCTCCTGATTGCCGGGCTTGACCCGAGGCGGGACAAGCAGCGCGCTGGAGATCAACCAGCACCAACTGCCACCCAAGACAGCAACTCCAGGTTTTGTACACAATAAACCCTCCTCCGAGTGGATTCCAAAGTTACGCCCTTCTTATTGTGCTCTTCCTTGGGGATTCCAAAGGGCGTACTTAGACGGTGAAACCACTGAAGTCACCGCTGTAACATCCTAAACCGAATCCCTAAAGTCAACGTGAACCCAAACCATAATCTCTAATATAATACTGCGCCTCAATCAGACTCTGACTTTACCCCCAACCTCAAAACTAACCCCTAACTTACGTCTAGCCCTTGCTTTTTTTCTAAATCCAATTTGCTAAGCCCAATTTATTGTGGGCTATTCCTGTTTCCGTGTCTTGTTTAGGCGGCTGTACAAGTAATCCTTACCGTAATCTGTTCTGAAATTCCCGAGAAGTATAGGTTTCAGTCTTCAGAGTTTGTATTAGTATCATCATCATCATCATCATCATCATCATCATCATCATCATCATCAT
>JAYGXS010000001.1:19306933-19353521 GCA_036362985.1 Ligula intestinalis | reverse complement strand
CATCATCATCATCATCATCATCATCATCATCATCATCATCATCATCAAGACGTACTGTCCCTCCGCTCGCGGGTTACAGGAAGAGGGACTGACCGTAAAACATATGACTTCGCGAGAAATCTCTGGGAAATTAGAGTTAAAGATAAGGTGAAAGTTAGAACATGGGAATATTTACGCTTCTTGGACCTTAAAGCGCCATAAGGATTGCTTATATGGCCGCCTAAATAGGACACGGAAACAGGGACCACCCACGATACACATAGCATTGCGCTAAATTCTGGGAAAATTAACTTTAAAATTGAGGTGTGGTTGGGTTAAATTTAGCACTAGGTTTGAGATCTAGGTCAGAGTTGGGGTAAGGATGGGGATGACATTAAGGATTAAAATTTTGTTTCGTGTAAACTGCAGGGTATAGAGTTAGCGTATGTCTATAGTAAAGAATAAGGTTGCATATTGGTTTTATGTTAGTGTTCGAGTTAAGACATGGGAAAATGTACCTTTTCTGTACTGTATCGTAAGGCTACCTACTGTATGTGGGCGGAACGTTCCTATTTCCCTGTCCTGTTTAGGTGGCCATACAAGTCATCCTTACCCAAATGACAATGACGTCATAACTGCTCATATGCCGCCCCCTCTCCCCTCCTCCTCTGACAGAACAGGGGGAAGACGTACTTCTCCCTCCGCAATACAAGTGAACTTACCCTAAATCCCAGGAAGGTTATACATTCCCGTGTCCTGACCCCAACCTTGACTCTAACTATAGTTCATCTGGAATTTTTCGCCAAGTCATCTGTCCATCGACATTCTGCCCAACGAACTATACTCTTTCTGGTATCTTGGTGTTACTCTGGCATCTAACCCCTCATTTAATTTTAATATTGACGGACTCTTTATTAAAATTCGCAAAATTTTATATTATATCCGCCGTCTGCATTCATATCACACACCGCAAGCCATAATCTGGTGTTGCATAGATGCCTGCATTCTCCCTTTCATCCCTTATTGCTCTTCACTTATTTTCCAGCCTTACTTAAAAAAAGACCTGGTCATTAGTAAACGTATCCTCGGAATGCTCTCTTCGGCCGCCAGTGTTTCCGATGCCTTTTTAGCTGACATTACAATACAGTGAGGGGGGTCGAACACCTTCCCCACTCTGAATTAATGGCTGCGAAGTCTTCACGTACTATGCGCCGAAACTTCCGTCATATGTCTTGCCGTACATCGGCATATCAGCACTCTGTACTCCCATTCCTAGCATGCTACCTCACGTGTGAAGAAACGGGAATTGGGAAGTTGAAATCAGACCTGTCTCCATAAAAGATGTGGATATTGCGAATGCAAGCGAACATGCCAGTCCTAAGAAATAATTGAGATGAAGGCTACTCGATCACCACGACAACACTGTCATTCGCCTGACGTCGCGGATCTCGAAACCTTAGGCGGATAAGAGTGTTCTCCCAGCGATCGAGTGATTTTCTTCTCAGCTGTGCATGTCATGTTAACCTTTACACTTTGAGTGTTCTATGACCTTTTACCTTACCTTATCCCTTCCTCTCAGTGAATGGAGCTATTTTTTGCTGAACATTTGGGCATTTACCTTCAAAATAAAGCATAGCTCTAATCGTATTGTAATTAACCTGTAATCTCGCGCTAAGGCATCTGTATAGCGGTCAGTTTCTGTTCCCCTGTCCTTTGGGGGAGGGATCGACAATAAATGACATCGAGGATGCTGGCGAAGCAGGGCCATTCTACCGTGTTTCTACCCGATGTCCGTCTGAGCTAAAAAAATTGGAATACTAGCGAGTTCAAAAAGGCGCTTAAGCGCGTAATTTTATGTGCTGCTGAAAAATCGACCTCAGGCGACAATATGCCGCCGAATGATGCAACCTAAAGACAGATTGTCCCCTGCTGAAACCCTCGCAGTTGTCTACAAAATACGGTGCAATGACAGAGACTGCAATTACGTTGGAGAACCAGGGCGCAAATGGCAGACTCGCCTACAGGAACACAAAGCGGCGGCCCGGAGACTAGAGCCTAACTCGCAGCTTGCAACACAAATAGGAGAGACTGGCCACAACGTTGATATTCAAGGAACAACCATCGTAGGCCAAGAAGCCTCAAAAGTTGAAAGATGGACACTTGATGCATGGTACTCAGACGCCAACTCTGTCAACAGACATCTGAACCTCCCTGCGCCACTACGTAAGTAAAGGACGGGACATGGTCAAACCGAAGTCAGGATTTGCTGACGAAGACGGTACTGTGACAAATCGACCGGAAGAGGGAGCAGGATTATCAGTATCCTCTACCACGGGGACGAAACAGAACACCAACTGCCATCACGCCAACTCTAAATCCACACGAATGGCCGAATAGCGACCGGAAAAAAATTGATCAGTCCAAGGCCAACACACACACAGTCGCAACTTTAAAATGGCTAATCGATTAAGTCAGCATTCGCTTCGATAAAGGACAGCCAGCCCAACTGTCCGAAACGTCATCAAATCTGCAAATTTATTCCGGTGAACAGACGATGAAATCTTAAACATACCACTAGATAATGAATGGAGCATTCACTTAATGACAGTACATCTTGGGGTTTACAAAGCTTATAGTAGACAAATGTGCGTCCTATATTATGCCACTAAGAAAGTTTGGAGGACTCCTGGTATTTTAGAGCGAGGTTTGCTGAAGTGAGCCCAGGAAATAAACTAAATTCTCAACAGATCCTGCAGTTTCTGTATAACTCTGCAACGCATCTTCGTTTGGAGTGTCTCAAGAACACTGTATTGGTATCTAGTCCCCTATTAGCACATCTTCAGCGCAGTCGATGAACATGAAAAGTACATCATATCATGGAGGAGAAATGCATTGCATCCCTGAAATCAACAAACAGCCGCTTCGACGGCCATACATGTTAGTGTAGTGATCATAACGTTCGGGGGCACAGAGCATTACCAAGATTATTTTATGATAAATAATCAGTAAATTTCTCCACAACATACCGAGATATACTCGATCGTTTTCGCTCAAACGAATATTTGTGGTTTTATTTAATTCGCATGTATCTTCAAACTGAATCGATAGTATTTTTGACAAAACGCATGACTGGATCAAATTTACTTCAATATGAGCGATTTTCGGTGTCTAATAAGCATTCATTTATTATTTTTGAGCTTTGTGTGGCCGTTTGAATGCAAAAGACCGATAGGTGGCTTAGCTTCTTTGCACACTCGACATGAAAGCGTCAGACGCCTAATCGATCGAAAGCGTTTTGACCGAGGGTAGACCAGCACGTGCCAGCTGTGACCCCGGCCAGAAATAAGGTCGCGCCATCTGCATGGTAACTGGAGGCAGATAGATCTGAAGGGTCCGGAGTCCAGCCCGCACGAAGGTTCAGAAATTTTTTGGTGCCGGCCGATGGTTTCGAAAAATAGTCACCCCGCTCATCTGGAGTGTTTGTTTGCGCGTCTCCTAGTCGAGTCTTTTTGTGGCATATCCCGTGTACTTGTAGGCATGGGGCAGGAACAACGCAGAAGGGCAGGTTGTTCCTGTTCCCATGTTGGGCCCTCTCTGTCGGTCCTCTGTGGATGAGTCAAAGATGCATGTCGTTGACACACGTTGCAGTACTACAAATATCTCTCACTTGCCTCTTTTTTTACGGTCTCTGGGGCAGAACCTCAACGCGGGTTAAGGAGTGTCGGCCAATTTAAAAGTTTTTTTAAGCGTTCGAATCCCTCCCCCTTCCCATGCGTCCCCATTTTTTACTATCCACCTGGAATCCACGTTTTCCTCTAGTTTTTTATAGAAAATAAAACGTTTTTTTGTAGTCGCATTGGAACCATCTATAAGGGCGATAAAAAGGCCTTAAATAGCCAGTTGCTATTAAGTCTAACGGCGGTATTGGGAAGCTGAATTTATTCTTGCCTAAATGATTAAAAATAGCAAGCTGTGTTAAGGATGACTTAAATGGCTCCCTATACGGGACGTGAGAAAAGGAACCACCCGATATGCAGGTGTCTGGACGCCAAATTCCAGAGAAAGTGTGGTTGTTGTTAAAGTTAGTTTAAAGGTTAGGATTAAAGTGCGCGTTAAGATAAGTTAGGTTTAAAATTCAGATTTATGTTAGGGTTAAGGCTGAGGTTAATACAAAGATCAGGCTGATTGTTAAAGTCTAACTTACGGTTAGCGTTAGGAGTAGGACACGGGTATATTTACCCGTCATGGAATTATTACTTGCGCAAGGCATTCCTATTCCCGTGTTCTGCTTATGGGGCCGTATAATTCATCCTTAGTATCTTTGTTTCTTAAGCCTCTTGTTGTAGGAACGGTTAGCAATACACTATCACGAAGTTTAGTTTGCATCTTATCCCTTGGCATTTTTGAAAATACCACGTGCGGGCGTTTCAAATTGAGCCGCTATTTTTTCCTCCCTCCATTCGCGTGCAGATTTTCTTATCCCTACGTCGGTTGGCTTACCTCACCCATTATAAACCGATTTCTATCCCTCTTTGTTTGTTTTAACTGCAATGAAGTTGTCAGCGCAAGACACTAGCGTCGCTTAGAAAGCAGTCCAATTTGGCCTATGTTTGACGAATTTTTCCCTGATGTCGATAATTGCAGTCGTTGAAGATTATGGATTGCTTTTAATTCCCCGGTGTTGTGAGTTTATGCACCTAATTTTATTCCTCGTGAATTAAGGAGGTTTTTGCTGAAAATTGTGAAATGATATTTCCAAAATAAAGCGTATCTCTCTCTGTTTACGGCAAAGGTCCATAGTTTCTTACGCGAAATTGCTTTTGAAAATACGGTCATTAACTTTTCTAGGGATTGCTTTGCTCCACCAACAAGCTGACTAGTTTGCGTAACCCTGGACGAGCAAACTACTCGTATCTTCAGGGGGCGGCGTCCAAGCAACTTTCGTTGAATGCCTATACGTTGATGTTTAACTTCCGCGCATGGAGGCCTACATCGGAGCGTGTTAAGCAGCTATCGGAATGAACAAACGGTCCAGTGCCCAACTCGTCAGGCTATACGAATTACCTAGTGTAACAGAGCTGCTAACCATTCTAAAATATGACAATTGTAAAATTGTTTTTATCTTCCTACTTTGACACACCCTAAGGATTCCAAAGTAGCCGGTAGGTTCAGGCGGCCAAGCATGTTCCCGTTGAAGCCATGACGCTGGCCTCGTGATGAGGCACGTGGGAACATCGGAGGGAAGCGATAATCAGTGTTGTTTACAGTCTATACCAGGTTCCCCCTCGCTCTTGGGCCCTATCTGGTCCGTAACCAGGACAAGGTCGCAGGCGAGTCAAGTCAGCAATCGTGGGATTACTGTGCGCAGGCTGCATCTTAGAGGCTGACGCACGCAGGGACGACCCCGACCCCACTCTGGGTTGACTGAGTCGAGGGGGGAGAGGAGACGCTGAGCGAGTATGAACGCGTCGCTTCCGGAACGGCTGCTGTTGTCTTCTAATCAGGCTAATCCGCACGTAAAAAGCGGTCTTGCCGTCTTCAGCGTGGGAAACATGATTCATCCCATTCGAAGGTGTTTCTGTAGCAAATCGCTGATCGTCCCAGAAACGCATACGGGGGAATGAGTTGCAGCTTTTTAATTGCCCTAGCAATTAATCTTTTAACTCGGTGCGGATCAGCATATACAGAGTCTATAGGCATAGACCGAAATTTGATCTGAATGCTTGGGCCGAAGTCCATCAGCCACTGCGGGATAACCACGTGATATTTACAAGCTGCCAACAGGTGGGCATTAGAATAACCTACGTAAGTATTTAACATACTTGCAGCACAGGTAGGAGCTGAAAGCTCAGATACGTGTTTCGCTGGCATTCCGTCGCTGCTTAACACGGCTGCGAGGGGTCCGGCTCAGCAGTATGTCTCCCAGCATTCCCTGTGAGCTGTTTGGTTGGTTAAGTAGTTTTGAAATAACCATTATGTGACTATGTGGTCCAGGGGCTAGCAGCTAAGGTAGATAGATCTGCCATTCGAAACGTTATGCATTGGGATATTCCTAACTCAGATTTTCCTTTGGTTTTTTGCTCGTCGTGAGCGGACAGGGCTTGCTTCTATGTTCTCCCTCGACAGAACGTGGGAACAGCGACCTTCTGTAATATGGGCGGCTCTAAGCTAAGTTCGAGGGAGGTTGCGGTTAGGATTAGGGCTAGGATACGGTAATATTTACGCTTTCTAGAATTTCCCGCAAGGCCTCCTGTACTACTTGGGGGAGAAGGATGTTCCGATTGCATTGTCCTGTCTGAGGCAGAGAGGTTATATAAATAAGTTCGACTAATCAGCGATGCAGATGAGCAATGGGTACTCGCAAGGGGGTTGCATTACGATGTTAGCAAGACAGGGGAGATCTGCGATGTGGGAATATCCCACATCCGCAGTGCTCAAATGGTAAGGCAAGGTCAGGCTGACTATAAATAACCGTGGAGTTGGTGAATGCCATGCCATAAAGCTCTCTTCTACTTCTATTACACATATGCTAGCTACTCACTCCAAATCTGTCAGACTTTCGTAGCTTTTTATCGAAAGGCGCTTCTACAACAAGGAACTACTGTCACCTTGATACTCTATTCGCAGCCTGTTTGCTTGTTATGACAAGAAAAGTAAGCGCGGAATCTGACTCGAATCAGTCTCTCGCTCTTCTTATTTTTATGCCACTGGCAACCTTGCGTCAAGCTGACTGGAGAAGATACTGGGCACCGAGTTCGAGCACTGCGTCCCCTCGACGTGGAAGTGTACCACGACTTGTTGACAATGGTGAATCGACCAGAAGTGTACATTATAGTCCATGTTGTTTTAGCGGGTACTACTTACTGAAATATGTTATCACGTTTGCAAGCTTATTAGCTCAATTGGCATTACTAATAAACACTTGAGCTTTCTCACAGAATAAAAAAACATTTCGGCAAGTTTGACAGGATTTACAAAAATTCCCGTTTACCTGTTTTACGGTAGGTCACTATGTCTGACAGAGGTGTCACTAAAGGCATGGTAGACAGAATACCTAGGTGATTTCCGCTCAGTTTTTCCCATAGCCATTTTGGGAAAGAATAAAGTTGGTCCAGCACCTTAAACGCCAAGAAGAAGTCGACTCGATTGCTGGGACAGTACTTTTATTCGCTTGCCGTTTCGATATCCATCGCGGATTCGTCATCAGAGACATAGTTAGAGAGCAATAGCAGATACCCCTTGCCCCAGAATTCTGTCTTACACGACCGGTGGTCTTAGTTTAGTTTAGTTCTTAGTTTATAAGATTATATTTAATGTAGCTCAGTTTGTAGTTTTGTTAGGGTTTAGCTTACGTTAGTTTGTTTATTCTGGTACATGTTAGATATTTAAGTATATTTATCCATTTTTGGCAGTATCTCACTAAACTAAAACTAAAATGAAACTATTAAAATAACTATAAACTCAAAATTAACTGCATTTAAACTAATAAATCTAAAAGAAACCACAGGACTAGAGGCAAGGGGATCTAAGTTGACCGGCCAACTTTATTGTTACCTCATTTTCTACGGAAAGTACATTTTCTCCTTTATTGTTTGAAGTGGTGGGAAGAACACCTGTTGCATCTTGCTATTTCTGTCCCGAGTTTTGCGGGTCAGAGCTTATTATCGACCATAAATGAGACGTAAGGAGCCTTGTCTTAGCCAAAGCCTCAACGGCATCATACTCGCTGGACACCAAAATGCATTTTTAAACATGAGTTTGACCTTTGATTCGGATGATGTCCACCCTATGCTCCAAAACAGGAAGGTGCAGGAGCGGTGACTTGTGCGTGAATTAGTTTTAGCTGATAGCAGATTTGCGAGGCATCTACCACACCCTCTCTCTCGTCCCTTATCAACCTGAGCCTGGTATCAAGACGCAGTCAAGGAGACCGGAGACATGATTGTTCGATATCCGGTCTGGTATCCGATAGGGCTGCGTCCCTTCGCCCATTCTGTTTAATTATGTCGTTGACTGGATTCTTTGCCAGGCTCTACACAAAGAAGACGGTTTTGATCTTGCACCCGGACGCTGGCTAACTGATCTCGACTGCGTCGATGATATTGCGCTGTTAGCCTCAAGCTTTGGAAGTCTACAGTCGGTATTGTTGCGGTGAACTGAGATCGCTATGTCGGTTGGCATGTTCATAAATTCCGGAAAGACGAAGTTATTCTCGAGCTGCATCCTTGACCAGGAGAAGGCACCCCTGGGAACTAACGGGCATCAACTTGAGGAAGTAGACAGCTTTAAATACCTCGGGGTGAGGCTGCTACCGAATGGGCAGAGCAAGGATGACATGGTTTCCCGTATCGATGATGTACACTGGCTTTTCTCAATCCTTCGATAGCATCTATGGATCCGACGTGACATCTTCATCGCCACGAATATTCATGTATACCGTGCATCCATCGGATCAGTCTTCCTCTATGAATGTGAATGCTGAGCTGTTCGCGCTGAAGATGAGCGAAGACTGGAGGTCTTTAACCACCGGTGCCTAAGGACAATCCTTCGAGTTAAGTATAGCGACTTCATCTCAAATGAGACAGTCCGCACCCGCTGCGATCGTATAACGAGCGACTGAGGTGGTTTGGACACGTTCTCCGTCGCCCGCCCCACGAGCTCAGCTATGCTGCCCTTGACCCGGCACCGCAGCCCACCTGGAAACGTCGAAGAGGAGGGCAACTGAGGAATTTGCTCGACACCGTCCGTTAAGATATGGAAACAGTTCTTAGACCTTCTATCTTCGGTCTTCGTCGCTGAAGAAGAGGCTGGGTGGAGCTTTCCGCTGCTGCCAATTGTCAAGCATGGATAGGTACCATTCGTGACATCACTGAGGTCGGCTAGATCAGGCATGATCACAGCCGTAACAATGACAAGCAGGTGGCTGGCGCGACCGAAGCCGCCCCTACGAGTGCCACCCCCCCCCCATTTTCGGCATTTGTTATCGGCGTGGAACCCGAATAATGCCCGCTCTACCCTGATCTGGCTCCGTGCTGGTACAGTGCATCTACCGCGCGGCCCATTTAGAGGGCACTTATTGTTAATAGATACGCCTACGCACAACGACAGGTGGCTGCGACTTAGCTGGGGCACATGCGGCTCCGTGCTTTTTTAATTAAGGACCGAATGTTGGCGTTATTTCTCGTTTAACTGTGCAGCGAGGCAACTGTAACGAGTAGTAATTCAGCCAGGTTTACAATACGGATAATGTTTGTCGCAGCCACTTGGAAAACATATCTCACACACCGGCACAGCCAAACATAGATTCAATCTCTATCACCATGAGGCATGCACTTTGGGTGAAAAGCCTACTTATGAACGAGCAGATGTCGGGTTGTATATTTATAACAAATGGACCAAGGGGGAGGTGAGTGATCGCTAAACTATAGACACCAATTATGCTACCAGGTGCTGCATGTGCTGTCCGCGATCAGAGACGAACAGGTGTGCCTATCGTGATGGATGTTATCGCCTGCGCTGCATATGGTGTTTTTAGTGGCAGCTAGTCTAAAATTAGACGGGGTTTCTGGCATCACTGCCCTCTTCCCCTTTTGCTGAGTGTTTTATCCTATAGATAAAACTCAGGGTGAGCTGTTCTTCGCATTCGAGTAAGGGACCGTGCGTCAAGTATACATAACGGAATTTGAGTCAGATACACTAGTGACTGAGGCCCAGTTAACTTCATCTTTTTGACAGTCAACATTAGTAAACAAGACCACGAAAGCAATGGCTCTTACATTTCATTAACTTGCAAAAAGCTCAATGAAAAAAAACTTTATCGAGGCATACTAATTGAAATAGCACTTACGTAATTATTTACCATACAGACCGCATAGGTACTCGCAAAAAAACCGAACACGCGCATTTAGCCCGCCTTATGCAGGTGTATGATGCGATCGCAAGGGGTTCGGCTTAGCAGCGTTTTACCAGCTTATTTGACACGTCTTTTTAGATATTTTTTGATATACGTATGCCCACTACAATAACCCCCTCTTTTGGTTGCCGTTTCTTATTTCTGGAGATAGACTCCTGTAGGAGTTCATAAGCTCCGGACAATAAAACAATGATCCGGTGCTCGAAAAGTTTTCTTCCTTATCCAAACTATTAAAATAATCATTCATTTGGCTACGAGATGAACTGTGTGAGGGCACGAGGTAAATGGTTTCAGAACCACTGAGGCTATTCTGAGGAAAACAAACACGTTACTTTGCTGACCAGTCAAAGTAGACTAACTACCCAAAGACCTTACTAACCCGATGCCAAATCAGGAAACACCAAATAGTACAGTATTTTTCAGGAAGTTTTCAGAGACTAGGGCTGCACACAGGCGTGAATCCACCATGAGCAGCTACGTCATGAAGCTAGGGAAAGATCCATCATACTTAACCGTATCCTCTGGCTTAACTAGACTTGCAAATATGTAGGTCAGACAGGGCGAAAGCTGAAATCAGATCTTCGTACATAGGAATTTTATATGAACTGGGAAGAACAGCCCTCTCGACTTGCAGTTCATACCCTAGAAATAAATCTCGTCCACAATTTCATCGCAACTGGGGCTGGGAGGACAAAAAACCGTAGTGTGACTGCACGCTGACCCGCATACAAGGCTCTGCACACTTATTTCCAGATCCTCAAAACTCATCGTCACTAATTAGCTAAAATGTCCCATGAGTACCATTTCTTCTCTCGTTGACGTAATCTCGGTCTATAAACCACCGCATGGATCCAACAGTTCAAACAAATAAACGCATTCATCCACATTACTTTATCCCCTCTCCATGAAAATTAATAAGACCAGCACCAACAGAGGCGTGATCGTGGTGGCCATTCATGCAAAAAAGCATGAAATCACGCTGGTTCCGATGGGTCATCTTAAATGCAGCAGATTGTTCGGCTTTCCTTGAGCGCATTGTCCTCACAGCCTAGCTTCTTGCGCACACACATAGAGAGGGGCTTTGTTCGGGCGTAATTTGCGGACCAGCTGTGGTCGCTCTACCCCACTTTCGCTCAGTGGAAGGGGGAGGGAGAGGGACGCGAGCTACGCCGCGGGTAAACGCATGAGCAGAGAGCCCTGGAATTATTGTGCAGGGGCCGGGAGGGAGGGCGGGGTGTACCGGTGCAGGCATAGTCAGCGCAGGGCCTTCCACCCGGCCTCGCGTGTACCTCCATGGTCATCGGGGCGCGGGCTCAGGGGGGGGGGGGGGGAAGGGGGGGGCACAGCCAGCTGTTAGTCATATGCACACATTTCCATAAGACACAAACTTATGGGCAGTGCACAACGCGGGGCCCCTTAGCACACCACGTCCCTCGCAGGCGCACTGGGTGTAACCGACGGGGCCACTGCAGGGCACAGATGCAGTAAACAGAGTGTGCGGGGAGGTCAAAAGGATGCGTAAATCGGTCGGTAGTCGCAATTTCCAGAGCTGATGAAGATAGGGGGGAGGGGTCGAAAACACGCACGCTGCCCGCACTCTCGCTGTGAGGTATCTCATGTCAGGCTAGTGCCGTCAAGAGGGCACTCTTGTCAGCATTTGGAATCCCTCGATGGATTCCAGCTATCAATTTGGGCCATCGGAATTAATTGAAGCTCTACCCCAGAATACACGGGTGAACAAAATAATTTGATAGTTATGAACAATCACCCGCTCAACTCGCAGCTTTGCCATTTCTCGTAAACATCAAGGACGCCGACTAGGTTTACGAGCTATTCAGAAGCAAATGAGGAAAGCAGATTCCCGCACCAAAGGATCGGTTAAGTAATAAAAAGAAAAGAAGTACACTGTTGGTTTTTCTTCCCCCTAGTTCTCCTGTGACTCCCGTTTTCTCTCCTAATGCAATTGTTATTATATGCAGTAGTTCTGTAGCTGCGCACAGTTAGGGAAAATGCATACCCTGAAAAATAGAGGCGCTATCGACGTCGGGAAAACTGGGACGATTCACAAACTGTTCGCTCTCGCTCTGCAGCATGAACAGTAAATTAGGTCGGGCGATCAAATGGATAATCAGCATGTCCCCATTTCAGAAAAAACCACGAACCAATTTAATAAAAAGTGCCTTATGATTTAGAAAACTTAGTCAACATATGGATGAACTTTTCCAGACAGCGTTCAAGTTTTCTAAGTACTAAACTGCCCAGAAGCATGAATTATAACTGGCAAGTCTGTGACTATTTTGCTCCTGGGGAGTCATTGCCGAGCGACGGGAAAGATGGTAATTTGCAGAATAAATTATACCCGAAAATTTTAGCGTCGTAGTTATTCATAAGGCAATGCTGCTAATTTCCTCGGACAACGGGAACATGTGACGTCGCGCGTTTCCTTGCAACATATCTACCCTATTTCCGTTTGTCAATCTTGATTCTTAATAGTCAGTTTCAGCTTATAAATTTGGTTTGTAAGCGGTAGGATTTTGTCGTGATTGTTTTACCTGACTGCCAAAGTAATAATGTACGATCGCCTTCGCGACACAGCAAACATACAACAAGACCCTATGCTGATGTGTGTGTGCTATGGACTTTTATATAAACTTTCCGAAGTGTTCGCCGTTATCACAGGATCGGTGATATGCGATAACGCATAGGACTGTGGGAGCTTGCCGCTGTTGACTCACGCTGTCTGCCTTTGTTCGCCGCGAACTTGGCAACCACTGTCAGTACGCTCCCTTCTTCTCGTTGCAGCAAGCCTTGCACAGGCGCCAGCCAATCGATGTCCGCCTATTCACCTGGTCACTGTAACTTCACAATAAGCCACAGAGCAAGCAAGGCGGACTCACTCGGCCTCTCGCCCCGGTGCGTGGCGGACGCGAGGCCGCGACGCTCTCTCTCTCTCACTCTCTCTCTCTCTCTCTCTCTCTCTCTCTCTCGCTTCTCATGGTGAAACTCCACCCCAGGCCGAGTCAACCCTTCTATTAACTCTTCTCCTACTGATTCTGTACAGAATACAATCTCATTCCAGCTTGGCTTCCACGACTTCTATTTTCTTCTAAAAATCCGGGCTTGGAAGATCGCAGTAGTAAGGGCTAAACTTTCGTAGCTTTAACACCTTTGCGATAGGACTGCTCGTTTCTATGCCTCATAATTGGGGATAAATATAACTACGTTCGTGCAAGTTCGCAAAGGTGAGAGTTTTGGTGATATAAGCTAGGAAACTGAAAATGTTCCCGGGACAGGTTTTCCTGTTGCTAAAGTTTCCAAGATCTAGGTTGGTTCCCCATTTTCAAATCACTCAATTCCGAAAATCGAGCGGTATTTTGGGTGACTAGCCGGCTTAGTTGGCCATGGACGGATCGTTTTTTTCGTCTTTCGAGATCTCGACGTTTTAACAGACGTTCGCGGGGAGTTGATGACTGCTGGCAATGCTAAGACCGCAACTACGCCAGGACACTGGAAGAAAGTTGCAGACTGTCTACATGAACACAAACTGGTAACTCAGGGACTAGATCAAAGCTCGCAGATTGCAAATCATTATTTGCCGGCCGGGGAGAAAATGCTTCAAGTAATGCTGTTTTTATCACCTTATCGGCAGACGCGGAAAACAGCAAGAGCCTAGCATGGTCGCATTTCCGGATCCTCAGGATGTTATCGTGACTCTGCGGTCTGCTACTCGTGTGACCCTTCGATAAAGATATTAAACGCGATAGGCTCTCCCTGGCTTGCCGCAAAACTTCTCAGCAACATACCAGTCTCATCTAGTACTTACTTTCGTCCCACGGGCGACAGTTTTTCTTCTAAAATCCCACAAATGACATCCCATCTTTTGAATTCTTAGTCATGCTTCAGGATTTTTTTCACTGTCTGCTTTTGCTTAGTTACACCTGCTGGCTCGTGTTAACTGAAATCACCAAATATGAATTGTATTACTTGAAACAAATGAGTAGTCGCTTACAATTTTGCAAACGACCTTTTTTGAAATGCTCTGCTGTACCGATGCATTTCTTCCCTATTGTGTACCAATAGGGAGTTCAAAGACGTTTGCCAATATTTCCCATGATAAACTTGATTTGACTTGACTTTAAAGTTTTCTGCACTCGTTCTGCAGTATGGGGCCTAGCGTTGTCATCTTACCACATCACATTCTCATTTTTCCATCACATCGTGATTTTTTATGTTAACTGTTCGATTCAAATTGATTACCTGTCGTTGATAGCTCTCAAAAGTACTTGTTGCAGGTGACTTCAGCAAATCCTGTTACGCCTTCCTTTTTTGTTTCACCAGATGAGTATTATAATTTTGGTTTCATCAATATTGTGTTTTGGTGTTTAGTTTGATGGTTGGTCAGACGTCTTCTGGGTTTTGTTGGCGTTCTGGATCATCGTGGCAAATCCATTTTTTGTCACTACTCTTCATTACATCCTAAAAGGGATATCTCGAAAGGACTATTTCATAAATAGTTTAAGGACTTTTCTTGTTGTCTTTCTGCCAACTCTTGTGATGCCTAAATTCCTTTTTTTACCATTCCCAACACATTAAAGGTTTGCCAACAGTGTATCTTTCAACACTTCCTACTTTTGGCAGTGCTAAGGGTTTTTGACATAGATCGCGGTCGATTAATGTTTCCGAGTATGCATTTTTGGGCTTCCAGAACGCTCCTTATCTCCAGTGTGAAAATCACTCCTTTTAAGTATTCAAACCATTTCCTGCACGTTGTTGTTAGCGAGAGCATGTGCACCATAAGTTTCAACAAGAAAATGAATAACAACATAAAAACAATATCTAAGGTACTGTTTCCCAGGTATGAATTTAAAGCAAGCGTGCACAACAGGATTTATTTGTACAAACAAATTTGGGGACAGCTTTTCACCTGCTTCCTCTCTTTGCATGAATTAGATAACAAATGGGGAACACAGCAATTTGAATTTGCACGCAATCAATATATAACAGCAAGGTCATTTTTCAATGCGGTTAATAGTCAATAATAAGGTCACCCTTAAACTTGGGATAAAAGAAGGAAAAGTGGGGAAGTGAATAAACAAAATGAAAGGTTGATTAAATGTAGGCATACAATTACCAGGACAGGTATAGATTAGCCACATGATCTAACTGCTTTCATAGCTCGGATTTCTCCCGCCGTATATAGGCTGCTTCCATGTTACGCAAGTTCCGATTTGCTCGTTCGCGAATAAGAACTTGGAAAGACGTTTTGAAGTCAACAGAGAGACCACTGTCTATCAAATGTTTTGTAATGGAGGACCGTGGTACTTTGTTTCCTTGTTCAAAAAGCCAATTAGGTAAATGTTCAGCGGCCCTGGTTGTCAGTTGCCTTCATGGCGGGAGAAACCCGACCTCTGTAAGCAGCTTAATCATGTGGCTAATCTCCAGCGGCCCTGGTTATCGTATGCCTGCATTTAGCCGGCCTTTGATTTTTTTCATTCCCGTCCCTACTTTCCCTTCCTGTGTTTCAAATTTAAAGGCGACATTATTATTGAATATTCGCCGCTTTGAAAAATGACCTTGCTGTTATATATTGATTCTGTGTAAATTCAAACTGCTGTGTTCTCCATTTGTTATCTAATTCATGCAAAGAAAAGAAGCAGTTTAAAAACTGTCCCGAAATTTGTCTGTACAAATAAATCCTGCTGTGTACACTTGCTTTAAATAAAAACATTATTTTCTGCAAATGATTCTTTCTGAAACATTTTTTCATCTTTTCTGCAGTTAAAAATAGAATTACGCTTCAGCTAAATGGCCTAAAGTAAATATTACAACTTGATAATACACTTCGTGCAGGTTTTGGGTCCCCTAAAGCATTACCCGTTTAAATATTTTTAACAAAGTGGCTCGAGGTAAATCACTCCGAAGTTTGTTTCGGTTTGGCAGCTCAGCGGCGACAGCTAACCAAAAGTCACGAGAAAACAACTAACGTTACTGATTGCAGGCTCCGGGTTTGAATCTCCCGTGCAAACGTCAGCAGGGGGCTCAAGGAGAAACAGGATAATATCCAAAGAATATCTTCTTTTCAACGCTTAGCTGTGTATGCACGCTGACGCCATAAAAATTCCATCATGCTCACCCGTGAAGACGTAAACTTTTGGGCAAAGGTGAGCGCCCCCACCTCTTGCAGGCGAACACGAAAAAGAAGCAGTAACACTTGCGATGCCACTGCTGCCAGGCTATTCATAACTAACCTGGGTCATGTGATGCCTGATAGATCGATCGAGTGTACGTACGGAGTTCCAAATGTCGGAAAAATCGACCGTAGGCGTGGCCTAGCAACGATGCGCGTGAAACACGAGTGCACACAAGTTCGGTCACGTGAGCTACTTTGTCCGTTTGATGCAGATAGTGCTGTTCTAAGCACGAAAAATAAAATCAAATTTGCAGAGCATGAAATGCGACCCCTGGAACAAGAAATTTATTCGTCTGACGAATGCCACTGCCATTGCTGATGGCCTTGAGTGAGAATTCGAACTGCTTTCTGGGGCTCCCTTCTTACTTCGGTCGGCCTTATTGGTCACGATATACATGAAATACTCATTGATTAACTTTCATCTGAGCGCGAACGGAAGGCGTCTGTCCCGCTCTGCCGTACAGCTGGTAGTATAGGCAGATAGCATTGCCAGCAAAGACAAGGGAGACGGGAATGGCCATTACAGTCTATATTGTCTTTGCCGGCAATACGATCTGCCTCAACATGACATAGTCTAAAACTGGCAAGCGCACGGTCGGGACAGGTGATTTTTTTAAGGCAGCGGGAAACTGACTTCAGATTACATTTGGAAGGTTAGCGTTCAGATAAGAGGTAGAAAAATGAGTCATCCAGCGGTTTAGACAGAAGGAGGATCAAGCCCTGTAGAGGGAGCGAGATAAGCTCGCAGAATAGGGACTATAATGCATTTCCTAAGAATATTTATACCATAACGTGCAAGCTTCTAGAGGACGGCATCATGTTATAATCAGAGAAGTGTCAAGGTGACCTTCTAAATTAGTGAAATCTGACCGGATAAAAAAATTCTGTTCAGGAACATAAAATTTAAAATTAACATCTAGTCGAATCCTTGTTCAGCTGATCTCTGAAACTTAAATCTAATAAACGAATTTTAAGTCGTTTGGGGCGTTACTTTCGATAACTGTAGCTGCATTCTACATCTTGAAGGGATCAGATTATCATACTTCGCTGAACAGTTTTCGGATGTGGATATTTGTTATGAAATGGAGTTTTGTCAAAAGTAATTTTTTGACTAACTGCTGATTAGGTCTCAGCCGATTAGCCCATAATTACCAACTATTTAGAGGCCTCATCTACATGCCTGAGCTACATGCAACACCCTCCCCCTTCCCTCCTCGCAATATTCACTGTTTGCAGAGGTGGTGACTGTTCCCGAAGCACAGTAATAGGTCAGTTCTCGATGCCCACACGTGTTGGCGGTGGAGAGGCGCTATCACTCACAAAAAACGAAGTACCTGGGAGAGCCAATCAGAAGCCTGGTACGCTGCAGCCGACGCGACCAAATGACTTGTACGCGTGCTAACTGTATCCGCTGACGCTATTGGCCACCAGGTATTGCGCCTGCATCGCGAGTTGTAGCTTAAGCACCACAATCGATACTGGCCAAGACTTATTCAAATAGCATGACGCAGTGCGTACGCATCTCACCGCCGACTGGTGGTTCCGAAGACCATGCCCAACAGTAACGCATCCCTGCCAAGTGAAGGCGCCGTGGGGCAACCTGTGCCCCTCCAGGCGACGCCAGACATAACGGCGGCCCTGTGCTCGGACTATGCTGGTCGTCTGCTGCGTGCCACGCCAGAAAACGCTGAAATTCGAGTGTTGCGGACGCAGTCAGCCGACAAATTTCGTGCTCTTTGCTTGGTTCAATTATCGTTTTTGATTGACGTACCGCTGGATTTATTTCATGACACTAGCGAGGATAGCCGAAATCCTTCAACGCCTTCCACTCTTAAAAGGATGTTTTTGCGAAATCGCATCACTCCCGAAGGTGGGTTCAGTAGATAAGGCATCAAATATACCTTATGATTAAACTGAAAATTTCAGCTTGTCTGACTTCCACTACTTCTCAGCTATGCAACCTCAAACCAACTGGTTAAAATAAGCCATTGGCTGCTTTGTGTGCATTAATTGAGGCAAAATAATTTTTATTAAATGTGGATGGTAATTCACGCAGACATATTTCAACATTTTTTCTACCTGTTCTCCCTATTGCATAACAAATTGGATCCATTCAAACTACGTTCAGCCTCATAATACACCCTACTTCAGTGAATTTTTTAGAATTCATTATAACTTACGCTAGTTTAGGCAAATGTAATCTACCCTCGTAAACATTCACCTAACTGCACTTAGTGACACTGAGCGTTATTTTTGCAATTCATTAGGTTTTTGTCTTCCAAAATTGCACGATTGTTCGGAAGATCGGTAATAAAATAGGCGAGCACATGGAGTTCTCAGATAATGTAGATTCCTTCCACGTTGGGTTGGTACTCAGACGTTCGACATCGTTGTTTGCTGTCTTCTGGTCGTATTTGCACACTATAAATTCACTAGCATCTCCGTTAGCCCCTACAGATATTCATCAAGGTAAAAATCCAATGCATTTCTTTAAATATAAAATTTTATTCATACAAACACCAAATGGATATAAGCAAATTGTTCATAAGCTTCTGAGTTGACAATCGGAGAAGGTGGAGTTGTAGACTACCACTGGAGAAGGAATCGAATTGTCGCGTTCCTTGCAGGAAATCCGAACACTACCCAAAACTGTTTAATTGGGGAAGGTGAAACTGGACACAACCGCCGCGGAAAGGACGAACAACCCTCACCTTCAATACGAGAATGTACCACTCACACTACCTTCACCAAAACTCAAAGTGGCCTTCATCACATTTTTAAAACCAGGAATTAACTGTCACTCCTGATGGGTGGCTACAGTAGCAACATGAGATCTCTCTTATTTTTGGGTTCGAGACCGCTCAAGATGTTTGACTTTAAGCAAAGCTCGGGAAATTCAATAATGCGAGAGGGAAGGTTTATCTCTGTGTTCAGCGCAGTAACTGAACATGTTTCCACTGGTGGGGTGTGCGCACGGGTGTCAAAATATGTACAGCGCGCAAAATACAATTTTGATATCTTCCCGAATTACTTGGCCGTATCCTAATCGATTTTTAATTTTCAACCTCATATTGCTTTTACCCGCTTTATTGATGCGATAATAATGGTGACTCAAATGTGCGATTGCGTCACAAGTAATTGCGAAAAGCAGGTAACTCGAGAGGTGGTTGATATAGCTGTGCCAGCCATTACACCTCAGTTATTACCATGACCGGTTATCAAAAACGAAAATGCCTTCTACCTTTCAGGTATATCCTCTCCTGTGCTGACGACAGAGCTGGCCGCTCGCTTGCAGCATCTAATTTGCGAAATTGCTTCTAATGGTGGTAAGTTTCCGGGTTTGTGGCTTTTCTATTTCACTTTTTTTTCAGGCAGATTTCACGTAGCGGCAGGACTGCAATATAATCGCCTCTCCTGAACTTAACGTTTACATGATTTTCAATTACTTCCATTAAGTAGAAGGCTGAATTTAGTCCTCGAACCTGGAAATGGCACTTGCGCTAGTATGTTCACCATATTCATTGGATTAGAGTACTTCAGCCGAAATTTGGATGTTTTGAGGAAGGTACATCGTTAAGACATGGGAATAGGAAACTTTGCGGTAAACTGGGTACCTATCCCCAGACCCTAACCCTTACCCAAACATTAACCCTTACTTGTAGCTTTATCCTAGCTCTAAACGGAACCTTGACCTTGACCCCAACTCTGACCACGAACTTAACCGCAACCCTGATTTTACTGGAAATTACCTTGAGCCCACCTGTATTACAGGGAAGAGCTCGGAAGGATGGTTCTTATGCTCGTGTCCGGACGATAAATTTGAAAGGATTCTCACTTTTATTATTTGTTTGCAGTCATCGTACACCAGACAATCACGCAAAATAATGCATACTATTTGCGCGACAAATTTATATGAATATGTTACAATATTGAAGCATAATTGATCATTGTTATCTAGGCGAGATGAGGTACTTACTCGATTCAGTTTGTAGTAGAGAATGCAGTTTAGAACTGTGAACGTTATTATGAGATGAGATTATTACGGGTTTATTCTAAAGGTACCGTTCTAGCGAACATCATGAACAGAATTCAACAATGAATGTGAAGCATTGTCGAAAATTGTTGCATTCACGGGATAAAATGCTGTCCGGGGGTTGATTTAAGGTGGGTGGGGGTGTAACAGGGAGGTTTTCGTAAAATATTCTATCATTGACTAGAAGGAGGGTTTTGGGGACGCACTTTTGACCACGAGTTATCTAATCACCCTATCAGAGCAAAGTAGAATGCGTGCATCCAAGCAAGTTAAGATCGTACGCACATGTTATAATGATGCTTCGAAAAATGACAGCATATTGCGGATTCCAAATTTTAGGGCGATTTGGATTATTGTAAACGTATGCAAGCTGGCCTAAGCTAATAAGTAAATTAGGCACAGACTGTTTTATATCAAGCACAAAAAATTCAGATATCAGAGAGACATAATCAGAGAACACCACACTATCATAAGTTTATATCGAACATGTGTACAGTACGCAGACAGAGAGAGAGAGGGGAGGGAGAAGAGTTATCTTTTCGAAAAACTGAAAGGGGGGCGTTTTTATCTGAAATGACGCATTTCTAAGCCCCTTTTGATATTGAAGTGTCTTGCCTCTTATCACGCTAACATATGGCAATTTGCGATAAATAGCAACATCTGCCCACAATAAGACTAGGACAATGAACTTTAATGTCACATTACTTTGGATCTTCCTTAACGCAACATCTTGGCTCAAATAATAGAGCATATTGTTGAATAACCAAATGAATGCAAGTAAAAATTTCGGGTTTCACTTGTCCTATAATATTCCTTTTATTGCGACAACCGTACTATCAAGCCCTAACAAAATATGTACGAACGTCTACGTTGTCATCCTTTATGGGAATCAAAATTTTCTATGCACGAAAAATTAAAAGGCTTTCGGTAAATTTGGTTATGGCCCACATTAGCTATCTCTAGTAACAGGACTTCAAAATGCCATTCACCATTATCTAGAGACCTCATTTTGTCACCGTTCTTATTATTATTATTATTATTATTATTATCATTCTGGTCGTCAAAAGCAGGGTTCCATTAAAAAGGTCACTGTGTGGAGTGCCAAGTTAAAATGGCGCATTTATCCTTTTTCCAAGTGTGCTACTTTGGGCGTTGATTTAGAAGAAGCAATGGAAAAACTTTTAGTTTTACTGTTAGGTGCAGAGACAGTGATAATTGCTGCAGGAGTAGTGTTAATAATAATATAAATAGCAGTAATACTTTTGCCACGAATTCTTGAATTTTACTCTGTTTGAACTTTCATGTAAATTGCTGTCTGCTAGTGACCAGCTTAGCGAGTTACATAGACCTTATTTAAGCATGAATAGTCTTTGAATTTGCAATTTCCGTTCCTGTGGATCGTTCGACTGTAACTGAATTAAGAAACAGTCGTGGGATGAATGTTTATAACTACCTTGCAAACCTGAGTTTGTGTATGGCTGGCTCATGATGGTTAATGAGCCAGAAATGACGATTACAGTCTCCCTTGTCTTTGTCGGCACTGTGCATCTGACTGTTTGTACCGTTATTTGCTTTCTGTGACGAATACTTGCGTGACTAGGTGGTTCTGGCCAGCGCAGCATGTGCTTTCGTACGAATCTTCTGCCTTATCACCTTATGTCTCGGTTTTTGGACGGGGGGGGGGATAGGCGCAGCTGTTAAGGCCGGCTCACCGCGTCGTAGTTCAAGCACAAGTGCTCATTTTCTACATTCCCCTTTTTTAAGGTTGCATGTCGGAGGGGATCTTCAGGAAGACGGGGAACCTACTCCGCCGTCGCCAGATTTGCGAATTCCTACTGCATTCGGACTCAAATCTGGACACCTTTGACTGGCAATCCTTTTCCCCACACGAGCTGGCCGGAGCTTTGAAGGTTTGCATCGCCCAGCTAACCCCTCCACTACTTACTGAGAAGTTGATGCCGTTGTTTTTCCAAGCGAAGGGTGAGTCAGATTACACCGCTTCACTAACTCTGATTCCGAGAAGTCAATTCAACAAACCTATATTTTCAATAATTCATCACTGAACCTATACAATGACATACATAATGGAAATATGAGGGTTGGGTAGGGTTAATAAATGTGTTATGGTTAATACTCATCGCTCTCACGTCGCCCGCATTGCGAGGTCGGCGTGTTGAGGTAATTGTTACTGGGGATGACAATTAAGCCAGGCTGTGAACAATGGTCATGCATCGAGTACAAGAAGTAAAAATTAGTTGTGATCCGAGATTAATCACATAAATTAATCCTTTTTTTCTGTTCCTTATTTTTCTTTTCCCAACGTCTAGAAGCACAACTATGGTTGGCTAGTGGCGCTTTCGCTGGGCAGGGAAAAGGCTATTTTATGTATCATTAATGCTCGTGTTTATGCTAGCTGTCTGTCCAGTGAAGTCTGGCAGAATGGGGGTCGAACGCAATTGGCTCTGAGATGACATCAATTAGTGAAAAATGCAGACGGTCGTTGAGCTGCGTCAGAATCATTCCTTTCCTGAAGAAGGGAGTTTAAACGGGCGTTTAGGCAGCTGTTATATGTCGAAAATGCTTCGACGGCTCTACTGCATTTGTGTTTATCAAGGATATGTTCGATGCGTTTACATTTCTATGCCGTCCATTAGCAATAATACATCGGCTTTAAACCTTTTAATCCTCTCTGGATCCTTGTATGATGGCGAGATTATTAATGCTGACTATCTGATGCTACTTCTCCCTTGTAACATGTATGAGTCTAGGAGAAGTTCTCCGTCACCTTCAGGCTTTTCACTGCTCCTCCTATAAATACGTGCATCTGCAATAGGAATATGGACGCTTTGAGGGTTTACAGTTACAAATGCCAGATTCTATTTTTCAGTGAAGGTTATCTGCAGGTAGGAAAAAGAAAATTATGTGTTTTATTTTCACCTGAGTGTGGAATCAAAATTTAGAGGATACAAGACTTGATTCTCCTACATCCCTGAAAATAATTAAGCGTTAGGACTCGCGAGATCCAACCTAATGTCCATGCGTGCATAGCCCTATACGACAGCTCTTTCTTCGTGATGATTCATGATTCGTGATGATTCCTCCTCGGAGTTTCACTGCTATTGCCAACTAGGACACCGATTCATATTCATGCGACTCGAGACGTCTTTTCTTCTCCTAAGAAGGCTACCACGGGACCCCAAGAACGCATCATATTTCGCAGTCTTGCGGAGGCCTATAGAATGTAGGTCTACCATCGAGTGCAGCATGAATTTCGAGCCAACGGTCTTTGGCTGTTCCATGCAGAAAGTCAGTTTCTGGTTAAAGTAAAGTTGGTCGCCCACCTTTGATAGCCCTAGCCCCAGAATCCTGTCTTACAGCAAGTGGTACAAGTTTAGTTTGGTTTGTATTTTATTATGTAGTTTATTACTTGAATTTTAGTTTTAGTGTAATTTAGTTTATTTAGGAGGTTTGGCAGATTTGCCTGATTTAAGTTGATCCAGCTGTAAAAAACTCGCGGCATTCAGCGGGATTCAAACCCGCATGGTCGAGAAGGCCTTCACGCGAAGCCAGTGCTCTCCCGGTTGAGCTACAAACCCCACACCTGCGCCATGAAGTTAATCACACGGATCAATTTTACCCACCCAAATTCACCACTCATATGAAAACCACCATTACGGAACAGCAAGCTGACTGCCCAAGCAGGATTTCCTAAGCAATCATCTAGAATCCACCAGAATGACTACTAGGCTGACTTATTATTTAAGAGTTTAGTTTTTACTTTAGTTAACTTTGTTAAAATTGGCTTAGTTTACTTCAGCATATAGAAGTTACTCAAGCATATTTATCTAACTTTGGCGATATCTAACCAAAATAAGAACTTCACTTAAATCAAACTAATATACTAAATAATAAATTAAAAACCAGGCTAAGCTTAAACGAATAAAAACAAACAACCACGGGAATAGAGACTAGGGGTATCTAAGCTGGGCGACCGACTTAACTTTTATCCAATTTCTTTTCGGCATCTTGTGAGTAGAAGTTGGTCAGTTTGAAACTGGTTTAAGGGAACGGCCCCGACCGTGGAGAGCCTTCTTTGGCGAAGGCCTCTATTGGACCTACTCATTTGCATGGTTTTCATGGTCAAACTGCCATCTGCGTGCGGTTCTCCGGACACTGGTACTATCACAACTGAAGCCGTAAATAGTATTGCCAGCAAAGACAAGGGAGGCTGGAATGGCCATTTCTGGCTTAAAATGTTAGGACACCTTGTGTACAGGACAGAGCTTCAACTATGACATAGATGCTTTCCATATTCCGCTTCCCATTTTTCTGGACGTCTTTTGCCTAACTGAATGCGTAAAACCATCACAAATGCAAATTGGGTGAGATGCAAATTTTTGAGGCTGTAGAAATGCTTATGATGCCTGTCATATTCTGCCTGCACTGAGGGGTGCAATTGTTCCGCTTAGTTCTTTACTTGACTATCGATAGACTTGGGGGGCTTGTGGGTCTTTGCCAGCCTACGTCTTCGCTCGAGTCCGAGTATATCGGGGTAAGTGGCCATATGTAATGTTTCCGCATACCTTAGCAGGATAGGCTGTTTAGCTGGAGAGAGCAATGATTTATGCGTAAGCATTTCAACACAGTCTCCGCACCACCGTGCTGCGTCGGGCAACAGAACCCTAATAATTAGGAGACCATAACTGTGAGCTGCTACATGATTAATGAGCATATGCAAATGCACGTGTCTGAGCTCCCCGCTTTCATTCCAGCCTCCCCCTCCCCTTCAGCCTCCTTGGCCGAATTATGCGCCGTTTTTGATGTGAGAAGCCGGCCAGTACAGGCTACGACCGGAACGGACAAGTCAACCTAGGTCTGTGTACCCCGGCCACGCCGCGGTGAAGATCAGAGAACTCCAAACAAACTTTGTTAGTCGTTAGTAGGAAGTTAACAGCGGAAACAACTGCGCCTGTATGCGAACAGCGTATACGCTCCGGAATCAGCCGGCTACAGGATTATCCTAATGATAGCATAGTTCTGAAAAAAAGAGGGGGTTCAGTGAAGCGGATTATGCGGAATAAGGGGGACCTTAATAGCCAACAAATGCTTTCTGTAGACGGAATCACACCACTGACCTCGTAAAGGCTGTAGGGGGGGGGGGGCTTGCATTTCAATCAACGGAGGCACACACTGCAGCTGCGCGAATCACTCGATCTTATTTAACCTCTTCTTTCCAATTTGCTAAGTATTCTGTTGTTGGAAATGACAGAACGTACAGAGTCTGAGAAGAAGTAGATGTTACCACTGGGACAAGATTTTTTGTCGTCTGAAGTTTCGAAACCCGTCGCCTGTCCATCAGCAGCAACGATAGTAAAAACGTGTCTGGCGCATCGTTTATGCCTTGTATATTTGAACCCTGTCTTGATCATCTTAGTAGAACAGTCGATCAGACTAAAGATAGGATCACCTTGCGAGTCAAGGAAAGGGGAATATCGATTGATTTCATACAGCGCTCAGGCTTGGCTGCGATAACCGAGTGCAGATTGCAGATGAGATGGAAGCCAGACTTCCCGCTAATAAAGTTATCGAACTAGTACACCTAATAGCCTACTCATTTGCCATTCTTCTGATGAAGCGAACCCTTCGTTTCGTGTAAGCTAGAAGTATCTGGATATACAAGGGCTGCACTTCCTTGGGTTGGCCTAATTGTTTTATAACTTCCTTTCATGTGTGGCCGGTCGGAAGATGAATATTAGCCCACTGTGAAAAGGAGCAAACGTGGAACTCCATAGCTAAAATTCAGAGATTTCGGATCAGGTCGTTGTGCTGGAAAATGAAGCAATTACTGTCCACGCAGGCACGCCCGACGTACGTCGCTGATACAAGCATCGATTTGCCCAGCCAAGATTTCGTTGTTGGTATACGCAAATCCAAGATACTGTAGCTGGGCTTCTCATGAATCGTTAAGCAACATTCTAAAATGTGTTTTCGAATGGAAGGAATTCGTGCTTGACTTGTGGCTGTTATATTTGCAATTGGAAGTTGTGTGTGTGAGAGGTTTTCTGATAGTGTTACAGTTGTGGGCAAATGCATTCTGATTCACCTTGGTTTTCTGGAGTTTAGATTGCTGATAACTATGAATATGCTACCATCGCCTATGATTAAGGATTTTCGGCAGAATCCGAAATGTCATGAACATAAAACTCTTGTTCCAGTGATCGCATCCTCTTCTTCTGAACTGCTTCCTGGAACTCGCATATTCTCCACTATTTGTTGGGGGTAACGTTGAGGCTGTGGACATGGGAGGCAAGAGACACGGCTGGCGTTTGCTGGGCCGCGCAAATTGACCTCCGAGATGGATGTTGGTGTTTGTAAACCACTGTTCTCGTCTGGAGGTAGTGGCCTCATGGACACCCTACACCCTGGAAGACATTGGTAATGACAGTGCTGACTTGTGGCTGTGCTGTGTGTTGTGAACGAAACTTTGTAGTTTGCAGGGGTTGGTGGTGTAGCGGCTCAGTAGTGCGTGGGCGGTGAGGAGGACAGGTGGAGACTGCCTGTAAGGGCAGTTGGAGTTCGTGGGATGTGACCTCCTTAACGGAATGCGAAAGCTGCCACCCCGTTTACTTATTGGCGTAGATCGGGCCAAGCTTTTATATACTGTCTCCTTATGTTGAATTGGCGTAGTGGGCTGATGCTGGCGTTTTGGGGCCACGACGACGACGGGAGTGGGTTTAGCTTATGTATTTCTGATTTGCATTGGTTTACAGGAGTTTAGATTGCTGAGGGTTGGGGTTGCATTGAGGCTGTGAGCATGGGAGGCAAGAGACACTTTCGGCGTTTGCTGGACCGCGCAAATTATCTTCCGGCATGAATTTTGGCGTTTGTCAACCGCTGTTCTCGTCTGAAGGGAGTGGTCTCTTAGACACCCTACACCCTGAATAACATTGATCATGGCAGTGCCTTGGGGATTGAGGGGATATGAGTGGACGTTCTGTTAATTTTAACCTACAGACAGATACTGTAGTAGGCCTACAAGTAGTTTATAGACGGTAAACTTTACGACATAAAAAACATGGTAGGGCTTTTGCTATTATTTCATAACGCTTTATTTAACTGATTAACTACTCACTACCTAATACAAATTTGGAGTGCATACTGGGTGCCGAATTTTTAAAAAGCACACTCAGGCCGTATTATAGTAAAATATTCACTGGCCTTAGTAAGCATGATTACTGGAATGAGTACTTTAGCATAGTTACGTACTTCTAGCAGCAATATCGTAGTCTGAACCTAGTAGAAACAGACACAGCCTGATGAGTAGAATTGAGAGGGTAGAAATCAAGGCAAACTCTGCTCACATTCCTTGTTGAGATCAAGGGGCATTAGCTCCAACGTTGGCTTTAATCAGCGTCACCTCTGACAAACGTTAGCGCCAGTGTTAGTACCAGCACTACTACAATTCTTGTTGAGTATCAGGGGATATGAGCCCAGTGTGGACTTAAATCAGCGTCAGTTCTGACTAATAATACAGCCAGAAATAGTACCAGCAATACTATCAATCAGCTTCACTGCTAGTTAGCAGTATTAGGAATAGCAGTAGCAGTGCCAGCCTTGGTTTACTTGAGCCTGGTTTGACACCTACTGAAAGTGTGTGAAGGAAGTACCAGCTCAAAAGTCTACTGCCACTTACAACTAAGAAGCCGGTGTTTCGGCCTGCATTGGTGAAAGTGGCCTGAGCCCGATTCCTGCTCAGTCATCTTGACCTTTGTCTTGTCACCGGTTCAAGCGGGGAGAGCGTTTAGAGTGGGGCAGACACCTGCACGTCTATTTCACTTAAATTTCGTCTCTGTCTCCAGTCACCGTCCTTTGTCTTGAGCACATGGTAGAGTTAATCGAAATCAATGGTCGAACTATCACAGGTGCGAGTTCACGCCCTACCAGCCACCCGCGCCCGACTTTGCCTTAACACCTTGCTCGGGTGGATGAGGGAAAAGAGCACGGTAGATATGGCGCATTTAAAACTAATTCACCCCCACGTCACCGATCTGCACTAACTTGCTGTGGAACACACGGGGGACCTCGTCGAAATCGATAGCCGGCCTGTCAGAGGTAACGTAGCAGACATGGAAAGGAACACGTATCAGGTACATTTGGCGTGGAGCGCAGATTGGGTGCGTGGCACGCGTAATCGGGCCGTTTAGGTCCCTTGGTGAATGAGCCCATGACAACCGCCGGCAGACGTGACGTTGCGTTACCATCGGAGTAATGCGGGTAAGATGGCAAGAGTGCGACGGCTGCTGCGCAAGTCTGCCTAACTGTAAAGTACTCATCGCATCCATCTCATAGAGCACATAGTAGACGTAGTTTCTTGAGGCAGTCGACTTTCAGGGGCAACTTAGTCAATTGCAATTCAACCGGTTAGATTTTCGACTTTCTCCCAAATTATTCAGATCCTCATCTTCTGTACAGTATTTTTAAATAATATTATACGCCATCTACGGGTTAATATGAGTTTCTAGGTGATGCAACTAGAAGGGCAACTGACTTGCGCGGTTTTTTGATTGGTGTTTTAGAGGCCTCAGGAATGTCACCACATGTAATGCTGCTTTTAGCACCACGCAGTCCCTCTCCCATAGCTATCTTGACATAACTTTCTGGAAGCGATTAAGAACATCGAGTTCTGCGGATTTTTTTGCGTTTGAAGCTGGACAGCCACTTTTTACCCTCCCCAACCACCAATGGACCCTTTTGTTATAGTGTACTTTTTTGCTTATTCATCCGCAGACCCGCAAAGTAAAATAAGTGAGAGGATAGTCAAAGTTTAAATAGCCAATAAACAGGAAGTTTGGGGGGGGGGTGGAGACGAGGGTGGCGGGCGTTCAGACTTCGGGGTTATAAATTAATTCTGCCAGGGGCTTGAGGTGGTGTCCGCCAGTCTCCGTTTCGTCGCTGTAACACAACGTGGTGTATGAGAACAAACATGCTGGGCTCATATTTGGCTAGGGGAGCCCTAGCGCCCGTACAAACGTGGGTTTACCCAACTTGATTTCTTAAATGCATGCATAGGTATCAGTGCTGATTTGTTTTGTTTATTGCTGCCGTCTATCAAGTAGGCCCCCGACTATTTATTGGCCTATTCGACGAAATCTTTACTTTCGATAGGGGGCCTCTTCGAAAGGTTTGTTTATTTCCAAAAAATCGGAGCCTGCGCAGTTGCATTTATAGGCATGAGCGCTGCCACGCGCATTTGCTGCCTCCAACAAGTCAAACGTACACAAAACTGCGCACACGGCGTCCTCTCGGCCGCCCGCCCGCCCGCCCCCGCTCACTCTCTGCCCAAATAAAACACCGAAAGGACCGCCCCTCACTCGGCCCGTCCTCGACTGGGTGAGTCAACGGAACGTCAGTCAGCCCCTGTGGCCCGCAAATCGGACGGGTTGCGGAGCGGAGGAGCGGGGGGGGGTGGAGCTGACTAACTCGCATGCTGCAAACGGCACGAAGAGAAGCAATCACCTCGCGAACCGGAAGCGGACCCTATTGACTGTCCAGGACGGGCGACCACGTGAGCTTTACTTTTGATGGGGTCTGTTGACTCTCAAGAAAAACAACCTGACTAGGCGCCGTCATTCGACATACATGTTTGGAGAGGGGGTCCTCAATTTACCGGTGGCATTAAGTCGGATAGCCGTATTAGCGTTAGCCTACATAGTATTCCGTCGTCTAGTGGCAGATGTAGCTGCAGATGCGATAGCGAACTGACGATTCACCAACCAACGCGTCTTATAAACAGTTTCCTATCCCAACTTTTTGCGTTCAAATAAAGCTATAATTTGGACTCCCAGAGAAGCCGCTTTAACCTCAAAACCTGCATGTTGTAGACCTGTGGAGCTCTGCAAAAAAAGCCAGGGAGGTGGGCGGAGACGAGAACCAGTTCCCGCGAGTGGAGAATACTGACTCCCCTCTGGACCAACTGGCCTTCGGCAAACAACTGAAATCGTTCCGGTTGCTGACTCAGCTGCTGCCGGATTCAAATCGTCAGGTCCTGAAAGGTCTCCTACATATTCTGCGACAAGTGTTTGAGAACGAGAAGTGCACGCGAATGACGGTTTCCGCGCTTGGGACCATATTTGGTCCTGTATTCAGTCCCGGCATGTTCGATCCTTCGAAGTCATCCTCAGTGGCGGTGAGTTCGACTCTGTCCTGTTATTGAATGCTACAGCTGGGAGGTCTCTTCTTGTGGTTTAAACCACTAATGTGTTTCCTTTGGTAGCCCTCAACAGCGGAAGCAGCTTGTCGCGAACGTTGTCAAGATGCAATCCAGTTGGCAACGCGCCTCATCGAACTCAATGACGACCTGTTTCTGCTTCCAACCTCATTAGTGGAGGACATATATAAAAATCTGAACGCTGAGGACCCGGCGAAGCTTCTGTTTACACCCAGGGGCAAGAGACTAGTACCCGGCGACAAGGTTGTACACACGGTCCCAGTCGTGAATGATCAGGGCGAGAGCACATCACCGGGCCTAAAGAAACCCTGGTCACCTTGTCTGGTTGCTCTTTGTGGAAGTGGAGCACACTGCCGACGGACACAGGAAGACTCCCAGAACCGATCACCACCCCTGCAAACTTCCATAAGGTTCGCAACCCTGTGCTCCCCGTATGAAAAACGAAAAGTCCCTGCGGAGCCGGACACGAGGTCCTCCAGGCTGCTGCAACCCACCTCCCCACATAGCGCCGGCGCCGGAGATGACGGTGATATTCGGTCGGAAAAGCATGGCACGGAGGAACCCGAGGTCACTGCCAAGCGAGTCGAAAAGGCGTTCAGTGCGGCACGCCTGGGTGTGATGCGTGAGGCCTTCTGATACTACTACTTTCCAAAACATGAATACCAGGTAAGTGTGCGGCATTTGTGTACGCAGTGAATAAAAAGTGGAAACGGTAGTTTAAGTAACAGTTCCCAGGGATCCCCCAAAAAACGAGAGGAGGCTGCAGTTTAGGGTCATCGTGAATCCATGACCGACCTCCTTGAGCCCTTCGGCAGTCGGTCCTGACTTAATAACCACGGAAGGTACTGTCATAAGTACCCAATCCCGAGAGTACAGAACCAACTGAAAAAAAGGTAAGGATGGCTGGTAGGGCCATCTAAACTGGACACTGGAACAGGAAACGCTCATAATACATGTGGCTTTACGCCGAGTTGCGGTGCAAAGGTTTAGGATTGGATTTAAGGTCAGAGCTAAGGTTAGTGTCAGGCTTACGTTAAGGCACAATGTTGGGACTAGCGGTTAGGTTTAGGATAGAGCTAAGGTTCAGTTTAAAGTGCCACCTGGGTTTATTGTAAGGATTAAGACACGGAAATATTTACTCTTCCTGAAATGTGTCACATTGTCACTTATTTTAAGTGGGTAGAGCGGTCCTATTCTCGTGCCCTGTTAGGTGGCTATGCAAGTCATCGTTGCCGAAAATATAAATTAAAAAAACTAAAAAAAGCTGTGGGTGTTGCATTATTCATTGCATTGACAGCACGAGTAAAAGCTTGAGCCCAGAGATAATTTTCATCGATTTTTTTACTGATCGGGGCAAATTTTAGGGGTCCACTCCATCACTTGGTCCCCATGTGTTTCCAGAGCCAATGTTGATCGCATTAATTTACTCAAGAATTAATGCACAAACTCAGATAAACCCTCCAACACAACCATTCTGAGGCTCTGTACTAAGGTTTATTTGAATATTTCAGTTGAAGAAAACCAACCACTGTGGATTAACCGCGTAATATTTACGAATTTCAAACAGGCCTTCAATAGTATGCAAATGATTCATCCTTCGGCCTTAAAAGGGGCAAGGCGTACTTATATGGCCCCGTAAATAGGGTATCTCGATTAGAACGTCCAGTCTAATGAAGAAACTTGATTCCGTGCCTAATTCCAGGAGGGCTATGTATTATCGTGTACTTACCCTAAAACGAACACCAACCGTAGCCCTATTCCTAACACTAACCCTACCCTCAAACCTAACCCTTCTTTCCCTGAAACTTAGTGCAAAGCTGCCTATATTGTGAACGACTTCTGTTCCCGTGAGCCGTTTAGAGGGCCATATACAGTAGATTCGACGACAGTTTCCCCGTCGATTTCGACGATGGGCACCACGCGCTCCAACAAGCCGCAGCAAACGCTGAAGCAAGCCGCAACATACACAGAGGCAAGCTGGGCAAGCAACACGAAAGCGACAGCAAGCGAGAGCAACGCAGAGAACTGGCACGAGAGAAAACAGAAGTTAAAGCAGACTCGCGCAGAATCTGCCCACTCACTCGCCACTCCCACCTCCGTATCCGGTGTAAATACGAAGTAAATAAGACCGGGGATGAGGGAAGGTGCAGATGGCTGGCGCGATGAACACTCAGCACGCGCACACTTGACACAGCCATCTTGCTAGGTATGCTCCCAACTGCGCGGGAGTGCCATAGAGGCCACATTAAGAGGGAGCCATTGCAGCCTGACTCAGTCCTCCCTATCCTCCCATACGCACACACAAACACTCGCGTACAGGAGGAGCGGCAACGTAGGGGGCCCGAGTTTTCCCGTCAGTTGGCAGACCCTCCAAGCCACGGCTTTTAGCGCACCGTGATAGATTCAGACGCATTCAGATTTATTATAGTGAGGAGGGGAACGCGCCGAGGTCGACCTCACCCTCTCCCCCACCGCATAGTGACCACCTAGCTTTCCGGAAACCTGAGGTGGGGTCTGAAAACCAGTGGGAGCGCGAACGCAATCACCAACAGGGAATCAGAAGTGGGAGAAAGTGCCAGCGCCTTCCAGGTCGCAGGGACCGTGGTTGGCTGAAGACTGGCATTGCATGTGCATACAGACCATTGGATCTCAAAAGGGTGAGAGCAGCCCTGCATGAAGCCTGGGCCAACACCCTCCTGAGAGGGGTAACCAGTCAGTCAACGACTACAAGGCACTACCCATGCTCCGTTGTCGGTTGGCATCCGTGCGCGGGGCTGAAAGAAGAGAGGGACAGCTGGTAAACTCCGCAATGTAGATGGGCAGAAGAAGAAAGGAGAGAAAAGGAAAAGGGAGGGGGTAGAGAGAGAACTGCAAGAAACGAGAGGGAGATAACAAACATAAGCAGGGAAAAGGGTAAGAAGGCAGGAGAGGGAAGAGTGAAGAAAAGTGAGAAGTGAGAGCAGAGCCAAACGAACAAGTGAGAAGAGAGAGAGAACAGAAATAGGTAGAACAGGAATAAGAACACAGCTTACCTTTCATCGGGGTTGTCGGGGACAGCCTGACGCGACTGTATTGACTGTGGTGCTGGCTAATAGTGTTTGTTTTGCTATTAACAGAAGGACTAGCAGTGCTGCATAGGAAAGGGGATCACATTTCGCAGGACTAAGGTTGCTTGAGAGCTGGTGCAGGTTAGGTTTGGTAGGGAGTATCAGTGAGAATATGGCTATACCCAATACTTGTTATTGGTAGTTCACGATACAACACGGCAAGGCAGCTTAGTTATTTGGAACCCCTGAGTTGATTAGCCGGTTGCTGCCAGCTGGCTCTGCCGGTCTTCGGATTACTGTGGGCCGAAGGCCTTGCACAGCCACCACGTACTCCCCCTCGACCCAGGCAGCAAAAGTTGCACCTTCGAGTTAAGTTGGCGTGAGAACAGCGATTGGCATGAACTACTACCTAGACGGCCTTACGACGAGCGCAGCATGGAAATCGATCAGTTCTCCCCCTAAGAATTACGTTAGTAGAGTAAGCCTGACTGGCGAGAGCGACGATCAATCCCCCTGCCCTCCGCGCACCCAGCCATGCCGGAATTTTAGGAGTAAATTGGCAACGTAACAAATTTAGAGGCGCGAGCCTCGGGGGGTGGGGGTGGGTGATGACTGACAAATTAATCCAGCACAGTGGTGATTGTGATAGGCGTGATGCGAATGCAATGAAATGAATGACGCTTAAGATCACACACTAAGCTGCCCCTGAGAACAGGAATGTTTGGACAGGGCTGAAGGTGCAAATGAATGCACTGCGAGTAAGAACGAATAAACCTGAGAATGGTTGGGACTAAGCTGCCAGTGACGTTAAAGGATTCCAGTGCTGATGAGGCTAGTAGAAGAACCATGCTTGATGAAACTAGCAGCAGTAATAATATTAGTGGTGCAAGAGACATCTTGCATAAGGCAGTAAGGCAAAAATAAGAGCAAAGTTCGGCATACCTGAGGGGCACTTACCTGGGGTTCCCGACAAACTTAACGATTCAATCGTGTGGTGAGGCGGTTAGTGAGCAGGGTTATGGCTGGTGGTGGGGGTGTGTGAGGTGCCGGATGTGTCGACATCACGGTCAATGCCGCTATCGTGAATGCGAATGTGACCTAGTAGGCCTATGCGATGAGCGAATGATCGGGGGCAGTTTGGGCAGTGAAGGCGGCGGTCTCGTCTGTGTGTTGGTGCTCCAGGCACTAGTTCACCAGTCTTTGTGCGATGGATTCGCAAGCGACCGACTAGGCCGATGCGTGAGGTGAATGTGCGATTGCAGTGAGGGCATATCAGGCCCTCAGAGCTGGTGGGGGTTTCAGGTGTGGGGATGCGAGTTGTGGCGGGCGGTGATGTTTCGGAAGGGGTGGAGGAAGTTGCGAGTGGGTTGGAGTCGGTGGATGAGGGCAACGAGGCATCTCTCGCGTCGGTGATTGCCGTTGAGGTGGAGGGTAGAGTAAGGTCTGGTGTAGTGGTTGGTGCATTAGACGTGGATGCTGTCGGAGGAGGGTTGCATGGCTTCCGGAGGTGACCGACCAAGCCAATGCGTGCACGATAGGTGCGTTGACAATGCGGACACGTTGGAAGGGCTTGAGTGGTGGCAGCGTGCGTCCGTGGATTGTGAGACTTGCGTGCCGTCCGTTTTGCCTTGGCGGCGGCGATCCGACTGGCTTCGTAGATTGCGGCGGCCGTTTTTACCGCTCTTCGCCACACAGATCGGTTCTGTGCCAGCTCCTCCAAGTTCGTCGTGTTGATTTGGAGACGCTCCAGGGAGTTCTTCAGGGTATGCTTGTAACGTCTCTTCTGTCCTCCTTTGCGACGAGTGCCAACGGCGACATCACCATAGAACAGACGCTTGGGTAGCCGTTCATCGTTCATACGTACCACATGACCACTCCAGCGCAGTTGTATCTGCCTGAGCATGGCCTGGATGCTGAGAACTCCCATTCTCTCCAGGATTTCCGTGTCCAAAATCCTCTCCTGCCACTTCACCTTCAATATGCGGCGTAGGCAGCTGATGTGAAAGTGGTTCAGATTCCGCGCTTGACTAGCATAGACGGTCCAAGTCTCCGCTCCGTACAAGAGTGTTGACAGCACAACAGCCTTGTACATCTTCAATTTCGTTGACAGTTGAAGACCATGACGATTCCATACGGAGGCTTGGAGCCGACCGAAGGCTTGGCTAGCTTTGGAGATTCTGCGGGCAACCTCGTCGTCTATTTTATTGTTGCGGATAAGCGTACTGCCGAGGTAAGTGAAGTTGTCCACGTTCTGCAGTTCGGCTCCGTTGACGTTGATGTGTGCGGGGTTGAATTCAACACCTGGCGGTGGTTGTTGCATAACCACCGTCTTGTCCGTGTTGATGGTGAGGCCAAATTTGGCGCAACCTGCTGCAAAGAGGTCCATGCTCCTTTGCATGTCCGCTTCGGTAGTGGTGTTGAGAATGCAGTCGTCCGCAAACAGCAGATCATGGACTGTGGTTGTGGCGACGCGCGTCGGGCCTGCATCCGAAGAATTTTGAGAAGGTTTCCGTCCCTTCTGTAGCTGATGGGGATTCCGGGACGCTCGTCACGGTAGGCGTCCATCAGCATGGCAGAGAACATGAGAATGAAGAGGGTGGGCACGAGGACACAGCCCTGCTTCACTCCATTGGTCACTGGGAAGGCCTCAGACAGCGTTCCGTAGTCTGTGACGCACACCATCATCCCATCATGGAGTTGTCGAACCATGGGGGTGAAGTGTTCCGGACAGCCAAACTTCTGCATAACCTTCCAAAGTCCGGGCCGGTTCACGGTGTCGAAGGCTTTTGTCAGATCTATGAACATGGTGTAGAGGTGGGTGCGCATCTCTTGACATTTCTCCTGCAGCTGAGACGTGGCAAATATCATGTCAGTGGTACCGCGGTGACGTCGGAAACCACACTGGCTTTCAGGCAAAAGCCCTTGTTCCAGATGGCTATTCAGACGATTGAGGAGAATGCATGCAAAGATTTTACCGGCAATATTCAACAGCGAGATTCCGTGATGGATGTCGCAGACTTGAAGATTCCCCTTTCGCTTCTAAAGGTGGACAATTGTGGCGTCTTTGAAATCCTGAGGAACTTGTCCCTGTCGCCACATCTCTTGGAACAGGGTGGTGAGGTGAATTATGAGTTGGTGACCACCATATTTATAGATCTCCGCCGGGATCCCGTTGGACCCAGGTGCCTTCCCGCTGGACAGCTGCTGCATAGCCTTGATGGTCTCCTCAAGGGTGGGTGGGAGGTCGAGGTCAGCATTAGTTTCCACTTGCGGCAACCGGTCAACGGCAGCCTCAGAGGTGGTAGAGGGCCGGTGAAAGTACACTTTGGAAGTGCTCGGCCCAGTGGCTCAGAAGTTGGGTCTTCTCAGTGATGAGGGTGGTACCATCCGCGCTGAGACGTGGGGCTGTGCCTCTTACTATGGGGCCGTAAACCTTTTTGAGCGAGGCGAAGAAGTTCTTCCATTCATTGCGGTGTGCATAGCCTTGTATTTTCTCACCCTTACGAGCCATCCAAGCGTCCTGCATTTCCCACAGCCGCTGCTGTACAAGACGGCGACTTTGGTAGTAGGCTGCTTTCGTGGCGCCGGTGGGGCGATCGACGTATTGGTTGCGTAGGCGATTCTTCTCAGAGATAAGAGTAGTGATGGCTGCATCGTTTTCATCGAACCAGTTTTGGTGTGGGCGGGGCGCAGGCCCAAGCCTGCGTTTGGCAGTGGATTGAACAGCGTGCCGTAGTTGACACCATCGAGTCTCTACGGAGGTGTTCTCTTTTGCAACTGGGAGGTTATCCCGCTGTTGGGTCAACTCGTTGCTGAAACGCAGACGGTTGGCAGGCAAGTTTAACAAATTAGTATTCAACTTATCTGGGGGTCGTTTACCTTGAGGTCTCCTGCGTGGCTAAGGACGGATCCGCATCTTGGAGATGATGAGACCATGATTGGTATCACCATCGGCACCCGGCATTGCCTTTGTCACCAGCACGTCCTGCTGATCACGCCACCGCACGAGGACATAATCCAGAAGATGCAATTGACGAGATCTGGGGTGCATCCAGGTCGCCTTGTGCTGCAGCGGTTGGCTGAAGTAGGTGTTGGTCAGTATGAAACGGTGCACCGCGCAGGTTCAAAGGAGGAGTAGGCCATTGTCATTGAGTTCGTGGAGGCCGTGGGGTCCGAGCACTCCCCTACAGGTGGCGTGGTCTGTGCCGACGCGGGCATTGAAGTCACCAAGGATAATCAACTTGTCCGCCTTCGACACAGAGGCCAGAAGGGCATGCAGATGCTCGTAGAACTTGTTCGTTGTCTCGTCGGAGCTGGTCATCGGAGGATCGTAGACACTAACGATGGTGGCAAATTCGCCACCCCAGAGAGGCAGGCGGAGACTCATCAGGCGTTCGTTGATGCCCTGCGGCGTACAGGGTAGTCGTCCCACGATGTCCTTCCGAATGGCAAAGGCGACACCAGCCTCGCGTCGCTCTGCCGTCGGACGGCTCATATAGGAGAAGGTGTAGCCGACACCAACCTCTTCTATGGAACCTTCACCGGAGAAGCGGGTTTCACTGAGTACGGCGACGTCCACCTTGAAGCGCGCTAGTTTCCGGGCGATGAGCACTGTTCTCCGTTCCGGTCTAATGCTCCTTGGCTTATCTAAAATGGAACGAACATTCCAAGCGCCGAAGATGATATGACTTACCTGAGCTCCCTGAGCTGTCGTCCTGTGAGCTCTGGGATCTGTCCTGCGGGAAAGAAACGGGTAAGTAGGAGGGTGGGAAGGAGAGTGGTTTTGATTTGCGTTTGTAGTGTTTCGACCGCGTGTATGCAGTCTGACAGCCACGGTCAGCTGGCAGATGTCGTGACCCAGCGTGTTTGGAACCATCTCTTATGGGACCATCAACCCTCTCGCGAGGGGCAGCAGCGCTGTTCCACAAAGGGACTGCCGGTCACTCACAACTGCTGCCGAACTGCACCATGGGCCGCGAGTGTTTTAGTGCCGAACGACCACTTGGCTGTGATCCTGCCTACAGCTCTGCTGTCGCGCAGCTGAGGACTTTTAGGGGGGGGGGAAGTAGGGGGTGGGAGCAGCAGTAATTATCCTAGTAGCAGTAGCGGTGAAAGGGAACTGTATCTTACGTAAAGTTGATACGCATTCTAGTGCTACGGCATCTGACTGTGGGTGGAATTTTTGCCACGATTAGGTGTTATTGATGCTACTGAGGAGGCAAACTCTGCGAGGACTAAGTGTGCTTGTGATGGCGGTGGGACGCCTAGTTGAGTAGGCATCGCTACGATGGAATAAGGTCACTTTAACAGCACAGTAATGGAATGGTATAGGTATGGTAGTAGAGACAACATTAGAAATATCAGGCAAAGTAACAGATAACAAATAGCAAACAGAAAAGTAATAAGATAAACTAGATGTGGAATCAGGCATACATACGCATAAAGAACAATGGATGCAATGTTAAGACTAGCGGATATCGAGTAGATTACGCAGATAAGGCAACGTTACGGGAGTACTGAAATGCTGAAGCTAGTGAGGTAAGCAATGATCGCAGCAGTGGTAATAGTGATTAAAGCAACTGGAGATAGCAAGTGCAGCAAGAGTGTAAGCAAGTGAGGAAAGTAAACAGTAAAGTACAAACAGACAATGGTACCGTGTACAGTAAGTAGCGTCCTTTCACCAACTACGTCTACTAGGATGCTTACCGCTGCAACCCGGGGACATACCGGGCGTGGGGACACACACCGGAGACCCTCACTTGGTTTAGCCCGCTGATCGAGGCGAGGAGCCGGGGGGTGGCCGCCAGGCAAAGCCTAGCTCCGGGGAGCCACAAGTGAGAGTTGGATGCCAGCTAAGGACGCTAGGCGTAGCCACCACCTACGCGAGGAAGATGATGCGATCTGCCACGACCTTCACGTTCAACCCCCAGCTGAACATCCCATATCCCCCTACAGTAGATTCACTATCTCATGCAATGGCAGCCGGAATTCTGAAATGAGTTTTCGATTGGAACTCATTAATTGCGGATGGTTGTAATAGAGATGATCATACGGCCTGATCTCAAAATATTTTGGGCACTTCAGGATGCGGGCTTTTTAAGGAGCTCCTTTTTGACCACCAAGACAAAGCATGTACTATAAAAAGTGACTACTTAAGTAGCATGCCTTTTTGTAATTAATTTCGACTGCCTTTATACATTCAAACATATTTTTTGGAAAACATGCGCGAACAATTTTTTTCTTGTACTCTTTTGGTAGAAAACTACGCCTTCTGTAAATTTTATACTTAAAAAATAATTCTTATTATGAGCTTTTTTACAATTTTCAGGTGTTCATTCAGAAAACACCGTATCCGTCATTTTTTAATGCTGCCTTTACTGTATAAAGCATGTTCCACATCTATTGCAACATTTGACAAGAACTAACTGACATCTTCCTCAAGCCGTAGGCGACAACATACTTTTCCTTAAACAGGATGTACACAGTGCGCAGTTTGTAAACCTTGAATTCCAGTGCAGCGGTCACTAGGTTTCAAAATTATTCGGCCATTTAGAAACTTTTTAAAACCAAAAGATACCATTTCTTTCAGCATAAAATTTAAAGAAGGCGTAATTTGCTACTGAAGGAATACAAGAAATAATTTTTTCATGCATGTTTTTCAAAAAAATATATTTGAATCTACAAAGGCAGACGAAATTAATGACAAAAAGGTATGCTACTTAAGTAGCTATTTTGTATAGTGCATACTTTTTCATGGCGGTCAGAAGGAAGCTCTTTATATTAGGCTGTACGGTAGTCCCTCTTTCAACCATCCGCAATTAATATGTTCCGATCGAAAACTCATTTCAGAATTCCGGCTGCCATTGCATGAGATAGTGAATCTACTGTAAATACCACGCCCCTAAAAAGGTTCTGGGAAAATTTTGGAATATTAACAGAATCTCCCGGTACACTTAATCGGATCTATCCCAGTGGCTTAAGTTAATCGATACAATCCCTGCCTCTGCGATCTTTAGGCCCAGTTCCGTGGGGGAAGAGAAGAAGTGAGACGCCAGGTCAGAGGAATTGCAGATTATACACAGAGATAGTCGAGAATAGATAAGAAAAAAACGGCAGCTGGGCGAGGAGGCCCTGGAGTCATTTAGCGAGCTGATGTGTGAGTCAGCCTCAAGGGAGATGATTGGCCAGACCGGATAGGGGATGGTAGACAGTGGTGCGTACGTACTCACAATCGCCAGAGGTTGACCATTGCTCGGATTTGGGTCACTACAGATCTCAAGTGTGCAGTAGTAAATTATACTTGCGAGATTTACAATACTGATAGCCTAACTCGTCCAACACTACAGCCACTTTCAACTGCAGTACAAAATGACCTTCCAGTAAAATAAATTAAGATTGAAAAGTCGTATTGGCAAAGAGCTGTTTTCGACTGTTCATCATCGGGCCTTTACAGTGACATGGAGTTTAACATGGAGAGTAGAACGAGCAGGTATGTACATTGCTCATATAGTTCTTGTAGTGGTGGGGAGGGCAATTAGTCATCTCGTCATTCCCTTGTCTCGTGCATGCCGGACTCAGCATGCGTGGAGCGGGGGGCCGTTCTCACGGCCGACGTTATATGCGAGGCGTGCTTTCTGTGGCTGCAGGTAGTGTGGTTTCTGACGGTGTGGAATTCTTGTGTGCAAGGGAGGGAAGCCGCATGTATCAGAGCGGGTTTCGCTAGACGAATTGACACTGCCTCAGTTATGGCTAGCAAACGTTTACGCAGGCCTTTAGAGTAGGGTGTTGGTGCCTGGTATACGACCTGAAAGGCCTATCTCGTGTCAACTTGGTTGTCCGTATCGATTAAGTGTGCGAGGACTGAAGTTGAAATCGATCGATTTTAACTTTTCCCTAGCCAGTTCGATCCGGAAAATGTTACGGCTTTCTTTTAAAATTGCAGCACAGCCGGGCTCCTTTTCCGCGCCACCCTCAGTCCTGAGCCCCACCCTGCCTCCGCTACCGACCAGTCCCCCTCTCCCCCAACCACGCCAGGAGGCAGCTGACGAACCTTCGACGGCCGCGCCGTGTCCGACCAAGCCCCAGCCGTGATTTGCCTCGTTATCTTAAACACCCTTTTATTCGTTTGTTGACTTTATTCTATTTTTGTCTTGTCTTTACATAATATTTGAATAAGTAATAGAGTTGAATTTTCCAAAAAATTCTCATCTTTGCCGAGAAATAAATAGGCAGGCTGATCACCAGTCTCCTGTTTCAAGGTTTTACTTAGTAGGCAGGAAAATATTGCTGCATATGGAACGGTCCAGGAGTAAAGTGGGGCCACAGGCGAAACGGTGCCTGCTAAAGATAGCCAAAGCCGAGATGTCACCGTCTAATTACGTGTTGTGTGAGCCCCCAAAGAAGAACACGACAAGAAGAGCGTAATTGGTACAACATATTTTGGGTAACATACGCGTGTAAAACTATGTCCATCGGACCAATCAGCTTCCGTCCTGGTGGGGTAGCGACACGATTGGCTTGTGACCCAGTGGCTGGCTGCAGCTTAAATTTTACATTATTGATTGCTTGACTGCCAGTTGCACTCGCCACGTGTAGGCCGATCGATAGCCTGCCAAGAGCGCGGCTCGCTGCTTGCATGCTGCCTGCTAGCTGGCTGTTAGGCTCCTCCTAACAACTTGCTAAGGTGAGGTCTACTATAAGTCATGGTTCGCCTTCAGCACTATGCAAGATTTAGATAACTCAGTTGCGGAGCGAAGGAATGCCAAGCTGATCCTTGCTCCAAGCGATGAGCTGCCGATGAGGTTCGTTTGACCCACTCTTGGCGAATTCGGCGGTCTCGATGGGATTGGAGTCCACGCTTTAGTACAGCCGACGCTCTAGCCAAATAAGTTACGAGGTCCCCACCGCAATCCGTGACTTAAATCACACATGGGTCAATTTACCCGTCCAGCCTACTGCAACTTATGAATTCCTCCAATTCTGATACAGGAAGCTGACTGCCCCAGCCGGGTTGAAGGAGGCAAGGAATGTGGTCAGAACGGTGTCCGTTGTATCTCTGTTGCAGAAATTTTGTTTGATACGCTGTTAGTCGTCTGGAGGAGCAGATTGTGCTTAAGTTTACTCGATATCCGCGTATTGTTCAGACCGCAGTAACCTGAAATTTTTCGATAAGACTGCAGCGCCGTTAATATGTTTCTGTCCTCCCCAAGATAGCAAGATGTGATGGCAGTCGCCTAATCAAAGCAGCGTGTGGCTAACACCCCGAGCTTCTCGGAACTGCATGCGTAGTCGTAGGCTAAGCTCTTGCATGAGCACAGATTTCATTTACGACTGTGTCGGAACATCGTTCCTTTTGCAAGCTCAACCGTTGTTTACCGACTTCAATGCAACGACAGTATCTCATAAAGTGTCCGTCGAAATTTTGAAATGTGTTCTCTATCCGAACGGATTGCCTAAGTAGATTTGTACTACTTAGTATCATGCAACCTTATTTCAAAATATTTAAGTTAGTGCAGAATGCTGGCTTTTTAACGTGCTCCTCCCTGACTGCCTGCACAAAGTTAGCTCTGTATAAAATTTATACTTGCTTAGCGTGCGCTTTTCATATTCCTACTAATAAAATATATTAGATAGAAAGAACATACACAAGGATATTACTGCTTGTACTCATTTGGTAGTAGTCTTCACACAACAATGTTCAATGAATATTTCGAATTTACCAAATCCCCCTACTAATTAAGTGTGCTTGGCAGTCATCTGGCAGACCCTAGCTTGATTTCTTAGGAAAACCTACTTGGGCAGTCAGCTTGTTGTATCCGAGTTGGTGTTTCATACGTTGCAGTAGACTGGGAGGGAAAATTAACCCAAGTGTGATTTAACTCAGTGGACGCCCCGTAACTCCGTTGGTTGTACTAAAGCCTTACCTTGCTGGTGTGGGTGCGAATTCTGCGGAGTTTTTCATAAGTGGGTCAGATGAATAGGCATTCAGGCGTAATATTGGTCATTATGGTTAAGCAGAGCAGACGATTTTTTTGATCTAATACTACCTGAAGATATGCACATTTGTCTTTCTTAAACTCCTAAGGTAAGCCCGAACTCCTGGCACTGGTTCGGATCAGATGTCGTTGCCTCCAGTTACTTGAACTCGATATAGTGCGCTAGGCTGCACTGGTAATTTGATTCAATTTTTTATTTAGGAGGCTTGGCAGATTTGGTTAATTTAGTTGACCCAATTGTGAAAAAACTCGCGGCATCCAAACCCGCATAGGACGGAAGGTCTTCTACGCAAGCCAACGTTCTACCCACTTGAGCTACAAATGCTACGATTGGGTCAACTAACTTAACCAAATGTGCCAAACCTCCTAAATAATGAAGTCAGCCTTTTAGTCATTCTGATGGATTCTAGGTGATTGCTTAGGTTATCCCGCTTGGACAGTCAACTTGCTGTTACGTATTGGTGGATTCAATACGTACGGGAAAATTGGGCGGGAAATATCGATCCAAGTATGAGTAAACTCACGGTGTGAAGGGCGACATTCGTAGCTCAAATGGGTAGAGCGTTGGTTTGCGTAGAAGGCCTTCCGTCCTATGCGGTTTCAAATCCTGCCGAATGCCGCAAGTTTTTTCACAATTGGGTCAACTAACTAATCAAAGTTTGATTAAACTCACGGCTCTCGGTGGGGCGTCGTAGCTCAGTTGCCTAGACTGTTGGCTGTACTAAAGTGTTGGGATGACCGGGCACGTCAGACAGACAGACAGTACGAGGTCACGTGAGGCCAGTCCGGCGCATACAGAGAACGGGCCAAGTCACGCGACCTTCAAAGGGTGGACATTAGGCCAGGCCGAAGAATGCATGCGGAGTCAGACTGCCCCGGGAGCCGAGTTGCTGTTATCAGTAAGGTCACGCTGCACGGCGCAACTTAGCAAGTGCGTGTACGGCCACTTAGAGAGCCAATGGGGAGCAACGACGACTGCCCCTTCAATACCGAGGCTGCAAGCAGAACGGGGACTCAAATGTTGGACACGCTGCCGACGATCTGAGACTGCTGCCGAAGCGAGACCGACCACAGAAGGCAAGCAGCTGGACACACGGAACAGTGTTGATGTACTAGTACAAGTGAAAGTAAAGTACTAGCTGTTATCCTATTCAGTCTTCTCTTCCTAACACGTACTGGGGGAACATAACCGGTGTTGACACAGGAACACACTAGGTTACAACATAAAGCTTCCTCCTTGCTGTCGTGGGTCTGAATTTCACCGACGCCACCGAGCTTTTCACAATTTCGTCAAATGGATTATTCAAATCTACCGAAACCTGCTTACTAATGCAGATTAGATATTCCTGTTGAGGATTTGGAAGGATGCCAGGGGCACAGTTAAAAAGCCAGATTTCTGATAAACGGCGCTGCAGTATTTGCGCGAAGGACTACAGAGGAATTCATACTACCGGTTGCAGTCCGGCAACGGAGAACCAACAACGACAAGGACACGAAGGTTCGAAAAGGTAGATAATTATGTATCTATCTCCAAAACAATGTACATCACAGGAAAGCAAACACGGTAAAAAAAAGAATATGAAATGCAGTACACTTCCATTAAATGAGCGTACAACGGGGCTGGAGTGAGGGGGGGGGGGGGTAAGAAGAAAGGCAATTTTTACTGAGTCCCTTTGGACAGAGATTTTGCATCCTCGGAGACCCTCTTGAGACGAGACTCTAGGCTGTCCAGTTGCGAAAGAAGCTGCTCCGTCTTCGTAGGCTGGGCGACTTTAAGGGAACGTGCGCTGGGCGTCAAGGGGATGGCATCGTAGAAACTAGCAACTGACTTAAATGTGTACATTGGTTCACCTGTCAAAAATAGAGGCAGGAATGCAAGTGAGCCGACAGGGTGGAGGATAGGGATAAGAAAATAAGCATGGTGGTAAAAGATCATTATCGTTCACCTGTAAGAGGCTTGCGTTGAGCACATTTTATCGAAATGAACTTCGAAAAGAGAACCGCCGCCAGAGCCGAGGTCTAATCATATCTAAATGAAAGCGCTCTCCGTGCTACAGGAAGTGAAGTACGTTTACCGCGGACATGTATGACTCGCGTGTGGCTAGCAGTAGCTACTGTTATTGGAGGTAAGTCTACGCAAACTCGATCTAGTTTTGCGACAGACATACGTGACAGTCTGTAATCCTAGTAATTAAAACAAATGAAATGGCAGACCTTCGGGACTGCAGATACTTGTGCGTTAGGGTGGAGTCGAAAAGATTTAACCAGACAAGCCCAACGAGGAAGTGAGTTGGGCTCGCACTGAGGGTTGGGGAACGGAGACATCAACCATTCGCGTAGCTGGGAAGCGCACCATCTGTAGCTCTAGTACCAGACATGAAATCACCTCGGCGACTCGCTTCTACTGCGTTACATGCTTCCTGACTGTAAGACATTCCTTACTCTGTACAGTCTGTCTTTGAAGGCCTAACAAACTATCCTTAAAAATACTAAAACAATTAAAATACTAACGTCAAGAACATAAATGAGTAATGCAGCGGTTTTCGTTGTCAGTCACGAGCATCCATCTGTCAAATTGTATAAGGACTTTCTTTCTAGTGGGCTTCTACATTGAAGGTAAAACGTTAAAAAAGGTTGTAGAACTTTGAAAAGTTGAGGTTCAAGAGACTGAATTTTCCCGGATTTTTGTCCCGTGTGAAATAAACGCGGAAAAGAGCTGAGAATAAGCGGCAGATAACCTGCAAGTAAATATAACAGTTCGGAAGAATCGATAACAAGGGTTTTTTGCTTCCAGAGATTTACAGAGTAAATTCTATAAGACCACGGTTAAAGTATCCCCACGGACAATAAAAGATAACATCGAGTATTGCGTATACTTGGCAGTCAGGACAGACACGATTTGGAAGGTAGGACACTAGTGGCGTATTTTGAGGTGTAAGACTGTAGTCAGCCTCATTCCCTTTAGTCAGACCTGACAAGGATTTTAAACATTACTATGTCCACAAGCTAGGGCTGTCTTAACAGCTCTCATTCTGCAATTTAGGTTTTTCTACTTATTCCGACAGAACAATGATTCAAACCGCAGGTCAGCAAGAAATACTGCTCAATTAGCAAAACCGGCACGGAATTGTGATACAGCGGTGATGGGGCGCTGAGGTAACTATCCGACTGTTGATTGCTCGGCCTTGTCTGGCGATGAAGCC
>JAYGXS010000001.1:19249813-19306923 GCA_036362985.1 Ligula intestinalis | reverse complement strand
TTTGGTCTGCCCACTTACATTCTGACATCTTAGGTACAAGGCAGACCCATCTTATTGGTAAGGGCGAAATTAGACAACCGTTACTGATGTATCTTGATTAAAAGATGGAGTAGGACTCATCAACAACAAGCCATGAACCCATACTTTCGTGTTAGAAAGTTAGACTCTGTGACCGAGTGGTACAAGGTGACGGTGAATGAGCCAGAAGTGGCAAATTGAGTCTCTCCCTTTTTTGTCGACAATGTCTGCCAATTAGTTTGCATCGAACAAATGCCTGGACGGCTCAAGCGGCAAGCCTATCACAAAGCGGAGCAGCCAAAAAGGTGGCTCTTCTGATTGGACAGCTCAGCATGCTTAAATGGCCAATCGCGTTAGCGCGCTCATGATATACTCTGTCCGAAAGCAACTACTCACCGGAACTCGCAAAGAAGTCCTCGAGCCAGTGTCCAGGCCACTGCGAGGTCGAGAGCTCCGGCGAGGAGAAGCCGCCGGTTAGGGAATTTGCAGCTACTTCAAGCAAGCGAGCCTCGGTTGCCCCATCAAGGGGTTGTGCCAACGACGAGGAGGCCAACGCTGAGGAGTTTTCAGTGCAGGCTGCGCACAAAGCCTCCAGTTTGGTACGAATCAAGTGGATGCAGACGGCGGTCCAGGGAGCAAAGGCGGCACAAGGCTGGGCGTCCAAGTCCCTTGACTGGAACTTCTGCATCAAGTTCGTCCTTCGTCGAGCAAATAAGACGGCTGAGAGTTTGGCTACACGGAGGGAATAGCTGTCGGGTAGGATGCTGTCCACAAAGAGGCTCCAAGCCTGGGCAGTCGCCTCCCATGAAGGAGGACTGGGAGTTGCCCCGAGGGTGAAACTCGAGGGCAACTTGGCGAGAAGGTCGCTATCAACGCGGAGTAGATCGCCGGCGTTAAAAGCAGAGGGCGATGGAGACGGCGAAAGTATGGACAGGGATGAGGTGTGCAAGTGATCCACACACTTATTGTAGGCCTCAAGAATGATCTGCGGGCTCTGAAAGGCAAGCGATTAAGTATACACAGAAAATTAGGTTGGGCAACATTAAGTTATGTGGTGTACCTAAGATGCTCCTAACACCAGAATAACGTCTTAAAGGACCGGTGGTAATAGGGTTTTACGGGTGAGGCATAACAGAAGGCACGTTTGAAAAATATATCATGCAAAAATAGAAAATGGAAGATGAACATGCTATAAGAAGCTAATATAAAGCAAAGAAAACGCGTGATAATTGAAAAAAAAACAAGCGAGCAAACGGACAGCCCCACCAGCATCAACCCCCTTAAAAGTTCGGGGCTGGAAGGGGCTAGAATAGGCAGCAGAATGTAAGTAAGCGCATTCATTTGTAAAGCAAACAATAAAATGGAAGAGGCTACTGTTGAAAGTTAGACGGGAGTATGCCGTGGGGTCACCTAAGAGCGGCGAATGAGTGAAGAAGTTCGTAGATTTTGGAAATTCACCCTACTTGTAAGTAAGCGGTTATTCCCATGGTTAATTTGATGAGCCATTTTACTTAATATACTGACTTAAGTGGCTCCTGTACATGGTGGCCTTCCGAGTACCCTTCCACAGGTCAATATCATCATCCAAAAGATAAAAAGTATGAATTTATGCATGCATGGTAACCAAAGCAATAGTTAGGTAATGATTAGTGATTAGTGCCTTATCCATATTCAATGTAGGCAAATAACGGAAGCGCAGAGGAAAACAGAAGCTCAAGGCGATTGCATGACTAAGCCTGAAGAAATATTCAACATTAATTTAGAAAATATGATACGAGAATGTCAATGCCTAGGACTCCTTACAACGTTTATGAAACGCCACTGTTGATGATATATGTGGCAGGACGTATGTCCGTGTGGGAGGCACAACGGAGTGTGTCGAAATAAGCAACCAAACTGGCTAGCAGAATCTGCATAGTTTTATTCCATTCTGTGATCAAAAAAGTCTCAAAAGACTTCTGTATGGTGAGTGCAATCGAGTGGCTGACGTAATCCATAAGTTTATGTACTTCCTGTAATCGCAGATTAACAACAGGTCACTAAGGGTTTCAGTGTGGGGGGTGCAATTAACTTAGGCTAATCAGCAATGGGGTGCAATGCAGCTAGGCGAAGCATGGTGAACTGTGATTTAAATAAAACCAAATAAGCAAAACTGCGTCTGCCAAAGCGCAGACGGGCTTTTGAAATCGAGCCGCCATTTTCGCCCTTCTATTCGCATGTAAATTTTCTTATGTATACATCGGTTGGCCCGGTACACCTATTAGAAACCGATTTTTACCCTTCACTGTTTATTTGAACTACGACAATGAGGTCATCAGTACACGACACTAGGGTCCAAATTGAATTCATTTTAATTTGACCTACATGTTGCGACATATGCAAGGATAGTTCTCCATGATGTCGACATCGAAGCATTGGCTTATGCCTTTCAATGTTAGCAAATGTAATTTTCTTCAAATCGGCAGTTGTAGAGCACCCAGCCCGAAGGTCTATTCCTTAAACGGTACACAGTTGCAACAAGTTGAGAGTCAGAAGGACTTGGGTGTGCGGATAACTTCTTCACTGAAACCGACGCTGAACTGTATGAAGGCGGCGAAGTCGGCCAGATCTATATTACAGCCGATCAGACGAGTCTATATGGGGTTTGAAAAGGAGAGCTTTTCAAAAATATTTGGAAGCTTCGTTCGGCCGCACCTTGAATTCGCTATACAGGCACGGAGACATGGGACTGTCATACTGTACCGTCCTAGAGAAGGTCCAGAGGCGAGCGACAAAAATGGTCAAAGGTCTGGAAACCATGCCCAATGAAAGTAGACTGTCAACCCTCGATCTATTTCCCCCTTCCTACAGGCAACTTCGAGGGGACCCCACCCTTACATTTCATATTATGAATAACCTGGATTGTGGTTTCGTTCCCGACGAGTTGTTTACCCAGGAAAATACGCCAAATTTACGTGGGCATCCCCTTAAACTACGCCCCAGAAAAGCAAGGATCCACGGACGAAGTTTTTCCTCAGCAACAAGGAAGTTGCAACGTGGAACGCCCTTTCCGAAGAGGTTGTGCTCTCAACCTGTGTTAATTTATTTAAGAGCAGACTAGATATGCACCAAATGCCATCCAGACACAAAGCCATGTAAAAACGACATTACATTACACTATACTACTCTGATTAACAAGTAGTTATGTTTTGATTACCATTTGGACTACCTGCAAAATGTTGTGTTTTCCCCCAGAACATGTAATTGACGTACGTTTTGATTTTTGTTATCCATATATTTTCTTATCATCTTGTGACCAATAGGGAGTTCAAAAGCGTTCGCCTATTTTCTTCGGAATGCTAGTTTCACAATAAAGCGTACCTCTCTCTCCCTCCCTCCCTCCCGCTCTCTTTCTCACTGTGATACCGTGGATTAAAAGAAAACACTGACAGGATGTACAGCGGATGCAAGCACACACATATCTAACTTACCGGATCAACCAGGCCCTGTGTGCTCCAGTTCTCCAGAAGGTTTAGGAGGGGTAAAAGGAAACAGTTTTCCACGTGCATCAGCGCGGCATCCATGAGAGTTGAGGCAAATGGAAGTGCTGCCGCTGCCACGGCCAGGGACAGACTGGTGTCCTTATAGTTCGGTTCCTGCCGCCTACTGAACCCCTCCTCGGCGAACACCTCAGACAACCAATAAAGGCCGTCCTGCAGTTGAGGCGTCCAACTATAGGCGAGTGTAGCATGACAGGTAGGCAAGGCGAGGCAGAGGACATGCACTCGGCCGGCACTCGGCTCCGGTTTGTCTTCCTCCTCCTCCTCCTCGTCTTGCAGTGTACCTGCGCTGACAGTACACACATTCAGTGTAGGCAGACGCAGGGCCTCAAGAGCGGGCGGAGGCATGTCGACAGCGATTAGGGCTGACAGAGAGGAGAGGTCTAGGGCGGTGGGAGGTGAGGACAGGACCAGGGTTCGGTAGCGACCCAGTTTGGATAGGAGCCAGCTGAAGAGAAGGGAGTGGGTGGAGAGTGGAGGCAAGCCGCTGATGGGAAGCGAGGTGGGAAGAATAATGCCCAGTTGTGCGTCCTCTATGCTCGGAAGGGGATCGAGGGGTCTCCAGGCCAAATCGAAGTCGACCTAAACGCAGGGTGTAAAAGGGAGTTCACGTTACTTGAGGAAAGGACAGTTGATCAGGAGTTCGCGCTTACACTAGGAACTTACAAAAAGCAAATGTACGACCCTTAAGAAAATATTCGACCACAAAAAACTGGTCTGCTCAGAATGATCATAGTGATCAATATAACGCCTGAATTCTTATTCATTTGACTAGCTTGTAAGAAACCTCGGTGTGATTCGAACCTACGTCAGCAATTGGAAGGCTTTAGTTCAGTCAAAGCTCTAGCCAACTGGTCTTCTAGGCCCCCACCAATTCTGATACAGTAAACCGACTTCCTAAACAGAACTTCCTAAGCAATCCACCTAGAATCTCCCAGATGAATACCAGGCAAACTTAGTTAGTAGAGGCGGGAAGGTTTGGCTGATTTTAATAATTAATTGGACCCAATTATAAAAAGAACCCGGCGGCCTCGGTAGGAGTCGATCCCACGCCAGCAAGGGCAAGTCTTCATTACAGGCGACGCTCTAGCTAACTGGGCTAGGAGGCACAAACTGGGAGCCGTGAGTTTAATCACACGTTGGGCAACCTATCCGCACAGCCTACTGCAGCGCATGGAATCGCCAAATTCTGATATAGTGTGGCACTCATTTTTGCCTACAACAGCAGTAAGCCTACTGCACAAGCAGGATTTCCTAAGGAAGAATGTAGAATCCACCAGATGACTACTAGTAGAGGGTTTCGGCAGATTTGAATTGTTAGGAGGGCCCAATACTCGCGTCGTCCCCGAGGCAGGATAACAAATACGGAACACGCGAGACCGCCGCTGGTCATGCTGGACAAAGGCGCGCGAACAGGCCAGTCTGGTGCATACAGAACGGGACAAGTCACTCGACCTTCAACGGCAGAAACCACGCGACACCACTGTCATGCTGAGGTCACGCCTGGCCAGGGGCACATCGCGCGCACGGCCACTCACGGAGAGCCAATAGGGAGCAATGACTACTGCCCCTTAAATAGCGAGGCTGCGAGCAGAACGAGACGCTGTTTCCCTAGACGAGAGACTGCTGCCGAGATGAGACCGACTACAGAAGGCAAGCTGCTGGACACACAGGTACCAGAGCTGATGTACCAGTACAACAAACAGTAAAGTGCTATCAACTATCCTGTTCTGCCTTATCTTCCTGGGGGACATAACCGGTTTTGACACAGGAACACACAGGGTTATAACACGAGTAATTCAATTGACCTACTTATTACTACGTAAATGCTTACTAGCAAACTCAATACACACGTTGTCATTATATCAGGAATTTGTTGAATACTGCTTAAGCAGCGTCAAAAAACCTACCGATATTGGGCAACACACTTACTTTTAAGAGTATCTGAAACCTTCGGACAATTATGACTCCTAGGAGATTACTTTGGCTCAAAAACCAGATAAAATAATACGCTATTTTCGATAAAATAGCTATGAAGAAAGTGCCTGATCATGTTTTCAAAAAAAATTGAATTAAAATATTCGTCAAAAATAATTGGAAACAAAGCCCACTACACAGATTCAACGCAAGCAGTTGAGAGAATTCTTACCTAAGGCCAACATTCTACCCCCTTGGCATTATGTCTCGTACTAATCGTAAGTATCTCAGCAAATGATGCAGCAGTTTTGAGGTACATCGGAGTTTAAAAAACGTAAATATATGCCACACCTGGCAAGTTTAGGACAAACCTTGTCAGCCCACTGTGAGAACCTAGACCGTTTGGATGGTGTAGGAGCATCAGAAGATCGCACAGGACTGTCTTGCCGACGTTCAGAATATGCCGCAACTCTAGCGCCTGCCAAGCATATGGAGTCTGCTGCCATAGACGGGTAAGCAGGCATGGAAAGGATCAAATCCTGTGATCTCACTTTATTCTGCCTCCGTTGTAGGCACATTTTCCAGATCTCAAAATGGGTACACAGAGTGCGCAAGCGGTTCAACTCTTGTGCCTGATATTTTAGGAAAGTGTGCTTACAGACGTCGCGGACCACGCTCCGCAGCAGAGCGTCGAAGAAGCCTACCTAAAAAGAAAGAACTTCAGTCAGTATATTTGGAGTAAATGACCGAAGCCCTTAAAAACTCCATTGAAATGGTACAGGAATGCATAAGTTTTTGTGAAATATGCAAACATTGTTACAGATCGCTTTTGTTGTGCAAAGCGCACAGAAATAATTTGGAAAAATGAATTGTTGAAGACGTGAGGCCTTTATCACTGAATATCGTCTCTAAGATCTTCTAGTGTAAATAAATACGCTATTTAAATCAAACTAGTAGTGTGATTGTTTGTAATGTTATGTCAAATAGGTGCAAGGTGTTAACATATGGTTAGCCAAACGTCTCTTGAAGACGTCAACCGTGGGTGCATGCACAATAGCCTCGGGCAAGGAATTCCGCTGTCGAATGACCATTTGAGAGAAGAAGGCTGAACGTTGGTTTGTTCGGCTTAGGTCCTTCTTCAACTGGCAGTCATGTCTTCTGAGTTTCCTTCTTGGGGCCATTTGAAAGAAATCCTCCCATTTGACATCAAGACCAGTTCCCCTTAGTAACGGAAAAGTTGCTATAAGGTCCCCTCTGTCTTGTCTATAATGGAGGGGAAAGAGGTTTAAAGCAGTCAGCCGCTGTTCATAGGTGGACTGTTTAAGTTCAGGGACCGTCTTTGAACACCTTCGAGAATCCGCATGTCTTTCTGAAGCCAGGGCAGCCAAGCCTGCATCGCATATTCCAGATGCGGCCACACGAACGTTCCATATACTTTTCTGAAGTCATCGGTATTCAAGTTAACATACGTCCTTCGTATGGCACCCATGACCGACATTGCTCTCGCTGCGGCTTTGGAACTCTGTGCGGTGACACTTAGATCGTATTTAATAAGAAGACCTAGGTCTCTTTGCACACTTACGGTTTCGAGTGGTTGGCCTCCCAAGATATAATGTCGCGAGAGTGCAGTTCTGCATCGTCTTGCTGATAGTATGTGCATTACTACACATTTTTGGGGTTGAAGTTCATACACCAACTGTCGCTCCAACAGTGCAGTTGGTCTATATCCTCTTGTAATATTTGGAAGTCCCTTTTGTCTTTTATCTCCCTCCACAGTTTAAGATCATCAGCAAAGAGCACTATGTCAGATTTAAATTCTCACACGACGTCATTTACGTAGATGATGAAAAGGAGCGGCCCAAGAACTGACCCTTTTGGAAATCCACTTTTGACAGGTGCCCACTCTGAACAGTAGCCACCTGCAGTAACTTTTTGACTACGGTCTCCAAGGAAGTCTTTAATCCAGTTCAGAAGATTCCCTGCTATCCCAAAGTCGGTCAGTTTTTGGATGAGTCGCTAATGTGGAACTCGATCAAATGCTTTGGTGAAGTCAAAATAAATAACATCTCCTGGGTGTCCTTCATCCATGGCTTCTGTCCAGTGTTCTAGCGTTGTGATAAGATTTGTAAGACCAGACCTCTTCTCATAGAAACCATGCTGGGCTGAGCTGATTTGGTGGCGAAATGAATCGAGCGATAAAATCGATTTTTCGATTATCCTTTCCATCAGCTTACAGAAAATGCACGTCAAACTAACCGGTCGGTAGTTGGTGGGAGAGAGTCGTGATCCACCTTTATGGATGGGTACGACATTTGCCAACTTCCATGTTTCAGGTAGTTATCCAGCTTCGAGCGATTTTCGAAAAATTATACTGAGCGGTTCCGCTAATTCCTCAGATTGTTCGCGTAGAAGTACCCCTGGGATCTCATTCGGTCCAGGTGATTTGGCCGGGTCCAACTTCTTTAACTCTGTCAAAACTGTCTGCGGTGTAAATAATACAGTGTTTATAATCGAGTTGTTGACGGCTTGTGACAAAGGGCGTGGCTGGAGAGGTGACTCCGTGTTATAGACACCTTGGAAGAATTCTGAAAAACGTTCGGCTTTTTGAGGGCCACTACTCACAGTTTCGTTGTTTGTGTGATTTAAAATTGCGAGATGGCCACGGTTCTTTGTAGAACTTCTGATATAGGAGTAGAAGGCTTTAGAATTTTGCGGCGCCTCTTCCAGGAGTCGTAATTCATACGAGGCTCGTGTTGCTCTGATGATTTTCTTACAGAAATTGCGTTGTTGCCTATACTCTTGGAGCTTGTTTTGATCCTTCGTCTGTTGAAATATCTTCCACAGCTTGTTTTTCTTACGGATCTCTTTTTTACCGCTTTTGTCAGCCATCTTTGTCTGTTGCCCGTCGAACATTTCTTGAGAGGACACTACAATTCGATCAAGTTTTTCATTCTTGATTCAAAGATATAGGGTGTGATCCAGACCATAGACTCGGTTGCACTCACGGAGGCTACCGTTCTGCGAGAACTTCTACAGCTTAAAGAAACGAAGTCGTCAGGTCCGGATGAGATCCCTGCAAAGCTATTAAAAGAGCTATCCATAGAGTTGGCGGTACCCCTGTACCTAATCTTCCCAGCTTCTCTTAATACTGGACAAGTGCCACCCGATTGGAAGGCAGCGTGGATCTCACCCGTCCACAAAAGTGGGAGTCGGGCGACCGCAAATAACTATAGACCGGTCAGCCTCACCTCAATATCCTGCAAGCTTATGGAACGCATAGTCAAACGCGAGCTGATGCACTTTTTGGAGCAACATCAACTTCTTTCTGATAAGCAGCACGGATTCCGCAGGGGAAGGTCCTTCTTGACCAATCTGCTCTATTGTCTAGAACAATGGACCCGAGCGATCGATGAAGGGAATACGGTGCATACAGTCTTCGTAGACTTCAAGAAGGCGTTTGACACGGTGCCTCATCAACGTCTCTTATACAAGCTCAGCCGCATAGGGGTAAGGAGAAACCTTTTGCAGTGGATCGCAAACTTCTTGACTGGTCGTACCCAGACCGTATGTATTGGCGAACAGCGGTCGGCGAAGGTAGCAGTTGAGAGCGGGGTTCCACAGGGATCTGTTCTTGGCCTTATTCTCTTCCTTATATATATATATATTGATGACTGCATAAGCGGACTAGACTGCGAAATCGCAATGTTTGCTGATGACATAAAACTTTTGAAGGTCATACGCAACCAAGGCGATAGATTAAACCTCCAGGCAAATTTACATAGACTGGAGCAATGGTTGACCCTTTGGCTCATGCCATTCAATGTGGACAAATGCAACCTAATGCGCTTTGGTAGAACCAGCATTACGTCTCGGAGGGTGTATTACCTGAATCACACGCCGCTGCCAGATGTAGAGGCTCAGAAAGACCTGGGGGTGTGGTTCACGCCTTCACTGAAGCCATCACTCCACGTCCTGAAAGTGGCTAAATCCACAATGTCGAGCTTGTATCTTATCAAGCGCGCCTTTACTAAGCTTGACAAAGTTGTATTTGGCAAGGTATTCGGCACGTTCGTGCGACCTCAGCTGGAATTTGCCATCCAAGCCTGGAGACCTTGGACAGCAAAAGACAAAAAACCCGAAAGGGTACAAAGACGCGCAACAAAAGTAGTACGAGGCCAACGGAACCTCCCTCATGAGACCCGATTGGTAAATCTGGACTTGTTTCCTCTGGATTACAGGCAGATACGTGGGGACCCAATCCAGGCATCTCGCATGTTGCGTGGTCAGGATTGCTGCCTCCAAACAAATGAGTTCTTTGGGCGGGCCACCACCTCTAGGCTGCTAGGACACCCCTCAAATTAGGTGTGACTGGGGCAAGAATTGACCCAATAAAATTCTTTTTCTCTAAGAGGGTAATCCAGGCATGGAATGCCCTTCCTGCGGATATTGTCATGTTCCCTTCCGTGGATGTTTTTAAGGCAAACCTAGACCGATTTAATGAGTATCGTCGCGATTAAGTACTCCAAATCCAATCACTGAAGTGTTCCGAATCCAAAAATTGAAGCGCTCTACATCCAAATCCTGAAATGCTACAAATGCTATAAATATATGCTAATAGTAATTTGCAAGTAGTATTACTACTAGTACTTAACCAAATGAGTTTCAGCCATTATCTAGCTGTGACGTCTCTGCTCACAATGCGATCTGCGCCGATCGTGTCTGAGGTCGCATTTACCGCACCTATGGTCCTAGGCTACGCGGCCCTGTCACACCCTTTCTCGCATCGACCGACTGCTAACGACGTGGCGGGTTCCTCGGCTCTTGGCACAGCAAAGGCGTATCATGGTCGCATATCCGGTCTTCGGGACATTCTCGTGACTCCGAGGTCTCCTCCTCGTATGGTCCTTCGGATGTAGATATTACTCATCATGGACGCCATGGCTGCCGTCAACATTCACAGAAGCATCAGGCCCCTATCATTCACATACTTCCCCCACGAGCGACAGTTTTTCTCCTAAAAACCACAAATGACATTGCATTTTGAATTATGAGCCAGCCTTAGAAGTTTTTTCACTGTCTGCTCTTCTTCCTCAGTTACACTTCTGGCTCGTGTAAACTGAGTGTGAGTTTAGTACTTGAAACAAGCAAAGAGTCGTCTGAAATTGTGTCAACGACTTCTTTAGAATGTTCGGTTATGCCGATGCATTTCTTAAATCCTATGTATCAAGAGGGAATTCAAAGGCGCTTGCCTATATTTCCTTTAATAAATTTGACTTGACTTGACCCCTCGGAATCATTTCGTTCATCTTGTAGGCCCAATCGTCAACTTCATTGCCTCAAAATTTCCCCACCAGACATTTCTAAATGGCTTGGAGCTTCTTTCGCGGACAGCTACCAGCGTTGATTCCCACATCAATTTCATATGATCAGAGGAACCTAGGGGTGGACCTACATTTATTTCATCAACACTTTCCTCGCTTTTGGTAAAAAGCAGATCCAGACAACTAGATCTCTGACCTTCACGCATTCGAGTCGTGGTTCGTACATGTTGAAACAGGAATTTGTCAAGTGTCATGTCTAATAGCATTTGATCGAATCCTTGTCTAGGGCCCTTACTGTTCATCAGATCCCAGTTAATCGACGGGGCATTGAAATCACCTACAATAAGGCTGTCTTGTTTCCAACACTCCTCACGAAGTCGGGTGAGTAACAGCTGATCTTTTATCACAGGTTGATTTGGAGGCCTGTATACAAAGGTAAAAGTCACATTTTCAGCTTTGGGTACCAATAAGTGACATTGCAGCATCTCCAGGTCATTGTCATTCGCACATTTGTCTGTGAGGATAAAGTCAACTGTACTACTTATATACAGGGCAACACCACCTCTTCTTATTTTTCGGTCACGTCTTAGCACCTGATAACCATCTATTCGAATTTCAGAGTCTTCTATAGCTTCGGTTAGCCACGTTTTAGTTAGTGCAATTACATCAGGACGTAGCTCGGCCACAAGTATTTTGAGTTCGTCAAGTTTATTAAATAGGCTTTGCACATTTCCATAATAAAACTTGATTTTGTGGAGGTTTTCACGTTGGGTTAATTGCCCAGCCGTGTGACTTTTGTTAGGATGACGGGCGTCCTCCACAGAAAGGGCCTTTGACGTCAGACAATTACCCCATTGCGTATTTCCAGGCCCTTCTCTACTTGTTCTTTCAAGATGGCTAAGTCCGCCTTTAAGGCCCTCCATTTCATCCTCTCCTTTACCGTGTACTCCTGTTGAAAAAAAACCTTCTTGTGGTCGGGGATTCCTCCTGCCGTTCGCTCGAGCAGGAGATCTCTCTAAAGCTGACGCTTAAGAATTAGCTTTAACGGCCTGGGTTTCCTCCCTTGAGAATTTGAGTTGTCCTAACTATTTATTCGGAAATGCTTCAGCATCAAAAAATCATCCTCCTCACTAATTACATTCTTTAAGCACTCCCTTAAGGCCTTGGTGTCCTCATCTATTCTACTCTTTGGACTACCATTAGTTGATTCAGGGAGCCCATGTAGAAAAATGAACTGTGTACTATCCACCTCAACTGCGTCTTCAGGAATTCGTTGGATAGTCCGGCTGATTCCAGTAGGGGGCTCGGTGCTATGGCCATGAGGATTTGCGAGGCCAGACAGTTTATTCATATGAGCGGTTGCTGTGCTGGGTACATCCTGCACTTTTGGTCCGGAAAATGACCCTATAATTAGCGGGGATTTAAATTCGGAAAGTTCTTCATGGGTTGAAAGTTGGCGCAGACTATCAGTCCCGCAGAGAGTTAGAGATGTTTCTCCAGGATTTTGATCACAGTGGTCCTCGTCGACGACAACTTGACCATTAATGATACTTGAGTAAGTAAAATGTTCAGATGCCTTAACGTTGACTCGTAGTCTAGCGGTAACGGCGTTCGCCTGTTGGCCCGACGTGCAGGGTTCGAGTTCCGGGCCATCTACACTTTCGTTGACTTTCGACTCTTCGACGAGGTCGATTTTCACAAATGGTTCTGAAGGATTTTGCTTATGAAGCATGGAAACCTTTACGGTTTTCTTTACGTTGGCCTTGTCTCGGCTTTCTGTCGTCTCCGACATCGTGCCATGCGTTAAAGCATGCAGATGTGTCGTAAGATTCTCTATCTTCTTTTTCAGGTTTACCATGTACTTCTGCATGACGGAAAAGGTTTGGAAAATTTCCGTGTATGTTAAGCTTTCTTTGATGTAAGTTGAGTCTATTGAACTCGGAGGACTTCTAGCCCTTTTAGCGAGGGGTGATTTCGTCACATCAACCTTGCGATTTCTGCCCTCGAAATTACGGCTAGGGCTTTTAAACCAAATTAAATCAGCGTCAACTGTATGCCTCGGTGGTGTAATAGTAACGACCGATGCCAGTGAATTAGAGGTTTTGGGTATTGAAATCAAATTGCAGAGAACGGTGGGGAAAAACGAAAACTAGAGTCAGAACGGTAACTAACCAGCACAGTCTCCTCTGCGTATGCACGTCCGCAGAGTGATTCAACCAGCGGGTGGACAGTCGCATTAAAAATATGATCAGCTTGATTCTTTACTTCAGCATCGATCTGGACATCGCGTTCACGGATAACCGGCGCTAAAATCTAGAACAAATAAATAGCTACTTATGTATTGGTAGTACTAAAAATAGTCATATCAGTTAAGGGACTTTACAAGGAAAGCTGATTATCGAAAAGTGGGGTTGTTGTTTTAATAATGAGACGTGATTGAAGTTGTTAGGTGGCTCGACTTTATACATTTATGACGAGCGTTAATTCTGTAATCAGGATTCGTGGTGCGTTTGGACTAGGTGGTGCATAAGACGACGAGAAACGTGTACTTAATTTCAGAGCATGTGTTTTAGCAAGTCTATGAAAATTTGATAGCGCAAAAAGTATGGAAATGTTTGTGACCAGTGGCCTAAGAAGAGGGAGTGGGGGTGTTATGGAGACGAGAAGTGCACGCCATTTGAATCATGGCCGCAGGCCGGCCGCGCACTCCCCGAGCACACGTGACGCCCGCGCACACGGGCACTGAAGATGTCCTAGAAACGTCTCGCAGCGTAGGGAACCACAAAGCAGCATGCACGCCAGAATCCCCCTCGCATGCGATTGGTCAGTATTAGTCTAGAAGGACCAAAGCCTTATAATAGGCTGTGGTGGACACGCTAATTCCGTTCCGGTGTCTCTGTACCGTCCTGAATGAAGGCTTGCTATCAGAAACACTCATTTGGCTTCTTCTGCCTATTAGTCGGGTCGGAATAAACTGGCCTATAACAGGCGGTACTTAAAATCCATGAGGTGGGAAATGGCGACTACTTCTACTACCACCAACAATGTAGTGTCGAAGTAGTGGTCGCACTTAGTGTACTACAATCGTCAGGCAATATCCCAGTTTGTTGCAAAAGATAATATATACCCGAGGAATGGAGTTATTGTGCACAGAACTTCTAGTTGCTGTCTCAGGCGGCAGCGGTCACTTGCGAAGCCAGAGCTGGTATTGACTGCGTCCAGTCATGCTCGAAAGAGTGAAAGAGTCAGCGGTGAATGCTGCTTTTACATGATTGTGGAGAAAGCTCAATTGACGTCCGATTGTGTGTTGCATTGCCTTAAGGGGGTTTCACGTACTATCGCCCACACTACATCGGCCGAGGAGTGGCGTATTCAGGTGGCCCTTGGGCAGCCGCGACTATTTGGACGCGCGCGTGTACGCGCGGGGAAGTCGGTCAGAGGTCTTCAGGTCAGCGGGTCAGAAAGCGCACGCTGCAAAGTTGCGTGACCATGAGACAGTGGTCGTTGAACGAGGAAGTCTGCCAGTAACCTTGGCTGTCCGCCACACCAGTTCACGCCTTCACCAGTGTCCTGGCACAAATCTGGTCAACACGGGACATTATGTGGATGCTCAAAGGGCTTTCCAAGTTTCCAAGCAAGGCGTGCGACTAACATGATGCGTACTGGTCAATGATCTAGTTCAGATTTAAAAGATTGGTCATCAATATTTGAGTCGTGGTTCGGATACTTCTGTGCTGGGCCACCACCGTTTTCTTCGCCTGGTACAGGACTGTAATTATGACATTCTGCAAAGCTGGCCTTATCTATTTTTATCGAGTTTTCAAGTGTTATATTCAGAGCAGACTGCCCGGCAGTAATTTAACCAGTCACCCACAGGATTTGAGGACGTAGCAGTAAGCTGTGCCTGGTTAGACAACGGGATGTGGGGTGGGGGGTACAAAGTGATGGGTTGATGGGCAATATCGATAGTTTGTGGCAACAGCCGACGCGAAAGTGAAAAATAAAACATGCTTATTGTTACTAAATAAGTAGGTAGTTATGTAAAGTAAACACAAACTCTGCTGCGGAGAGTAAGTTTACCTGTGGAATTTGGTCATTAACCAGGTCCGCAATAAGGTCATCGCAAAGTTCCGAGATTGCAGCCAGAGAGCGCACTGCAAGTCCACTGCGATTTACAGCTGGTTTATCGTTAAAGCCCTTCTTCTTCTTCACCAGGGCGGGCGGCGTGGAGACAGATAAGACAGGGCGAGAGGACGGTGTGGGTGGGAGATGGGTTGCAGAAGTTCCGAATAGCGAGGTGGGGAGAGGAGTGACTGAAGCAGACGGAGTCGTCAAAGTAGCTGGTGCTTGGGGTGGTGTTGAGGCGAGTGGAGGGGAGTCCTGCTTCTTCAAAGGACTAGCCGGAGGTGGGACCTCTATCGGTAAATCTGGGGCATCAGAGACTGAGACTGGAGTTGGAAGAAGACGGTTGTGCGCATCGAATGAGGAGTGAACTGGTGGGGGAATTGCGTCGGAGGGGTTAACTGGACCGCCATTGAAGAGTTCAGAGAGGCGAATACCTGCACGTTTGCTTTCAATCAGCTAAAAAGGTAGACGGAGAAACACGACATCTGTAACGTCTCAGCGAAGTATGAATGATACCAGATTTGACCATATGAATGAAACCCGTGGCTGAGGTTTCATGAGAAGGAAAAAAGCAACTGCAGTTTACGACACAGCCTTCGAAAAAAATAGCATTATACGGCTAGGAGGTACGCAAGTAGAAGTGGTACAATAGTAGAGGTTGGTTGCACGATGTTCCTAGAGGATCGCCAAACGTGCGTCGAAGGATGTATTGGTAACTGATTCCTGCTCTTCCGGGAGGCGGCAGCCCAACAAGAAAAAAATTGACAGGTGAGTATTGCTGGCAAAGGGAGGCTGGAGTTGCTATTTCTGACTTATTAGCCGTCATCGGCCGGCCATACCCAACCCCAGGTAGTGCGCCATCCGAGGCTCAAATCCCCAACCTGGTGGTTAGAAGTCAAACGCTCTAACCCCCCACTTCACGGGCGCGTTGTCCTATCGGTTCCCATTGAGAATATTAACATAAGTATTTACCGACAAACGGAGAGCACACTCACGAAGGCCTTTTCTGTCTCGTTTGATGTCATCAGGTGGTGTTAGCTCAACTCCAGTGTAGCAGCGGAAATTGCCGCCACACTCGAGTTTCGCACCCGCATATCTCGGGCCAGAGGCAAACGCTCTACCTCTGAGCCACGGGTCCGCCGTGTTGTCGGTTTGTGATCGGGACTAGATAGTAGTGGGTTATTGTACACCGATCTGCTTCCGATCTGAGGCAGAAAAGGCCTTCGTGAGTGTGCTCTCCGTTTGTCGGTAAATACCATTGTTACTAAAAGTTAGCGAGTAACATACATAGTTGGGGTTCCAATTAGCTCGCAAACGAGCCATCAAAACAGGATGGGTGCATCCTGAAACAGATCGGTGTACAATAACCCATTATTAACATTAGGGAATGAACGCTCACCAATCGGTTACAGGAATAACTCTTTCCGTTCGGCCTTGAGTAACGCTGGCTGCTGAGAACTAATGAACCAGAAATGGAGAGTGAGTCCTGAGGCAGAACGAGATCAGTGAGTCCCCTAACAGATGAATCGGGATTCATTCAGAGACGGATAATTTAAAATGTGCTCAAAAGCACTACTGGTCGAATTGCAAATTTCTCCGAGAAATATAATTTACTCATGTAAACTAAAAAAATGGTTAACCACATTAAAATGTCTGCTAAGGGGTCATCCGCATACTGACTACAGACTAGAAGCCGACTTGAAATTCGGAGATATCGCGAAGTATATGGGAAACAGAGATCCTGCAAGTAGCGAGCCTCAATCAGAGTCGAATGACAGTCTCACTGTCACGAACCAAGTCCCTGTGTGCCCCACGGAGTAGACACAGCACCAGTGAGAGGCACAGGATCTACCACACTTTCTTATTTTGACTTGATGGCAAGACAATGTCAAGACGAGCGGAGTCGGATGTTAGCACACAAAACCAAACAACCCATCTCCGCGGGCCATGCACGGGACCCGGGCTTTCCCGAGGACCCCAAACACTACACTGACTAGGTGCCATTGCAGACTGATGCTCTGTCCTTCAATCAATCCAAGATACTCACAAGAGAACTGCGTTATCTGGTCACTTGACTGTCTTCCAGTTGGAGTAAGGAGCGTGTTGATTTATCAAGAGGATGGTCTCCCCTTTGCTAACTCCGCTCTCGTGCACTATTCTATTTTTCGGGCCTGCCAAAGAACTGCTGATGAGAGTGGGTGTAACAGAAATTACACGCTCTACGACTGCGAATGCTGGACTATGCACGTGAAATATGAGCGAAAACTGGGAGTATGTGACCAAGGCTGCTTAAAACTTAACTTAGACAATCTGCACTCGCTGCGAAAACATCGCAAGGATATCCTAAGCCATCCAAGAAAGACAGCTTCACCCTCCACCTCACGAACTCGGTGTTACTGCTCCCGATCCGGCACAGTTACCCGACTGGGGACATCGAAGAGGGGGTCAACTCAACACCAGGACATAGAAACTATGCTTGGAGCTTCGGTATTCGGCCTCCATTTTTGATTAGGAGACCGGATGCTAACTGTTCAGGTCTGCTGTCACGGATCGTCACGCAATCTGTTACAGCAATCGAGGCCAGCTAGATTAGGAATGGTCAGAGCCGTATCAAGTGCAAGTACTCGCCCGACTACCTCATACAGACAGTCCGTTCAGAAAAACAACCATGGTGGTTTGGAGACGTCCTTCAGTCTCCGCATTGTAGGCTCAGTACTGTTGCCCTCGATTCGGCATTGCTGCCCACCTACGGACGAACCTGGTCCGTCACAGCCTGTCAAGACATGAAGGTATCTGGTCTCTGTCAACAGGGCAATAGGTTAGGTTCTTTAGATATGCTGCCACATGTCGTTATGCATGAGGAGGTATAACTTGCGACATCTCCAAGAATCCGTGGACGATGTTGGACTCACAAGAAGCCTTAGAGACTACCACAAAAAATTACATCCCTTCAGAGCGTGTAGTAGAAGTGACACTTACTGAGGGCGCGCGTCGTTCCTTCCAAGCAAGCTCCGGAAGACGCGGTGGACACTGGCGGTGAAAGACGAGATCTGTGTCGGTGACAGAGAGGCCCCAGTGTTCACAGAATGCCTGCGCATCAGAGATGCTCTCAAAGGCCAACTGGTGGACCAGCGTCGAGAGCGGGAACTAGAAAGGACAGAAGAGGAGGAAATCAGTTGGTGCTTTAATAAACACTTCCTAGAGCTACGCGGTCATGAGGCGGTTCAACAGACGGTCAGAGGCGACATCGGCAGTATCTGGCAAATTATTGTCCAGAAACAGGTGCTGTAAAAAACTGGCGCTTACCTGCTGGTGATTGCGCCTGCACAATACTGCACAGTCGGCTTGGCACAGCCTTCTAATCGCGAGAATAGCCCGTGCTCAGTAGGCAACGCTGTTTAAAGAGCCGGAAGTCACTCTTGCATGATCTGGTAAGTCAAACCAACTGGTGTTGGATTGTACGATGGTCTAGGCGACGCGAACCCGCAGGATAAAAGGCGCTACAGAGGCACTACTTAAATCTAGTGTCAGTGGAATCTAGCGTTTGGAAACCACAAGGGATCCCACCGCCCACAGACCCGTAAATCGAAAGTGTGAAAACTGCCTGACCATAAACCTAGGCCAAGCTCTAATGCACACGCTTGACTGCGTGCCTAAAAACTTCCACAAAGCGGGCCTTGGCTGATTTTGAATTGACGGTACGTCTGTCGCCTGACATGGAGGCTGTGCATGTGACAAAAAATGGTCAGTTGACAGATGAGAGCGATTTTCTAGCATATAATGAACACACCGTCCAGACTGAAACTGGCTAATGGGTTGACCAGTATTACGCACTTGACCCAAACTAAAAACACGTCGGTTTCGTATTCAAACTCACGTAGGGGAGATGGGAGTTCAAATTTTATGTCCGAGAAGCGCCTGACCGCCTTCAAGCCCTATCCCCTCCACTGTAGACAAGACAGCAGTTGCCTTGTAGCAACGTTTCAGTCGCTAGGGTGACTTAATCTGGAGTTCTTTTGTAAATAGCACTTATGCCTAATTTTCGAAGATATGATTGTTAGCTTGAAGAAGACTGCGTTCCCCATTTCTTTCTTAGCGTCAGTGGAATTCTTCCCTGGCGTACGTTGTGCATTCCTCCAGTTTGAGTGCGTTCGAGAGACGCCTGGATAATCACCTGGTAAAGGTGAACTTTCTACATCCTATCCTATGGGCGAGTTAGATAACTATAAATATACTATTCCCTTGATTCTAACAAATCATCTTATTTGCATTAACTTTAACTGTGATGGAAATTTTATATGGCAAATGCAGTGAACGTCTTGTTTGCTGTTATTTCACAAATGCCGCGCCTTTTAAACATCTATGTTTCATCATTATTGTTATGTATTCAGAACAAGAAAGTCTGTAAAAAATTGTTTCAGTCATTTAAGCTAAATGCACTGATGTTGCTTGATCCTTCTCTTCAAAGGCATAGTGCTAATAATAATAACAAAATAACTGCCAACACCAGTACAGTGGACACCGCGAAGTCTCAGCACGGAATGGACGACAATAATTTCGAGGAAATTGCAGAGACGTAACTGGAGAGATGAGTATGCCAGCCGCGCAGTCAAATTCGAGCAACAGGTAAAATTCACGCAGTACAAGACTGCGCTGAAAGAAGCCAGGAGCATTGTGGATTCCGGATATCGCGTGGACCCCAACGAAGCCTTTCGAGTAATTTATTAGGTCCCACCAAACTATCCCAAGGCCCTGGATTAGCAACTGCTAGCAACACCAGACGGACTGCTATTCGGTTGAGGAAGTCCGTCTTGTGTGCTCAAAAGAACCTCATGCAAGCTCTACGCCTGATATGGCCAACGGTCAGTTAAAGTGTTTGCACTCGGCCGCACTTTAGCTTTGTCTGCCCCCTTCCCCTAGACTGGCTCCACCAAAACCCTGCCTGCGTAACCATCCTTCTCTTATCGATCCCCTCCCCCGATTTCCACGACTCGCCTGCAAGAAAAGATGAGCATTATTGACCGCATGTTTAACTTGCATTCCGTTCCCACATACATTTACTGGCCCGATGAGAATTTGTCGGAAGCTTACGTACGCTCACCAAATGCTCTTCTGCATTCGCAGATGTAACTTTAAATACAAGTTAACAAAGAATCCTGAATTTATCTGGTAATTCCCGCAATTTATTAAACATCTGTTGACATTCTTCGAGGGTCTAAGATAAATGAGCAACACAAGAAGTGTGCGTATAACAAGACGCTATTTCGGCGACTTGGGGAGCAGCAATAGGCACAATATAAATGTCAGTTAATTTGTTATTTTTGCGAGATTTTTTAATGTGTGATTTCTTGTGCCAGTTGTACTAAACAGTGCAATTGGTAGCAGCAGGAGTCGAAAGCTCAGAGGAATAAAATTACCGTTCCAGAGATCGCGTCTTCTGCTTCTTTACAATAGTTTCTGTGCCAAAAGGTGGATAAGTTGGATAAAAAAAAGGATTCGAACACAGAGGCCATGAGCGACAGTTTCTTCGCTATAAAATCACATTTAAACTCCTAAAGTTTCCAAAAAACGCCAGATGAGTTTTTTTGCCGTCTACTCTTTGTGCTTTTGTTCCACCTACTGGCTCATGTGATTTGGCCCCGCCAATAAACCGAGGTAGTATTCCAAAAATAATTACAATTTGTATATGTTACTCATAATAAGTAAGTAGTCATTCGTGTTTACTCTTTTCAACTAACGGTGGATGGCTCTTCGCCTGCAATGATGTAGGCAACCACCTTTTTGATTTCTTTTCGTCTATCGATGCTTTTCTTGGCCATTATATTACCAACAGTGGGCCTGAAGGCGTTTTTTATCTTTCCCGTTAATAAAACTGAACTGAGGGCTCACGGAGTGCGAATGAAGTCATTGCAAGATTAGAACGTAGGTCAGCAAAAGGAGGCAAGGACAGGCTTACCAAGACCTCGTGCCTGGGGTGTCCATTAAAAGCGGCGGCCATGGAGTATAAGGCCTGCGATCTGACCTGGCCAAAGTATCGATGCAAAAGGCAGGCGGTGAGGCAGTCAGCCTGGCGCACCAGACGGAAGAAGCGAATAAAGTTGCGTTCAGTGACTGCAAAATTCACCTCCATGGCGAACCGCACAGGTGCAGACTTTCGCAGTTCGGCGGGAAACTTCTGCACTTCGCTGAAATGGGAACAGAGGGGGGAGGGGCGGAGACTGGAGTCAAAACGTGTGTGGGAGTTACGAGAGAAAAAAGATATTGGCACTGAGACTGCATCGTTGCCAGATTTCGCAAGTAGGAGGAGGTGGGGGAGCGGGGGAGATGCGAACGCAGTTAAACTGGTATATGCTGCTCTCAGTCCCCTAACTCCCTTCCCTCAATTTTAAATCAATCAAGTTGTTGCATGCAATGGTAAGATTATGTGGATGCTATTTCAAGAATGCCAGCGACTTTAAAAGGGTGAATACTGTATCATATAAAGGTGTTACTGATGCGAGTGAGCAAGAGGATAATATACACGTATATATGACAAAGTGTTACCACCTACTCTCTAAATAGGTACTAGTTTAAAGTTCAGGCACGTGCTTCACCGAAGTGTCTGCCATTGCATGACGTAACGGCAAACGGGTTTGGCTCCTCAGTGGGTCCCTTAACTTTCTTTTTGAGACCTCAGACGGCTTTTTAGATTTGTCAGGACAAAGCTGAACGATGGCGTACCGAATGAATAAATATTTAAAAATTATTGGGGTTGTACGTACAAGTAGGAAATCACGATAAGGGCATGATAAAACTGGCTCAATGGCTCCTTCGCAAGGTGGACTCAATGAGATGGTCATGCATGTGAGATACGAGCTGCCGTGAAGGCCTGGTATACCGTGTAGAGGACCAGCTCGTATGTCGCACACGTAGACAGACGGTTGCAGTTGTCAGCCAGTACGCCCAATGCTGGCATCAGATGGTTAACAGACCTCAATGGCTAACTGGTGAACGAGAAAGGAGACAAAGCGAATGAGGCTGACTTTGGGGAACCTATCGTTACGGCGCTTAAATTCATCACGACAGGCTAAACGTCTTGCGATGAAAGGCTGCCAACTGACAAGATAACACGGTCGTTGCGGACAGTCCAGTATGTTTGCGTGTGGAGTGGCTGACAGCTAGATTAAGAGTCAGGTTGCAATGGCCCGTTCCAGATTTTATCTCCGTTAGGATTCTAGCCTATTCGAATGCTAGCATAAGCTTGCAGGCTGTCCTGAGGCGTCGTGCATGTGACATACTGCCAACAATGGTTCATTGTTCAATTGGAGCGGCCTCAAGGTCTCGGGTCTTCGCGGCGACTGTTCCCACGCGATGACACTAAACCGCTGGAACGGACCGCACACACACACACGGGCCCACGTGTGTGCCCAACTAGTCGCAGTTGTTCAAGGGCCACATAGGTGCCCTATAAGACAGACGATCTTATTCCAACGCACCCAATCATGCCACAAGCGAACGCGCTTGATAAGCATTTATAAGCAACTTGCAACTCGGACAGGACACACCAGTCCACCTCAGGCCTGTGACGGGACATTCATCTCTGGACAACGCCAACGGCACAACTGCCCCCCCCACCCCGAGAAAGCAACTCAGGATTTTTTACACGATAAACTCTCATTCGGATGGCTTCCACTTTTAAGCTTTTCTTTCTGTGTAACTCCTTGGGGGTGCCAAACGGCGTAATTAGACGGTGAAGAACACGGAAGTCACCGCTACAACAGTCTCACAGCACTTCCCCGCTTAGATGGCATTGGAACCAGCCCCTAGTTTTAGTAAAAGACCTGATTTGTTGTGAGCAGACCAGGCATCTGTGAGACACGCAGACGATCTGCTAAGCTTTGTCAGCCACTGCCTCCGATCGCCCTGACTCGGTTTTGTCAACGAGCCCAGGCGGATAAACGTGCGACAAGTGCTTCACCAGTCTGCTACTAACTAGCGCGCAAATCTTCGTCTTCCCGCCTACCACCCTGTGAGGCATGGGGTTAAAAGCATCAGTAAAGACAATCTAGTTAACACCAAACGTATCGGATCCAGGAAAGATCAACAAAATTTATGAAAGAGAGGGAGAGGAGTGGACAAACTTACGCCAAAACACTGGCATCGTTCAACTTCATCAGGATCATATATGCCCGGAATTCGGCCTCACAGGGACAGGGATCGACAGAGTCGGCCGGCAGTGCAAGCGAGGTGGGCTTAAGATCATCGTAGAGCTGTTTCAGAGTCTGCAAGCACTGGGTCAGATTCTCCGAATTGATGCGCGGATCAAAAGCATCCATCGGTTGGTCCACAAGGCGAGCAGCACAGAAGATGTGAAATCGTGTGACCTTTTCCACGATGCTGATTATGGTCGGTGAGTAGATGTTCTGCTGGGTTATATCCTTTCGAATCGCACGAGTGCGAGTCCAAAGAAACTCGTACCTAACAGGATGCAACAAGAGATGTAGGTTGACCAACAAACTGAACGAGCGCTCATAAAATTAGCGATGGTTCGGGCAAATTTCAATAAACAATCAGAGGAAGTTTTGAAAAACTACAGTCATAGCGGTATCAGAAACGACGATGGTCAAAGTACGGCTTTAAGACGCCCAACGTCTTAGCTACTTGAGCTACGTGCCCCAACCGAGTCCAAAAATTGGCCTACGAGGGCAGGGGAGTGGAGAAGGCCGTTAAAAATATACCACCTGTCACAGGTAAGATTGGCGTATGATACATCCGACTAGCTAATTTTCCGTTTAATCCCCCCTTCCTATCAAGGGTTCAAATAAGGATGCATTAAGGTATCTGAGTTCAAAAGAGTGTATCGTCTTTAGACTCACAACAGTGATTTTGAACGAGTACTTACCAAACTGCATATGGGAGGGAGGGCGTAGTCGCTTTTCTGGAAAACAGGCAGCTATAGAAACTGCCTTACACTGAATCCACATCAGGGGTTCGGACGCAGAGTAAAGATTACTAGGACAGCTACGTTTGTTCCAATTGTCGTAAGCTACTCAAAGACGCTTAATGGATGGAATTTTCGAGAACTTGCAAACGCTACACTAGCGTTTGAAAAAATTCCAAGCCCATCAAAAGTCACAGTTAGGCGGAGGAGGTTTTGCATTACGTATGCGCGAACAAATTTAAGGGAAGTAAAACACAAACCAGGTTTTCCAGAGGCTGCGCGAAGAATCTATTTCTGGTCGATCTGCGATTGAGGCCAAGAGGTATGCCATTGTACGCTCCAGCACTTCCGGCGGTCGCAACTCCCAGGGCAGTGGTTCCGCCTGATCCGCAGACGAACGGCTGTAGTCCTTAACGGCGCGAGTGTGATCCAAACGCCAAGCAGAACTTCCTGCAGAGAGACTACTTGTCAGGCATTCGAAGACGGAAACACGTTGACGACACTCGCGTAGGTAGCGCTCCGTCTCGGGACACATGTCCGGACAGGCGCCGTGGATAGTCGCCCGGCCAGCTACCCCACCACCGCCACGGGCAGATGGCTTACGCACAAGCTGCTTGGCTAAAGCAATCCTCCGATGCTCGGCCTCATCGCGTGCCTCGAGGGCAGCAAGACGTTCGTCTACTGTGCAGGCGATGGGGGCGGAGACGGCAGTTAGGGCGGGGTTAGAGGAGGAGGGGGATGCGGCAGTACGACGGTTCATGCCATTGCCGAAGGAGCCACACTTGGTCTAGCAGGTTAAATGAAACCCAAAGATGATACAGATGGGGTTTATTGCGCCGCACCAATGGTGTCAAGTAAGTAAAGAAACGGATAAGTGTAGTCATACCTGGTGGAAGAAGCCGAGGGACTTTTGTGGGGAGATGATGAGCGAGGCAACGCTGTTGCGCTTGACACATCTTGCCAAGCTGACGGTTACGCCAGGAGTCACGCGATAAGCCTCCATTTTAGCCTTATGCGCCTCCGCCTAGAAGATTGTTTAAGGCAAGCTGCAATTTGTCAGCTTATGGCAAAGAGGTTCAATCTAACATCCAATACGGTGAGGGAGCGAGTGAGTGAGAGATTAAGAGACATAGCCAAGAAGGCTGTTGCGCTAGCATTCTTATTACTAGTAACGTGACCTGATTAGCTTGTTGGTCAGAACGCAAAAGGCGACAATGTGACTTTTATAGGTTCCTGGAAATGAATCGACAAGAAAAAATAGAGGAATGAAATAGCTGAATAACTAATCAGCACAGTATTGGCTAGATTTATCCAGGCCTGAACATTGATTGACAAAAGCTCAGATGTCTTCTTCATCAATACGAAATGTGTGTACTTTTCAATCGGCTCTTTGGTTGAAACAGGCAAGCCGCTAGTTTGAAAGACTGTTTGTGTTCATTAACAGATTAAAGCGATGATTTGGGGTATAAGTATGGACGGGCAATATGTTACTCCTAAGAGGTTAATTGCGTTCAAATCCTTTCGAAACACCAGAGCCTATGCTCTGAACATCGCGAAACGCGACTTACACTAGAGGCGAAGGCAATTATAGCAGTATCGAGAGAGGGTTGACAAATAATTCGTTGAATACTTCCAAATCTTGAAAAGAGCTTCGTCAGGACTGCCTTCTGATTCAGGCCAACATCCAAATGGGACAGTTTTATAGCCGAGAGAACATTAGTTGCTGACACAGAGCTGGTAGACGCTGGAGACGAAGAAAGGGGACTACTCTCAGAGGCAGACGGACTGACGAGAGTTTCCTTCGGACTGCTGACGCTGGAGACAGGCGATATCGACGGGTGTTGAGTGTGCATTGACTTCTCCGGCTGGTTGAAAAGCGAGGTTTTATGGGCTGGGTTTTCGGTAGCGGCCTTGAACAAACCTGCAACTGGGTGAATATTCTTGCTGTCGATAGCAGCGAATAGTGAAGGTTGATGCAGGTTATATGTAGCTTCTGATGAAGGTGCAGAGTTGCGTTTCCATACAAACGGGGATGGAAAAGGTCGAGAAGAAGACTCCTTACTATCTATCGTGTTATCAAAGGTACCTCCTTCGGAGCCAGGAGAGTAAGAAGACCGAAAATTGTGGAATGAGGTTGAGTTCTGTTCCGAAGAAGGTTGATTCGATGACGAAGAGAATAGCGGCTTAGAAAGACCATCAGAAGTGCTTGTGAAATGCGAGCTTAGGCTGTACGCGCATTCAGCAGGACGAGAAACAATAGGAGCGACAGAGGTAGTACCCTCGTCAGACGCTTCAAGAGCACTGTTATTGGCCTGGGGTGACAAAGGAAGTCCAAAGAGACCATGCGATGCTGAAGTACTCGACTGAGACACAGGGTTGAATATATTGGTAGTTTGGATTTTTTCTCTGTTGCTAGCTGCTGGCTGCGTCGGACGATCTCCAAAAAGTCCTCTGGATGTTGATTCTAAGGAAGAAAAGAGGTTGAATACAGACTACGTCCTTACAGCGTCTAGAAATCACTTAATGACTGATCACAATTTGGAAGACATCAGACGGAAGTTAGACCATCGAAAGTGACGACGTCGACTGCGTGACCAATGGAGTGGACGCACGCTTAGTTAGCTTATAGTGAGGCAGGCTTGCGTTGCATCAACCAAACTTTCACAGCCCTCCTCCCCTCACTTAGTTCCGATGACAGGGATATGTAATGGCGACCAGAAGAGGACGCAGGTGCAGTAGCTGACGAAATCATGCAAGCCACACACGACCACGTCTCCACACCATGCATCGAATACTCATGGAACCGGCCGGGATCTCGCATAAGTGATATTGTCACAACGGCTACATGACGAAGGAGCGCTGTAGCCTGAGTTTCGGTTCTAGGAAGGATCGAACACAGTTCGCAAGTGGGCACAACGTTTAGCGTATCGTGGCAAATTTAAGCACGTTCGATTTATTATAAGTGAGGACTGTGCTGATGTACCGCAAGTATGGATTACTCAGTATCAATCCGTTTCCTTTTTATATTCCATGCTGTCGGCCACCCGAGCCTACTGGTGGGAAGATTGACATAGTGGCTGACGCGGCGTAAAGAGTGCAGGTTTGAGGCTTGCCACCACATTCATATGATAGTAATTATGGACTCGCGTGAACTAAGCGCAGCCTGGCCTGCGGGACATCTTTGTTCTTATGACAAATTAGCAGAAAGTGGAACTATGGGAGCAGCAAACTGTCAAGTGACAGCATTACATCACAGGTTGGGCTGACTCAAAACAAACAGGTTGTGAAATCCATGGAATTCAAACACATATAATTCAGTACTGCAGGCTTCCGAGCACGGAGAATTAGTGAATCACACGTATTGCCAGTGACAGATATCGTGGGCGAAAGAGGTTAGTCATGTGCATTTCACCTTGCAAGTATTTAAACGGGCAACTTGATTTTCCCCCTAACCTCTCGGATATTTTGAACGGCGTTAAGTAAACCTTTTTAAATAACAGAACAATAAAATAGAAAATTTTTAAAAAATTGCTGATGGACGGCTTGTGTGCTAAAGGACAGTTATATTATCCGTTCGCTACAAAATTTGCGGTTAGTGCCGGCAATACAGACATACGAAAAAACGCACAAACAGATAATAAGGCGTTATGATGAGCTCAGTGTCAGAACAGCGATATGGTAAAGAAAACGGATCCTAATCGCGCAAAAGGGAAAAATTAAATAATGTGACTTTGCGAATAACTGCGTTCGCAAAGACCAGGAAAGAGAAGCCACGAGCAAGCGAGAATTATACACATTCTTCCAATTTTTAAAGTAACACAGACGCAATAGATGCGGTTTCGCCGATATGAGCAGCCATTGGGTTTGACTGGTGTCTTTTAATAGAGTTACTGGCACCACTGTACATACGTATTATCACCCTGGGACACTATAAAACATATGTCGTCCCACGCGTATCTTCAGTCCAGCATTGAGATGATTAATGACTTTGAAATGGACGCCTGTTTTGAACATAAAACACAGAATTTACTCAGGAGACACTGATTCTCGTAAACACTAACGTTAGAAAAAAGGGGCGGCTGCGAACGCCAACGAATGGCACACCACAAGGCATTAAATTTATATTACCACTGCTTCCAAGCGGAAGCGGAAAGACTAGCCCCAACCACAGCATCACAAACGGGGATCAAGACCGTTTATAGTGACTTGACAATGGTAGATGCCTATTTATAGCGAACTATAGTATCTCAAAGTAAAACCAGCACAGATACAATTGAGAAGCGCAAAATGCAAGATTTGGCAAAGGCATACCAGGTCGAACCGGCACTGATCCGAAAAGTGTGGTTTGGGAAACTTCGTAATCTGAGAGGGCAGCAAACAAATTTCCACCGTCAGAACGCATCGCGTCCACAGTAGTAATCACCAAAGACCAAGCCTTTGTATGGACCGCTTTAGCCAAAAACCAAAGAAAAGATAACGAAAAACAAGGAAATCCACAGGTTAATGTAAACAATAATTCGGGAAAGCTCAAAATTTAAAGAGGCCCGGTTCAGACAAAATTAGCTCATGAACTGTACTGGCTTCGTATTATTTGGTTTAAACTTTCGGTTTTGATCATTATCGACATCTGGTTTCTGGTGCACTATCCTAATCTTTCGTATATAACGTTCCTCCAACAAAAGTTTACTTTTGCTAGAAAGTTGAAGGGTTTTAAAATTCCATTAACCATGTGTTAGTAAACTGCTTTCCTGGCGTTTTCACCACCGCGCTGCAGTACTTTTAATATTCCTTCAAATATATTTCCTCCCAATTCAGTTTATCTAAGGAATATACTATGAATATTCAAGTGGTTGAACATCAACCCCATGTTTAATGGCTAAGGTTTTGGACTTTTAATCAAAAGGTCGTGAGGTTTGCTCTTCGGTTGTGGCAGTACCTGGCGTTGTTAGTCACTTGCTGACGGCAGCTAATAAAGTAGAAATGGACATTCCAATCTCCTTGCACATAACTACAGCTATATGGATTACAAGAAAACGTTTTTGGAGTTTATTTAGTCGCCCACTGATGTTTATGAAGGAGACCTGGGGATTTTTAAAGTTGTGGAGACGTTAATACGCAGCTCATAGTCTAGGCTAAACAGCATGATATATCTGCTCCTCAGAACTGTAATCACTTGAAGATGAAGTTCGGATACGTTTGGAACATTTTCGGCGGTAAAATATCCGCTTTTTCCTCTCAGAACTGGAAGGGGCCTCACTCGATCGTTCCTTTAGTTTCCAGTGACGCTTTTGATACACAAAAACGAAAAAACAACTTTCTTTAAAAAAAATATGCCACGTGCACAGACGCCCAGTTCATATTCCTACAGACTTTCTGTGCTCAGGTGGTTTCAAACACAAAATTGCAGCAGCAAAATGCCTTCAGTCGCGTGGAAGGAGTCTGCATATCAAACCAAGTGTGATTGAATTCACGAATTTTCGGCTGCTGGCTGTACTCAAACCGCTACTGCTGATGTGGGTCCAAATTCCACCGAGACCAAGACATTTTTAAAATTGTGTCGATTTAATTATTAAACTCTGCCAAAACCCTCCACATATATTTGTTAAATTGTTTTCCTCGATCACTCAACCAGGTCTTGCTACTTCTTAATGACTAAATGTTTCCGTTTTAAGATCTTACACCAACGGAGCGAAAAAATGGTTCCCTACTGTTGAATAGGTCATCGAATTCTCAGCCTAATATGCACAAGCATGGTTTTAATTCCACTAAACTTCAAGCACCAGTTAGTCCCCTTCCAGATGTCCGTTCCGAATGGCCACCAGCTCCACCTTCTTCTTCGTTTCCAACTAAATCGAAAGCGCCTTTTGTCCCAAGACCGATTCATTATATTTTCGTCGCTTTTAACTCTATTGGAAGTCCAGCGATAATTTCCGTAACTCCGTATAGTGCACTTGGATCGATAATTTTCTAATTTAAACGTAGGTCCATATGCCACCGCATGAAAGCTTCTGAGCCACACCGCAAAATAACATATTTCATCCATAAAACCTGCTTCCACCCCAATTTAAGCACAACTTATTTATACCTTCACAACCTAGCTCATTCTTTAACACCACGGGCTATATCATACCATTATATAATGCATTATTTGACGCGTTGGGCACCGACTGAGGACATTTTCATTCCCTATCAGTAAATATAACATCAATAGTCTTAAGTATAATCTGAGTCGCAGTTCCGGATGTTCGTAGATTAAGGCTATTATTTTTTGCACAAATTGCCATAAAATCAATCTTATGCCACGCTTCCCCCCAAATAGATTCTTTCGCGGTCTTCCCACCCCCGCTTACCATTACTTGCTCTCCAGCCTCCGCTTTACTGCGCTAATGGCCGAGAAGCTTATTTCGGCCTATCCTCTCCAATTTTTATTTCACAAAACGGTAACCCCCCATATTTTAAACCTTCTTATTTACCCCCTATTATTGACAAGACCCGTCGGTACTTATTCCAGAAATAATTCTGGCCTACAGTTTAACTACCCACGCCCATTTTTAAATAACGTTAGCCATAGGCTCACTACTTGGACAACGCTAGATGTTATATTTCTTAATGTCAGGTCTGTTATAAATAAGAGGGCTCAATGTAATGCCATGACTTTCGAGAAGACGCGCGACGTTATACGCATACCTGAATCTTGGCCTTCCAACTCATTTGTGACTCCTCCCTTATCATAGACTAGTCAGACCTCTACCGTTAAGATCACTCTAATGAAAGTTAGGGTGCTTTTCTTCCCTTCATTAGAGCGTCTTTTAAGCACTTTCCGTTTTATCTAAATACCACATCACTCTCCGTTAATTCTTGCTTGGCGTCTATTATCCTATCGCCCCGGCAAAAGGCGATTCTCGAGTGTATATATGATCCTCATCATCATCATCCGGAGATGATGCAAATGTTTGTGAAATATTTAAATTGATTTCGGCATTGGCTTTTGAAGTTAAAATTCTCGCAGTAGATTTCAATTTTCAGGAAATCGCGTGGCTTTCGCACATTTTCCACTTAGATGTCAGTCTTACCTAGAAATCGATCGTTCTAATTGCTCTTAGCTGGTCCGCTCCCCAACGAGTGACTATCAGATTTTAGATCGGAATTTTACAAACAGCATTTCTTTCTCTCTTCATCAATTTTTAGCAGGGCCTCTTCCAAAGTGTCCACACATTAATCCACTGTCGCCTTCTGCTTGTGTCTTCTAAAACGGCTAGTGCCGTTTATATTTATTATTCCTGTGACCACACTGATATTAGCTTAACGGACAAATTTCCTCACTCATTTGACTGACGTTTCGCCTCCACAAACGACGTTGCAAGTCCTTCTGACTTAAAGTCTACCGTTTCTAATAGCATCCGGAGAATTGTGCTACTAAAATTGCTAAACCCTACACTTCACAATTCACCCTCCCTCACTTTATTTGCTTAGACTAAAGAAATTGAAGAGGCAGTTGAGAGATTGTTCTTCTAGTCCATTAGGTGTGCACCTAAGGATCGCAGACAGGGACACTTACAACGTAAACATCATATTGACAGATGCTAAAATGATGTCCCTGATGCATGGGTTTCGTGTATCCAGACCGTTTCTGATTGATGTATGGAAATATGACAGTTGCGTATCGCGTTCACAATCAGCCAGCTGAAAACTAAAAAAAAACAACTTTAAAATCACCTTCACGCACAAGATGGCCTTTTTTCTTCTTCTTATTCTTCTTCCTCTCAGAACACTACTTAAAATAGTAGACTCTCGGGCCAGTGAGCAGAAAACTAGTGGCAGTAAGCACATTCCGCGTGCTGAATGTTTTTGCGTGGATGCTGGCAAACAGGTTTTGCCATTTATAGCATTTATTTTGATTTTACTAAGGCCTTTGAGCGCGTCGATCATAACCTCCTCCTTCTCAAACTGGCCTCCTGTGGCATAGGTAGCAAGCCGCTGAACTTCATATCTTCCTATTTGGATGCTCACACACAACGAGTAAAAAATCCAATGTTACCTCCAACCCCACGCATGCGAGGAGTGGAGTTATACAGGTTAGTTTACTGGGTCCGCTCCTATTTTGCCTGTTTGTCAACGACGTTTCAAATTGTTTTCAGTATGGCAGACCCTTTATGTACGCTGATGATTTAAAAGTCGCTTATCAGTTTAAACCGGCAGATCGCAACAGCGTGCTCGAGCTGATAGAAAAGCATCTTCAGGCCTTCGCCCAGTGGTGTTGCACATAGCGCCTCACCCTTTCATGGCACAAATGTTCCGTTATGGTTGTTGGCGATGATCATCAACCGTAATTAATCATTGACGGCCATGAACTAAATGTCCCGGGAGTTATCAAGGATTTGGGCATATCCTACTCTAATAGCCTCAATTTTTTAGAGCGCTGTGCCCTGATAGTCTCAAAAGCACGCCGAACCACTGGATTTATCCATCTTTTACTGTGATGGCGTTCGTGGACTTTGAACCCCGCCAGGCTTCATGCTGAAGATAATGCTGCTGAAGCAGCAGCCCGCAGTCTGCTAACCCTTCAGCCGATAGCACGCAACTTTTGCCGACAACCATTGAACGAAGTCTGAGAACACTTTGTACTTGTGTCAACCCTCGCCGTCTCGGACTAATGTCCTTAAACGATCTGCAACATTTCTCCTGCTGATGTGTCAACTCAGCTTACAACTGTAACTTTATCCCGTTTGTATCATACCTTTGAAGGCAGTTTTTTTCACTTGAAACAAATTTCCTTTCTCGCCCATTATTAACGAAACACAAAACCTGAAACAAAAGCAATGCTGGCTGCAACATAGGTAGTTTTTTGTAGGTTTTTTTCCGGTTTTCGAGGTTTTGGAATGCACCCAAGAGGTGCATTACCAACTCTTTACAATTGCCTGTAAACTGGCAGAATAAACATTATTATTATCATAAATATTCACTGGCAGAAACGATGCGCATGACTCAACGGTATTTTTGTCCTCAATTACAACCACCGTTTAAATTAGGATGGAGCTGTTTGTCTACTAGCACACGTCACTGGATGGAGCCCACCTTAAAACAGCAACGGCTTATTCATGCATATCCTATCTGCTAACCTATCTCTGGGTATGTCTCTGATGACAAAAACGCGACGGATATCGAAACGTCAGGCGAATAAAGTATTGTCCTGGCAATCGAGTCGTCTTCTTCTTGATCCATGCTTTACTGATTCGGCTTCCCACGACACTTGTCACTTCTTGCATCTTTTCCACGCAATTCTCTTCTTCCCCGTTCTACATATGACGATGCCACCTTCGTTTGATAACGGGTACTTTCCGTAAGTATCAGATAGTATATTTTCAATAGCTAACAGGTAGGGTAACTCTACAAGTATGGATGAAAAAGCCTTAGTTTAAAAAGGCATTTAGATGTTCACAGTGTTCTCACCGTGTGAGAATGCGCAGCATAACGAGTTTCAAAGTTTCAATACTTCCTGTAAACTACTTCAGAAGAGTGCTTGCTGAACGTATGAAAAGTCTGGATAAATGAGCATCAGGCCAGTATATTTTTATGAGAATTGTTCAACTGATGAATAAAAGTGATTAATGGTTAATGATTAATGGCAAATGAGCGGTCCTGTCATTAGAGATCTATGCAACGCGCGTTTGTAAGAGTTCATACAATGCAAATCAACTGATAAAGCTGGAGTATGACTTAATAACAAAATAAATTACACATCCCGCTTTTTATTTCCAGAAGAAATGAGCCCTATAGAATGAATAAAAGGTTCTTACCACGTTAAAGATATGTTCTGAACACGCAATTGTACAACACTAATGAATGATGAACAACAAAATCTCTCAACAATTTCGAAAGCTGTCAGCCAAATTGGGGTTTGTAATAAACTATGCCTGTGGACCTAGATATAAAATATTCACCATCCAAAACACAATGGATACATTTACGTTCGGTTAAATTAGCTTCATTAAGGTAGGAATATGAGCTTATCACCTGAGGTGCTTCTGTAGGCACCTGGTCTCATCTACCGGGTAAGATTTTCAACTAGCTTTACTTTGTTACTGCTAGGATTCGTGCTTGTACCACTAGGTCTCCACACCGATAATACTGGTAGCGGCAGCATCATTTCTATTTAACTGAATGTGGGAGAGTTCAAGTGCCATTAAAAGTAGAAATGATAAAATACAGCAAGGTGAGAGCACATTACAAGTACTACCCTAAAGAACAGCAGTACGAAAATAAAGTATCAAGTGATGACAGTTACCCCGTCGATTTTGACGATGGGTACCAGACGATCCAACAAGCCGCAGCAAACGCTGAAGCAAGCAGGAAGTTATTTTAAGAATATCTGAAATTTCTCCTAAAGGGTAAGGAGAAAGTCGAAGTTCTAAAGGCATTCCGAATGGGCCGTATAACAGACTCAAAAGATGAACAACGCCAACCAAGACCGTTGAAGGTTGTTCTGAAGAGTGAGGCTGAGGTCCAGCTATTATTAAGCAGGAAACCAATACTTAGATACTCACACCCAATTGTTTTTTTCAGCAGGATTTTTCCCCCGCGGAGCGGGAGAAATGGAGATTGCTAAAAGTAGAACTCCACAGGAGATGCGAACTCGGCGAGAGCAATCTTCGAATTCTGAACGGGGAAATCGTCCATGTCCCGAGGTCACTCCTCTGGAGAAAGGCGATAACACTAATAGCCTAGTCGGGATGGACAACAGTCCGTCTCCATCAGCACCGACAGCTCCCTGCATGCAATCTCACGCTAGAGGCAACCGCCTGCATAAAGTGGTGAATAAGTCTAAATTGAGCTTTCTTTACACTAATGCCCAAAGTCTTCCCTCAAAAATTGATGAACTCAAGGCAGTACTTTCGCAGCAGAAACCTGATGTAGTTGCCATAACGGAAACATGGCTAAAAGCAGAAATCGCGGATTAGGAGATTTCGATTCCAGCATACCAGCTTTTCCGCAAAGACCGCCAAAACCGACAAGGAGGTGGGGTTGTCGTGTATGTCAGAACTGAAATCTCTGTTGTAGAAAGAGAACACACCCTAGCCCTGGAGTATGAGTCCGTCTGGTTAAAGATCAAGAAGGCGAATTCACATAACCTGGAATTCCTGGCCGTTTACCGGCCACCAAACATTCTGAGCGGAGCCGACGACTCACTCCTTGGTCTGGTTAAAGAAGCTGCTAGCCACCAGGAGGTTCTCATCGTTGGTGACTTCAACGCCCCTGCAATTGAATGGAACAACCTGACAGTTGAGGCGGCGTCAACTTCCTTTAGTTCCAAATTAATGGATCTCACGCTTGACCTGTCTCTAGTTCAGAACGTTAAGGGCATAACCAGATTTCGAGAAAACCAGCGGGCTACTTGTTTGGATCTCATTTTCACGAAGGATTCGTCCTATTTGAATTAAGTGCATTCAAGTGCTCCGCTCGGTAAAAGTGATCATACGACGCTAATGTGGGATTACTCACTCCATACTCAACGGCTGAGGAAAACGGAGGACCAGCCAAACATATGGAAGGCAGATCTCAATTCAATGAAGAATGCACTATCGACCGTGAATTGGGACTGCCTACTCAAGGGGGATCCGGAGGAGGATTGGAGATCACTCAAGAGGGTTGCATTAGATCTGCTTAAGCGCTTTTGTCCGGTCAAGGTACACAAGACGACTAGTCGTCCTGCCTGGTTGACGAGAGACCTTAACAGGCAACTGAAGAAGAAGAATAGGAAATGGAAGTTATTCAGGAAAACTGGGTCGCCAGTACACCTCGAGGAATTCCGACGCCAAAGAAATGCAGTAAAAAATCAATTCGCCAGGCTAGGAAAAACTATGAATCAAGAATCCTCCAACAGGCCGAAGAAAAGCCCAAAATTCTATTCCGCTTCAAGAGAGTCTCAATCGACTTAGCTGCTGGTCTGCTCGTTGGCTTTTAAACTTCAACATTAGTAAGTGTGTGGTTTTAAGACTCCGTACTAGAAGGACTGATGAGGAGAACGATTCCTTCCAATACCTCCTCGATGGGCACCCGCTTTCAAATGTGAACGAACAAAAGGATCTCGGTGTTCTAATAAATTCCTCACTTAAACCATCTACTCAGTGTGTAAAGGCAGCTAAACGCGCGACACAGGTGCTGTTTGCGATTAGGCGGGGATTCGTCAACATTGACAAGGAGCTCTTCAGGAAAACCTACGGAGCGTTTGTTCAGTCCCACTTGGAGTATGCTGTCCAGGCCTGGCGTCCGTGGTTTAAGAAGGATTACCTGCACCTGGAACGAGTGCAGGCGAGGGCTACGAAGATGGTCAAGAATCTTGGTCATCTGCCTTATGAAGACAGACTGACCGAACTTGCTCTTTTCCCTCTCAATTATAGGCAACTCAGCGGGGACCTCATACAAACCTACCGAATTGTTAGAGGCCAAGACTGCGCCTTAGAATTTGATGATTTCTTTGAATTGGCTCGGACTGACCATCTGCGAGGTCATCATTTTAAACTACAGAGGAAACCGGCCCGTATCGACGTTCGACGAAACGCCTTCTCTCAGAGGGTCATTGGAGCGTGGAATGGACTCCCGGAAGATGTGGTCCTCTCAGATACTGTTGTCATTTTTAAACACAAACTTGATTCTCATTTGCTGAGAAACTGTGGCAGATATAATGAACAAAGTGTCAGTAGCAGCACCTTGCAACTTGCTCACACTTATTGCTGATGTTAACCCTACATTTGTATTATGTGCTATTGTTACGGTGGACCTATTATGCGATTTTGGTTATGAATATGGAGCTCAAGGGCGAAAGGCTTCTTCCTTTAATAAAGTGACTTAAAGTGACTGACTTAAAGTGACTTAAAGCCGCAACATACACAGACGCAAGCTGGGCAAGCTACACGAAAGCGATAGCAAGCGGGAGCAACGCAGAGAACTGGCACGGGAGACTCGCGCAGAATCTACCCACTCACTCGCCACTCCCACCTCCGTATCCGGTGTAAAGACAAAGTCAATAATACTGGGGATGAGGGAGAGTATAGATAGCTGGCGCGTTAAATACTCAGCACGCGCACACTTGACACAGCCATCTCGCTAGGTATGCTCCCAACTGCGCGGGAGTGCCATAAAGGCCCCATTAAGAGGGAGCCATTGCAGCCTGACTCTCAGTCCTCCCTCTCCTCCCACACGCACACACAAACACTCTCGTACAGGAAGAGCAGCAACGTAGGAGGCCCGAGTTTTCCCGTCAGTTGGCAGACCCTCCAAGACACGGCGCACCGTGATAGATTCAGATGCATTCAAATTTATTATAGTGAGGAGAGAAACGTGCCGAGGTTGACCTCACCCTGTCCCCCACCGCAAAGTGACCGCCTAGCTTTCCGGAAACCTGAGGTGGGGTCTGAAAACTAGTGGGAGCGCGAACGCAATCACCAATAGGGAATCAGAAGTGAGAGAAAGTGTCAGCGCCTTCCAGGCCGCAGGGACCATGGTTGGCTGAGGACTGGCGTTGCATGTGCATACAGACCATTGGATCTCAGAAGGGTGAGAGCAGCCCTGCATGAAGCCTGGGCCAACACCCTCCTGAGAGGGGTTACCCGTCAGTCAATGACTAAAAGGCACTACCCATGCTCCGTTGTCGGTTGGCATCCGTGGGCGAGGCTGAAAGGGGAACAAGAGACAACTGGTGAACTTTGAAATTGTGGACGTGCAGAAGAAGAAGAAGAAGAAAAAAAAATGAAAAAGAAGAAGAGGAAGAACGGGGAGAAAAGATTAAGTAGAATTGTTGAAAAAGAGATAGGATGAAGTAGAGAGTGGAAGAGGGAGAACGGAAGTGGAGGCGAGGGGGGGATGCAGACAGGCCGAGAGAGAGGGGAGAAAAACAAGTCTGAAAGAACAATTAGAGCAAAAGCTCAGCTTACCTTGCAGCAGAGAATCTTAAGTAACTACTGAGGCTGATTTTTGTGCTTAAGACAGAACTGTAGGCACCGCTATTATGAGTGTGAGTGCGGTAATGGAGCGAGTAATATGACTACAGTATGGTAGATGTGCGGCAAAGAGAAGCAATCCAATGGAGTCAGTAAGCCTAGTGTTCATTGGACAGATGCAGCCTACGCAGAGCAGTGTGCAGTTGCTAATATTTTCAGTGCGCATGCACTCTAAAGGCGCTTCAGCACGATTCAGTCCAGGTGGCGTTACTCCCTGAACGAGGGTACCATAAGTCACTATGTTTAGCCGCCCTCCCCCCCTATCTCATAAGCCCATGGCGCAAGCTAGCGATGCAGCTGCATAAAATTGATTTTCTGAATTTTCCATGCCGTCGTATGAGAGGCGAGCCGTCGGGGACGTCCAACAGCGTGCTTATTAGCCTGGGATTTGGTAAAAAGCGGCTGCACACAGCGTGAGTATGCCAATGCTAAGTTGACGGCGCAGTTGAGGTACAGAACGAAGGAGAGTACTTGAGGAAAGGACACGGTACCCAGTACGGTTATTGCCAAGAGTCCGACACTAATTTGGGTGACGACATACACGTCCTGAAAGAAGCGATACTGCCACTAAAACAGGCTTGTAAATTCTAGACCGGAGCTATTATGGCATAGTAAATGCAAGACAGTATTCGAAAAATTCAGCAACAACGGCCTCCACTTACCTGGGGAGGAAGTCCTCACCTGAGTTCCCGACAAACTTGACGGTGCAATCGTGAAGCAAGGCGACTAGTGAGTGGGGCTGAGGCTGGTGGTGGGGGTGTGCCAACATCATGGTCAGTGCTACTGTCGTGAATACGCATGTAACCTAGTAGGCCCATGCGATGAGCGAATGATTGAGGGCAGTTTGGGCAGTGAAGGCGGTGGTCTCGTCTGTGTGTTGGTGCTAAAACGCAGACGGTTGGCAGGCAAGTTTAACAAATTAGCATTCAACTTACCTGAGGTCGCTTACCTTGAGGTCTCCTGCGTGGTTAGAGACGGACCCACATCTTGGAGATGATGAGACCATGATCGGTATCACCGTCGGCACCCGGCATTGCCTTTGCCACCAGCACGTCCTGCTGATCGCGCCGCCGCACCAGGACATGATCCAAAAGATGCCACTGACGAGATCTGGGGTGCATCCAGGTCACCTTGTGCTGCAGTAGTTGGCTGAAGTAGGTTCAAATGAGAAGTAGGCCATTTTCATTGAGTCCGCGGAGGCCGTGGGGTCCAAGCGCTTTCCTCCCGGTAGCGTGGTCTGTGCCGACGCAGGCATTGAAGTCACCAAGGATTATCAATTTGTCCGCTCTCAGCACAGAGGCCAGGAGGGCGTGCAGATCCTCGTAGAACTTGTTCTTTGTCTCGTCGGAGCTGGTCATCAGAGGAGCGTAGACACTAATGATGGTGGCGAATTTGCCAACCCCGAGAGGCAGGTGGAGGCTCATCAGGCGTTCGTTGATGCCCTGCGGCGTACAGGGTAGTCGTCCCACGATGTCCTTCCAGATGGCAAAGGCGATGCCGGCTTCGCGTCGCTCACATAGCAGAAGGCGAAGCCGGCGCCCATCTCTTCTATGGAACCTTCGCCGGAGAAGCGGGTTTCACTGAGTGCGGCGATGTCCACCTTGAAGCACGCCAGTTCCCGGGCAATAAGCGCTGTTCCCCGTTCCGGTCGAATGCTCCTCGGGTTATCTTAAAGGGAACGAACATTCCAAGCGCCGAAGATGATAGGATTTACCTGAGCTCCCTGAGCTGTCCTGCGAGCTCTGGGAGCTGGCCTGCGGGAAGGAAACGGGTTCGTGGGAGGGAGGGGGAAGAGAGAGGTTTTAATTTGCATTTGTAGTGTTTCGACCGCGTGTATGCAGTCTGACAGCCACGTTCAGCTGGCAGATGTCGTGACCCAGCGTGTTTGGAACCAGCTTTTATCGAGCCATCAACCCTCTCGCGAGGGGCGGCAGCGCTACTCCTAAATAGTAGTAATAATAATTTGTATATTTAAGGCCCAAGGGGCCCTGTCGTTACAAACTTAGTGCTTTCGTGAAAATAAAAATAATGATGATAAGCAGTGAACTCTGATAAAATAATTGTCATCGGTAGTAAAAAAACTCCTAGATCGGTGGATGAGTTCAGTGGGCCACCGAGTTCAAAAAAACTTTAGGAGAAAAAACTGCCTTAATAGGTAAAAGGGTTTGATGTGGTTAGTTTGGGACCTGATGTTGAGGGTTCGGGACGTTTATGGTCATGGGAAAAAATAATATATCGTTGAGTTAAGAAGGGGTCATCCGGAAGGCAGGAGAAAGCAGTAGAAGTCATTGACTGCCTGTCACAAATAACTGCTGCCGAACAACACCATGGGCCACGATTGATTTGGTGTCGAACGACCACTTGGTTACGAGCCACCTACAACTTTGCTGTAACGCCGCCATCGGACTTTTAGACCGTATGAGGAAGGTATTTGTGGAATAGGGGGAGGGAGCAGCAGAACTTATTCTAGTAGCAGTAGTGGTGAAGGCGACAGTCTCTCCATTTATGCTTCTACGCATTCTAGTGCTGTGACATCCGATTGCTGTTAGAGTTACTGCTACGAGTCGTATCGTTACTGATGTTACTAAGGAGGCAAGCTCTGCTAGGACTTAGAATGCTTATCATGATGAAGTAACGACTATATGGGTAGACGTCGTTACAATGGAGGTGACTAAAAGTAATGTAATGGAATAGTATAGTATAGGTATGACAGTAGAAACAACATGGGAGAAATAGCAGGTAGATTAACAGATAACAAATATCAATTGAAAAAAATATTAAGATAAAAACAATGTGGAATTAGGCATACATAAGCAAAAAGAACAATTGATGCAATGTTAAGACTACCGGATATTGAGTAGATTACGCAGATACAGCAACGTTACGAGAGTACTGAAATGCTTAAGCTAGTGAGGTAAGCACTGATCGCGAAAGGTTGTAATAATGGTAGTAACGATAAAGCAACTAGAGATAGCAAGCGTAGCAAACGGGTAATAAAGTGTAAGGGAAAATAAACATTAAAATACAAACAGACAATGGTACGGTATAAAGTAAGAAGCTTCCTTCCAGCAACTACGTCTACTAGGGTACTTACCGCTGCAACCCGGGGTCATACCGAGCGTGGGGACACACACACCGGAGACCCTCACTTGGTTTAGCCTACTGATCGAGGCGGGAGCCGGGAGGTGGACGCCAGGCAAAGCCTAGCTCCGGGGAGCCACAACTGAGAGTTGGATGCCAGCCAAGGACGCTAGGCGTAGCCACCACCTACGCGATGAAGATTATGCGATCATCCACGACCTTCACGTTCAGCCCCCAGCTGAACACTCCATACATAGGGTAGCTTTGCTGGGTTTTAATATTTCTGGGCAGCTTATTCCAGATTGATGCGGCGTTTACTGAAAAGAATTGCCGTTTCTTAATTGTGCGTGCCATAGGAAGAAATAAAAACACGTCTCGATGTCTGGTGCACCGAGATTGCTGGAGCTGCCTTATTGTACTAAGGGGATTAAAGGTTTGGCCATTCAAAAGTTTAAACAGTTAAAATAGACCCTTCTGTAATCTACGAATCCACAGATGATCCAGCTATATAAGTTCGCGCCTTTGTTGGTAGGCTAGGTTACGGTTATATGTAGTGAAAACTCTTCTAGTTAAGAAGTGATGCACCGATTCTATTTTCTTCCGATCACTAGTGCGCAGAAGACTGAATAGGGGGTAGCAGTATTCAAGACTAGGTCTCATGTAAATGTTATGAAGGCTAGTACTAACCTTTATGGTCTTAAAATTTCCAAGGATAAATACGGTGTTTCGGCGTGCTTTCGAGACTATCAGGGCCCAGTGCTCTAACAAATTGAGGCTATTAGAGAAGGATATGCCCAAATCCTTGATAACTCCTGGGGCATTTAGTTCGTGGCCGTCAATGCTTAATTCCTGTTGATGATCGTCGCCAACAACCATAACGGAACATTTGTGTCATGAAAGGGTGAGGCGCCATGTGCAACACCACTGGGCGAAGGCCTGAAGATGCTTTTCTATCAGCTCGAGCACGATGTTGCGATCTGCCGGTTTATATCGATAACCGACTTTTAAATCATCAGCGTACATGAAGGGTCTGCCATACTGAAAACAATTTGAAACGTCGTTGACAAACAGGCAAAATAGGAGCGGACCCAATACACTGCCCTGTATAACTCCACGCATCACATGCGTGGGGCTGGAGAAAACATTGGAAATTTTACTCGTTGTGTGTGAGCATCCTAGTAGTTCAGAGGCTTGCTACCTATGCCGATGGAGGCCAGTTTCAGGAGGAGGAGGTTATGATCGACCTAATAAAAGGCCTTACTAAAATCAAAATAGACGGTACAAAGGGCAAGACCGTTGTCTCTAGATTGTAGCACATAAGCAACGAAGGAGAGGTGGCAGGTGCCATAAGATATTTTCTCAAAAAATCTATGTTGAGCTGCATTGAGCAGGTTGTTCTTTGTCAAGTGACGCATCATTTTTTCTTTGATAAATGTCTCCAACATCTTCGAAACTGCGGGAAGTGTATTTATTGGCCTAAAATTATCGAATGACGTCGATCGGCTATGCTTGCGAATAGGCATTATATGCAATTCCTTCCACAACGAAGGAAACGTTCCTCTCCCAAGAGCAAGATTAATTATCTTACACAGAATGCACGGAAAACTATCATTCGCTTCAGTTTTTAGAAGGCTAACTGGGACGCCATCTGGTCCTAGTCTATAAGATTGACGATAACGATAAATGGCTACAGTCACGTCCCAGAGGGTAAAACTTATGGTTTTGAGGACGGCACCCGTCCAAGCCCGGATAGCCGGAAGTGCGTCGAACGAGTTTTCACTCAATGTTTTGGATAGGAACGCATTGAAACTATCAGCGGTCAACTTAGCGTCAACTATGGAATTGCCTAAGGCGTCTTAGAGTATGGGGTGTTGCGCTTTTCACTGCGCTTTGACTGTGCGCAAAAAGAGTTTCGCAACATTGAGGGAAGGGTTTTCAGCAATGTTGGTCTCATGGGCTATCTGCTTTTCTTCCGAGAGCTTCTTAGCCTGCTCGAAGATCAGTTTGATCAAGGGCAGAACAGAAGTGTCTTTGTGCCAATGCATACGACGAGAGAGTTTACGCAGCCTACGGCGGAAAGACAGAGGAATGTACACTTCATCCTTGACATGAATGATTTTCTAACGGGGGACAAATTGGAGGATGAGTGGATCCAGCACTTTGTACAGGGTATCGGTACCAACATTTACATCCGTACATTAAAAAAGTTCAGACCAGTCGAGAACGTTTAGATGTGTCAGTAATTCCACCGTATTTGCTGATAAGAAATCATGATAAAAACTATAATGTTGGGAAAATGTTTCGTCTGCCTCCAGTGTGAGATGGTCTGAACTCTTGTGTGCGTCTAAAGGTGACAATTAAAGTGGTTCGCACCCCCTACAGAAAATAAGGTCTAGTATATTTGCTCCTCTGTTGGGAAAATTGACTACCTGATCCCACATGCTGATATCTACAGCCTCAAGTAAGTTCTCCATCTTTGAAGGACCAAATGGTGGAAACCATTGTACGTCAGGAAGGTTAAAATAGCCTGCAATTGAGCAATACTTAAGATTTAAGTCAGCTGCGGCATGAAATGCCTGCGAGAGACAAAGATCGTAGTCCACATTGGCATTAGGTGGGTGATAAACGCAACCAACGAGTAAGGAGTATTTATTCTTCAGAACAACACGTAGCCAGCAGCTCTCCTTCACCACCGTAAATTGTGGATAGCCTAACGGGAGTAATGAAAGTGGCTGCTTAATATAGATGCAGCCTTACTCCGCCGCGGCCATTGTTTCGATCATTCTGAATGCATACATAGCCTAGAACAGAGAGTTCAGAGTCAGCTACACAGGCCAATGCCCATGTCTCGGTTACCATAACAATGCCTGGGTGGTTGACGAAAACCAGAGTCTGGAGCAGGGGCATTTTATTAAGCAGTGATCTGGCATTTAAAACAACCAATTTAAGAGGGCATGTCTTAGGTTTCGGTGGCGGGACAGCTAGGCTGTCACTGTTACCGGCTTCGACCAGAGAGATGCTCTTTTGACTTGAACTATTTGTCCCTCTCTTATTTTGAGATTTTTCTCGCCATTGGTTCTCCGTTTTTCTAGCTCGGCTAATATTATCAAATCGGAATTTCACTAGGTGACAGAAGGTAAGAAATTAAGCAAGTAGTTGATATTAACACACTCCATTTTAGAATTTATCAAGAAATTTCCATCTTATGTAACGTTTTTCGAACCTGTTGACATTAATCATACTCCTTCGTGGATGAACGCTTAGAGACCGTTTACGGAATTCACTTTTTCCGTCCTGAGTTGATAAACACTCTCATGGCCAATAAGAAGCCACATACGGAGAACGAGACACTATGTAGAACTGTAAGAGTGTGTTACGCAACCTAAAGGTGAGAGTTCATCCACATGTGCCAATATCCTTGACCTAACTTTTAATGCAAAGATTTCATGGGTCAGTGTTTAGACCATTTGATTTGCAATTGCGGATCCACAACTCCGGTGGTTTCGCACATGGATATGGAAATGTCTGGTTGATAACAATTAATGAACAAGAAATGCCCATTCAAGATGGCCTTGTCGTTTTCGGCAATGTTTTTCATGCCTGCTGAGGGTTCTTATATACTTTTGTCGACAACAGTAGCTTATGCAAGCACTCACATTAATCCCTACTCCCTGCATGTTTTCCTACGAAAGTCATGGTTATAGGGTTTTATGGGTGGGAAATTAGGACACGCAGTGGACTATACTCTAATTAATGCTATATGCACTTTTATTTTACTGTATTCATAAGTGTTGTTGATTTTTTTCTGTAGATTTTCCTTATCTGTATTTTCATTTAACTTATTGCAGAAACACCCGATTATCAAATTGTAGGTTTCTTGAATTTCCCGAAAGATTAAAGTGTTAGTTAGGAGGTCGCCTGCTTAAAAGTACCTGAGGTCCAACTTACCTTTTTGTAGTTATATTAGTATAGTGCGTGGCACGAAGTGCCGCGCACACCTTTAATTTACATGCAGAACAACTTACTCCCACCGACCGCGGGAAGCAACTTCGACTTTAGTTTTTTCACCTTACACGCACTTCTAAAATTTCCTTATCTGCCTATCCTATTTCCCCACCCCCAAAAAATCTCTATAACCTCCGTTTTTGCAGGATAAAAATTCTGAGACTAGGGGTATGTCAGTGGACTTACATAGGCTGCCTTTGCCGTTTTTTTTAAATATGAGCAACTGGCTTCCGTACAGTTCTTGTCAACGTACAGTGGATTGTCTAATTGATGACTGATAACTGTGTTTATTTGATTCTTGGATTGACATGAGTCATAAAATACTCTTTACAAGAAAATATTTCATTTCTGTTCAGTATATTGAAAGGAAATAGGCGCATAATCAGGGAAATCCAAATTTAGTCAGCATCAGGGGAATTTCCTACGCTAGTAAACACTATGGACCAAAATATCTTGCTTGAACGTGTTGTACTATTAAAGAATATTAATAAAAGCCGGAAACGGTTTTTATATATCTTGTCAGCGAACTAACAAATCGTTTTGCTTTCATGACACTGAGGTAAGTGCAAGTATGAGACAATGCGCTTTTTTCAGGAAATGAAGAGCGAATTCAAGATTTAAAAAATTCTCTTTTGCAAATCTGCCACGTTTTGTGCCACAAAATTAATTAATTTATTTATAAGGCTGTAATTTGTTTTACAACCACGAAAATAAGGAAGGTAAACAGGCATGGGTATGAGCACCCGAGACATGCCATTACTTTGAATGAATATAGAATCGGGCAGAAGATTCTCAGTTTTCGACACTGGCTCACCAGGTCGTCATCCGACAAACATTTTTCCCAAAGAAGATTCTCAGTCTTCGCAAAACCGAACGCTAAAGTTCTATGTCCGGTTAGGCCTTGATGAGGTAATGAAAAGCGGGGTTGTCTTGTTGGGCAAGAAAAAGCAACGCACGTTTAATGTGCAAGGCTGTGGCTGGCCGTTAAGTAAAGAGGTGAAACACTTGCCACACCGATCTTCAGACCCGGTTCCTTGTGGAAAGAAGAAGTGGGAGACCCTAGTAGTTAGAACAGTTTATACTGTATGGGAGGAATGGAGAACAAGACAAAGGAAGTTTACTTCCGGGTGAGTGCCGTCCGCTCCCTAGCGAGCGACATCCGCAGTGTTGAGAGCTCAGAGTCGTCAGAAGAGTCTACAAGGTGGCCTTTATAAGAGTCAGCAACAGGAAGATGAGTAGCCAGAGCAGGCTTAGGCTGACGGCAGCTCACATGTGCACCCAGTGACAAGAGGCCAAAGTTTGAGCGTAAGCGTGTACGCACATGCGTCACCATGCGGTATCGAGCGTCAGCGTAGATTGCGGAAACCAAGGACTGGCGACTGACTGCCATCGCGTGTTCTCGTGTGCGGTGTGACGCGTTAAGTGAAAGTAGGGCTACGGGGCCACTGCAAGGACGTTTACCAATTTAATAATATTTCATCCACCTTCAGGCTTCTATTGTGCAGCTGCTTGATGGCATCAGTTAAGGCATAAGTGTGCACGCGCAAGTTCATCAGACGACAACGCAATGTACCGAATCGCAGTTTATCATGTAGCCTGGCGTCAAGATTTTTATCAACATGAGATGGTGACAGCGACGAGAGAATCATACGTGATTGGTGTGATGGAAATGTTCTTTTAAGGTAAAATATAAGTCTCTGTAGCCAGACAGAAAATGTCTCCGCTCCATCAATAGGTGTTTTGTCCTTTGAATGCGTTCCATGCCTATACGTCACAGCAGAATAAGACTTCGGTGGGAGGATTCCTTCAGCCGTCACCACCGCAACAGACTGCCGAATTCTCACTTGGGGCTCCCGGTCTGAGTGCTCTCCAGGGATTTGTTTCCTTAGGAATTGTCCTCTGATGGAGGGTCATTCTTAACTTCAGCATTACTTCATTCGATGGTATCAGTTATACTTTTAATAAGGTAACTTGGTAAATTTGAGCACTCTGGGAATATAATACGACCTAAGTCAGTTTATTAAGGGAAGAAGGCTTTTGCCCTTGAGCTCCCTATTCATGTCGAAAAATCGCAAGAGTTCAACCTTAACAATAGTACATATTTAAAAAATGTATGCTTAAAATGAGCGATAGGTGTGAGCCAGTTGCAAACTGCCGCTATTGACACTATGTTTATCAAATCTATCACAGTTTCTCAGCAAATGAGGATCCAGTCTGCGTTTGAATGTATCAACAGCACCAGAAAGGACCACCTCGTCAGAGGGTCCGTTCCATGCTCCAATGACCCTCTGCGAGAAGGCGTTCCGTCGAACGTTCATATAAATAAATAAATTTTATATTTTAGGCCAGGAGGGCCTCGTCTTTGCAAACTTAGTGCTGTGGAAAAATAAATAGAAAGTTGATAAATGCTGCTCTGCGTGAGCAACCACGTAGGCAGTGGGAGCGTTTAGTAATGTAGGCAGATAAATTCATATTCACCAACATATCTTCATTTTAAAATAATATTCAACGCTCTCTGAAACTCATGGTGAACTACGGAGGAAGCAGTGAAAAAAAACTCCTACCATTAAAGTGGGGGCAGATTTCAGCGGACCCCCACTGGACCAGGCTAGCGCGCGCTTCAAATTGCGGTTTCAATTTCTCGTCCTTCGTGGGAAATATTATTTTCGGGATTTCGGTTCACCTAGCCCTTTGGCGGACTTCCTTTTTTAGCTATTGAATTCACTTTCGCAATAACTCCAGCCTCAGAAGACACGACAGGACATAAGTCAAAACGAGCATCATCTCCGTCACTGCCTTCTGTCAACAATTCTCCCGGATTCCAGCTCTCTACAAACGGCTGAGTCGTTTCAATAACCTTTTTCATACAGTTGAACGCTTTATACATATTGCATAGAGCTTTAATATCGTTTATCGTCAGTCTGATCTATTATGGGAGACAAAATCAACGTGTAGATCAGCTTGTAAGAGATGCGGCGCGAGAGGGACTCGAACCTTAAACCTGTCGCTCGCCGGTATCAGTCGTTACCACTACACCACCAGCGTCGACTGCTGACTCTAATTTAATTTGGCTTAAAACCCCTAGTCGCAATTTCGAGGGCAGAAGTCGCAAGATTAATGCAATGAAATCACCCCCCGCTAAAATGGCTAAAAGTCTCTCGAGTTCAGTAGACTCAATTTACGAACACCAAGTTGAGCGTCTAATCAACTCCTCCACGAAGACCCAGGATGACAGCAATCAAAATCGGTTATTAACAGTCAAAAAGCAATCCACTTTATTATTTGGTTCATTAACGGTCTGTTGTGAAAAGATTGTGACAGAAAAAATTGAAACTATGCGCTATACAGCTTTGGAAGACGGGAAGGAATGTTCGCCACTGCCTGCATTCGAAATCCCGACATCATCGCAACAGGGAAAAAAAGTCACGCCACCGCTCGGATTCGAACCCTGGATCCCCCGCTTAGAAGTCGAACGCCTACTTCACATCGCCATCACAGGATGCTCCGATGGTTTCCAAATTCCCTTACTAACTACGGAAACTCGATCTAGAAGTTCTTTGAAATCTCCTCCTGCCAAGCGAACTAAAAGTCGTAAAAGTTTAAGGGATGTAACTCATGAAGATGAAGCCTCCGTATCACATTTTACCCTTATGAACAAATTTACAAACCTTGAGAAGGTGGTTAATAGTCTTAGAGTGGAGATGGAGGAGCTGAACATTTTTTCTCTATTTCTCCCTCGTGAGGAGAAACCGGCGATGCGTGAACTTAAGTGAGGAAACCTAACGTACGGAGAAACAAAATCCCTTGCCGAAGTGTCTAAGCACAAAAATGATCCGGCATCCAGGGTGCTTGACGGAGTTGGTAGTCTGCCATGGACAGGGGAAACGGTCAACCCACTGACTTCCAAGAGAATGAAGAAGCGCTCTCGGGCTCCCAAAAAAGGCCGACCAAGCCCAAGTGCTAATATAAGTTGGCCGAGATTGAGCACGATACAAACAAAAAGGGCACCTTCGCAGGCCAAAATGAACAGGAGCGCTGAACCTCGAAGCGAATATGTCCTAACAAACCTTAGAGAAGCAGAAGGGGATGACAGTCGGAAGGTGAGTACCACTCGTATACACTGCATAGTCATAAAAGGCATGACAGAAGGTACTTCCGATACCCCGAAATCAAGATTAGAAGAGGACAGGAAGTTATTTAAAGAATATCTGAAATTTCTCCTAAAGGGTAAGGAGAAAGTCGAAGTTCTAAAGGCATTCCGAATGGGCCGTATAACAGACTCAAAAGATGAACAACGCCAACCAAGACCGTTGAAGGTTGCTCTGAAGAGTGAGGCTGAGGTCCAGCTATTGTTAAGCAGGAAACCAATACTTAGATACTCACACCCGACGGTTTTTTCCAGCGGGATTTTTCCCCCGCGGAGCGGGAGAAATGGAGATTGCTAAAAGTAGAACTCCACAGGAGATGCGAACTCGGCGAGAGCAATCTTCAAATTCTGAACGGGTAGATCGTCCATGTCCCGAGATCACTCCTCTGGAGAAAGCCGATAACACAAACAGCCTAGTCGGGATGGACAACAGTCCGTCTCCATCAGCACCGACAGCTCCCTGCATGCAATCTCACGCTAGAGGCAACCGCCTGCATAAAGTGGTGAATAAGTCTAAATTGAGCTTTCTTTACACTAATGCCCAAAGTCTTCCCTCAAAAATTGATGAACTCAAGGCAGTACTTTCGCAGCAGAAACCTGATGTAGTTGCCATAACGGAAACATGGCTAAAAGCAGAAATCGCGGATTAGGAGATTTCGATTCCAGCATACCAGCTTTTCCGCAAAGACCGCCAGAACCGACAAGGAGGTGGGGTTGTCGTGTATGTCAGAACTGAAATCTCTGTTGTAGAAAGAGAACACACCCTAGCCCTGGAGTATGAGTCCGTCTGGTTAAAGATCAAGAAGGCGAATTCACATAACCTGGAATTCCTGGCCGTTTACCGGCCACCAAACATTCTGAGCGGAGCCGACGACTCACTCCTTGGTCTGGTTAAAGAAGCTGCTAGCCACCAGGAGGTTCTCATCGTTGGTGACTTCAACGCCCCTGCAATTGAATGGAACAACCTGACAGTTGAGGCGGCGTCAACTTCCTTTAGTTCCAAATTAATGGATCTCACGCTTGACCTGTCTCTAGTTCAGAACGTTAAGGGCATAACCAGATTTCGAGAAAACCAGCGGGCTACTTGTTTGGATCTCATTTTCACGAAGGATTCGTCCTATATGGATTAAGTGCATTCAAGTGCTCCACTCGGTAAAAGTGATCATACGACGCTAATGTGGGATTACTCACTCCATACTCAACGGCTGAGGAAAACGGAGGACCAGCCAAACATATGGAAGGCAGATCTCAATTCAATGAAGAATGCACTATCGACCGTGAATTGGGACTGCCTACTCAAGGGGGATCCGGAGGAGGATTGGAGATCACTCAAGAGGGTTGCATTAGATCTGCTTAAGCGCTTTTGTCCGGTCAAGGTACACAAGACGACTAGTCGTCCTGCCTGGTTGACGAGAGACCTTAACAGGCAACTGAAGAAGAAGAATAGGAAATGGAAGTTATTCAGGAAAACTGGGTCGCCAGCACACCTCGAGGAATTCCGACGCCAAAGAAATGCAGTAAAAAATCAATTCGCCAGGCTAGGAAAAACTATGAATCAAGAATCCTCCAACAGGCTGAAGAAAAGCCCAAAATTCTATTCCGCTTCAAGAGAGTCTCAATCGACTTAGCTGCTGGTCTGCTCGTTGGCTTTTAAACTTCAACATTAGTAAGTGTGTGGTTTTAAGACTCCGTACTAGAAGGACTGATGAGGAGAACGATTCCTTCCAATACCTCCTCGATGGGCACCCGCTTTCAAATGTGAACGAACAAAAGGATCTCGGTGTTCTAATAAATTCCTCACTTAAACCATCTACTCAGTGTGTAAAGGCAGCTAAACGCGCGACACAGGTGCTGTTTGCGATTAGGCGGGGATTCGTCAACATTGACAAGGAGCTCTTCAGGAAAACCTACGGAGCGTTTGTTCAGTCCCACTTGGAGTATGCTGTCCAGGCCTGGCGTCCGTGGTTTAAGAAGGATTACCTGCACCTGGAACGAGTGCAGGCGAGGGCTACGAAGATGGTCTAGAATCTTGGTCATCTGCCTTATGAAGACAGACTGACCGAACTTGCTCTTTTCCCTCTCAATTATAGGCAACTCAGCGGGGACCTCATACAAACCTACCGAATTGTTAGAGGCCAAGACTGCGCCTTAGAATTTGATGATTTCTTTGAATTGGCTCGGACTGACCATCTGCGAGGTCATCATTTTAAACAACAGAGGAAACCGGCCCGTATCGACGTTCGACGAAACGCCTTCTCTCAGAGGGTCATTGGAGCGTGGAATGGACTCCCGGAAGATGTGGTCCTCTCAGATACTGTTGACATTTTTAAACACAAACTTGATTCTCATTTGCTGAGAAACTGTGGCAGATATAATGAACAAAGTGTCAGTAGCAGCACCTTGCAACTGGCTCACACTTATCGCTGATGTTAAGCCTACATTTATATTATGTACTATTGTTACGGTGGACCTATTATGCGATTTTGGTAATGAATATGGAGCTCAAGGGCGAAAGCCTTCTTCCCTTAATAAAGTGACTTAAAGTGACTTAAAAAAAGAAAACGTAGGAGAAAAAAACTGCTTCTACAAAATAAAGGAGGTTAGTTGACAGGATTGACTGTAGTGCGATGAGACAGAACTGTTGATGAGAAAGTTTGAGGGTTGGAAACGCTTCTTGCCGTTGGAGAAATCATATAGCAGCAAAGGCTGTCATTCACCACTGTAACACTGCCCGACTGGCTTTATGATCAACCATCAGGGAGGTGAGACCAGAGGAGGCCATCGCGGACAACAGGATTGACAAGAGGAGAGAACGGTAGAGGACACATGAACATCATCGAAACGCCGGAGATGCGACCTTGTGGACTGCGGAGTCAAGCGTCAAGCTGCCGAGAGTAGCAGAACCGCCATGAGCATAACTAGAGACCACAAATTCCATCGCCAGGGTTTTAAAACGGGAAATAGAGAGCGGCAATAGTGATTGGACGGAGAAGGGGAAATAACACTGTTGCACATATCACTCTTTAGTCCATTAAGTCCATGCAAAGGTCTCTGCAGTCTTCCCTATTTGGCTAGCTGCATACCGTGATGACTCCGTCAGCGATTGCATCAGCCCAAACTGGTGGCCTAAAGACTCTCCCTAAGTTCGACCCGCACTGGATTATTGACGATCTGAGCAGAAATTTCTGTTTTTCCAACCTTTACGGTGGCCTATACAATCAGCAAGGGAGCATCAGGCCGCATTTTCCGCTCTCGGTGATGATATCGGTGACCTCTGCAATACCCTACCTTCTCCCACATGGCCCCTTTCCCCCATGAGTGGGCGTTTTTCCTTGTAAAGCGCACTCCCAGCAGATCCTCTAACACAAGAGTGACCCTTTTTTCCTTTAATTTCCACGAGTTTTTTCCACTATCTGTTCTTTTTTAAAAAAAATCTACGTTCAACCTCATGGCTCAGATTATGAGGGCAGTGCCAATGAACTGAGATACTATTTTTCTGCAGCAACGACACATTATAAGATGCTGCCATGGTTTCTACCGCATTATTTATCCATTCTTTACTCAGAAAAGGGCTAAATTTGAGCAGATGTTAGGATAAAATGCACAATAGTATTGAGCAACCGAACACATCTGTAACCCTCTTTAAATATCAGAGGCTCGTTGACAAAAAGTATAAAATATTTTTTAAAAGGCCAACTTGTGTCTTATGTCGTCTGTATTCAGTCCTTCAGCAAACAATGACCAGCACGGAACAAGTCTCAATTGTTTTTGTTTAAATCTCTCTACATCTGGTAGTTTTTTTCCGTTTTGTGGTGTGTCAGAACCGACTGTGATCTAAGTAGGTGTCGGTGACTTATATGTTTGACTTATTCCTTACGACCTTGCCACCCTTATCATAATTGTCAGCCATTGTGACTTCCCACGATAAAGCTCTGTCCAGACTTATATAATTGCTACCCCTCTAATGCTCTAGTAGCAACTGCTACTAGGGCATCTGAGGGATAGCTTAAGCTATCAGGTCGACCTGGTAGAAAAACACTAGCGCCGCGCGAAGTCGCTTAGCACCGTCGCGCTATTCTGTCCCCCCGTTGCGTGCATGGGGGATACAGCTGTCGCGCCGTGCAAGAAGATGTATCGATTTGGCGCAGGCATCCCACGTCCGAAATGCGGGCCAGGTAGGATCTGATCGATGCGGACGAAGGGTTGAGAAATTCTAACGTCGGATGCCTACGCCAGCTACAACAAAAATCGATTAGGCTACGCCGGACTTGCACTCACGCGTGATATGAAGGGAGGGGGGGGGTGAGTGCACAAGAGAGGAGCTGACTAGAGGGGGGAATGGCATCCCCGTGTCACAGGGGGTGACACCGACCAGGAACCCTTCTCGCATGCGCAGCTGCACCTGGGTGCGCATGTGTGTGCGCGCAACGCAGGGACAAAATAGCGCGACGGCGCTAGCGTTTTTCTATCGGGGTCAGGTTTATTAAAGGAAATACAGGCAAACACCTTCGAATTTCCTATTGGTACACAGCAGTTAAGAAACGCGTTGGTGCAGCAGAACATTTTTTGCTCGTCGTTGAACCCCTTTGAAGGATTTTGCCGTCTTTGACCATCCACGTTCTCCAGGCTTGGTTGCACGAACATCCCAAAGACCTTACCAAAGCACAGTTAATCGAACATAGCAAGGGTGCGCTGGATGAGATGCGAGCTTGAAACGCGGCTTTGGCCACCTTCGAGCAGTGGAGTGAAAGCGTGATCCACACCTCCGGATACTTTTGAGCTTCTGCCCCTGGCAACAGCTTGCGATTTAGATGATAGGCCATCCGGTGCGCAGCTATATCTAGTACATCTGTGTGAATCGATATCCATATATCTAGTAGGCTTTTCGTATTGCACAACGCCATTAATGTTGGTAATGTCCTCCAGGGCGTGTTGCAAACCACGCGTCCTGATAAGCAGCCCATAAGCCAGCATACCCTTATAGCAAAAACTAGCGACTACGGAGCAACCGAAGCGGATCTTCAGCTGGGGGCACTTTAATTGACAGGGGTGGCAGTCCCCCATTTTTTCTTCTGCACGACGGTAGCGATCTAATGGTATCTTATCAGGGTATCTTAGCCCAAACAAGCTCTTCTTAAGTTCGAAAGTCAAACATCTATCTTGTGCTTGGTTATCGACGCAAACTCGTCGGCTCTAGACCTTCCGCTATGCTAGAATTTGCCCATATATGTATACCATTAATATGATATCTTCAGGAGCGCTCTTGTGACGAAGGCGAGTGAACATCGCACCAAAGAACCAAATCATATTCGGACAGTAAACTAGGATTCAGCACTCTCGAAACATGGGTGTTAAGATTCACGTTATCTACTGGTAAGTTAAACCTTGTATTAAAACACCCTTTAGTGGCGCATGAGGGTACGAGCCAAAAGTAAGTTTCAAAACCTTGCACTACTTCCCTATCAAACTAGTTTGAAATGTTTAAGAAGAAGCTCGTCTCCGAATTCGGTCCGAGCATTGAAGTGGTAAGGCAGAGTTAGTGATACTACTTCATTAGACCGGCGAGGGAACTCCGACTTCGACCGGTTGGTTTGAGGTGCAGATAGTCGGCGGACCCCTCATCCATTCCAAAAAGGTTTGCGTACACAATTATCTAAACCTTCATAGAATGGTGATGGATTCGTTGACAACGATAGAAAATATGCCAAAATCTTCGAGTGCATCCGAAATGCACTCTAGGGAATTTTGAGGTAAGAATGTTCTTTATTACATAGTCCTAGGTTTTGACTCTGTCAACGTTCCTTTAAGGTCCATATGACCGACTTCACCTAAAGCTTCGGTGACTTCGCGATGCTTTCATCCTGAAGGAGCGTGTGGCAGAGCACAACCCAAAATTCTCTAATTATAAAACTGCTGTTGCAAAAACCTACTGCTATAATTTTGTACAATGTTTTCACCTACTGAGATCATAGCAATAATACATGCTTCGTTACTTCCCTTCTTATCGCTGTGTTCATCTTTTCTTTCGGAAATCGCTCCTTTCGATGGTCTGTGTCGTCATTCCCTCTCCCTCCACCAAAATGTACGTGCAAGACAGAAGACTACAGCATATCGTTCAAAGATCGTATTAAGAAAGACAATTTAAAATAAATATGCACCTAAATTGCAGTTTGAGGCGGAGGCAGTTTCCAAGATTAAAGGTGACGCAGGTTCCAAATAGAAGCTGAAGTCACAATCCCGAAGATTGACGGGATGATCTAACTGGCAGGTGCTAAACAAATTTGCAGTGAAAGACGAAGGGGCAACAGAAACCATTGCTGTGTTACAGGCAGTCATCATAGACACGTTGTGGGCCGGAAAGACACACTGAGGTGGAGCACGGACGGCGGTTTGAGATCACCACACCCACTGCTTGCGGATTTTACGGACATCGGTAGTAAACAGTCATTTATCTTTGATATCCAGTTTTGGCTGATAACTACAGGTGAATTAGAGGCAAACGATGATTCTCGATCCGTCGTATGCGGGAGCACGGCCTCCACCATAGCCAGAATCAGATCCTTGCAGTCAGGTGTACTGAAAAAAAAAGGAGTAGAAGTAAGTGAGTTTGTGTTGATTGGGCAAATACACGACGAAACACTTAGTGGTCCCAGTTCGCCTTAATACGATTTGGACAACTGTGGTCGTCAATATTCAAGGGTAAGAGGTCTGCAGAATGAGGAAATGTTACTGAACCAACTGCGATTCCGTGCGGCATGCCTTAATAAATTACACCTCTGTGAACCGGTTCGCTACTGCTGGTCTTACTTGCCTCCTCAGACGTCTCAATCTTGTGTCGTACCATGACAGGAAGTCACAAACAAGACCAATTTGGACTAAACCGTCCGTCGTGTTTTAAAAAATGTATTTCGGTCGTCTCTGAACGTGGTAGGGAACCACCGTTCCATCAGGTGCGCACGTATACAATCTGCTTTTTCGGAGGACAGACTCACCGTTCAGAAATAGGCCACTCGCGGTCTATCATCGTGCTCCATGCAGTTGGATCCTTCGAGTAGTACCGATCATTGTCGTCAGTCATAACAACAAAGTTATGCTCCTCGGCGGCGTCAGCAAATATGGAAAACCGCCAGCCCGGTTCCTGTGTTTCATTGGGTGTTAGTGCGGAGACGAAGAAGTGAGAAGGATGGCAAGTGGCGGGGGCCTCTTCCTTTTTCACATTGGCCAGGATCTCATAGCAAGTACTGCCCTCAGCCTAAATGTCGGGATAAATGAAGCTAAGGCTCAAACGAAGAAAATCAAATGTACGGGGAGGATGGCATAATTACACTTAGTACAACAAAAAAACGCTATTCATGGGAATGATATCATGCGCTAGTATGTTTCGTACACATCCCTAAAAAAGATGGAAGTATATAGTCGCGAACTAATTTGAAACGACGGCAGGGTGCTCAGTAGCAAATTGAGGAAGCCTGTCCTGCGAGTGGACAGATTTTTATAGCGTTTCACAAGATTGACCAATTGGGGAAGACCCTAAATTAGCCTGTCCAGGTACAGCTCAACTCTAGGGATGCTACAATAACAATAAGCAATTACGAACGCCAAAGTAATGAAAATGGCGAATTTAATGAGAAATAATATTTTCTCATAGCGATATCTATGGGGGCCTATTTGTGCAAGTTAACTGAACTTAGTCATGAAATTTCGACAACGTCCACGGTTTACCCCACAGTACAGTGGGCGCAGGGACGGTGAGTGGTACGTGAATTAGTTTATAGCGCTCGTAGACTTGCGACGCATCTACCGCGCTCTCATCTATTCCACCCGGGCTCGACGTCCTGACAAAATCAAGGAAACCGGAAGTGGAGGTGGGTGCAGGCCATTGGCGCGACGCGAACCCGCATCTAGACGTGTCGGCAAGCCTTCTCATGTGCCATTTTCGAACATCTTTACGCCCACCACCCTTTCTGTCATCTCGCACTATCGGTAGTCACCACCAATCATATTATTTACGCATTTAGAAAAGCAGTTCTTAGGCAAAAC
>JAYGXS010000001.1:19199603-19249803 GCA_036362985.1 Ligula intestinalis | reverse complement strand
ACTCGAGCCTATGGATAAAGCTGCGATGATTCCCTCATGATGTCGCCTGTCTGAAAAAACCTAGGAAGAAGCCTTTATCGTGCGTACACGTAACTGTAGCCTAATTAGGCCCTGCATCCACACTCACTTTCGCGGCGCCTAGCCCACCCCCGCTTGCAGACTACATTGCTTCAGGACAGGCCAGGTTTTATAAGGGAAATATAAGTAAATACCCTTGAACCCCCTCTTTGTACAGAGCAGTTATGAGGCAGAACATGTGACGTTGCCAGTAATGGAACTGCGTTAGAAGGACAGACAATAAAAAACTCCTTAGGCATTGTTCATAAGTCTAGTAAGACGAATAGAGATAGGCGCGGACGCACTGACGGATTCAGCATTGAGCCTTCATCAATGTGTACTACAAAGCCGGCTGCACACACAGCTCCGCCGCATGGAAAGGGGCACTGCCTACCCTCCTTTGGTTTGATCCACCAGCCAAAGTGTTATCGGGATGCGATGGCCATGTACAGTTGTGTGAAGTCACATGCCAAGCGGGTAGGGGGCGGGGATTGAGCGGAATAATGGTAAAGTACCGTAAAACGACGTGGTTGAAAATCCAAACATGGACAAGGACGCAGTCGTATCAAGTACTACCGTATCGATCTCTCGGCCGTTCACAGGCCTTGGGGTAAAAAAACAGGTACAAGCACACGGTTATCAGAAATATTTCGGCACCCTGTTTACCTCAGAGGACGTGTCGAGGGCTTTTAGGGCATGCGAGAATATTCCTAAGAGAAGAAAGAAAGGCATGGGTTAGAAGTGTGTCCCAGTAGGTGCCATCTTCACATCATTGGATAGAAAATCAAGGCGGATTTTGGCCAAGAAGTGAAAGGCTCGGGAACAATATAGCGGATGAAAACTAGAAATGCTGTCAACGTACTATCTCACACAATATTTATCTCATCCGACAAAGTTAATCATGTTACAAAAAACTCTAATACTTCAACAGAACCTAGGGCAACGGAAAACCAATAAGGAAATACGCAAAGGGACATCTTTTGATGACGAAAAGGCAGAAAGAAGCCGCTGGTTTACATATTTACTCCATGTCTTCTACTGCTACGAGAGTTTTATCCTCCCAAACTGTACTGGAATATAACACCAGAGGTCAAAGCATTGCATTGTCCACCACAGGACAGGTATGCATATCTGGGAGTGACAGAAATGGAGGGAGGCTATGGAAGAACGAACTTTCACAAGTCGCGCATATGACCACTGTGCGTGATTTAAACGACGTAAAATAGCAGGTTTATCACAGCAGTTGAAGTAGAGAACGTCCACTAACTACTACGAATCCCACATAATATGCCGGCGTAACGTAGGTTATACACCCTAAGCATCATATTTACACTCCACTCCATTAAAAAACGGTTTAAGTTTGACTAAAAAGGAAGCGCGGGAACGCGAGCCGCCTGGCACTGGATGTTCCGGTATACGGTGCAAGTTGAAAGAAGTCACGGGCGCAGTAATAAACAATCTGTTAGTTTACATATTAACTTTATGTTTTCTAGGAGAGTTTCATCGTCCCGAGCTGTGCTGAAATGCACCACCAGAGGCCAAGTGTTGCATTGTCCATCATGGGACAAGTACTCATATCTGGGAGTGACGTAAACTGAGGGGGGGGGGGGCGTTACGGAAATACGAGCTTTTACATGGCCCATGTCGCGCATATGACCATTGTGCGTGATGTAAACGATGTAAACCGCAGTTGAAGCTGAGGATGTACACTAACTACTACGACCCCCCGCCTAATGCGCCCGCCATTACGAGGGTTATACACCCTAAGACCATTAGGGACGGTTAAAAAAGAAAATTTGGGAGCGCGAGTCACCTGGCACCGGGTCTTCAAATATGCGGTACAAGTTGAAAGAAGTCACAGGCACAGTAATAAACAGATGTGGCTGCGAAGTTCAGCAGGGTAGTAGATTAGCTTATCTAGGGTTGCATGCTGCAGTCCGTCAGTCTCTTCACGGAAGCTACGTGCATGATCATCTATGTTTATGTTCTCGATGAAGGGTCACGTGCGTGACCGAGTCCTTCTTAGGAACGACTGCAGACTGTTACCTAAGGCAAGGAAAAGTACGCTCCTAAAAGCAAGAGGCAGACAGGCCCAGAAGTTGAACCTCTGCTGATGACGACATGTTTCTGCGTTTTTCTTTATGAAAACCTCGAACAATACGAGCGCGAGATGGATCCTATGATCTAACTAGGATATTTTGATTGTAGTTTCCAACCGTGTGTACCAGAACAAGGTAAGTGCAGGGATTATCACCTGCACGTGAATTACTGTAGAATGATAGTAGGCTTTTGCAACATCTACCGCAGTCTCTCCTCCTCCCATACCTGGGCCGGTGTTGCGACAAAGTCAAGAAGACCGGAGGCAGGATTTGGCCGGCGCGGCGTGCGCCTACGTCTGGATGTGCCACCACACCAGCTCGAGTCTCACCGAGTGCTGCAAGTGACATAGAGGCCACATAAAGGAGCAATTGAAACCGGATTTTCAGTCCACCATTCGGCCACTTCACTGCATCCCACACAACACAGATACTAGGCTGACTGCGAGGTCCAAGTTATCCAGTCAGTTGGCAGCCGTCCTCTAAACCCAGATTGTTTATAGCATAGAAAATGCAACGACCCCGTTTTCTGTTCCCACTCCTAAGGCACCAGTCCACTGTAAGAGCCGGTCAGTTATTTGCACCATATTCTATTGCATTTTTTCACGGTATTCTGTTCAACCCGTGTACCAAAAAAGGACAAAGGTAGACTGGAATGGCCGAAGTCTCTAGCTAATCCAGCTGGACCTGGACAAAAATATTACGTCAACGAGAAATGGGGTTATGAGGCTTGCTGATCGACGACGGTATATAAGCCAGTCAGTTGCCTACATCATACTACAGTAGTCGCTGGTTATTAAGCCCACCTCTGGCCCAGACCAAATTGAGCTTAATAAGCGGCTGGGCCTATTAACGGCGGGCTTTATAACCGGCGACTGCTGTATTGTCGCAGACTTGCTGTTCCCCGTCCCAATTCTCGCTGCGTCAACGTCATGTGTCTTCCACACTTAAATGCGCACACACGCACGTATACGCATGTCAAGCTAGTCGCGGTTTCCCAAATGCCACTCGAACACGACAAGCTGCGGCCACGCAGCAGGGGGCCTTGGCAAGCGAAATCACCTCCGGCAATTGCAACACACCAAAAACAGAACACTTGAACCTGCTCCGCAATGCTACTTAAGCAGGTTACTCTGGTCTAACAGCGGCAAAAGGCTAAACGGAGAAGGCAGAAGGGTGGAAGTGGCGTTCAGGGCTGATGGCAGGTCAGAAGGCCGGTCTTTATGCACAGAGATCAAGGAAGACTGTAATAGAATAATTCCTGGCTTACTAGCCACCCACAGTCCTTAGCTAATCCAATTGGACCTGGAAAAAATATCACGTCATCAGAAATGGAGCTGTAAGGTGTGCTGATCGATGGCTGTACGGAAACCAAAGATGGCTACTTCAGTCAACTACCTTTGTGGATATTATTATTTGTTGGGAATGCGCGCATTCCCATGATTATTCTTCTCACAGAAAGACCCACGAGCTCATCTTATGCGGCTGTCATGAGAGAGCGACGTAACCATCGATTTCTCCTCCTGCTTGATTGGTCCATTCACTCAGCTATGTCCCTCGCGCTCTCCCGTAGGTACATTCAGCTTTTGTGTGAGAATGACTTACTGTAACACGCTTGTCTGAGTAAACGCACTCTCGCTCTCTCCCTGGCTGACTGGTCTTCTCTCTGTCTCTCTTACGGGCTCTTGGGAACCGGTTCGTACTACCAGACGCAAGAAGAAACATAGAGAATCTAGCCAAGCGCCCATTGCAAATGATGGTGAATTAAGTACTTCTTGACAGTAGCATTGACGTCGAGACACAGATACGGAGTAGAGGAGTAAGCTACCTAGAACCGTAACTCTGAGCTCCAGTAGAGAGCCCAAGAAACAACGTACAACGCAAGAGGCAAAGCACAGAGTGGAGGGGGGGGGTGACTAACTAGGGCTGTCATCTTCCTTCGAAATAAGTCCAATGGCTGGCTGCCGGCTCGTCCTCCAACGCTGAGCCATTGCTGAGCGTAGGGTTTCACCCTCCTCGTTGAAGAGGAACACAAAGGGCAGGTTGATCAGAGGGCCATTCGAGTGGTCGTCGGGGGCGTCACCAGACATGGAGAAGAGTTGGTGCTTAGTGGCCGAGGTGCCCGCAGTGCTGTCGATGATAATACCACCAACTGCACCTGCCTATGCAAGGCACAGAAAACACGACATAATTAAGGAGATTTGGAGCAAAAGGAGAGAGAGAAGAGACCGAAGAAAAATAGACCATAAAGGACAAGTAGGCATTTTGGGTTCTGAAAGCCTGCTTTAATAGTTTGAATGGTGTACAAAAGCGAACAAATTGTCTGTCAAATGAAAGCCTTTATAAGTGTAAGTTAAAAAAGACGTTAGATAGTTGACAAAGTTTCTGATTTTTAGATGCTGGAAGATTCCTATCAAAGGTGAGTGTGAACATGGAGGATTTAAATGCTAAAAGACGTTAACTGAAATACAGAGTCGACTACCTCAAATCTGCACTAAAACACCAGCTCTGAGCTGTCAGAGCAACACTTGTGAACAGCTCTAGTTAGTAAGGTATCCTCCCGTACTAACGCACATGACGTCGTAAAAAAACACGTGTGTCGACTTCCTGACACATGAGAAGCCTCACATGCAGGTGGCAGATAAGCCGAACACAAGCGCGAATCCCAGAGATCGAAAACCAGTTCCCTCTTACGCACTTGAGCGCGGCCCTGTGATACTGTACTCTTCGCCGCATTCACGTACCGGTAACGGCTTTGACTGGCAGGTTAAAAAAGAAGAAGGAAACCTGCATGTCTAGTTATTCAGTGAAGCTTTCTGTTGTTCAGAATGGCAATATGAAAATTTACTGGTGTAACGTGAAATAAAAGTGTGTTTAAGGCATGGGAATGGAGGATGGTAAGGTTATACAGAATAAGTACAAATACAAATTTTTTTATACACTAAATGTTTTCCAATAACATTTAAAAATGCACTAAATGTGTCAGAAATGGATGTAGTCACCCTAGGTACATTTATTTCCAAATTTTGAATCTTCGGTCACATTTCCGTTTTTAATGCACGAAAAGATTCTTGCGTGCTTTGTATCAATTTCTATTGACAATTGCAAAATTTTTTTCTATGGAAATCACATCCCGGCTGTTGAGCAGAATAAAAATACATTGACGGCCACACACGGATAGGCTGGCTGTTTATTAAAAAGTTAGATTACGGTTGTACTTGTAATCAAATTCATACTATCTTGTGTATGTTGAAAAAAATGTCGGTTTTTCACAGTTAAAAAATTTATTTTGAGAGTTCGATTGTGACGCGTAGCAAACTGTTTTGTACATGCTACTGAACACTTTACGAATTTCACAGTTTTGCTTTGTTTGTCCATAAATACCGATTTCGTCCAACCTATTTACCGAAAACTTAGAAATAAGAAATATTTTAAAAGCATTTACCTAAATAATGAGTTCTTAAACATTCCTCCTTTGATAGCTGCCTGTGTGGGTCATGACTTTAGAATCGCCCAAACATGTCAAGTCATTGTCGAGAAAAATGAATTTCCACAACAAAAGCCAAAGAAGAATACGACTAAGATTGAGTAAAAAACTTTATAGAACAAGTTACCCCTTTAAAAAGCGCTTTAGTTAGATATTTCGAAGTCGAATATCTGTGTACGATATGTTTTTCAAAGGTAAGTCAAGATCAAAATGGCATATTTTGACCGGTTTTTGATTTCCCTAAAACCGAGAGGAAACGATTGTGCTGGAAATGAAAGAACTTCCATTTCTACGTGAACCAGAGCAGTTTTCAATGCGTTCTTTTACTTCAGGGTAGTGTTCATTGATTTTAATTGGACAACAGAGTGACCCAAAATATCCTCCAATATCTTTCAACATGATAATCTTCTACTTCTTTCGTTTGGAGTTTTGATATTTAGTGATTTCCGTCTATATTTTGACAACATTTGAATGGATGTAGTTTACGAGGTTAATTAGAAAACATGAGATTACGAGGGAGGCCATCTAAAGTCAAATAGGCCTACTAATTTCGGCGTAGTAAAACAGATTTTTGCGTCTTGTAAGTTTACTGTTTATCTTTAGAGCACCAAACTTAACAGATTTGTAGAGCAATCATTTGTTAATTAGATTCATCAACATTTTCTCGACTCTAGTCCTGTATCTCGTAAGTACACTAACCTCAATTTTATGGAGGCAAAACAAAGTTTCTGTAGTGAACAAATATAATTAAACTTTTTCTGCTCTTTGTGAATGTTTTTTATACTTCAGCATGCACAAATATGAATCTTTTCTCCGCAGTGCTGAATAGCATAGGAAATTTCTTGGTAATCAACAAACGTTGGATTTCGCCCATATCCGCCTACATTTTCTCAAAGTATACTGACCTGAACGGAATTCAATTCTAGTAAACAGCTTTTTGAGCCTCAAGCCAACCCAGTGAACCCAGTGAACTTTGTGTGAAATCCCCCACTCCTAAACCTTTCATCAGATATGTCACCTACTGTATATATTGAGGCCAAACTCCACCAGCCACTGTGGAATAACCGCGCAATATATACATGCTACCAACAGACAGGTGGTAGTATGTGCCATACCATACTTTCAATAATATGATGGCCTTGGCAAATAGACGGTGGAGGACATCATCAAAGGGTCGTCGCCAGATTCTATGCGCCCAATTAATTTTGTTGACGATATTGAAAATCTGGCGAAATGGCACAGGCAGGTATGCAGGCTTCTATAATGTTCTCCTGGCAACCTCGGTAGTAAATGCAACAAGTTCTGATTGGTCTCTTTTACCCAATCCGATTAAGCGGCCTTGAAATGACGCAAATTATTGGACGCAGGTTAACACTGCCAAAACCATATCGCAGTACCTGCAGAATGTGATAACGTTGACAAGCCTTAATAGCCAAACACAAAATGTGGCGAAATTTTGAAGGTTTTTTCTCGGGTAGAGAGTGCTATTAACAGAAGAAATGGGTGGGAACGCATACAATCTAGAATTACGTTAATCAGCAAGAATAGCAGTAAAGTCGATTTACAGGAGTAAACCATCAATCGCTCCATCCTTAGACATGAATATTTCATTTAATCCTTGTTCCCGGAGGTGAGGCCTGCATACCACACTGTTCTGCAATCAGATTAGTTTTGGAAAGGGAGGGGAAGGCAATATATATTTCATTCAAGCATTACTCAAGGCGAAATCGTCAATTCAACCTACATCTTTAGAAGGTGTAATCTGCCATCAGCAGTCACAAATTCTCTGAGAGTAGGGTTACTGTGATAGAAAAACTGGTTTTGAACCCCCACAAAGTGATTTCCGTTACAGAGGGAGACAATAACGGGGTCTTACGATCACTATCCATATCATCAGTGTTACAGTTGCGATTTGACGGCTGTCCATTGCATACCCGAAAGTATTTCAGCAAGTCACATTTTACCACCGAAATTTGCAGTAACTGGGGTCTACTAATGACAGGAGTGATACCATATGGATAACTGTTGCTTCCAGGCATCCTGATCAAGACTAAATTAACACGAAGTTGCCAACTGTGTGCTCTATGAAGATAATTATTTCCACCAGAATGTTCTGCAGTTAAAGCGCTTCGAGTAAGCCTGTGTATATAACAAGAAATTTCAAAACCGTGAGACCATCGAACGTCCCAAGAAGAGTAAAGGTCAGAGCCGGTCAGTAACCAGGAGAAAGAAGGCGCTTCAGCATTGAGGATGGGATAAACATGTTAGCCTAGAAAGAAGAGCCAAATAAAGTTAAGTTCTGGCAGAGAGTACTCACTTCTTTCAGATTGCGCGCCTTTGTCAAAAACATACAGCCTCCACGCGTGACGAGAGCAATGGCGCCGGCGACAGGGCCACTGTAGGCATCCAAGTCGGTGTCTGTCAGCTGTTCGAACGTTTCCTTTCGCTCACCGGCGTCTCCCGACTGTGGCGCACTGGATTCTTCGGTGCGCTCACTCTGCACGGGCGCATAGAGACCAACCTGTTTGACGGGGGAGCAAGCATCGTAGGGTTCAGCGATAACCAAGGGACCAGCCAATGGCCGCCAGGCAGGCTGCGGTGGACTACTTGAGACTTCATCTTGCGCCTCACTGGCTTCATGGCCTTCTTCTACCCCCTTGGCAGCAGTTTGGGTAGCCACCTCGGGGCTTGGTGGGGCCTCTTCGCCCGGAAAGAGACCGAATCGGGATGGGCCGGCTTGAAATTTCAGCCGCCCGAAGTAAGGCGGATGGAGGACAGCCACCGTGTGCGGCAAAAAGGCGGAGGTGGATTCTGGGTAGGCGAGCAGACAGTGGACAGTCAACAGACAGGGCTCGCAGATGTACAGAAGAGCCGGAAATACAAGAAAACGTTAACTGAAACACTATAAATATGCCAGCGTTTGAAGTGTCGCTGAATCTTTTACTAAGAGGTCTTTTTAGATGTACGCAAACACGCTGGCTGGTTATTGAATGGTTGCCGTGCGAGTAGTGCTCAATTCGTTTTTTTCTGAGGTAACGATAGTAAAAACACCTCTCACGGGTAATCGTAACAGCAGGGGCTAAATTTACCGGTGGCCAAAGTCGGAGATTTGGACTCCAGACATACAACAGCCGTTCACTTTATACCGATTAAGACTGTGCACAAGCGGATCGCGGAAAGATTCTACCAGGGCTATTTTCTAGCAAGTTGTTCAGTTCGTATGATATCCGCTTTCACCAGTGAGCAACGGTTGTGGGACGCGTCGGTTTTCGCGGACGTCGTTGCACGGAGAGGAACATTTAAATCTGACACTGTCAGACATTATATGTCGCTAATTAACGTCATGAAACAAAGGTTGCACCAAGAAAGAGAGGGAAGCCATTTAAAAAATAAGATACATCCACCCTGATGCGAAGATGCGCCCACAGGACTCCGTGGTAGAGCGTAAGCTGGGAGCCATTCACCGACAACGGAAGTCGGGGATACGGAGTTCAGGAATGTAGCAGACTCCAGGTTGGCGGGGTGAAGATGGCACTTTGGCAAGCCTTAGGTGCGGGGCTCAAGGTCTGTTCGCATTGAGTGGCCAAGTAGCTATACTATCCGCCTGGAACACCGAACCAGGATTACGGAGCGCATCGGTTCCCGCCAAAATATCCCTTCTCGTAGTACCTTGAGAGCAAATCACGTCTTCTTCAATTTTTATACTCGAAGATAGGCCAACTTTTGGTTTTCAAGTAGTTTCCAATTATAAAACTTTGAAAACTGTTATTAGAGAACGAATTCACAAGTGAGTCACCGCTCCCTGCGCTCATTCTGCAGTGCGGCACGCGATGAAAGTCGTCAATTAAGACTATCAAAATGTCAGTTTCGAACCCCTCATCGAAGGGCACGACCAGCACAAGGAAGCTATTGCTCCTCAGTCCAAAAAAGTACCGGACCAGGCAGGACTGACTTTAGAGGTCTATTTTGCCTTCACCTTATGATAATAACCTACTTTTACACTTTCAGTAGCCCGACGTTTCTTTTGTCGTTAAATTTCCCTAAAAGGATGTCGAATTACCATTTTCGCTAAAATTCCACCGATATAAGGTCAAATTTCGCTCAATCGGCATCCGTATCCTATGCGAAAGGGGTTTATATAGATGGAATTCTATTCTATTTACTATCTTGAAACAAATATAATCTTACTTAATTCAATATTTTTTGATCACTTCCGCCACAATTAAATAATTATTTACGTTTAGTAGCTAAGGATTAAATGAATGACTACAAAATACGTAAGACGAGAGAAATAGATATTCAGAGGGCCCTACAAGTCAGCGTGGCACTGGCCAATTCCGACAGTTGGCAGCCCACTAAGCTATGGCACTGGCGTCCGCTAGGAAAGGCGACACGCATGCGCACAGGACCGCGCAGCCGCCGGGGCGGGGAGGAGGGGCAGAAAATGTTGGATGGCGAGAAAAACGACACAAAAAGTGCACAAATAAGCAATCCACACAGACACACACGCACCCGAAACCGGCGTAGCTTCGTTCATTTGAATAATCTGCTCCAGGAAGTTGAGACCAAAGAGGCCCATAACGGGTGTTTCGGCCTGTAAAAAAGGGGATAAAAGGAATACATTTACCAGCAGGTATATTATTTTGCATGAAAACCTGGGATAGCTCCAATCCAGGCTGGTGATGACATGGCACGATGACTATGCAACGACAGTTTAGCAATTGCGCGGGCAGCGAAAGCGAATCAGAAGTTCTCAAGTGTGCTGAATTCAACTGCTAGTGCCGGCCTCAAAACGGTTAAGAGTAATGCAGAGTATGTTTGTGCATGCACAGAGTCAGAATGCCCGCCAAAGGTCGCATACAGACAGCATAAGGTCTCGCGGCTACATAAAAGAATTAATCCTGTAATACGGGAACGGTGAAAATAGGCGTGACTTTAAGTATGAGCTAGACAAAACTGCCATATAGCTGGTTTTGGAGCGTAAAATTTAGAAAATAAATATAGTTGCACCATTGGTTTCTTCTAATACACAGACGGAGCGCAAAAACGCCGGTGCGTGATGGGGAACACTGGAAATTAGGAGCGGTAAACGGGCGGAAAATGAGAACCAATTGACAGCCATCCGTCCTGTGAGGTGCCTTTTCTTGAGCAATGATGCAGCTTGATGACGCATTGGTCGTCCTAGCATTTATCGAGAAATCGACCGATTTAAAGAAGTCAATCGTAGACCTAATCCTACTCTGAATCTCATCATAAGCCAACGTCACCTTAATGGTAACCTTGAAACCAACCCCTATTTTCCTGAAATTTGACACAAAGCAAAGGGCGGTTCCTATTCGCGTGCCTTGTTTGGGTGGCTATATAAGACATCCTTGACGAAGTGAGCGACAATGATTTATCCTTAAAAGCCCCCAAATGGCAGAATTTTCGAATAATGCCTAGGGAGTTTTTTCACTGTCCGCTCTTCTTGCTAGTGTCAGGTTGCAACACCAATAAGCTGAGGTACAATTTCGAAGGAATAAATATACATACATTACATTACTTGGAATAAGTGAGTAGTTGTGAATGCTTACTCTTTCCGATTAAACGGCGGTTGCCCGCTTTTCGTCTGTAATTATGTAAACGACCTCTTTTAAAATCTTCTGCGGTACTAATGCATTTCTTAGCCATTGTGTTGCCAACAGGGGGCTCAAAGGTGCTTGCCTATCTTTCCCCTAATAAACCTGACCTGAACTTAAAAAAATTCCTACAGGGGATAGGAAGAAGAAAAGACTATGATTCGAAGTAGCCAATAAGATGATTGGAATACACGACAGTTCAACTGTCAGTTTCGATGATGTTCATGCTCCACAACAGGGTGACGCAGGGACGGGTGACTTGTTCTGGATTAAAGTGAAAGTAGACTCGCGGAGAAGCTACCCCCTCTCTCTCTCGCTCTCCACTCACACACCGGACTTGATGTTAAGGAGATGGGGGGGGGGGGGGGGCGCAAGCGGCTGACGCGATCAAAACTCAACACGCGTACCAACAGTACGCCTCGCTAGGGAGGCTGCAACCTGGGAGCGCCATAAAGGCCACATTAAGAAGGAACCGTTGAACCAGACTCTCAGTCCACAGTTAGCCACTCCACACAACAAGGCACGCACTGGGCTGACTGCGGTATCGAAGCTATCCCGTCAGTAAGCAACCCTCCAAGCCACGGCTTTTAGCGCATCACTGTTGTTTCAAGCGCATCAGATTGATTATGTTGAGGAAAGAAATGCACTAAAGGTCGACCTCACTCTTCCTCCCACTACCAGCAACAGGCCACCACCTAGCTGATTGGCTGCCCGATGTGAAAGCACGCACACTCACCTGTGCCTGATCCAAATGCAGTTGGAGCTTCCCGTCAAGCGTAGGCGTCACCACGATACCCATCCGACGAATCAATTGCAGGTGCGTCAGGTTGTCCGGTCTGAACTCGGTTGCGGTTATAAGCGGCGACTGGGTCACAGTCATAGTCGTCTGCTCCTGCTGCTCCCCGTCTCTCTGACCGCCACTTTTTTTCGCCAGCAATACACCCGCAATGTTGCGCAGTGGCCGTCGTATGGCTTCAATGCGATTCCAGAGGAGGGTCTCCTCATCGCTGCGCGAAATGCTGCTGTTGCTGCAATTAGACCACCCAGAGGGCGCAAAACCTATCAGGTGCTGGAACCAGGACTCCAGCTGAGGCAGACCTTCGCCCTCATCGGGCGCACAGGCGTTTTTGGCGGCGCCGGCGCTAGCATCGTCTGAATTGGCGAGGGAGGGTTGCAGCTCGCCACGACCGCGTAAACCTGCTGCATCCCACTTCCCGCTGCCATACGCAAAGGGCCTCTTGCACTGAGCGGTGCGATGCAACAACTGCTCAGCTTGCTCATCACGCTCAAAATAGAAGTCGGCGGTGGCAGTGTTAGCGGCAGGAGGTGAGCTGCAGACTGACTTGACTGGGGGCAAGCCGATAGGCAGGAGGTGAGCCTCTGTGCTCAGGATGTACTTTTCCATATCAAGGGGCAACTCAGAGGGCTCGGTGAATAGGAGGTAGAGGTACTTGAATGTTTCAGCCAGCACAAAGGAGTCCATCTGGTCAATGTGTTCCATTGTGCGGATATCCTGAGGAGGAGTAGGTAGAGGAAAAAAGGACATACAGAGGAAGTAGAAGAGCGCAAGCATGAGATAGAGGAGGCATAAACTGAAACAGACCAGAAGAAGCAAGCTCGGGGAGGGAAGGGCAACGAGAAAGATGCCAGGTGGGACATGGTTAAACGAACAGGCCTGACTTTTGAAGGAAATACAAATGTCCCGCTTTGCCTTGCAGCCCCAGACTACAGCTCTTACAGTCAGCTGCAGCCGGTAGAAATTTAACTCGTGGCTAAACGTGTAGATCGGTGAAGTCCATGGCCAACTGGGTGGTGATTGCTTATACGGTCTTCTCCCATCAGGATAGGAAAATAGGAACTTCCCCCGTCCACTTAATACAAGTGGTTTTGGCCTATATTCCAGAAAAAGGAAATATTTTCTTAACCTCACCCTAACCAAAACCTTAACTCTAACCGTAGATTTACAATTTGAGGCAAACGCTCGCAGTCCAGGTGTGAAAAGAAGGCTCTTCGATCCGTCAGAACACTGCTCAAAAGAATCCAGACCTATTGCAGCTACCTGGAAGAAGAAGCATATGAGGCCTGATACTGCCGCGACCAGTTTATATGGAACGGCTATGGGAAGATGTTCAGAAACCGATGCCTACGTGCTTGCCCCCAAACGACCCAAACAGAAACAGTCTCCATTATATGGCATGCACTATCATACATAAAGGACATCCCAAAAGTGACGGGGCACATTGTTACAGGACTTGGATTTAAAATTGCACAGCAATCCAAAACTATTCTGTGCAGCAAGATCATGAAAATTAAGGGCTGCTTAAATCCCAATAAGCATTCGGACGTAGTGTACCGCATCCCGTGCCTAAATTGTCCTCTAAACTACACAAGACAGACTAGACGCCTGCTTGGATCGCGTATACACGAGCATAAGCTGACTGTAGAGCAGGGTGACGGATTATCACGAGTGGCTACCCACGCCTACGAAATGGATCACGCGTTTAAACTCATAGCCACGTAGATAATCGTTCACGCCAGAAGCAGGATAAGCCCGGTTCACGGATCCCCAGTGTATAAACAAGTGCAACGACCTGTCCAATCCATATTCGGTACTGAGGCTCAATTTAGTCAAGGCAAGTCGCCACTTGGGAAATGCACAAGCCACCGCTTCGTCTAGCGCCAACACCGGGAACCAGCAAGGTCGAGCATTCATCTCACCCAATTCCATCACGCGTGATGGAAGTCCAGCAGGTCACGACCCGCGCGCTGGGAATCAAGCAATTAGCACAAAAGCGGGCAATTGTTCTCGATAGAGGGGAATCATTAATTGCCATGAGTGTGCAGTAGTAATTGCATTCTATAAATATTGCAACTCCCTGAGCATGAATTATCTGTTTCTGCTACCGTCTCTAATGCAGAATCCACGACGGATTTCGAAACGTCAGGCGAACAAAGTCTTGTCCTCTTCTTCTCAAGCCGGGAATTGATTGAAGCTTTGGCCTCCGATGAGAGCTCAGTCAATCGATTTAACCATCTAGAGCCGGCATATAAAGCCCTGTGCACTCACTTCCGGAATGACATTCTTGGTGTTGAATTGACCCCCATCTCCTATAGCTGCCGCTAGCTTTTTGTTGCTGCTTTTATTGCCGACGATGGAGTTCAGTAAGAATTTGAAAGCCCAGGCGAGCGAACAATCATCGCCTCTAATTAAAGATGTTTCCAGCTCTACTAAATTGGCCTCCTCTTAGGTCGTACTGCGGCGCTATCTTAACCCTCCTCGTCGACACCATACGATCGAACTCCTCTACTTAAACATAAACCTTACCTTTTTGCATAATCGGGCTTTCGAAGGAATATGGGTATATTTTTCAATAAACCATAAAATATGTGACCCTATATTTAACGCACAGCTGGCTTTGACTAGATGAACCTATCCTTCCCCAGTAAGTGAGATCGATAATCATGTTTTTGAGGTTGTCGGTACCAGCAAGTGCCAGCGGCAAGCCTGGCGGTAAGGCATATTTGCATAAAAAGGTAAAGGAAGACTGTCTTCTTCACAAGCAGGTAAACTGCTCAAAGCCAGCGTCGTTTCTGACTAAGCAAATTTTCAAAGTCTAAAGGCCTTGGTGTTCTGTGAAGTTGTTCCCATAGGTGACGTTCGCTAAGTTTGAAAGGTGAGTAGGCTCGTGGCGTGGTGGTAGAATTAATGATGGTGGTTTAAGGTTTAATCTGCTCACCATGAGCTGCCGTTTGTATAACGTTGCGTCTAATGGTCGACAGGTTCGCTTTGTAGGAAATGCATTAGGTGTTGGATGATAGGGAACTCCTAGCCACAGGAAAAAAAGGATCACCTGGATATACACGGGGGTAGACTAGTGGGCTGATTTAGCCATAGGTGGACCAAGACTAGTTTCCAACAGATTATCCATGACTTTCTTAGCTCTCGCTCTCTCTCTCTCCGGGACAGGCGTACCTTTTAGAAGAACGTTATGGTTGATTGGTGCGTTCATCTAAGACTAAATTTACAGGACCCGCAGAGCATACGCACACAGCGTGGTCCACGCTTAAAGGGATTCTTTACGATACTCACCTTGATAGCAGCAAACCCGCAGGGAACCCGGGCGTACCGGTTCAGGCTTTCCAGAATGTCTGCACCCACCCGAAGGTAGTAGGGATCCCGAGTGGCCTGATAGAGTAGGTAGGTGGACTCAATCAGTTCAGGTCGCAAGAGGTGATAGGCCCAGTGCACGTCCATATCAGGTGTGAAGGCCTCTGGCAGTAGTTTGTGGTGCCTGTGCACCTGGTAAAGCATCTCGTGCAACGCGACCGCAGCCTTCATGTCACCACAATTCATCTGAAAATGTCGACGAAGCAGCAACAATTGCCGTTAGGCAAAGCAAAAGCTGCTTCAATGAGATTATGAAAGTCTAGAAAATGAGCGATCTTTTAGCGAAAACCCCACACCCCTCAGGGCGTCAGGGATCAACTGGCATGGGATGAATCGCTGGTGGTGACAGCAGGCAGTGCAGGGTATCGGCGATGCAAGGGGTTTTGGTAAGCACCTGTGCTAGGGATAAGGCGGAGCCACTTTGAATCTGGTCCATCTCAATCTCCCTCTCCCTCCCTTATCAACTCGGTGCTAGCACAGACGTCAACCAACACCGGGAAATGGAAAAAAAATGATTTCAAAAACTTTCAAGGAGACTGCAGTCGCCGTGGTAGGCATTGCAAGTGAGCTTGGTCTGTACGTATATTAACAATAACACTCGAGGAAAAGGAATATTTTCATGTCAAATGTCCGAGCAGTAGACAACAGAATGTATAAAAACGCCAATCGTCAACGCCATCCGCCAAGAACCCAGTATGTAGGTGTTATGATCCGCACCAACACGAAGCGTGGGCTTGCCGTACTGCTGTCCCCTAAGCTAACCTAGGAGAGGAAGAGAAAACAACCGGCCGCGAGCAAATTACATTCAGAAACAGTGAGTCGTTCTCATAAAAAGGCTGTCTGTATTAATTGCGTCCGCTTGACGAGAAAGAGCGGAGCTACTTATAATAGACATGGACCAATGAGATCTGACGAGAGATCTACGACCACGTTAAAGTGCACGCTGTCATGGCCAGCAGCTTGGTGGCTCAGGCACGCGCCTTTCTGTGCGATGACTCATCGTAGGAATAGAGGCCTTCCCAACAGTTAGTGACAAAAGTAGTAGTCAGGGGGGAGGATGAGATTTCGGTGGTTCATTCGTAGTAATTGATGCTGATCATCTGAAGATACCTATTATGTCGATAAAGACTTGACTGGCGTTTGTTTCACCTTCTCTTACCGATCTGATCGTGATACACTGGCAGAATTATAGCGTCAAAAGGACAGGGTATCGGAAGCCACAAGGTAACTGGCCTGGCCGAATGCAGCCAACAACATGTGTGACGCCATGGATCGAAATTAGTATTTCCATCCATCAATCACACTACGTTTCCTAACTGGGACGACCTGAGATTCGAGCACAGGATGAACTAGTCAGTGGGTTTCGTGCTGCACCAGCCGAGTCACGGACCCGCGCTCTGTTAACTGTCATCAATATTACCAAAGTAAAGCGTCAAAATTATTAGCTACACATAGTCATGAGATACTTGACAGGACCCTTGGGTAGATCCGCAAGATAAAACGAAAAGTACCGTTGTCCGTCCTACGATTATGTCCAGTAATTGAGCAACGGAGTTAGTCCATAATCACTTACTTTTTGAAGAGCAAGAACATCGACAGAGGGGATCACAGAAAGGAGGTTGAACACAGTCGGTCCTGTGTGTGCGCGGCTGCTTTCCTAAAATGACGTTTATGGCACTCCCACATAAGCGGGAACCTAGCCAGGTGCTGTTGTGGCGCGGATTTCAGGGGCGGTCAATCTCGCGCGCATGTTTGTGCATGCTACTCACGCAGTGGACATCGTAAAAATTCACGGTTTATCTGTCAGCGTGGAGTTGCCGACTGGTGGACTGAGAATCAGGCTTGGTAGTTCCTTCTTAGTGCTGCTCAGCTGGGGTCCAAGTCACCGTCTGCCCGTATGAAGTCCTAGTTCATTGTGCGCGGACTACGCGTGTGCAGCATGTGTAAGCGGTCGCTTTAGCTTTCCAGTATAAGCGAACATGCGAGTCCTAGGAAGTTACTGAGAAGACGACTCGATCGCTGGGACAATACTTTTATTCGCCTACTCTTCGGCAATACGCTTTTATCAAGGCACCTGTGCAGAAACCGGGTCTGCGAATAGGTAAGAAGAAGACGGCTCGATCGCTGGGACAATACTTTTATCCGCCTAAAGTATTGTCCCAGCGATCGAGTCGTCTTCTTCCCGCTTTAGCTTTGTCCGTCATGGTGATCGATCCCGCTGCTGGTTTTCTTAACCCTGGCTAGACATCGTTATCTGATGAATGAGGGAGTCGCGACTATGATATATGCGCTACGCGAGATTACGATCACTATACACTAATTCACGTGCATGTCACAGCCCTCTGCGTCTGTCATACCACCGGACACACGATGCACATCGTGTGTGTGTCGTAGCCCATAGTTGGATCAGGAATCCCCATCGGAGTCCAATCTGGGAGTATTTGGAAGATGAAGAAAAGCCGCGACCTCGACGGGCTTGAGCCAAAGGTCTGCGGGAGTGAAGTGGGTGCCTGGCCGGGAACTGCAGGCGAATAGGTGACGGCAGTCATGTGGCAAGACGCCACAGTCAGGACAGCAGTCGGGTATGGAGTCGAGCCGGTGTTGGTACTGGCGAAGGAGCATACAGTAGCCACTGCATAGCTGCGCCAGAGTACAGCGAGTGACCCGCCGAAGATGACGTTCCGAGGCCGCAATCGGAGGTGGATAGCTGCCCAAAAGGACCGGCGGACGGAAACTTCGTTTCTCCTCGACAACGACCCTCTGGTGGAGACGCTGGAGGCCTGTCTTGGTGGCAGAGCTATCAACAGGTAGATCCGTGAGAGACGAGGCAACAGCTTCCTTGTGCAGTGCTCGAATAGACGGCCGGACGTTGCGGCTGGGCTCGGGAGCGTTGCAACGGTGATTATCGGGATGGCCGGGTTGTGAACAAGTCCACCAGAATTGCCGGCTAAGGAGAGTGTTGTGACGGGCAACCGGTAGAACAGAAGCCTCCGGATGAAGACGATCTATAGGCGACATTTTATAGCAAGCCGTGATCGTGCGGAGGGCAGCGTTCTGTGCTGACTGGAGGCGGTGGCAGAGGCTGGAAGAGCTCATTGTAGGAGACCAGATTGATGCCGCATAAGTGAGGTGCGGCTTGGCCAGCGCCTTGAAAGCAGTCAACTAAGTCTCTTTCGCGCAGCCCCAGGATGTACCTGCTAGAACCTTGAGGACCTTGGTGCAGCCGCTTACTTTGCTTGCGGTCTCCCTGACATGGTCTGCGAACGTGAAAAGCGGATCAAAACGCACGCCAAGGAGTTTGGGCTTTTGGACGAGCGGTAAGGACGCACCGTTGGCGGTGATGGCCGGGTGACGATTAAACTCCTTCGGATCAAGTGTGAAAACAGTTACGGACGACTTGGCTGCCGAGATCGTCATTCCGCGCTGGGTGAGGAAGTTTTCGACAACAGGCATGAACTCCGTGAGGAGCTGTGCAGCCTGATCAATGTTATGGTGCTGGCCGAAGAACGTAACGTCGTCTGCGTAGGATACCACTTGCACAGGTGCCCGGGGGAGTGGGAGCTCTCGCATGTAGATTTTAAAGAGCGTCGGGCTTAGCACAGAGCCTTGAGGGACGCTACAGGTCTGCTTACGGGGCTTAGAGAGAGCGCCCCGGAAGAGGACACGATCGTGACGGCCACGGATGCTAGCCGCCAGCCATCGGACCAGGCCAGTTGGGACGTTCAGAGAGACCAAGTCCTGCAGGAGCTGATCGTGGCGGAAGAAGTCAAAGGCTCGTGACAGGTCAATTGAGACTGCCACGGTCCACGAAGCGAGCTTCTGCTGATTGAAACCCTCGAGGATAGCGTCGCTAAGCTCGAAAAGCGCCGTTGTAGTCCCACGACCCGATCAGAAACCATGTTGTTGGCAAGATAGTTCCACCACAGACGTCAGAATTCGGCGGACGAGCCGTTCCAGGATCTTCGCCAATGGACTGAGGACGGCAATTGGGCGATGAGAGGTCGCTAGGCTGGGGTTCTTGCCCCCTTTGACCAGAGGGATGATGATCAACTGGCGCCAGCAATCGGGGATGATTGAGGTTGCCAGTGAAAGGTTGAAGAAGGCAGCAAGGTAGGCAGCCAACTTTGGGCCGATGTGGCGCACATGGATAGGCGCCAGACCATCTGGTCCTAAGGCTTTTGAAGTTCTCATTTTCTTGACGGCGGTAAGGATGGCATCAGCCGAAAAGGAAATGTCTGGGTACGGGGCTTTATGGAGGAGACGAAGAAGAGAGCGCTGGCTTTTGGGACTCGGTGCCGAGCGGGGAGAGAACAAGTTGTTCATTTTCGCGGCGATCTCACGGTTGCTAGAGATGAACTTGCCGTCCCCGAAACTAATAGACTGGTTAGATGTATCAGCCCGGGGCTTGGTCAGGTGTCATAAAAGCTTCCAAGTGGCAGCTGAGTTGCCGCTGTAATTGCAGTCTGCAACTAGTTCGTGCCAGCGTTGGCGTTTGGCATCGTTGATAGTCTTAGCGATCAAGCTATTCAGTTCGCCGACGCGCGGGTCACTGACATCACGCGCTCGTATTTCTTCTCTCTCTCTCGTTCCAGGCGAGAGGCTTCGGGTGGATAGTTAGGACGGATAATGGGAATGCGGTCGTTAGGAATGAAGTGACCTGCTGCTGCCAGGAGTAGTCGACAAAGGGCTCGCTCCGTCGTGTGGACACAGGTGGGAGGCGGTCGGCCATCGATCTCGGCTTCACATTCGGCCGTGAACGATGTCCAATTGGCTCTCTTGAAATTAATACAGTGCCAGTTAGAGGCCTTGACACGCTCGGCGGCGGTGGCCAATTCGAGCAAAATGGGGAGGTGGTCGCTACCCAGGCTGATTTCCGTGCTCCACATGGTGGAGGCGACCAGGCTGAGATTGGCGAGGGAAACATCGGGCGAGCTGGAGGCGCCGTTGGTCGGGAACCGGGTTAGGCTGTTCTCGTTGAGGACTGCAAAGGGAGCTTGCTCTAGTTCATCCGCCAGGACTTCTCCCCGGGAATCGGCCGCCAAGTTAGAGCACCACAGATCGTGGTGGGCGTTGAAGTCACCTAGCACTAAACTGTCTCCAGAAGGTAAGTAGGGAGCGATAGAGGCGGTGAAACCAGGAGGACAACTGGAAGTTGGACGGATGTACGCGTTCACAACGCTAAGCGGCATCGGGCCAATGTTAAGGGAAATCGCCGTGGGATCGGGACCAAGCAAAGGTAGTTGGTGATGGGCAATGGATTTGTCCACCAGGAAGGCCAAGCCACCACCTTTGTTGCGGCCGCGGTCGCGACGGACGATCGAGTAATCGGCACAGGACTGGACCTTAGTGGAGTTAGACCACTTCGTCTCTTGGATAGCCGCCACAGCTATGCTGTGCGAGCGCATGAAGGCCAGGAGCTGGTCAAGCTTCCCAAGGAGGCCGTTGGCGTTGAATTGTAAGATCTTAAGACCAGGTGGTGAGGCAAGGTCGGAGACCAGAGGATTTGGGTTCAGGACTGGACGGGCTGGAGGCATGGAGATCGGTGGGGGCACGGGACAGCTGGGACACGCGAAGGCGGGCGACCAATCGGCAGCCGTGGCGAGGCCACTGCAGCGGAGATGGCACCAACCATTGCAGGAGCCGCAACGTACAGACCAGTCGCGGCGGTCCAGGCGGACTCGGCAGAAAGAGCAGAACCAGAGGTCCAGGGTTGGCCTCAATTACGGCGGCAAGGAGGAGGAGTCGTAGCAGCGTGGCCGAGAAGGGCTGTTCCGTCATCAAAAACACGGATTGAGCGGAGGGGAGAGTTGATCCAACGTAGGGAGATGAGTGTGGCAGACCTTGGCCGCCAGGAGGGCGGGTGGAAACGCGGTTCGAAGATGCGTCTGCTGTGCACATCGTCGGTAACAACGGCCAAACTGGCAAATAAGCTGAATAACTTGGCGTTTCAGCAGGAAAACCTTGAGTTGTTTTTGTTTACTGCAGACTTTCATACTTCGTCGGACTCCAAATTTCAAGGCAAAAAGGGGTTACGAGAGTTGTCAGGGCTATTGACACGCTTAGATAGTCGGCGGATAAGTTAGAGGTTGCACCTACCTGTAATCCGGGCCAGAAGGCTTGCAGAGCGTCCATGAAGTTTCTGGATCTCTCCGACGGTTTGTGCATGTAGACACTGAGGAAGGAGAAGGGGAAGGCGCGACTGTTGAAACCACCCAGGTAACGTTCCACTGCCGAGTAGTGAGTCTGGAAACGATGCAGGTAGACGGGCTCGCCCAGTAGGCCGTAGGCTTTCCACAAGTACTCGTAATAGGAGTCGATACCAGCGCCGACACCGGATTCTATAGATGAAGTAAATAGTGACTAAGAAAAAAAGAAACACTGTGATGAGGGGGTGGGGTCAATCTAGTCAACAATGTCAGGAATGCCTTCTACTAGGCATTTTTGGGTCAGACATGTGAGGCACTTGTCTTTACATCAAGACGACAGATCCGAGAGAAAATTATAGCCCTCGTAATACCGAAGCTAAATGTCTTCGCATCAGCACTCCATAAATAAGTGAAGAACAAAGGAAAGTAAAGTTACTGAATAGTGACAGAACCGTTGGTAGCTGTTGGAGAAAATTTTTAATTAATATAAAGCACGGGGTAATCCATCAATTAAATAACGAAATTTTCCTGATGTGGCAACATTTTGATTTAATTTAAGCCGCAGTTTTAATTACAGAACACTCTATGATAACATCATATATTCCTTGTGCCGTAATTCCTACCGCACCTTAGGAATGCGAACGCAGGTATGGACAAAAAAGCCCGGCTTACCACGGCGGACCCACTCTCCATTGTGAATGTTTATTACAGTTCCGACGAGATCTGAGAAACGGTTCCGCTGCTTCCATATGTAGGACATGGCTTGTGCTGCCTTCTCCTCGTAGATGGGATTCCCGGTCAGTCGACTAAGCGTGGCGAATTCCAAAATCATGGTTCCCGCACACGCGGTACAGGTGTCTGTCTGAAAATAAACAGGAAAAGGCTGATAACCAGCACTCACGGTTTACTCGCACTGGCCCGACAGAATTCGAATGAACGAAGGAGGTTGCAGTTTTAGCTTATCCAACAACGGAATGAAACAGAAAAAGTAAAACTTTATGTTGTTTTAACGCGTTCCACGGAACGAAAACTTAGATATTTGGAGACGAGCAATCCTAAAAAGGCTGTAAACCCTTTTATCCGATTACGATCGAGTAATCGCTGGGGTAGAATGAGAAAAATAAAAGGAAACCGAGAATTGAACAAGTTTTAACCAATAAACAAAAGCGAAATACTTTGTTCATTCCTATTGGGCTAAGTCGCAAGGGTACGAGCCATTTTGGGAAGCTGGAATTCGCCCGAGATATGTGAACAAAAGAGAAACCTGTGTAGGTTAAGGCGAAACGGGTGAGAAAAACAAGAGCGTTCTGAAGAATTTTAAGAGCGCTCACAAACTTCATGAGCAAAACATGCCATTGCTTTCTATAAAAAATCCAGGTAAGGTGAAATGCTTTGCATACTCCGGGGGAGCTTATCCTGCATGAAACTGAGACACCCAATTATAAAATGTTTTCAAAATTAACGCAAAGCACCTTCCCACGAAAAGTTGTTTGGACTACAAACGGGGTATCTCTCTAATCTGTTGTGCGAGGCACGCTACGGAAAGCAACCCCAATTAAGCGGGGGGGGGTTCGAATTCACCTTCTATCATAAGTGCAACCCTAATTTTCAGGAAGCAGAAACAAACTTTTCTAAGCGTTGAGCTATTTTTTTAACAGGCTAAGTTCTCTCCGGAGTCCTACTTGAGAACAAGAAAGTGAAGCAACAAAGACTAGGGAAGCGGTATGACCAGCACTGGCTTTTTGCAGTCGTCAGCTCGTTATAATCAACCTCAGGTACAGATAATCTAGGATTAGAATCCGGATTCATTGGGGCCCGTTGTCCTGGCAGGGCGCCTCCCAGCATCACAGAAATATTATTGATTTTCAAAAGTGTTAAACTGTGAGAGACATTTTCAAACGCAGACATGATTATTCCTATGATTTAATGTCCACAGGCTTATTTCTGCTGCTTACAGAGCACGCGAAGGGATAGCGTAGAGGGGGCGCTCACTGACCACGTTACGGGATGTACCCTTCTTGTTGTGCATCGGGCTCGGTCTAAAGCCCCACAAGCAGTCGCACAGCGGCATCGGCAGCAAAGACAATGGAAACTAGGATGATCATTTCTGGCCTGCTAGTCATCATCAGCCAGCCACATCCAATCACAGGTAAAGCAACACATGAGGCCCGAACCCATGGTCTGTTGGCTAGCGACCGTTAAGCTGCCCTTTTACCGAGGAAAATAGTACCTATCGCAACCGACAGGCCAACGAGCCCGCAGCGCAGTGCGCTTGTAACTAACAAGGTCACCAATTGGATGCTCAGGGTTGTGTACGGCTGACTGAGGACGGCTAATAGAATAGAAACGGCCAGTCCAGTCCTCTTTGACCTTTTCGGCAATGCATTCCTGCTTAGAATATGCTAGCCGTTGAGCGGCTACTGGCGGAACTCGAGAGCGAACCACAAGGCACACAGGGAAGAATGAATTCCATAACCGATCGAAACTGGCAGGACAACAAGTCCCTGAAGCAGTGGGTTAGAGCATTTTACTACTAACAAGGTCACGGATTCGAGCCTCGGTGGTCGTCGCCCTCTGGGGCTGGCTGACGACGAACAACAAGTCAGAAATGGCCATTCTAGTCTCCCACCTCTTTATCAGTAATGTATTTCTGCCCACACATATGTAGGACTTGTGAATCTTCCAAAATCCGAATATTACGTCTCTCCAGGCGAAAAAATGTAAGGCAATATAATTTCCTGTGCAATGAGTGAAACGAAATAAAATGTTGGGGATTCTTCCGAGCGAACAATGAAAATCAATGGAGGAGAAACGTAAGTTACACAAGGCTGCAAACCAACATATTGTCAGGTAGAAACTACATTTAAGTTATTTTCCGCGCTAGTAATCAATGCGATTTCACTTATTTGGCAGTTGCTACTTTTAAGTACATTTCTAGCCATTCTTTTCCATTGTTGGTCCACTGGAGGACTGGCATTATTTGAAAAGCCGTCGGAAATGTTCCTTTCTTGAAGACATTCATGTTAAGTGGTGGCAGGCTTCGAGTGACATTCGCCCCCTATCAAGCTTTTAGCAAAAGTACAGTGTTTAACTCAGAGCAAGCACCTTATAGTTACCCAGATCAAATGATATTATCGATCCAAGAAAGAATGTTTTAAAGGCATGCGGTAGAATACACTGGCATTTTGTCCATGAGTGATAAATGCCGCAGCTTTTGATCTCGTAAAAATGTTTGAGACCGCATGATCGCTTTTTTATTCACCTAACTAGACATGCAATCATCCCACGTAGCTCTACAAAACCGTACTATGCGTGACTGCTACAATAACACTGCTCTGTTGAACCCTATGGGCATAGCCCGTGTGGTTGGGTCACCCGCCTTCTCTACCTCCGTTCACTTTGATCCCATCCCAGGATAACCTACCGATACGGCCACCTTATCAAGAGAGCGTGACGTCACCCGAGCTCAAAACCCTCAGCACCCGTCGTTACCGGCCATGACCTTAGAGATCTCCCGACTGGTCAGTGAACACAAGAGGACCATATGGCAAGAAAAGCTAGCCACTTTCTCCAGCCGCACCAACACCAGCAAGTTGTGGCAAACATTCAAATCCATCGGTAGAGGGGCACCTGCTCCTCCCAACCAGGTTATCAAATTCAATGGTATACCGAAAAAGACCGACAGAGACATTGCCAACCAATTCAATGTGCAGTTCACCACGGTTGTGGTCCATAAATCCTCGAAGAATTCGAGGATCGTCAAACACAGGTCGTGCAAACCTTTATTAGTGCCGCTCCAGTTCTCAGGTCATGATACCACAACCGCGATTAAGCATGCTAAGAACTCTAAGGCGTTTGGACCGGACGACATTACGATGGTACACCTAAAACACATAGGCCCCAGAGGTGTCGCATTCTTAACCATGTTGTTTAATCTGTCTCTAGCCACGTGCCATATACCAGCTATCTGGAAAATGGCTCATATCCTCCCCAGCCACAAAGTAGGTAAAGACTCCGCTGTCTCTGACAGTTACCGCCCGATCTCGCTTCTCAGCCCAGCCGTGAAAATACTTGAGCGTCTTATTCTCCCCTCGCTCAATAGACATGCCAACCTCCAAGAACACCAACACGGTTTCAGAGCCTTCCACTCTACGACGTCAGCCCTACAACGTGTCACGGACCGCATTGCATGCGGTTTCAACAAAACGAAACCTGCGGACAGAACAGTAATGGTCGCCCTCGACCTTAATAAAGCTTTTGACTCGGTTAACATTGACACCTTGATGACATCCCTCATGGATTCGTCGCTACCGAACGAGCTCTGCAGGTGGCTGAACTGCTATCTCCATGGCAGACAAACGCGAGTCGAATTCTCAGGCACGCTGTCTAAAGCCCGCAACTCTAGGACAGGAGTTCCTCAAGGTTCTGTCATTTCGCCATCGCTATTCAACATCTACATAGCTGACCTCCCGAATCCCCCCCCCTGAAGTCGAAATGGTGTCTTACGCTGATGACATCACCCTGCTGTCCTCTCACCCAAACTTTCGCATGGCTGCCGATGAATTAAATAACTACATCCCCAGTTTAGTCCAGCACCTACACGATAAGCAACTGAAGCTATCCGCGACCAAGTCCTCAGTAACTCTGTTTACTCCAGACCCCAAAGAATACAAGTCCCATCCTCCAATTAAGGTCGAGGGCGATGACATTTCCTTATGTCAGTATCCTAAACTTCTGGGCCTCACTCTCGACCCGACGCTGGCTCTACACCGCCATGCTGACATCCAAGCCAGCAAAGCCAAGCTCAACATCCTAAAAGCCTTAGCAGGTTCTTCATGGGGCCAGGACACTGATACGTTAGTCACGACATACCGGGCAACAGGCAAGGCAACGACTGAGCATGCATCAGCTATTTTTGCCCCCCCGCTGGGCGAAAGTCCAACGCGTTGAGAACGCTGCTCTCCGCATCGCCAGGGGCTGTGTTAACATGACCAATGTAGATCACCTGTATCAGGAAACTCAAGTCCTGCCTCTGATGGTTCACTCCATCATGCAGGCAAAAATCTACATTGCGCAGTCTCATAACCCAGAACATCCGGGCAATCACCTTTTAACGCGCCCCCCACCTGCCAGACGCACGAAGCAGTCTACCATAGACGCGTACGGCCCACATGCTTCGGTGTACCCCACTAATCTACCGAAAACGGACCTCGTTAAGCGTATCCACACCGAAACTGTCGAGCAAGCCATCAGCAGCTATAAACCCAACAGAGTCCTCAACGCTCCTCCGCCGGTCTCCGACGTCATGGCCAGAGAACGTAGGGCCAACCTGTCCAGAAACGCTAGAACCAGGCTATCCCAGCTGCGTTCCGGCTTCTCCACGCTACTGAATTCATTCAAAAGCCGTCTCACCTCATGCTTTGACAACGTCATAGACAACTGTCCTGACTGCCTCTTGCCTTTCTACACAACATGCCACCTCTTCGACTGCCCAGCCAACCCTACGGACCTCACGCCTGAGGACCTATGGCTTCGCCCAGACAAAGTCGCCGAATTCCTTCATCTTTCTTAAACACTTTATACCTTTTTCTTTATTCTTTATTCCTTCATCTCTATCCCTTCATCTTTCTTAAAAATTTTATAACATGTATTGCTGGCAAACTAGGTTAAGGGAGTAAGCTAGTACAACAACAACAACCTCCGTTCACTCAAACTTCGAAACAGCCTGAGAGCGACAGTAAAAAAGACGTTTGGACAGGGCACGTGAAGAGGTATTTCTCGCAATTAGTCCTGTTTCCAGTTCGGAAAGAAATTGCTAGATCTCCGTCAGCAGAAATTATCTCATCTTGGTTAACGAAGGCTCACTGATCAGTCACTAACTCGTCCCGTTTGGTCTAGATTAGAAGTCCAACGCTCTAACCCAATGTGTGAAGGGCTTGTAGTCTATCCGGTTAAGAGCCGGGATATTGATAATAGTTTATGAACACTCATCGATCGGTTACGGGCCGTACTTAGGCAGGGCTAACTGATGAAAGCCAATGAGCCAGAAACAGCCATTCCAGTCACTTTTGACCCTGTCGGCAACGTTTATGATCTCATCTTCCTATCCTTTCCCAACCACTTCATGTAGTCAGGGCGCTAACATCCACCTATAAGAATGCTGGACTACAGCTCGTTGTTGCGCAGCCTCAGTACTACCTTTATGACTCCCTTCACAAAGAGAGGTCCATACGGCACTGCGTAGAGTGGAAAAACTCCGCTGCAGAGGAGAGAGGACTTTTGGGTTGGTCAGCAAAGGTGGTAAGGTGCTCGGTTTGTGTATAACCTGCGTTGACTTGTCAGTTAATTCCGGATAAAGACCCCAGCATTCATTCGGTAAATTAATTCGAAGGGTCTTTGAGTGCTAACGACGTTTAACGTCAACTAAACAGAAGTCGCAAATTCAGTCCAAAAGCCGGGCGGATAACTGTAAGGTCACTGGATTTATGCAGACATTGTGGCATCACTCGGTTAGTCAGAGAATTCTCTCAGTTGTTCTTCTAGCTGAGAAATTTAACGATGACCAGTTGCTACAGTCTCTTTTTTCGAATTAAGTTAACGAGTGAGCAAATAAAGTGTAGGAGTCTTCCGGTGTCAAATGTCAAGACGTCGGTTAATAGTTTTCTTTTGCAGTCAGTTTTAACCAACTTTGTCGTTATTTTTCAAGGTTGATAAAAGGAATAAACCGTGCGGCATCTAAAGTTAGTGACCAAAATTGTCAAAGTTTCAGTAGATTCCTTACCTCGAGCAATGTCAATCAAAATTCTGAAATGACTCTGTACCTATGATACTGATCACTGTGCAACCTAACCTCAATATATTTCAGTCACTTCAGGGTGAGGGCATTTGAACAAGCTTCTTTTTGGCTGCCTTCAAAAAGTATATTTCGGATGTTTATCTACATTAGGAGAAAAATCACCCTGTTGCTCATAAGCGGAGTACTGTTAACACCCTAATCAATCGAGCAAGAACGCACAGTTCTAGCACCAAACTTTACCAAAACGAACTCAATTACCTGTTCAAATTATTTTCAAAACATGGTTACCCTAGGGAGTTTATGCATCGATGCATGAGAAGACAGGAGATAAAACAAAAAGAAAAGGAACTATATTGTTCCGACCAGGTGCCCAACCCTAGAAGTTGGTGAACACTTCCATCTATTAAAAACGTGTCTAAACTCGTTGAGACACCGGAGGAAGCACCAGATCCGAGTGGCACACAAACCAACGACCAGACTGAGAAATCAGCTTATACAACCTAAGGATATGGTTGGCTATTTAGACAGCAAAGAAGTCGTTTACAAAATTCCTTGTGGCGGCTGCAATGCAGTTCATTGTGGACAGACAGGAAATGCAGCCTCTACATGCCTACACGAACATCAATTACTGGTAAAGAGGCGAGATTACCGGTCCCAATTTGTCATGCACACAGTTGAAACTGGGCACAAATTTGCACTGTAAGCTTCTGTCATCTAAGAAAGACCGTGCAGTTTTAGAGGCCATTGAGTGCGCCGACTCGTGCATTCATACAGTAGATTCCCTATCTCATGAAATGTCAGTCGGAATTCTGAAATGAGTTTTTGATTGGAACATATTAATTGCGGATGGTTGTAAGAGACTTCCGTACCGTCTAATCTCAACACATTGTGGACACTTCAGGATGCCGGTTTTTTAGAGGGCTTCGTTCTGACCGCTAAGTAAAAGTATGTCTCATAAACGTGGCCACTTAAGTAGCATGCCTTTTTCTCATTGACGCTGACTGCCTATATAAATTCAAATATATCTTTTTGGAAAACGTGCACGAAAAAATTATTTATTGTACTCGCTTGGTAGCAAATTACGCCTTCTTTAAATTTTATACTTAAAGAAAGAGTATCTTTCGGTTTTTAAAAAAAGTTTCTAAATTGCTGAATAATTTTGAAACCTACTGACTGCTAAACTGGAATTCAAGGTTTACAAACTGCGCACTGTGTACATGCTGTTTAAGGAAAAGTACGCTTTCGCTAACAGTTTCAAGATCTCACATAGTTCTCATTAAATGTTGCAATAGATATGGAGCGTGTTTTAAACAGTAACGACAGCATTAACAAATTAACGGATACGACGTTCTATGAATGAACACCTGAAAGTAGGACAAAAGCTCATGATTATAAATTTTTTTAAACCGAAAGATACCCTTTTTTAAGCATAAAATATAAATAATTTTTTCCTGCATGTTTTCCAAAAATAAATTCGAATTTATAAATGCAGTCAAAATCAATGCGAAAAAGGCATGCTACTTAAGTAGATACTTTCTATAGTGCATACGTTTATTAAGCAGTCAGAAACGTAATTAATATGTTTGAATCGAAAACGCATTTCAGAATCGGGTGAAATTTCATGAGATAAGGAATCTACTGTAGGCACGTCGAATTGGATGCGATGCACAGCGATCTTAGGGAAGCCTGTAAAAGACGTCAACTTACAAGCCCTGCTATTGAACAATCGATTTTTTCGGTATGTTTAAAATACTCAGCGTTCTGTACGTTTTCTTACGCGTCTGATGACGACCTGATGTGCCAGAGTCTAGGAGTTACAATAAAGTTTTTAGCGATTTTCAACGAACTCCTTCCACCAAATTATATTTCTTGGGATGCCGATTTCGAAAAATATACTTAAAATAAAACGATCCTTAAAAAATAGCCTTCCTTGTACTTTTTTGATAGAAAATTTGGTCTTTTTAAACTTTTATGCTTGAAAAAAGAGCATCTTTTGGTTTGAAAAAAAAGCTTATGAATTTTCGAATACTTTTGAACTCTACCAACCATCACACTGTAATTTCAATTTCACTATATTTAAGACAAAAAGGCCCGAGGCCCAGAGGAGTCTTTTCAAACATAGTTCAAGACAACAAATAAACTCAAACGGAACGACGATCCTCGAATGGAAGTGGGAACCGCCGACCGGTTGAGTAGATTTTGTCATCCACAGCCATAAAAAAGGCATCAAGACGGCTTTCGAAACTGGGCACCGACTTTGCTTGGACGATATCCTTACTCACCGAGTTCTATTCTTTGATGACCCGACGGGAAAACCGGTAGTTCTGCGGCAGATGGTCTGAGCGTTGCTGGACTAGGCGAAAGGAATGGCCTCGGGTGCTAGCATCGTAATTTCGGATGATGATCCAATCCAACTCAGGGAACAATCCATGCGGAACAGAAAAAAGGTCCCCTCGAGGACAACGATACTCCAGAGAAAGCAATTGTAAACTTTGGAGACGTGATTCATATAGAAGGCCATGGAGTTTTGGAACCATCCTAGAATCCAGCCGTTGCACCGACTCAAGTGCGAACATTTCTCCTGCATAGCAAGGAAAGTAGCCCAGGCCCGCGAACTCGATGATAGGCCGATCATAGGTGGAAAGCAGCTTTTTAAATATGGCGGGAGACCACAAAGAAAAGGTCCTTCTCAACATCCATAAAGACCGGAGCCCAGCCGTTCGAATTTTGGCTGTGTGACAGTCTTTTTTTCAAATTGTCTTGGATCATGACTCCGAGGTCGCGAAATTCCTTGACTTGTCGGAGTGGGGCACCATCGAGCGAATATGGGGGGACGAGATCAGTAGATGTGATTGTCATGAACGCCGATTTCTCAGCATTGACTGGTAATTGAGTACTTGAAGCCCAAGAGGCTAACTGTATGAGGTCCCGTTGCAGGGCGGCTATGTCGTTAGCACTTGTAACATCGCGCCATATTTTCAGGTCGTCGGCGTACAAAACGAATAATTCTGAACTCTACCAACCGTCACACTTTAAGCCAATGTCTCCAACCTACATGCTGTATACATTCTGTCTTAGGATCAGTAAATATGTCCCTACGGTGTAGGGAAGAAGTCATTGATTTTGCTATTGATGTGGACTAAGTTGCATAATTTATAGGCAGCTTTAATAAATACGTTGCTTTACGAATGCACCTTTCACGCTCATAGAAAATCTCATAACTAGACACTTTTTGAAACCGAAACATATTCTTTCTTCAGGTGTAAAATTCGAAGAAGGCGCAAATTTCTACCAAATGAGCACAAGAAAGACTGCTTTTTGTGCATTTCGGCTATAAAGTATACTGGAATTTTAGAAGAGCAGTGAAAATCAATGAGAAAATGCCTACTACTCAACTGACCTGAAATGACTGAAATATATTCGGGTTAGGTTGCACGGTGATCAGTATTGCAAGACTAATTAAGCACTTTGTTCAAATCGAAAACAAATTTCAGAAGTTCGGCTGACATTTCATGAGATAGGGGCTCTACTGTAGGAAGGAGCAGTTAGGTGAGATGGTACTACTGATTATCATGCGGCATAGTCCCATGATTTTTTCAGTTACGAGCGGTTACCGGCTTTTGAAGGTACTTCTTTTTGATCACCTGCAAAAAGCCACACTCAACAACAAAACCCTGAAACTGGAGAGTCATGATTAACACTTCAAGGACGTCTTGAGACGCATCTCCTGATACACCCTAAATTATGAATAGAAACTGATTGTGTACTTTGAACAAATAAAGATACGAAAGTATGTTGTACATCCCCAACGCTGGTTGCCCCCCCCCCGAAAGTTGCCAAGCTAAGAGCAAATTCGAAACTACGGTTAACATGTTAAGCATGTTTTTCAAAAATAATAAGTATGCGGTTGGCATTTGTATTAATAAGCGAGTAACATGCACCAACGTTCCATCTGAGTGGTTCTCGTCTCTTTTAGTTTGTCCTAGGATCTTTGTCCGCCGCATACAACTCAGGAAGCCAGTCGGTGGAGGATTCATCTGACTGCCTGTTCGGGAAGAAGCATCAGCCTTTCATGGCAGGACAGGGCAGAAGCCGATAGCGGGAGCTTTCTCCCAGGTGAAGCTGCATCCCTTATGAAGGATATGCAAAGTCAGTTGGGAAGGTGACCTCGCTTCTTTACTGTCATTTGATGTTGATGAATGCGTATAGCGGGAGATTTTCCCGTTTAACCAAAATATACTGCATCGCAGGCAGCGCACGGAGTCTTCTAGACGACATCTCTTTCTATCCAATCACATCCTTGGGATGTGCAAGCTTTGTATATAACAGAATGGCCGACGGCTGTACATGCCATCTGGAGAAATATTTAATTTCCGCGACATTCGGTAAGGGTAAAAAAATAGGTTGGACATGGAAATAAGTGCCTCCCCCAACCCTACGCGAAACTCCAGGGGTAACCATTTCCGTCCCCCAACTTTGTTGCTAGCTCTCAAATCCTTTATCCTACTCCTCAACCAGCCCTATCCTCTTAGCATTGTACGCAAGGCCGCCGGCAATACGGCGATAGTTAAAGCCATGCGGTACCGAAGACGATCCTCACCTCGAACAACTACCTGTGCAATGATACAAAAGCGGACGATTGACACTGACTCCCTTACGACATCTTGGAAGGTACACAACCGTAGCTTAGCTAAAGGATGTTTAAATTGTTGTTTTGTTTAAGTACGGTAGGTCTGCTACCTCGTTAAACTTAAGCCAAAATTTCGAAATGCATTTTCGATTATGTTTGAAGCATGATGTTCCTGGAGAGAACTTGAAGATGGTTATAGCTGTAAGATTTAATGGAACCAGAAATTTCGGGAGAGCTCCTCAGTTACAACCACTCATTGCATTAAGGCCCACAAATGAGAAAAACACGAAATTGAATATGTACAGAAATGTCATAGGTCCTAGTTAGATTGAGAAGGAAGGCTAAAACAAAATTTGAGGGAGAAAACAGGGAAATTAGTTGTGGGGAATATTGGGCTGGAGAATGTGCAAATCTGGGGGGTTGTGGTTACCAAGGTAAGGTTAACCACATGCTCCAAGTGTTTGCAGAGGTCCGGTTTAAAGCGTCTAATATAAGCAGCTTCCAGGTAACACAAGATTCGAGATATTCGTGCTGGAAAAAGAACTCGGAAAGAAGTTATAGGATCTACTGAATGACCCGTGTCCAACAGGTGTTCAGTGATAGAGGAACGAGGAGAACGGTTTTCTTGCTTCAATAACCAGCTAGGTAGATGTTCCTTGGCTCTGGTTGCCAATTTTCTTTGCGTACGCCCTATTTACTTGCATCCACAAGTGCATATGAATTCGTAAACGCAATTAGAGGTGGCGTGCAAAGGTAAGGCATCCTTGACACAAAAAGTCGCCAGGGGCTTTGTTGGAGAGCAAAATATGAGTTCTGCGGCGTAATAGTTTCTTTCTATGGTCTTGAGCAAGCACCTCTTGATAGTGTTTAGGACGTTATCTCCCTTGAAGGGCAAAGATATAAATACTGGCTACTTAGGGGCTAATTTTTCACTTATTTTCGGTCTTAGAGGTTTACTATATTTGTCTATAAACTGAGGTGGATATCCACGCTTTAGTAAAGTAGCTTTGAGACAACCTAATTCTACGTCCAAATATCCACAGAACAGATTTTTCTAGTCCTCTGGAAAAGGTTGCATACCAGGTTACGTTTCCATTGAATGGGAAAAATACTTAGAAAATGTAAGCATTGACCTTTCCAGGTTTTCTTGTGGAATACTCTCCGTGAAATGGAGCCATCTGTTTGTCTGGACAAGTGGACGTCAAGGAAGGAAAGTTGGTTATCACGTTCAAGTTCCATAGCAAATTTTATCTTTGTGTGTAGCTTGTTCATAGTGGACAGCAGTCCCTCGGCTTCTTTCAGGTTCTCCACGATCGTAAAAACGTCGTCTATATATCGTCTGTAGATTGTTGTGCGGTTCAATTCTGCGAGTACTTTTCCTGGCAGATGGCCCATAAATATGTCTGAAAAGGTTGGTCCTTGCCTTTCAAGGAGGATAATGTCCTTAACACTATCAAGAGGCGCTTGCTCAAGACCATCGAAAGAATCTATTACGCCACAGAACTCATATTTTGCTCTCCAACAAAGCCCCAAGACACAAGGGGACGAGTGAGTTTCGGAACGTTATCGGTTAGCGTCCCACTACCTATTAGGAGTTAAGCCTGAACAAATGCTAGCAACATTGTAGGCTTTCCTGAGGCATCGTGCTTGCCAAAATGTCTTTGTGTCTTTGCTCTGACCACCTCCATACGATGACCTTAAAGGCTGGACCAGAGACACGCAAGCGCTTCAAGGCGCGCGCCCCCACAGTTCGCAGTCTTTCAAAGGCCCACGGCAAGTGACCTTATTCCGACGCGCCCAATGAGGCCAAAAGCGAACTTGCTTGACAATCACTTATAAGCCATTGCCATCTCTCAGAGAGTGAGTTACAACACGGACTGCGGGGACAACGTCAGTCTGCTCCCAATGCCGGGACTCGCCCCTGAGGCGGGACAAAGAGCGCGCTGGAGATCAACCAGCGACAACAGCCACACAAGACAGCAACTTCAGGTTTTGTACACAATAAATCCTCCTTCGTGTGGATTTCAAAGTTACGCCCTTCTTATTGTGCTCTTCCTTGGGGATCCCAAAGAGCGCAGTTAGACGGTGACACACTGAAGTGAATTCAAAAACGGTATATCCCCTGATATTGAAGGGCTTGACGCGCCTTTTTTGCCAAAAAACGTAAAATGTTTTAAAAAGGTAAAAGTAGACATTCGATAACAAATGAGCCGACACCACTGCAGTAGAAAAGGGCGGCATATTTGGGTCAATGAGGCTGGTGCGATAATAAAAGTACACATTTTGGTGACAAATAGAGGAAATCTGGCTAACCTCTGCACGGCGAGGATTTCCACGGCCGCTATTAAGATTGATCCGTGGGTAAGGCAGCCCGGTCGATGTGTTGAAAGCTGGCAGAAGTCGGTTGCCTGCATCTACGGCCATTTCAAGTAACTGTTTGTCGTACCAGGTCATGCGATTTGGATGAGATGCCTTCAGTTCCAACGCTGCTACGTGGCCGCCAAGAAGACCGCTGCCGTTGACAAAAATGAGAGATTGGCATATCAGGTGTTGGAAGAGACACGAGAAAAAATAGCAGACAGAACGCAATTTAACCGTAAAAAACCAACGGTGGTACGATGCATAATAATGCCATTTAAACCATCGTATTCCTTATGGTTCTGATAAATTAGTAATGGATCTAAATAAATATAACGGTTCGTTATGGGAACTGCTGGAGTTGTTTGAACCGGTATCACATACAAATACACCGACAATGCAAATCGAAATGACCATTTTTGGTTTATAAGCCGTCGTTAGCAACCAGGTAACTGGCGATTCGAATCTGTGTTCGTTGATCCTTTAGCATTAAATAGCCCAACATCCTACCCTTAAAGGGTATAAATTTTTATTGATATAGCGCTGCCACGGTTCATTGGCCTTTTATATTGGTAATATTAGCAGTGATGGTAAGGCGTTTACCAATTGGTGTATGATATAGTTGCGCCTTACAACCTTCGCAGACAGTCGCATGACGATAGAAGATGAAGAGACTGCTGCTTAAGGCAGTGGAGACAGGGATGACAATCCCTAACTTACATGTTATCTTCAGCAAGCCACACACAACCCCGAATCTCGATAACTTGGGATATGAACCCAGATTCCTTGCTGATTGGGCATAAGATGAAATGCTATATCGCTGAGTCATGGTCAGTTGTCCTCCCGGTTGCGATCGGGGGATCACAGTTAGAGGGTCGTTAACCAGTCAGGTTTGAAAACTTGCTCAAGCAATTTTGTCATGGAGCCCAGTCTAGAAACACTGTAGGCGGTCACATAGCAACCGATAGGTACGCAGGAGTACTGACAGGAACAAATAAGACCGAGACATTCCTTTCTGGCTTACTGGTTGTTGTTAGCCAGTCATGTGCATTGTTTGTAAACGATACTAACTTATAAGTATGTGGTGAGAGATAACGCCTACGCTGTGTCTGCATAGAAATAACAAAGTACTTACAACGATTAGGTATAAAAATGGCAAACCGAATTTTTAAAGCATAAATAGCAGATCAGAGTGGGTGCTGCGTCAGATTAACTAAGTTTGACAGAGAGGATACGAGCATCAAAACCTATTAATTATAGAAAAATAAATTTAGATGATCAGAAGATACTGCATAGTAAGCGCTATCGTGGATGAGTACCGTATTCTTGGTCGCGCGCTGTTGCATGGCAGCCTGACAGCGAGAGGAAGACAGATAGATGGATGGATAGAAAACTTTACACGAGGTGTTTTTTAGGACAGGAAGATTGGATTTTTGATCACAAAAAGCCGACGTGGACAGTTGGGAAAAATGAGTTTAGATTTACAAAAATGAAGTGTTCTCTGTGCTTAGAAAATTCCGATTTGCAAAATTTTAAATTTATACGAGAAAGTGCAACCATAGGGTCCCCAGACAATATTTCGTTTCACCGTAAAGAGAATAACCGACTGTAAACAAATGTGTGACGAGCACCCGTGAAAGACGGTCACTTTTGTCTTTCACACAATTTGGTAAATAGAACTGGACACTTCTTCTTCTTCTTCTTCTGAAGAACTGGACAGTTTCTGTTCGCGTAGATTTTGCACAAATTTTTAAATAAGTAGGTAAAGTGTTGGTAAACGAATTGCTAGAATGGATTTTCGATTAAGTAGGTCATTTAAGGGCCGATCTTAGATAGAGCCATTCTTTGAAGTAGCAACATAGATAAAACGGTCTATAAATAGGCAAGACGACAGTTTTATGTGTTAGAAACAAAGAATTATGATCATATGCCTGTTATGCTTTCGCAGGGAGCACTTTTCAATGTTATCTACATGCATACTTAGGGTAAGAATGGCAGAATTTAACCTTTGTTTGCGCAATGTCCTAATGGATTATTTGAAGCTAAGGAATTGATTAGAGAACGCTTTGAGTTGGCTTTTACTATGCAGCAATATACATTCCAGCGAGTTCTACTTCTTGACACTTCTAATGTAATCGGGAGATGTGGGGATATGCGGGAATAACTCAAGAAAGCACACTGCGTAAATATGCGCTCTCAACAAAGCCTACACTAGACGGTTCACATAACCAGAATAACCAAGGCATGGATCGTTTGACGACCAGTCAAGGACGCTATTAACAGCAGCGTTTTTATGACGTCATAATAGATAACTTAAGTTACAGCAGTAGAATATTTAACACAAAATGGCCGGTCACTCTGTCTGAGGCATTGGAAGCATTTTTTTATTTGCGCGAACAGCCCAAACGTCAATCTTAATCAACACATCTTCAAGCTTATCAAGAGGACGTGGCATAAAAATAGAAATATGCTTTAAGCAAGGGATGCTTGACTTAACGCGTACACATCAAATTAAGCAAAACCTTGTAAAATACCGGGTCACTTCATTGTTTGACAGACCTAAAGAACAGCATAGAGTACTGAGCTGTTGTAGTTGACATTATTTCACATTGGCTTCTGTCAGATAAATTCTATTGCATCGCTCGCGCTAAAGTAGATGGACTTTTTCGTGTCTAAGATAATAAATAATAATCATAAACCCATTAAAGCTCCTTGGCCGATGCGAATCGGGTGTACTTGGAATTGTGGTTTTTTATCCCAAATTTTCCACTTCATGACACAGCTCACACAGTATATGGGCATGTCCTCGGATGGGATGGTATGACAAAACGATAACATAGCAGGTAAGAACCGAAGCCGATTTTTAAAAATTCGTACGTCTCCAAAAATTATGTTCCACATAAATATTTGCAAGACCGGAAAATCACAGAGGGTTGGCTATTGACTTTTAAGACTTTGAGCGATCTCATAAAGCTGGAGCTATAGACACGTCCGACCAGCATAAGATAGTTTAACGTTTTGCAGGAAGTGCAGGAAAAAATAGCCACAGTCGGTCAAAGTAGTAAAACCTCATCCGAAACCATCAAATTGCTCTAGTTATATAAAAAATGTATAAGGGATAGTGATTAAAATTCTTGTAGCTTCCAAGCGGTGTCTGAGAGTAAGAACTTGATCCAAGGTGCTTTCATAATCTAAACATAAAGAACATCGTGTTGCTTTATTTAGGACACAATGTCGTATGTTTCTCCTGGTCCCTGGCCCATGTCAGCAGTTTACATACTTAAATGAACGGATAAAAGAAGCAGGTTAAGAATATCACACATCACGAGGCAATATTATGGTAACTGTAACGAAAAATTAATAGATTATTTAGGAGTAAGCGAAGATCCTTCAGGTAAGGCATGAAGTGGATGCCAACAACCGCTTCCATAGCTAGGGTTTATTGTCAGATAAGTGACATGTGCTAATGGTTAAAATCTCAAAAAGAATTCAAGTGAGTTGATACAAAAATAAATTCAACGAAGGCAAGGTGGTAAAAAGTAGGGACGTTACCCAAGCACTCGAATGTTTGTTTCGAAAACCGAGACATCAACGTCTGTGTCCAGAGAGACGTAGTCCAGAATGTTCAAGACAGCCCGCTCGAATTCGTCAAACTCATTTAAAATCTTGAAAGGTTTCAGATTAAAATAAGCTTACAAACAAGGTGTCAAGGCTATCAATTAGTGTGAGCGAAAAGTTACCGAGCGCATCATCAATGTCACCCCGACTCGGTTCAGAGTTACGATAGCGACCCTTGCAACTAAGGGGCATCAATTCGTCTGCCGGAAAAGCATTTTTCTACAAAAAATATTATAAATGGGCGTAAACATACCATGTAACTTCTGTAGGCATGAAAAAACATTTCCTTTGTCTTATTCCTAGAAATAACATAAAATAATATGGTGCTTACTTCAGTTCAATAATTTCATCTTTGCTCATAGAATTGCCTTCATAAAATAGGCCGAAATAGAGCAAAATGCCAAAGCTAACTAGTAGCGTACGAAAAAAATGATAACCAAGCATCCTTTGTGGTCTGCAGTCAATTACCTGATTGACTATTCGCAACGTACGCAGTCAACACTTGGCACCAATCCCTCATGCGCGTAACCAGCTAACCTATTGAACGAGCCTTAACAGAGTACTAAAACACATCATACAGTAAAATCGAATTGTATAAAGAACACGGCTTTTCTCCAGGAAATGCAAAATATGTTGGCAAGATTAAACCTTCTGTAAAAATATTTCACAGCCGCTCCAAATTAGTATCGATATAGTCAATGATTCCTCCTTCAGTCGGCCCCCACGAACAAACATCCTTAATGCCGTCGCTTACATAAATGAGGGCCTATGCCTGAAGCCTGCTTAACAACAATTTATATTAGCCCCTATTTGGATGTAGAAGTTGTCAGCATTACGCTTTACAGTCTGCATGAGAAAAAACGTTTGGTCCATTTTATAAACATTATTCCAGATAGCAAGTGGTTAAAGCTTTCGCAACCGCCACCGATAAGATACGCTTTTAAAACACCTTCTTGAAGTTGAAGACAAATATTGCAAGTGGACGGCCCTAGCCTAATGCTCTTGCCTTTTTTTCTGGGAGAAACAGGTCATTCGCATGACACGAGTGGCTACGGTTACAGCCATGTTGAACAGCACATAATGTGTTATGCCGTTTTATATACGCTGTTAAGTGTTCAGTCAGTCAGTCAGTCAGTATATTTGAGGGAAAAATAGGCTTGCGCCTTTGAACTCCCTATTTTTCACATCAAAATCTCAAGAATTATAAACAATTTTAAAAAGTTTTCAGTCAGGAAAATATAGACAGTGGTGTTTCAAGGTTAATTTGTCACCTAGTTCACGTTGTGTTGTTGCATGTGTATGCATATAAATAAATTAATTTTATATTTTAGGCCTGGAGGGCCTCGTCATTGCAAGTCGGTGTTTGAATATCTCCACAGATTGGGACATAACAATCGCCTCGGGAAGGTTATTCCACGGGTGCACGACACGATTAGAGAAAACATTCTTCCGTATATCCAATCGTCCTTGGGGCACATATAGTTTGAAGGTATGCCCCCGGAGATAAGTTATAGTGGCGAGTTGGAAGAAGTCGTCCCACATGAGAGCACAGTCAAAGCCGATACGGAAGGTTTGTATCAAATCTCCGCGTAACTGCCTGTAACTCAAAGGATATAGATTAATGTTATTAAGGTGGATCTCATATGGTAGTGAACCTTGGCCTCTTACTAATTTTGTTGCTCGCCGCTGCACCCTCTCAAGTACGTTATAATCCTGCCACATCCACGGTGTCCAGGCTTGAATCGCGTATTCAAGATGTGGCCTTATGAAGGTACCGAACATTTTCGAGAAACAGTCTTCATCAAAAACCGTGAATGCCCGCTTGATGGCGTAAAAAATTGAAGTTGCAGTTTTAGCCGCCTTACAACTTTGTGTAGAAGGTTAGAGATTGTCTGTCATCCAGATGCCGATGTTAAGTTAACGCAGACTTGCGTACTCTCTCAAGTTGGAGTGCTACATGGCAGATGGAGTTTTCTCCATCAAAATGTAGCTTCTTGAGTTTTGGTCCCGCAAGGCTTCCTGGACCCATTATCTTCCAAAAAAGTCCACTGTTAAAAAGATATACGATAAGGATTTGGGTCTTACTTACACGAATTAGCTTGCATAATCACCTCAGGCAGATCTAATTTCTGCCAAGGCCGCACAGATATGTGGGTTTATATCGCACAATTTTTTCCTTCCAGAAATGAAGTTAAAACGATACAGTGTGTTTGTTCTTCCTATACTAGAATAATGCTGCCCGCTTTTTGGCCTCATGACCCAGCATGAGCGTAGTAAAATTGAAAAGGTTCAGTGAGTTTTCACTCGTTAAATATTTTCTGTTTCTTGGTCTGGTATGTGTTATACAGATAGGTGTCAATTAGCAATCATTAAATTTCTTTGGATACGAAGACTCGAAGCTGGTCTATGCTTTCTGTTTCGCGTTAACAATAGGCCTAATCTCCCACAAATTAACGCTCTCCTTCCGGTAGACCGACCTTTCGCCACTCGTAACTCTTCCATGATAATTTTACCACCCCGTAGCTCCACATCTAACCGTTATCGCTTTTTTTACCTCCAAATATGCTTTTATTTGGAACAACCTTCCTCTCGATAATAGACTGTCTTCTACACTATAGATGTTTAAAGGCAAATTACATAAGCATTTATATTTAGAGGAAATACAGTCGTTACTGTCTGTTTTCTTTCCAAACACGCAAGTTGTAGATATTGAAAAGGGTCCTCCTGGCATTTGAAGCTCTTCCCAGGATACTAAAATGGTTTCTTAATATGTTAGCATTTCCCTCTGCAGAGTCAAGCATCACTTCCAAGGGCTACGAATTCTTCTCCGTTTTTTCAACCTTCGCTGTGGTCTTTGAGATTGGCTCTGGAATTTGGTAGGTCGCAACTCGATGATGTTACATTGACTTCTTATGCCTTCTCCTGTTGTCCCGGATGACCCCTTCTTAACTCAATGATATATTATTTTTTCCCGTGACCATAAACGTCCCGAACCCTCAACATCAGGTCCTGAACTAACCACATCAAACCCTGTTACCAATTAAGACAGTTTTTTCTCCTAAAGTTTTTTTGAACTCGGTGGCCCGCTGAACTCATCCACTAATTTAGGAGTTTTTTTTTACTGCCGATGACCATTTTTTTATAAGAGTTCACTGCTAATCATCATCATTTTTAGTTTCACGATAGCCCCAAGTTTGTAACGACAGGGCCCCTTGGGCCTTAAATCTACAAATTATCATTATTATTAGTATCCTTATGTTTTTCTGTTTCTTGCAGAAGGATTCCGTTCAGATTATAGGGTCGCGCATAAGGCACCGCATTTCGATTACCCAGGCGCAGCAGGGTGCACTTGTTAGAATTTAAGGACAGCAGCCATCTATGCGACCAATCGTTTTATCGACAAAGATTTTCCTGGAAGTTATCTTAATCGGCAGCACACCTGATGACCCTCTATATTTTTACATCATCTGCAAACATGGCACACTCGCAGTCCAATTCCTGTACACAATCATTAACGAACAAGAGAAAGAGGGTGGGTCCGAGTACTGAACCTTGAGGCACTCCACTCTCGATGACTGTCGGCCTTGATTGTTGTCGTTCTACACACACACCGTTTGGGATAGGAAATTCTCAATCCAAGTAAGAAGTCTGCCTCCGATACCCACCAGTCTCAACTTATGCAGGAGACGTTGGTGTGGAACACTGTCAAAGGCCTTCCTGAAATCAATGTAGGCTGCATGCACAGTTTCTTTTGCATCAATTGTCCTTTGTCCAGCTCTGCATCGTATAAAGCAAGTTTGCTACGCATGACCTTCCCTATGGAATCCAAATTGCGCATTCGACAATATTTTCTGAGTTTCACAATATATCATCAATTGCTTCTTGATGATCTTCTCCATTACTTTGCAGCATATGGAGGTCAGATTCACGGGTTTGTAGTTATTCGCAGATGCACGAACACTGCTTTTGTAAAGCGGTGTAATATGCGCTCATTTCCAGTTTGGAGGAAGTATTCCAGTATCAAACGATTTCTGGCACACTAGTGAAAGGGGTTTAGCTAGCTCTCTAGCAAGTTCCTAGAGCAATTTGGCAGGAATTTCACCTGGACCTGGAGCTTTACAATCCTTCAAGCTTTTTAGTTCTTGAAAAATCGTCTCTTCTTCAAACAAAATATCCCCAATATTTGGTGCTGCCACGACCTCGTCAACAGTTGCGACGAAGGGAGGTTCTATGGTGAAGACAGACTGAAAGAACTCAGCAAAATCACTTTCAAGTCACTTTAAGTCACTTTATTAAGGGATTAAGGCTTTCGCCCTTGAGCTCCCTATTCATAACCAAAATCGCATAATAGGTCCATCGTAACAATAGGACATAATACAAATGTACAAATGTTCTGCTTTCTTTTTACAGTCGGAGATGTCGTTGCCATCATCAGTTTGCATAACAGGAATCGGGTTCATGTTACGTGTGCTTTTCCGTTAATAACTGTATAGCAACTTTAGATTATTGACAGCTCAACGAAGTAGATCGCTCCTAAAGTCCTGTCGTGCTTAGAAAACCATTTTTTACCTTTTCCGCTGGATTTTGTACTGTTCAAAATCTTCTTTGCGCCTTGTTTTGCAAAACTTCTTCCAAAGCTTTCTTTTTTATTGATCTCTCTTTTGATAGCTCTATTCAGCCATGGAGGTCAGCTAGATACCTTGGGCACTGAAAGTGGACAATGACTGCACATAAGCTGCAACAACCACTCGTTAAATGTGTTGTAGCGGCCGGGCGGAGGATATTTAGGTGGTTTGACACAATGTTATCATTATGGGGCACAATACCATCTGGGTGGAAGGGATATTAAAGACAAGATTCTTACCTCGAAGAAGCCCGCCAGGGTTGCAAAATGAGAAGAGTTTGTAGCATTTGGATTTGATGCTTGATTTCGCAGAGGAAACTTAGAACATATTTAACGTCTTAACTTTACTTTCCTTGGAAGAGCTTCAAATGCGAGGAGGACCCTTTTCTAAATCTACAAAATGCGTGTTTGGGAAGGAAGCAGTCAGTAACGACTTTATTTCCTATAAATTTAAATGTTTACGTAATTTGCCTTTGAAAATTAGTGATGTAAAAAAAACTAATTTCGATTGGAAGGTTGTTCCAAATAAAAGCATATTTGAAGACAGAAAACAAAAACGGTTTGATATGGAGCCAAATGGCGGTGAATTTATCATGGAGGAGTTACGAGTGGCGTAAGGTCGGTTATCCGATATAAGAGCGTTAATTTGTGGTAGATTAGGAATATTGTTAACGTGTAACAGAAAGCATATACTTACTTCGGGTCTTCTTACCCCAAGAAATTTAATGTTTGCTAACTGACATCTATCTTGCGGGGGAGAGTTATCTTCAGGCGGTCTCACAAGAAGTTTTTTTCAGGAAAATTTAATTTTCGTACACATTGTCCCTCTTTTTAGTTTATCCTGGGCGATAGCATGCCAGTCACCTAAAGCCAACCCAAACAGCTGATGCAAGACTGGGCATACGACTGGCTGGCTCTTGTCAGTGGTTTTCACAGGGTATATTGGTGGACAAACGAAAGTTCGACCATCGTTAAATACGATGTCCACCGTGCGCCCAACAGTGGGGGTGGACATGGGGTGAATTATTTGTGTCTTATTTAATTTATAGTGATAATGGTGTTGCATATGTGGGCTCTTGGCTCAACTTATGCGTTGTTTAAAATTATCAATGACCAATTTTGTTTAAACTAAAATATAACAAGCAAATTTTCGGTTTTGACGCATGCCAGCAGCTGTCTTGCTAAACACACTCCACAGCTCAATTCTCTCCTCACCTGCCACTGTTTATTTTGCTCTTCAACGACACCTCTCTGGTGATCATTCTCGGGCTCAGGAGAATCCAGCAACAATTTTCAAACGATAATTTCCTAAATTTGCACAAGCGCGGCCCAACGAACTTGGATCCTGATCTTCACGGAGTCATCCTTTGGCAAGTCGACTGCTTGACTACTGCCGGCTAGGACCGTGAAGGATCTAAGTGAGTTGCATCATTTCTAATCTTCATCGGCATCCTCATATACCGGTTTTGACAATTTTCCCAGTATACTAGCCTAGTAAATCACTTTCTAGCAGTTAGACTACCTTAGAAAGTTTTCCATTGTGTATTTGCCGAGACGTTATGTATATTTGTAGTGATATAGCCTCTTCAAATTTGGTGACCCCGTTTCTTTTATCATCCACGTCTTATTATTTATTCCATTAACCTGTTTTTCCCATTTGACTTTGCCGTTCATACGTTTTTAAACTTGGGCGACGAATACCACCAACTTCACGATTGCGACGAAGATGATGCTGGTTCTAACAACTCGTGTATACCACCTGATCAGGACGAGCCTCACGGTATTCAGATATCCATTAAACATCCCCCGTACGAATTGCGTGACCCGACGGTATGGTTCAAACAGATCTAGGCTGTTTTTGCCTCACGTCAGATTACTGGTTAGCGTACGCGTTACGCGTACCTCGTGCATAACTTACCGTTCGACATCGCTTTCGCCGTTCAGGATCTCCTTGATCCTATCCCCAAAGTCAAGCCCTACTCTAGCTTAAAAAGGCTATTCTTGAGCGCATGGCACAATCTGTCGACAGCAAGCTTCGCCAACTCCTCAACAGCGTCGAGCTTGGCTCTACTGCGCCACACGCGTCACCTGCTTGCTGGTCGCACCTTAGATGATTCTATTTTCTGTCGCATTTGGATGGATAAATTACCCTATCCAATGTAACAGGTACTCATCCCGCTTGACGACGATGTTCCGCTGACCAAACTCGCGGATCACGCAGACCGCATCCATCAATATTACCCCGGTACTAGTTCAGACGCTGTAAATCAAGCCTCGACCTCAGCACCTCAGCATGCCGTCTCCCATGTTTCGGCCTCAAGATCCGACCGTAAACCTGACAGCCATACACAGCGAAAGTCCACTTAATCACTTGATACCTCATCCCCGCGGTCTACTTCACCCTCTCAAACGCTTTGAGCCTTTACAGACAATAGAGACGACGACCTGCAGGATCTTAAAGGTACTGTCAGGTTATTGTGCTCTCAAGTGAGCACGATGTGTTCCACACTCAACCGGCTTCAAACCGCAATCTTTCTAACTCAAAAGAGTGTGCAGACGACAAGGTCTGCTGGTACCACCGAACATTCGGCCCGGATGCTATTAAATGCGTCCCACCGTGTTCTAATGCTAGACGTTCATGTTCGGGAAACGGCGCCGCCAGCCAGATATGGCAACGACTAGTGCTGGCCATTCGCGACACAGTCGCCTGTTTTACGTGACTGACAAGTCCACAGGGTTCCGTTTCTTGATCGATACAGGCGCAGAGGTTAGCCTTTTACCACCATTCGTCGTTATCATCTCCAGCCATCGCAGTTTACACTGCAGGCTGCGAACAACACGTCTATCGCCACGTTCGGTAAACGGTCCCTGACGTTAGACTTCGGGCTTCGTCGCCGCTTCCAATGGGTCTTCATCCAGGCCGACGTCCAGTCGCCTATCATTGGAGCGGACTTCCTGTCACACTTCGGCCTCACAGTTGACCTTAAACATCAGAAGTTGCTAGATTTTACTACTCAGCTGTTTACTGTTTGGGTAGTTTCACGTGAGCCTTCCGCTGGCATCAACTTGGCCGTGCCAAGCCCGCCATTTTCTGACATCTTGAGGGATTATCCTTCCCTTTCTAAGCCCTGTCAGTCCACGGAGCAGGTTCAACACGCCGTTCGCCACCATATCACTACAACCGGCAGACCGGTCCATGCTCATCCGCGTAGGCTTCATCCTGAGAAGTTGCAAATCGCGAAGAGTGAATTCGAGCACATGTTGAATTTGGGGATTATCCATCCTTCGTCCAGTCCATGGGCTTCACCACTGCACATGGTCCCCAAATAGTCATCCGATGATTGGCGGCCATGGGGTGATTATCACGCTCTCAATCGAGCTATAGTCCCGGACCGGTACCCGATTCCCCATATTCATGACTTTTCCCACATGTTGGCTGGAAAGACGATTTATTCCAAGATTGACCTCGTGCGATCGTATCGCCAAATACCGATCGCGGAGGAGGACATCCCTAAAACCGCTGTCATGACCCCATTCGGCTTGTTTGGATTCCTTCTCATGCCTTTCGGTTTGAGGAACGCGGCCCAAACGTTTCAGCGTTTTGTCGATGACATTTTTCGTGGTCTTTCCTTCACGTTCATGTACTTCGACGAAATCCTTGTCGCAAGCTCGTCACCCGAGGAACACGTTGAACACTTACGCCAAGTTTTCGATCAGTTTCAGCAAAATGGTCTACAGCTAAAGGTCGATAAATGTCTTTTCGGCGTCACTTCTCTGGATTTTCTTGGCTTTATCTTGACCAACATGGGATCCCACCCCTCCCAGAGAAGGTGCAGAGCGTGTTGTCTTTTCCAGCCCCTAAGTCCATAACTCAGCTCCGTCGTTTCATCGGCCTAATCAACTACTACCGGCGTTTCATACCAAATTGCGCCGCCAGCCTGGCACCTTTGACGGATCTTTTGAAGTCAAAGACCAAGTCGCTTCAACTTTCACCCAGTGCTCTTGAAGCATTTAAGGCAGCCATAAAAGCACTCGCGGATGTCACCTTGCTTCATCATCTGAGCACCGATGCTGATACACAGCTCATTCTGACCACCGATGCCTCAAACATCGCCGTCGGCGCAGTTCTGCAGCAACAGGTCCACAGACAGTTGCAGCCGCTAGCCTTCTTCTCCCAGAAGCTTCAGCCGGCGCAGACTCGCTATAGTACTTTCTTGCGTGAGCTTCTCGCCATTTACCTAACCATCCGACATTTTCGCCACCTGCTCGAGGGGACAGATTTCCAGGTCCACATGGATCACAAACCTCTCACTTACGCCCTCAAAGCTAAGCCAGATCGATATTCGCCACATGAAGTACGTCACCTTGACTACATCTCTCAATTCACCTCAGACATACGCTATGTTCGCGGTAACGAGAATGTCGTTGCTGATGCCTTGTCCCGTCCAGAGGTCAACGCTCTTATCACCACGTTAGACCTGGCGAAGCTTGCGGAAGCGCAGGCACTTGATGACTCGATCATTGAAATACTTGCGTCTTCTGTGCTTTAGCTGCGTGAGGCTCCCCTCCCCGCGGCACCAGGCTCTATCGTGTTTGATTTTTCTACAGGTTCCCCTCGTCCTGTAGTACCCCAATCCTACCGGAAGGTTGTTTTCGACCACTTTCACTCGCTATCCCACTCCGGTGTTCGTGCCGGCCGCAAACTTGTCGCAGCCCGTTTCGTCTGGCCAAAGATGAATACCAACATTGCTACCTCGACCAGGCAGTGCTAAGCCTGTCAAAAGAATAAGGTCCAATGAAACACCGTTTCACCTCCCAGCACGTTCGCAGTTCCCGACGCCCGTTTTCAACACGTCCACATGGATTTAGTCGGACCGTTACCCCCATCTCGCGGTTTCATACATTCTGACCGCTGTTGATCATTTCACACGATAGACCATCGCCGTTCCCATCTCGGATACCTCGGCAGAGAATATTGCAATGGTTTTCCTTGCGCACTGGATAGACAACTTCGGTGTTCCAGCTACACTCACCACTGACCGCAGAAGTCAGTTTACATCTGCACTCTTCCGTGAGTTAACCGAACTGCTCGGGCGCTCGCATATCACCACCACTACCTATCACCCAGCATCAAACGGCCTCATGGAACGTCTTTAGCGGCAGTTGAAGTCCGCACTGATGTCTCAACCTGCCCCGCACAACTAAAGCGACAACCTGCCGTTCGTCCTCCTCGGCATTCGCTCAGCTGTTAAGAAAGACATTTAATGTACTGCCGCCAATCTCGTTTATGGCACATCCCTCCGTTTACCTGGTGAGCTCGTGCAGACTTCCTCCGTCACCCCTGACGCTATGAACAACTTCATGCAACAGCTGCAGCAATGCATGGCCGCACTGCGCCCAACCCCCACACGCGTGACACCTCGACGCGTTTTCGTGCAAGACGACTTGCACACAACCTCATTCGTGATTGTCCAGCATGACACAATTCGCAGGCCCCTTTGCCCACCATACGATGGTCCCTTCAAAGTGCTTGAAGGGAAGGACAAATATTTCGTCATCCAAAAGGCTGATCCTACTGATACGGTCTTTATTGACAGACTGAAGCCGGCCTACGTTGAATGCACGACACCATCACCTGGTCCGCCCACTTCCACGGCACATTCGCCCTGCATTCCACCTGCTGCCCCCAGCCCACCGCCACCCTCCCCACCCGAACCTACCCCCACCCCTCACTCCCCCTCCCATTTCTTCCCCACCTTTCACTCATTCTGGTAGACATGTTCGTTTTCCTTCCAACTTGCGAGAATTTGTTGTTTAGCCTTTTTTGTATATCCTCTTTTGGCGAGCGTTTGTAACACACCAACGCTCTGGTGGGGGAGCTATGTGGGCTCTTGGCTCAAATTATGCGTTGTTTAAAATTATTGATGACCAATTTTGTTTAAACTAAAATATAACAAGCAAATTTTCGGTTTTGACGCATGCCAGCAGCTGTCTTGCTAAACACACTCCACAGCTCATTTCTCTCCTCACCTGCCACTGTTTATTTTGCTCTTCAACGACACCTCTCTGGTGATCATTCTCAGGCTCAGGAGAATCCAGCAACAATTTGCAAACGATAATTTCCTAAATTTGCACAAGCGCGGCCCAACGAACTTGGATCCTGATCTTCACGGAGTCATCCTTTGGCAAGTCGACTGCTTGACAACTGCCGGCTAGGACCGTGAAGGATCAAAGTGAGTTGTATCATTTCTAATCTTCATCGTCATCCTCATATACCGGTTTTGACAATTTTCCCATTAGAATAGCCTAATAATAATAATGATCATAAGTTGTATATATCAGGCCTAATGGGCCTCATCAATAAACCGAAAATTCGATAACACGAAGTACTTGAAATAATTGTTCAACAAACAGTATCCGTAGTCTGTAGCTATCAGACGAGTATAACGGTTTAGAAGCGAATTTGTTAGATTCGAAAAAATGAATATAGAAGTGTCATGCAGAAGGTGAAATTCAAGGGCACACACTGATGAGCCATATCGTTATCTAGATTCTGACGGTGTATTCTGGTACCCACTGCCTCTGTTAGTAAGGGGGGGGGG
>JAYGXS010000001.1:19122911-19176889 GCA_036362985.1 Ligula intestinalis | reverse complement strand
GGTAACGGCCTTATCTAATACGCGGGTTAAAATCCCACCGAACGCCTCAAGTTTTTCACAATTGGGTCAACTCAAGTTAAGCAAATCTGCCAAACCTTCTAATAAAAGCCTTTTGGTGATCTGTAGGCAGGAAGAGGTTCTAAGTACCTTCAGGCCGCCATCTTCAGAGTCGACCTCACTCTCTTCTTTTTCTCCCAGTCTGCTGTCTGCGTGAGTAAGCTATCTGATACAAGTATTAGGCGCAACTGGCAGGCGCAGTGTGAGCCTGCCAACCCGAATAATGTCTGCTCTGGCTCTTGTGTTGGTTTAGCGCAGCTCGCACATGGCCCCTGTGTATGGGCACGAACAATCAGAACACTTTTCATGTGCACCCTTCGCTTGGATTTGACTGAGGTCAGGTCCCGTGACAAATGACGCTGTCAACTGTAGGGTCTCTATTCGTTCGCCGCCCTATGCACTCATCATACGCTTTCTGCAATGTTTTGTTCAAGAGATTTTAGTCATTTCCTCCTTTGCACTTTCGATTACTGTTTTGCACCCTTTGTTGTGCCACCTTTGCTGGAGTGTGTGTGTTGGCCGGATCTTTGCGTGTCACGAAATGGGCACAATTGAGGTGATGCAGAAACGGCCCTCTGCTCGGAACCAAAATCTTTTTTTTCATCCCTGAACCGTATTTTTACTCTTAGGGGACTCAAAGTCAATTGTCGTGCGTAACATTTGTGGTGTTTCAAAATAATTCGTATTCGCTGGTTCTACTGAAGTGTTCTGAAATTTTGAATATGATGCTCATTCTTGCCCTAGGACACCGGCCAAAGCCGTATTCTGACTATATTATTGCAGGGCAGTAAATATTGCTTTGCCAACCATGCCCCAGATGGAGAAGACCTAAGTTCAGTTAATTCGCGACTCGTTCATGCTCCTGCAAATTTCGAGTGTGCTCGTTTAAAGTTGTCAGTGACTTTACTGTTAACTTGGTTACTTTTCGGTTACTTGGTTAAAGTAACGTGCGGATAGGATCTCAGTGAAACCCATTATTTTGTGCTGGATTGTCCTTTGTCATGTGTGCAATTATCCAGATCTGGACTCTACTCGTTGTTCTTTATTTTCCACACATTTATCACCAGAAGTAGAGAAGTCGAAGACCAGCTTTTTCAGTCTACTCTTCATTTATACGACTGAATTTTTAAGTTACTGTGCCTTCTTGCTGACCTATTTATCGAGGACTGCACACACTTTACGTTCGCTGACAGTAGAAGGGGGGTGGCAAAACCTTTCACATGGGTGCATCGAGAAAGTTGTACCAAATGAGTTTCAAATCTTGTAGACCGTATTAGGCAACCGTATTCTCTGTTTGCCATTAAGCAGTGAATAGTTGATGCGCAAATTACCACGTAGGATTCGAAACAACATAACACAAAATAGCGAGTCAAGAGTGTGATGATGCTTTATTGTCTTTTCCGCTGTTTGTCAGCAATAACCTTGGGTTATTGATAACTTACTCCATGCGACCGCATGTGAAGACGCTGGATAAGATTTCTGAAAGGGGAAGGGATCACCTATATTCCGTTCGGCAGTTAGCGAATGGCACGCTGATGCGAACTTGAATATTCCAGATCGCAGCCAACAACACATGTGCCTATATCTCACCGACGGAAGAGTCCAGCTTCCTCACTCGGATATGATTTGACGAAGGTCTTTGTCTACAGTACTTCTAGCATTGTAGGAGGTTTTGGTAAACTTTTCACGTACATGTTTCGGTAGGTTATCTTTATTCCCATTTTTTTATAGGCATGTCATTCGTGGACTTGGTTTTATTTAGTGAAAATGGCAACTCCACTGCTAGACTTTCAAATTCAGTGAGTTCAGCTGTGGCTTTTTGTTTTTTGTTTCTGTCATGACTTGATCCTCTCAACTACCAATTCCCCACAAATCGTAATGTCCCCGGCTGACATTCATATTATTTCCCAGGTTTTATGATGCAGGACTTATGCAGATAGGGAAAGTGTGATGAGACAGAAGTGGGAAAACTTTTATGTAGAGAGAGAGCGTCCCTTCGAAGGCTTGGCCAGTCGGCTAAGCGCTCAGGAACAAAGCCGACGTGCAGAGTTAAGCAGAGCTCTCCCTAAATATTGCTGTTTACACCACCCAGATGATAGTCAAAATGCACTATGGTCTCCTGTGTTGTTTATTGGAAGAGCGATGCGAGTTGGCCCAAGCCGACTACGAAATTGCATGTCGTCTTCGTCGCAGGACTTTTAAGAGGAGGGGGGGGATCGGAAGTAGAATCATCCGGTGTGGGGACCCACAACACTGGATACTCTCAGTTGGTACAACTTGCCAGTTGAGACTATTACCAGCATGTGACCGCTAGACAGTATTTAATTTCGGGGAGCCAAAGGTAGGAGTTGAGTGCCAGTCAAGGTCCATCAAGAGCAATCGCCAGGACAAGTGCTGCGACCTTATGCTATCTGCACGCTGAGTTCCGTAACTCGACAGTTCTACAACCCTCTGGGAGGCTTTCTGATACCTTTGAGGGTCAGACCCTACGATGACGTCTAGGCCTCTTTTTTGCAGCTGGTTCAAAGTCGTGGATCCGTTCAGCTAGACTTCACTGGCGGTACCACACCACGCACCGCGAATTATCCGTTTGTAAAAATTATTCTCCGTTTGAATTTCTCCAATTTATGCAATGCATGTATAAAATTGTTCTAGCCTCATAGTTAGTTTTCGTTTTCTGATCAGCTGATGAAGTGCCTAGCACCTCGTTTATTTCTTGCCCGGGCTGGTGTGGTAGCCATTTTCAGCTTAACCTTTGTCACAGACACCCATTCTTATTTACCTGTCCATTGTGCCCGTTTTACCCTCTTTTACTTGTATTGTAGTTCCTTCCGGATTACCAACCGTCAATAATTGAGTTAATGGACAGCCTTATGTTCGCTCCCCTCTACCTCTGTCATATTTGGCGGAAGGAGCAGCGATTAGTTGTAAGGCTGCATGAGGCCTTCATAGACAACTGGGTAAGTCTACGGGGCCTATTGAAGTCTTTTGATGGTATTTGACTGCATAATTTATTCGGCGTTCTTAATCTAGTACAGGCATGTCGGGAAAGTGCGTTAGTGTGAGGGCGACTCTGGGAAGGCCGTCTCCACAATACTCAGCACATATATCTCAGAATGCGCTAGAATTTGCGCTTTGGAAGGTTGCCAACAGATGAGGTAACTCGTGTTATAACGGATGCCCAGGCCGAGATATTGCCGCCCAATGACGTCCTGTTTGAGTCCCCAAAGAGAGCACACGACAAGAAGGTTGCAACGACAGAAGTCTTTTGGTGTTCGATGTACAAAAACGTCACCAGGCGCGAAGTGTAACACCCCATTCCGCCAAATGCGCTGGCCACAAGGAAATTAAATAACTATGAGGCCTTGATGATGACGGCCCGGTGGCGATCCGGGTGTGCATTCCGTCAGTGCCCCACAGCCAGTCATAGGGGCGTGACATAGAGAACTCACACAGGGAGGTAGAGTTGTTTTGCTAGTCGAGACTGCTGCAGAAGAACGGCGCGTTGAGTCTCGTGGTTACCTGGATGAGTGCAGTAGCGGGGAGGTGACGTCCAGTTCAACCTTTGTGGTACGGATAACAAAACGTAACACCTCATCTACTCGTGCCGTACACAATCCCGGTCCATGTTGCACGAATCAGATTACACTAATAAGGGTGAACGTCACATTCATGAGGATGCTGTAAGAAGCCACCGGTGAGAAAACCTATTGCAGCTTGACTCTGACTTCTGAGATTGCCAAGTTATCCCGTCATTTAGCAACCTCCCAGACCAATCTTTTTAGGCGTCGTGGTGAATTCAGTAGCTTCAGATTTACTATGGTGAATAATGCGCCAATGTTCAATCGGCATGGTTTCCTCTATACCAGTCTTATTTGCTCATACACTACTTGACTGTCAAAGCCTGCCAACTCACGGATTATAGCGCGACGTGAAAGCCGGCGTCTATGATGTGTCACAGGCATGTACGGCAGTAGTTCCGGACTCGCGCGGCCACCGCGCTATATGCGCAGCTACACCGCAGCCCGTTGTGGGCAAGTGGTGTCATCACTTACCGATAGATTAATTTTATAAACAGTCTGCTTATGTTCGATTTACCATCCCGAAATTCCTTGCTTTAGTACCTACCGTCAACGCGAGCCGAAGTTCAGCTCACCGCCAATAACCTCCAGTGGTACTCCTCCCGGTTGGTTGTCAGTGCCGTCTTCACACCGCTGACCCAAATCCTAAACAATCACACCTGGGCGTTTTGCCTAGTTTTCATGCTGGTGGAGATGCTCCTCTTCAATCTCTGCTTTTTCGCTTATCTCGTAATTCGCCACCACAAAACAGTGTTTCTGGCCTGTGTTGCCTTCTTCTCCAAACTTGTGCCCGGTGGCACCGGCTCAGATCCACGCAGTGTCAGCGTCTCCACGCAAACAGCAGACAAAGAGGACGATGGGGATGACTTAGCCCCCGAGGAGTTGCCTGAGAGTGTTGGCGAGCCCCCTGTGGCCCCAACCTTATCGGCAACAGCTGAGACACAGCGGAGAGAAGACGATGATACTCCAGTCCTAGTTTTGGGAACAGACTCATCCTCCGATTCATTCTAACGGTAAATTGCGCACCACATGCCTCTTGTGCCCTTATTATTATTATTTTTTTTTTTCGATTGAAAACTTAAGGAATTTTTTAACAGGCTTAAAGGCACATGTGAATGCGCTGTTTGCTATGCCACTCGTAAACGTCACTAGTCAAACAACTGGTCTAACTAGGTAGTAACTCGGGGTGTCCCGAGTCAACGTTTACACAATTAAACAGTTGTTGGCTGCGGCGATGTTTGTTTACCCATTCGAATCTGTCATGACAATCAGACAAAGCTTTCAATGCAATATGTTTTATTTCCCGAAAGACTTGGCGCTCCCACATAGCCATCATGATGTAAGATCCTACTCTGACGATATCTTGTCAAACAGGCCAATTTGGATGAAGGAGTTTCGTAAAGTACTTTCCTAGTTGACCAGGGTTTTATACCTCAAAATTTGTTTCATGAGGGTGTTCAAAAGATAGTTTGCGCTCTAAAACCGGTATTAAACGTCAAATTTAAAGTAGCTAATACATAGGAGGGCACTTTGATAATATACAAGTGTTTTCTTGGTGTTCGCCGTCAAAACAGTTAACTAACTTCTGCACCTCCTATTATATGCTGGCTATGAAATGTTTACTTGGTATAACAGCTTTCATACTTATTCCGTGTGGATTCCTTTTCGGAAAGCCCTGCACGTTTTGTTTTACCTTCGATAAATTCAGGCCACAGCGACGGCTTGTTATTAGTAGCATCGAACGCCGGATGGGACCTTCGGTAATTTCAAGCCCCACTTGCCTCATCATTCATGAAGGCTAGTTGTTTTCTTTTATAGATACACTCATTCGCTATGCCAGAGAAATAGATTCATGTCAACGTCTCATTAATTTCATGTTTGAGGCTGTCTTCACCTACTAAAGATCTACCACTCAAAACAACACTCAATACGTTTCGTAAGGCTAAAGTCATCGTTGGCCATAAGCAACATTTTCCAGCATTTGGCGACTTCCAAGGTGGCCTGGACAAATCTGAGGTACGTTGGGGAATATGTTTACCAGTGAAGTTCTCGGCGCTTGTGTAGTAATAAACTGCTTCATCGCAACGAAGAGAATCACTACGGTCCCGCAAAAGCGAGTTGACTATTCATTTTTTCATGGTAAAACCGACTTTCGATGCGACTTACCCACTCATCTTTGGCGCAGTGACCGAGGAGACTAGAACCACGTCTACGCGCACGACAGGTGCTGGTTCATGGGTCCGCACGATCCACCTTTCAAATGGGATTTCTAACCTCTGAGTGAATTCATTCGTCGTAAGGGCAGAGTTAAAAAGGATCCTTTGTAAAACCGAAGTGCCTCAAAATTGTGACTGCTGGCGCTTTGTATTGGCGAAACGCGCTCTTGCTTGCGGTGAGATAAAAAAATGCACCTTTGCTGTCTTGCACACTGGCATCTTGCAGGTGATAGCAAATTGTCCAGCCCACCGGTATGCAATTTTGTTTGAACCGTCTTTTACCGAGGCCTGTGCCAAATGCGTTGCAGAAAATATCACTCTAACTTCGATTTGCTCCCATAATCCATTTAGAGGTTTCTCAGCCTGAGAACTGAAATACCACATTTTAGTTGGCTAATAAAACACAATTAATCTTTAGGTGTGAGCTTCGTTTTCTTAGACACGTGTTTGTTCTGTCTTCCAGCCCCCTTCCACATCCGCCTACCTCATCTCCCTACGTTGGATCAACCTCATCCATGCGGCAACCTCTTTGTTTTACTTCATGATTTACTTTGCACTTTTTCGTTATGTCGGATGAGAATAGATTTTGCGCTATCTCTTTGTTCTTCTTCTTCCGGCGACCTACATTAACGTCTAAAACTAATCGCCTTCCGGATTTAGGTGCCTGCAAATGTTAGTTGATTTGATAAAATACGACTGGTTTTTATTGATAATGCCGTTTGGTTAAGCATCCTATCTGTCTTACTTTTCCGATTCATCTGCGAAGGTACCAGCAAATCAACGTATCGGATATTCATAGGCTCAATATTTTTATCACGTCGTCGCTAAGCAACTACACATGGAATGTTTGACAGGCCCACATAATACTAATGTTCGAACTTGGTGCGGCTATGGCTCGGCTACCTGTGTCAAATTCGTTTATTTTTAGTATTTATTTATGGGTGCGATAATAACCAGTAAATCGGGTACATCAGTACTGTCGTGTTAACCCACTCGCTTCCTTGGTAATTATTTTCTCGGTCGAGGCAGTCTTAGCATTGGATAAGCAGCAGAGCGATAGTCAGACCTGCTCATCGTTTGCATATCGTAAAACAATGACTCGAACAACTCGCGGAGAAGTCGGACTTGGAGGCGTAGAGATTCCTTCAATATTTATCATTCTACTGGTGTGGGTTCGGTTGTCCGCGTCTGGAGTAATCTTATTGCTCTGGTGTAGTTGTTTAGTCCGCAACCTACGCCAGGTTCGGTAAACACTACTTAGAGACAACGCTAGACGGACTGGGGGTAGCTACCGGATGCCCAGTGATTAGACTGTACAGGCTGGAAAGAAACGTCTGGATTCTCATGTCAAATCGGACTGTAGTTCATATAAGGCCTTGTCATGCTCGGTTTGTTTTATTTACAGGAATAATTGATCGTTTTTGCTTCACTGAACGTTCTCGTCCAAGTTTATCGAGCTTGACCTGGAAAGGGGCTGCAAGTTCTCTTCTGTGTAAACAGGAGACTCAGAGACCGTCACCTCTATTAGGCGCAAAGCGAATGGTGCGAACACTTAGGATTGTGTCGTCGGCAGGCATATCTGAACATTGAAACCAGTTTCCTCTTGAGGAGCCAGTGTGAGCACTAGGACAGTCTGGGAACAGGGGTCGGGTACTTTCCTCGGGACAGTCAGTATCAGTTTCGGTAGACACTCTGTTGCACAGCTTGATATCTATTAGTGCCTTTGTGGTTTAATCTTTGCCTTCGTACGGCTGTTAGCGGTTCGCAGGTAATATAATCATCAAACGAATGATATTTAAAATCGAGGCTCCATAAATGTTTGCGCAGGTCAGTGCCACATTGTGCGTCGATGAATAGATGGCAACCGTGTGCTTCCGAATACAATAAGAAAATGCCTGCGTATACGCGTTTACAACGGATGTACAGGTATAGCAAGGGGACTGTCACGTGTTGGACTATGCTGTGACAGCTGAACTTTGTCTGTCTATAAGCCTATTGAATACCCCAGGCCAGTCTGTAAAGGCGCACGAATATGAAACTGTCTAACTCGTCTACCAACACTCTATGCGGTATGTACGTCAGAGTGAACAACTTATTCTGCGCAAAAATTGCGATGCATTCCTACGTCGACCCTCATCGGTAAACGACTATTTCCAACTTAGCTGTTTCGCGTTCAGATGACTGCTGTCATGCTAAATATAACTTACGATTTTATACTCCTATACTATTCTGCTCTTTATTTCCTTACGTCCAATGAAAGACGTAGGGTAGGGTACTCATAAGTTACGACGCTTATTCAAGGGAGCGACTGTGCCTATTCCGATTGCAATAAGCGGCTACCTCATCCTCTTGCAAACCAGTTTGCTCAGGGAAATTTACCACTATCTTTCATTCGGTAGAGGAAGTCTTTTTGGGAAAAGATAGTTTATCTTGTGAATTTTCGACATTGGCTCACCAGATCGTCGTCAGACAGATGATAGCTGTACAAGAACCGAGAGTTATTGCGTAAGATGATGTTCATTTCTCGTACTAGTTTAAGGTTCTGTATTCAGGACAGACGTTCGGCTACGGCCCCTCGATAAGTTGCTATGTCCTGACGTAGGAAACCACGTGTTAGGAAGTCGTACCAGTCACTCCTGCATTGAGTTCCAGAGCTGAGTGAGATGTTACAGTGCATCCCTAAATCATCTTAGTTTATAATGCCACTGGTGACATTGCGAATACAACAGGCATATCTCTTTGAGGTGTTCTGACTGAACCCTTTATGAAGAAATTTCCAAGATTGTGTGTCTAGTTCTTAGCAAAACGGCTAATTGTCGAATACACAGCCTGACTCTACATTGGCAGGAGGAAGTCCGAAGATTCCCAGGTGTAAATGATATGACTGTCAACGACTAAGCGGAACCGATGTTCAATATATGACCTGTTAGACAGACTGTCGGCTTCGCATTGCGGTGCTGGACAAAAACGTGCTCTAAAAAACTGAATGAACGGTAATAAGTAAGCCCTCTTGTACTAGTGAACAAATCGGGCAGTACGTCCAAGAAAACAGTGTAACAAATACTCGAGCTTGACAGAGCTTTGACCTAGCCGGCCTCAAAACATGTTGCGCATAATACCTCGCCATGTGTGACGACTGCGGAGGGAACCACAGCAGACGCGTCTACGAACCGCGTTCCCACCCGCCCTCCCGGCGGCCAAGGTCTGCTACACCCATCTCTACGTTGGATCAACCCCAGCCCCCTCAGCCCAACCCGTGTTTTTGATGACGGAGCAGCCCCTCCTGGTCACACTGCTCCAACTCCTCCTCCTGGCCTATATTTAAGCGTGTCAATAGCCCTGAAAACTCTCGCATACCCTGTTGCCTTACAATTTGGAATACGACGAAGTGTGAAAGTCTGCAGTAAACAGAAACAACTCAAGGTTTTCCTGCTGAAACGTCAAGTTATTCAGCCTATTTGCCAGTTTGGCCGTTGTTACCGACGATGTGCACAGCAGACGCGTCTTCGAGCCGCGTTCCCACCCGCCCTCCCGGCAGCCAAGGTCTGCCACATCCATCTCCCTACGTTGGATCAACTCTCCCCTCCGCTCAATCCGTGTTTTTGATGACGGAACACCCCCTCTCGGCCACGCTGCTCCGACTCCTCCACCTTGCCGCCGATATTGAGGCCAACCCTGTACCTCTCTGGTACTGCTCGTTCTGCCGAGTCCGCCTGGGCCGCCGCGACTGGTCTGTACGTTGCGGCTCCTGCAATGGTTGGTGCCATCTCCGCTGCAGTGGCCTCGCCAAAGCTGCCAATTGGTCGCCCGCCTTCGCGTGTTCCAGCTGCCCCGTGCCCCCTCCGGTCTCCACGCCTCAAGCCCGCCCTGTCCTGAACCCAAATCCTCTGGTCCCCGACCTTGCTTCACCACCTGGTCTAAAGACCGTCCAGTTCAACCCACAAGGCCCAACGGTGCCCTTAGCTCTCCCTATGTTTCCCTTGCCAGTCTCAGTCTGGTAGCCTCCACCACCTGGAGCACGGAAATCAGCCTAGGGAGCGATCACCTCCCTGTAGTGCTCGAATTGGCCACCCTTACCGACCGTATCAAGGCTCCAAACAGACATTTTATAAACTTCTAGAGAGCTGACTGGGCAGCGTTCACCGCGGAATGCGAAGCGGGAACCGATCAACTACGCCCCCCACCTGCGTCCACAAGGCGGAGCCGGCCGTTCGTCACCTGCTTCTGGTAGCAGCAGGCTACCACACATAGAACGGTCGCATCCCCATACTCCGCTCAAACTAACCAAGCGAAGCCTCTTGACTGGAACGAGAGCGAGACGAGATCCGAGCGCGAGACGCAACTGACCTGCGTGTTGGTGAATTCTACGGCTTGATAACCAAGACCGTCACTGACGACAAACGGGAACGTTGGCGTGAAAAAGTTACCGATTGTAATTTCCGTGGCAACGCAGCTGCTACCTGGAAACTTCTACGCAATTTGACCAAGCCCCGGGCTGACATACCCAACCAGTCTATTAGCTTCGGGGACGGCAAGTTAATCTCCAACAACGGTACGATGCCGCGAAGATGAACAAGCTGTTCTTGCCCCGCTCTGCTCCCAGTCCCAAAAGCCAGCGCCCCTTACTTCACCTCCATAAGGCCCCGCCTCCGGACATTTCCTTCTCGGCCGATGCTATCCTTACCACCGTCAGGAAAACGAAAGTCTCTAAAGCCTTAGGACCAGATGGCCTGGCACCTATCCATTTGCGCCATATCGGCCCCAAGGTGGCTGCTTACCTGGTAGCCGTTTTCAATCTTTCGCTGGCCAGTTAAATCATCCCCGATTGCTGGCGCCAGTCCACCATACATCCACTGGTCAAAGCTGACAAGGACCTCCTATCGCCCAATCGCCCTCCTCAGTCCACTGGCGAAAATTTTCGAACGACTTCTCCTACCAATTCTGACGTCTGCAGCGGATCTGTCCAGCAACCAACATGCTTTCAGGACGAGTCGAGGCACAACAACAGCTCTTTTCGAGCTCAGCGACGCTATCCTCGAGGGCTTCAATCAACAGAAGCTCGCTTCGCAGACCGTGGCTGTCTCAATTGACCTGTCACGAGCCTTTGACTGCGTCCGCCACGATCAGCTCCTGCAGGACTTGGTCTCCCTGAAAGTCCCGACTGGCCTGGTCCGATGTTTGGTGACTTACATCCGTGGCCGCCACGATCGTGTCCTTTTCCGCGGCACTCTCTCCAAGCCCCGTAAGCAGACCTGCAGTGTTCCTCAAGGCTCTGTGCTCAGCCCGACGCTGTTCAACATTTACATGCGGGAACTTCCACTCCCTCCGGCACTTGCCAAAGTGGTATCATACGTGGATGATGTCACCATCTTCTGCCAGCACCATAACATTGATCAGGCTGCACAGGTCCTCTCGGAATTCATGCCTACCATTGTGGACTACCTCACTCAGCGCGGGATGTCGATCTCAGCTGCCAAGTCGTCCGTCACTGTTTTCACGCAGGATCCGAAGGAGCTCAATCGCCACCCGGATATCATCGACAGCGGTGAGACTTCACCGCTGGTCCGAAAGCCCAAGCTCCTGGGCGTCCATTCAGATCCGCTCTTCACGTTCGCAGACCATGCGAGGGATGTCGCAAGCAAAGTGAACAGGTGCACCAAGGTCCTCAAGGCTCTCGCGGGTACTTCCTGGGACTGCGCAAAAGAGTTGCTGACGACCACATTCCATGCAATGGCCAAGCCGCATCTCACCTATGCGGCACCAATCTGGTCTCTACAATCAACTCTTCCAGCCTCAGCTGCCTTCAGTCAGCACGGAATGGTGCCCTCCGCACGATCACGGACTGCTGTAAATTGTCGCCCATCGATCACTTTCATGCAGATTTTTCTGTCCTGTCGGTCGTCGCACTCAACAAACTCCTCGGCCAGCAGTTCTGGTGGACCTGTTCACAACCTGGCCATCCCAGCCACCATCGTTACAACGCTCCCGAGCCTAGCCGTAACGTTCGGATGTCTATCCGACGTCTCCACAAGGCAGTCGTGGCCTCGTCTCTCTCAGACCTACCCGTTGAGGGCTCCGCCATCAGGACAGGCTACCAGCGCCTTCACCAGAGAGCAGTGTACGCAATATCCAGCTACCATTCCCCGGTCCTCCTGGTAGCTATCTACCTGATTGCCACCTCGGAACGTCATCTCCCACGGGTGACTAGTTGTACCCTGGCGCAGCTTCGCAGCGGCCACTGCATGCTCCTTCGCCAGTACCAACACCGGCTGGACTCTTCTATACCCGACTGCGGAGTCTCACCGCACGACTGCCGTCACGTCTTCGTCTGCAGTTCCCGGCCAGGCACCCAACTCACCCCCGAGGACCGTTGGCTCAAGCCGGCCGAGGTCGAGGCTTTTCTCCGCCTCCCAACTGCACCCAGTTAAGTCTCCGGCAGGAACCCCTGATCCAACATGGGCTACCAACCAACCAACTGCGGTAGCGGATCTTGAAAGCTCACCGCATTCCTTTCTCCAACGGCGGAGTCCGAAAACATAGGCCTAAAGCCACTTCAATTTCTTGTGAAGTGTCGAGCTAAGTCTTGAGCTGCCCGACTCTTCGACGCCTCCAGGTTGGTAGTAGCGTCATAACTAGGACAGTAGAACAAAGCCATTGAGACGAAAGATGGGCAACATACACAAACCACCTTATTTTTATTTCCTATATGGCGTCAGATATCCTCGTCATACTGTCGCAGCGTGTGCGGACTCTCATTTGAGACGAACTCGATATACTTCCCTGTTGTCAAATAACTTCACTGTTCGCTCATCATCAACGCACAAAACCCAGCATTAACACCCACAGACGACCGGTCGGACGGATGTACGGGCCTTCGAATCGGGTCAATAGGTGCTTTCGGTGCATCGATAAAACCCGGCTGCCATCATCGATTCGGAAGATAATATGGTCCTCATTCTGCCCCTTCGGTAGTAGCCTCGCCCCGAAGTATTTAGCACTATCTACTGCCTCAATGTAACAGCCATTAATCCACAAGAGGCCTTCTGCTGGTCAGAGATAGAGCTCGGGTACTCATTCATATACCAACCGCGAGGCGATCCCGATCACTGGTGACACTACACAAAGCAGATCCCCTAAAATTGAGGTTCGCAGAGTAATATCGTCGGTGTAGCGACCAGTCTCCGGCGTCCGGGTGCAAGTCCAACACCGTCCTCTTCATGTAGGGTCATCCTCAAAAGTCAACTAATGACAGAGTTAAACAGAATGGGCGGCAAGCCCGAGTCTTGTCGAACACTAAACCGCACATCGAACGAATGCAAATCCACATAGAGAAGCCCTTTAAAGTTGTTAGGTCACTTTCAGGAAACCTTGTCGAACGCCGTTTTTGCCTACAACGGAGACCAGACTGTGACTATTTAGAAAAGTAAATCTTATATAAACATGGACATTACCTCGGATAACCTAAATCCCATCGGTAAAAACAGATATCTGTTAAGGCAAATTCCATTACATTCTCGTGTTTCGCACAAATCATTTGTCGGTTTATGGAATCTCACTCAACGTACTTAGCCAAGGGACTAGTGTGTAGGCTTTAACTGAATGCCAACCGGCATTAATGGGACAGTTACATTCGGTCGAGACAGCTGCCACGAAAGAGGAGACCCAAAACTAAATTACTTGACGATCAAGTGCCGCTTGCATACACACGGAGTTTCCAATTGATTACTAAAACGCAAAAAATCATATACAACCTCTAAGGGGCCGAAAGTTCATCGCATCAAAACACCCTCGAATCCTTTAATAAAATGAATAGGTAAAGGTTTCGGTGACCACGAGTCTTGCGTAGCGTCTAAGTTGATGCGGCTTTTCTAAGCGCTGTAGTTGGCGGACAGTGAAGATGGTATAAACGGGTAAAGTGCGGTTTCAAAATATAGTTATAGCAGTAGATGAATTGGTAACTATATCTACACCAAGAATGCAAACCAAGGAAAAAATTGACAGCGTCTCATCAATAAAGAGAGTATATATGATAAGTATACTAAATGGTGGGTCTGCAGCACGAATCGAGGGCGAAAGTAGAGCCTGAACCATGCAATTGGTTTACAGCTGAAGTGGAAATAAATTAAGCTCCCCCGTTATGATAAAAAATGCTGTTAACCCATATATTAAATAGACAGTCCAGATCTTCAACCAGGTTTCCTAACATGAGACTCAAAATATTCAGTAGACCACAGGCACATGACTCTGTGGAGAAACCCACTCTGACCGTGAAAACCGAGGCTAGGCCAAAAAGTTATTCAAGTAAACTGAGGGTTTGTGAAAATAGACGACAGAATCGACAAAGGACCAATGCGATTGTATATGAGGACCAAGGGCTGACTACCAGCTCTTAAATCAGTCAGTTAAAAAAACCTTTATCTATACCGAAGTTTATTCACAAAATTACTTGTTCTCGTGCATGTAAGTCAAACCACACTTTCCACAGTAATGCCGGTCAAAGTGGCTGGCCATAAACACTCCAGCACCGCACTCCTTGTTGGGGCACTCACGCCTCAATCGGGTAACCTTACCGTTCGTATCAACCTACGAAAATGAAAATTCATAACATTGAGTACCTTGTAGAACTTCAGAGCAGCCAGCTTTATCTTCTTCGGCTTTCGCTTGATCTTCTTGGGAGTGGTGTAGACCTTCTTCTTCCTCTTTTTCGCACCTCCGAGGAGTTCAACGTTCAGCTCGACGTTGGCGACATCTGAATCCATGAAATCACCAAGAACGGCATCATCCGAAAGAGGGACACCTTTGTGGGCCAATCGCTGGGCTGCAAAAGGCAAGCCCTCAAGGATTTGGATTTCATTTTTGACATCCTGGACGGTACCGGTACGTTCCCGATTGAGGGAGAACGTCGAGCCGTCTGGACGGCGTATAAAAAGATGCATCCTCAAACGACGTGCAGGTCAGGGCAAAAGTGGCGCGGCTGATTAAGTGGCGTATTTAAAGTACCAAGGGTTGTTTAGGTTTCATCTGTTGAGTTCAGTAAACATCTGAAAAACGAATCCCAATTTAGAGTTACTTTTGGCACAATAACTGTCCAATAATGTCATAACAGAATTGAATAATTCTGCCAGAATTTTGTGGAGCCCCTCTTTTGCATTATCTTCAGCATGAAGCGTGGCATTGTTCAAAATCCACGAACGCCATCAGAGTGAAAGAGAGATTATACCGAGTCAGCACCCAAAATTCGTGAAAGTTGTCCTGAATGTAGAAAGCTAGTTATAGCTATCTTAAACATAGGGTAGCTTTGCTGGGCTTTTATACTTTTGGGCAGCTTATTCTAGATTGATATGGCATTTACTAAAAAGAATTTCCGGTACTTAACTGTGCGTGCCTTAGGAAGAAATAAAAATACGTCTCGATGAATGGTGCGTCGAGAGTGCTCAAGCTGCCTTATTGTACTAAGAGGATTAAAGGCTTGACCATTCAAAAGTTTCAACAGTAAAAATAGACCCTTCTACAATCTATGAAGCCACAGGGGATCCAGCTTTATAAGTTCGCACCTTTGTTGGTAGGTTAAGTTACGGTGTTCTGTAGTAAAAACCCTTCTAGTGAAGAAGTGCTGCACCGATTCTATTATCTTCCGTTCACTTGTGCGCAGAAGACTGAATAGGGGGGAGCAGTATTCAAGACTAGGTCTCACGTACATATTATAAAGGCTAGTTCTAAACTTTATAGTCTTAAAATGTCTAAGGATAAATCTGATGGTTTGGCGTGCTTTCGAGACTATCAGGGCACAATGCTCTGACAAATTGAGATAATTAGAGTAAGATATGCCCAAATTATTGATAACTCCTGGGACATTTAGTCCGTGGCCGTCATTGCTTAATTCCGGTTGATGATCGTCGCCAACAACCATAACGAAACATCTGTGCCATGAAAGGATGAGGTGCCATGTGCAACACCACTGGGCGAAGGCCTGAAGATCCTTTTTTATCAGCTTGAGCACGATGTTGCGATCTGCCAGTTTATATCGAAAAGCGACTTTTAAATCATCAGCGTACATAAAGGGTCTGCCATACTGAAAACAATCTGAAACGCCGTTGACAAACAGGCAAAATAGAAGCGAACCCAGTCAACTACCCTGTATAACTCCACTCCTCATATGCGTGGGGTTGGAGATAACGTTGGAAATTTTTACTCGTTGTGTGCGCGCATCCAAATAGGAAGTTATGAAGTTCAGAGGCTTGCTACCTATGCTGAAGGAGGCCAGTTTAAGAAGGAGGATGTTATGATCGACCCGATCAAAGGCCTTAGTAAAATCAAAATCGACGTTGTAAATGGCAAAACCGCTGTCTCTAAATTGCAGCACATAATCGAAGAAAGAGAGCTGGCAGGTGTCACAAGATCGTTCCTCGAGGAGGCCATGTTGAGCTGTATTGAGCAGGTGTTTCTCTGTCAAGTGACGCATCATCTTTTCTTTGATCAAGGTCTCCAAGATCTTCGAGGCTGCGGGAAGTGTATTTATTGGCCTAAAGTTGTCGAATGACGTCGATCGGCCATGCTTGCCAATAGGCATTATGTGCGATTCCTTCCACAACGAAGGCAAGGTTTCGCTCTCAAGAGCAAATTCAATACCTTACAAAGAATAGACGGAAAGGTATCTTTCGCTTCAGCTTTAAGAAGGCTAACTGGGACGCCATCTGGTCCTGGACTATAAGATTGACGATAACGACAAATGGCTACAGTCACATCCCAGACGGCAAAACTTATGGTTTCGAGTATGGCACCCGTCCAAGCCTGGATAGCCGTAGGTACAGCGAACGAGCTTTTTCTAAACGTTTTGGATTGGAACGCATTGAAGCTTTCGGCAGTCAACTTAGCGTCAGCTATGGGATTTCCCGAGGCGTCTTGAAGTATGGGGTGTTACATTTTCCTCTGTGCTTTTACTGTACGCGAAAAGAGTTTCGCAACATTGAGGGAAGGATTTTCAGCGAAGTGGGCCTCATCGGCTATCTGCTTTTCTTCGGATAGTTTCTTAGCCTGTTCGAAGATCAGTTTGATCAAGGGCAGAACGGAAGTGTTGTTTTGCCGATGCAAACGATGTGAGAGTTTATACAGCCTACGACGGAAAGACAGAGAAAGGTACACTTCATCCTTGACCTGTATTACTTTCTTACGGGGGACAAAGTGGAGGATGAGTGGATCCAGCACATTGTACAGTGCATCGCTACAAACATTTAAATCCAAACATTGGAAAAATTCAGACCAGTCGAGAGCGTTTAGATGTGCCAGTAGGTCCACTGCGGTTGCTGATCGGAAGTCATGATAAAAATTATACTTTTGGAAAATGTTTCATCCGCCTCCAGTTGTAGTTCACTTACAACTGTAAGATGGTCTGAACACCTAAGTGCGTCTAAGGGTGACACTGAAAGTGGTTCGCCTCCCCTACAAAAATTAGGTCGAGTATTTTTGCTCCTGGAGTGGGAAAATTGACTACCTGATCCCACATGCCGATATCTACTGCCTCAAATAAGTTCTCGAACTTTGAAGGACCGGATTGTGGAAACCATTGCACGTCAGGAAGGCTAAAATTGCCTGCAATCAAGAAATACTTAAGATATAAGTCAGGTGTTGCATGAAATGCCTGCGAGAGACAAAGATCGTAGTCCGCATTGGCATTAGGTAGGTAATAAAAACAGCCAACAAGTAAGGAGTATTTGTTTTTTAGAACAACTCGTAGCCAGCAGCTCTCCTCCACCGCCGTGAATTGTGGATAGTCCAACAGGAGAAATGCAAGTGGCTGTTTAATATATATGCAGCTTCCTCCGCCACGGCCATTGTTTCGATCGTTCCCAACGCATGCATAGCCTAGAACAGAGAGTTCAGAGTCAGCTACACAGGCCGATGCCCATGTCTCAGTTACCATAACAATGTATGGGCGGTTGACGAAAACCAGAGTCTGGAGCAGAGGCATTTTATTAATCAGTGATCTAGCTTCTAAAACGACCAATTTAAGAGGGCATGCCTTAGGTTTCGGTGGTGGGACAGCTAGGCCGTCACTGTTACCGGCTTTGACCAGAGAGATGTCCTTTTGACTTGAACTATTTGTTCCTCTCTTATTTTGAGATTTGTCTTGCCATTGGTTCTCCGTTTATCCAGCTCTATTATTAGCTGTCTCATCTTTGCCCGCTCTTTTAACTCGTAATCCGGCTGAAAAAAAACTTGTGAATGCAGACTCCGTAAGGATGGTTTGCGCTCTAGCAAGAGTTTCGCCTGTGCTTCAGTTTCTAAAATAACTTTTAGCGGTCGTGGCCGAGAAATTGATTCTGGAGCGGTTGGAGCCTTCCCTATTCGAAATGCCTTAAGAATGCGGAAAATCGCGCCTTGTTTTAGCAACGGTTTGGCGTAAACTCTCATAAGGCCCACGTCATGGTCAATTAGTTCTTGTGCAATTGACGACTCTAACTCTGCGGCCCCTTTACAACTATTTTCTGCTTGCGACTCAATGGGGCATATGTGGCGAGCTCACGTGTTTCGGCCGAGGGAGCACTTGTATCCGGTACACTCGGTTCTGATGTACTGGCTATTGGGTTAGCTGATTGCAAACCCGTGAGCCGTTTGGCTTTCATAGGCTTATGCCTCTTTTGAGTTATGATCTTGTCAACCTCTTGGTCATCGCTTTCTTTTGCAGAGTCAGGCAACGATGTGGTGCTAGGATGCAAATCCCGATAATTGCTAGTGTCGCTTAAGCCGACTGACGACGGTGTAGTTCGTGGGCTTGACACATGATCCGATATGCAGGTTTCAGGTGTGTCGTCAGACATGTCCAAATCCAAGTCCATATCAGCGTCAGCTCGTTCTTGTGCAATTGTTGAAGCTATCTCTGGAGCCGCTTTTACAACTATATTCTGCTTGTGACTCACTGGTGCATCTGTTGCGAGGTCACGAGTTACAACCAAGCCGGCATCTGTATCCGGTACTTTAGGTTCGATGGGTCCTGATGTGCCGGTTTTCGGGTTAGCTGATGGCACACCCCTGGCCCGTTAAGACTTTCCAGCCTTTCTAGCCCTATGCTTTTTTGGCTTAATGATCTTATCGACCTCTGTATTATCGCTTTCTAGTGCAGCATTGAGCAACGATTTGATGCTAGGACGCAAATCCAGATCATTGCTAATGCTGCCTGAGCCGCGTAATGATGGCGTAGACTGCGGATTTATTTTAGTTTCTTTGTGATCGAGTGAGACGTCCGCAGGTTTACTTGGTTCAGCAGATGATATGCGAGTTTCAGGTTTACCGGCCGAGGCTATCTGAGCATATGTACATTTATTTACCTCCGGTTTTTGACCGACAAGGACTGCTTTAACCGCTGGATAAAAAATATGCGTTTTTAGATAGGCTATCTCTTGTTTCAGTTTATTTACCTCTTGGCAAAGTTCCTGCTTCATCTCCGAAAACTCCTGGCGGAGGACGAAGTCCGCACAGTCTTACTTCGGTAAACGTAGTAGACATCTTGGCCGTTTGGCGGGAGGTTGAGAATTAAAAACATTATCTAAGAAGCCACATCATCAGTTACTTTCTGGTCGTATCTTGATATGGTTGTCAAGGGCTACATGTCGAAGTGGCCGGGCTGCCTGAGGTGCTAACACTGCTAATAACCAGATTTGGCGACCCGGCTTCGAGATCAGGCGGTGGCGAAACGTTTCGTGCTAACGGACTTGTAGCATCTAAACTCTTTATGCTATGCAAGATTTTTTGTGTTATGACCTGCGTCTGATACTGCCAATTAAGTCGGAAGCCAAACCCAAGAGCCCGTAAGAGTGAGGCGGAGGGAAGATCGATTGGTCAGATAGTGCAAGTTTACTGAGACAAGCAGGTTACAGCAAGTCAGAGTAAAATATAGAGTTCCTGACAGATACAATGAAATGTGTTTGGTTATAAAATTGCCTTAGGAATAACGTGAGAGTCACTTTTATCCTAAATATTTTGACAATATTAGGATAAGGGTATATAACAACACAGTGATATAACGACTTAGCTTCGTTGTGAATTTCGGAGATAATGCCAACTGTGCTGTTGTAAACGCCGGTCCGGCACTTCAATCTCTATAATTGCCAACATCTGTTGTTGAGAGGGAGCTGCAACGCCTCAAAGAAACAGTCATCCGGTCCAGACAATATACCAGCCAAGTTCTTTAAAGAATTGGCAAACGAGCTCTCAGAACCCCTAGCACATACCTTTTGTTCTTCATTCAAATTAGGAAAACTGCCATCCGAATGGAAAACGGCGAATATTTACCCGATATACAAGGGCGGAGCCCGAACGAAGGTCAACAATTACCAGCCCTTCAGCCTAACTTGATTTGCTGTAAGGGGATGGAAACGATAATTAAGAAGATGACAATGAAGTTTTTGGAGGAGCACAACCTACTGTCAGGTCTCCAACACGGCTTCAGATAGCACCATTCTAGCCTTTCCAGCCTACTATTCTCCACTGAGCAGTGGACTCACGCACTGGATGAGGATAGTAAGGTTCACGTCATCTATACGGACTTTAAGATGGCATTCAACAGCGTCCTACCTAAACGTCTAATATATAAATTATCGAAAATTGGCATGAGAGGAAACCTGCTGGCATGGATCAAAGATTTCCTCACAGGGCGATCGCAAACTGTGTGCATCGATGCCTCGAAGTCAACCCCTACATCTGTTCTGAGTGGCGTCCCCCAAGGCTCTGTCTTATGGCCACTGCTCTTCCTTATCTATATCAACGACTGTGTCAACGACCTGGGTTGCAGCGCCATCATGTTTGCCGATTAGGTCAAACCCTGGAGAGCCATCAGGTCTGACACCGATAGGAAAGCACTTCCAGAGAGTCTCAATCGACTTAGCAGCTGGTCTGCTCGTTAGCTCTTAAACTTCAGCGTTAGTAAGTGTGTGGTCTTAAGACTCCGTACTAGAAGGACTAATAAGGAGGACGATTCCTTCTAATACCTTCTCGATGGGCACCCGCTTTCAAATGTAGACGAGCAAAAAGACCTCGGTGTTCTATTAAATTCCTGGCTTAACCCAGCTTCACAGTGTGTAAAGGCAGCTAAACGCGCGACACAGTTGCTGTTTGCGATAAGGTGGGGATTCCTCAACATCGACAAGGAGCTCTTCAGGAAAACCTACGAAGTGTTTGTTCGGTCCCACTTGGAGTATGCCGCCCAGGCCTAGCGTCCGTGGTTCAAGAAGGATTACCTGTAGCTGGAGCGAGTGCAGGCGAGGGCTACGAAGAGGGTCAAAATCTTTACCATCTGCCTTATGAAGACAGACTAACCGAACTTGATCTATTTCCTCTCAATTATAGGAAACTCCACGGTGACCTCATATAAACCTACCGTATTGTTAGAGGCCGTGATTGCGCCCTGTACTTTGACGATTTCTTCGAATTGGCTCGGAATGATCATCTACCGTGTCATCCCATTAAAATACAGAGGAAATCGGCCCATATGGATGTTCGACGGAACGCCTTCTCTCAGAGGGTCATAGGAGTGCGGAACGGATTCCCTGAAGAGGCGGTCCTCTCAGCTACTGTTGAAATTTTTAAGCACAAACTTGATTCTCAGTTGCTGAGAAACTGTGACAGATATAATGAACATAGTTTCAGTAGCAGCACTTTGCAACTGGCTCACACTTATCGCTGATGTTAAGCCTACATTTGTATTATGTACTATTGTTACGGTGGATATATTTTGCGATTTTTGGTTATGAATAGGGAGCTCAAGGGCGAAAGCCTTCTTCCCTTAATAAAGTGACTTTAAGTGACTTAACATCACTCCCGTAGGACAGAGTCCTATAGCTAGCGATATCTAAGTACCTCGGCATATGATAAAGCTGCCCTTTGCTTCCAAGTCTGGCGTTCTTTGGAATAAACTGACAAGCAAGGAATACGCACTTTTCTTAACACTGATTATCTTAACTTTCAGTTTAGCCATCTTTTCCACGACTCTAAATAACGACAATAGGGAAGTTAGGAGACAGTGTACAGGAATTGGACTGCGAGTGTGCCATGTTGGCAGATGATGTAAAAATATGGAGGGTCATCAGGTGTGCTGCCGATGAAGATAACTTCCAAGAAAATTTTTGTCGATTAACCGATTGGTCGCATAGATGGCTGCTGTCCTGCAGTTCTAACAAATGCACTCTGCTGCGCCTGGGAACTCGAAATGCGGTGCCTTTTGCGCGAACCTACCATCTGAACGGAATCCTTCTGCAAGAAACAGAAATAGATAAGGATCTCGGCATCTGGATGACAGACAATCTTAAACCTTCTACACAATTTTGTAAGGCGGCTAAAACTGCAACTTCAATGTTGTACGCCATCAAGCGGGCATTCACGGTTTTTGATGAAGACTGTTTCTCGAAAATCTTCGTTACCTTCATAAAGCCACATCTTGAATGCGCGATTCAAGCCTGGAGACCGTGGATGCGGCAGGATTATAACGTACTTGAAAGGGTGCAGCGGTGAGCAACAAAATTAGTAAGAGGCCAAGCTTCACTACCATATGAGATCCGCCTAAATAACCTTAATCTCTATCCTTTGAGTTATAGACATTTACGCGGAGATTTGCTACAAACCTACCGTATATTACGTGGCTTTGACTGCGCTCTCATGTGTGACGACTTCTTCCAACTCGCCACTACAAGTAATCTCCGGGGGCATACCTTCAAACTGTATGTGCCCCAAGGACGATTGGATGTACGGAAGAATTTTTTGTCTAATCGTATCGTGCACCCGTGGAATAACCTTTCCGAGGCGATTGTTATGTCCCAATCTGTGGAGATATTCAAACACTGACTTGATATACACATGCAACAACACAACGTGAACTAGGTGACAAATTAACCTTGAAACACCACTGCACCATGTGACTGTCTATATTTTCCTGACTGAAAACTTGTTAAAATCGTTTATAAGTATTGAGATTTTGATGTAACAAATAGGGAGTTCGAAGGCGCAAGCCTATTTTTCCCTCAAATATACTGACTGACTGACAGTCTCCAAATAATCTTTCCTTGTATTCCGCCCCCATGACCCTCGAGGTCTTCATAAACCATCCCTAAATATATAAGCAGAGTCATCTTTATGCGCGAGCTCTGAACCACCTCCGTCTGGTTTGCTGCTAACTACCACAAAAAATCCATTCTGGTAAGTGAACTGCTGAAACATCAGATAGTACAGATAGTGTCGTATCGGCCTTGAAAAATATAAATTCCAAATTCCAACATTCGGCCTATCCAATCACTTCCTTCATTACGTTGACCAATATGAGTTTTTCTTATATTCTTTTTTGGTGAATAAGTATCCTTTGCTGTCCAGTAGGAATTTATATTGGTCAATTTTATTCCTTCATGAGGCTTTTCACATATATTTGTAGTTCAGTAAAACAATCACAAGTGGCCTTTATTTATTTTCTACTATGTACTTTCTCGGCACAAAGCACGCATTGCGTACGCCTTAATCAATATAAAACCTTCAACCACGATTTCCGTTAGAAATCTGGGCAGGGGACTTTACAGTTTGGCGGCCCCACAATGAATCGTTATCGTGAGGGCCCTCTAAGCGCTGTCTGAATTTCTGTTGTAGGAGTTTTGTTCACTGTTTCACTCTTAGTTCACAACTTTTTCATAAAGACTTTGAAGCTTTTGCTTTAAAAAGACAACCCACCGGCTGATGTGAAATACACTGCTTATAAAGTTATGCCTAAACCATGCTGTATATGTGGCTATTCAAACAGAGCACAAATGTGCACTTCTCATTATTTTACCCCAGTACCAAATTTATCCTGATAATGCACTTTGGATTATTCAATTTAAGTCACTTTAGTCAGGGAAGAAGACTTTTGCCCTTAAACTTCCTTTTCATATCCAAAAATTGCAAAAGAGTTCAACCCTAACAATAGTACATAACATAAATGTAGGCTTAGCATCAGCGATAAGTGTGAGCCAGTTGCAAACTGCTGCTACTGACACTATGTTCATTCTATCTGTCGCAGTCTCTCAGCAAATGTGAATCAAGTAGGCGTTTAAAAATGCCAACAAAATGCTTACAAAAATAAAATATATTATTAATTTAGTATATGATTAGAATTCACATAATATATTTCGTAAGAGAACGCTCGATCAGAGTGTTCAGAGGCATTTCCAACGCTAAAAAGTTTTTGGCGGTTCTCGATCTTTCCATTTATGCGTACACGATCACATTTTACGCTTTCGAATACGCTTTCAATGTCAGTATTTATTCAACCAGAGTCCATTTGTATGGTCCACAGCAAATGATTGTATTCAAAACTCATCCAGAAACTTCAGAGTCAAAATGAATTTATGAAGGGTCATCAGCAGACATGATTATAAAATGTTCTAAATGATAAAAGACAAAGAAGACACAATAATTATCTGGGTCATTTAAGGGGTTAAGGCATGAGCGAAAGAGAAAGAGAAATGAGGTTGATTAGTGCAGGCCTCGTAGGTGGTGCACTCCATCTTTAACCGTACATTGGCGTTCCTCAAATAATGTCACTCTCAATACCGCATTCATTGTGGCCACGGAGGATCTTGAAGTAGCCCTGGTCTCCCCAGTCTGTATTCCAGGAATTGGCTGCCAGCCAATATGGCGTGTCATTTTCAACACGCCATCCAAGAATACGGATGGCGTGACCGCCGAGCAAGCCGCCAGTCGTGTACTTGTAGACACCTGATTTGTAGTTAAGGAAGTCGGCATAGACTAAAAAATCCGCCTCTACTGGTCCATTCGTCATAATTTCCTTCATTATTTTTTTCTCATCGAAACGCACAGCAAAGGTATCTAGCCCTAGAAAAAAAGGTAGCATAAAAATGATAGAACAGTTAAGAACAGGTGACTCGGAATTGATCAAATTAAAGCAGGGAGGATTCCGAACTGATTCTGGTACTATGCCTGTCACATTTTGCCTTATACATCGCTCTTCTAACATGTGTGTGGTGCAGCAATAAAAAACAACAAAGATTATCAAAGCAGCTAGCAATTTTACTATTACTGCTATTGCTACTGCTACCCTGGACACGATAAAAGGTGAGTTGCTATTTAACTCTTGCATCTTTTCGAGGTTATTAAAAGATTGATTCTACATAGGCCTTGTAATCGGGAGTTGTATCCACGCAGAAAATGCATGCACCGTGTATGGATCTTAAAATTTGATACGAACTCGAAAAGGCTGTTCTGCTCAAGGTCCGTGTATTTTTGACCATTCGAAGAATTTTAACCATGATTTGCAAATGACTGCTCGACGAGAAGCTTGCAGGTAGTAATTTTAGTAGAGCAAAAGCTGAACAACTAAAGTACAACCTTATATTACTTTATAATTATGCATGTCAACAGAAACTGTATGCTGTCCTACTTTCGACACCTGAACAGGAGGGGATCTATTAATGAGTAAATAAAAGCAGAAGCTCACCATAGTGCTTGTCCTTTGCGTACGGTGTCAGATAGCCCTTCTGGCACTTCGAATTGCAAGCGGGCGTCTCAGCATCACCGGTTCAAGGAGGTAGATCACCCTCGGTATGGTGTTCACAGGGTGGAATCTCGTAGGGTCGGAAGGTGATGTTGTATCCATATGGACCACCAGTAGCGATGCCCTCCTGAACCCAGTACAGCCAGGCTTCGGTGGGCCAGCCACCATCGCAGCCACTACTGCAGTCCTGACAACAGGAAACAAGGTCATCGGCACTAATTCTTACCACCTCCTTCCCTTTGGAATGAATGCAGATGCAGTCTGAAATAGTCTCTACGGCACTGAATGCCTGAGAAAGTGAAAACTAAATTGAAAATTGCTGGAAGATTGCATAAGTGCAGCAGGCTGGGCGGTAAATCGATGAACGCTCTTCCTTTATTGTCAAAATTCCCAATCACAACCAAAATAATGACAAGCAGCCAGTTAAATGTAAGAGCGTTGGTTTTATAAAATGGGTACTTAAGACTATCCATGGACAACCAGCCTCCAACAACCGAACACGTTTTTTGTTTGAACGAAGGTACTGGTGTCCATTTAGTAAGACAATTCACAAATTTTACATTCTTCTCGGTTATGGAAACATTAAAAACCTGTAATACCCACAGTGCATAATCATAACACTAAACGCGAAAATATATCGTTTGTTTGAATGCTCCTTTCTATATAAACAGTTAATAATTTTAGTTCAGCGTTGAAAATGAGCAGTATACGCTTGTTTTCCACAATTTCTTCCAACTAATAATAGTAATAATTTGTATATTTAAGGCCCAAGGGGCCCTGTCGTTACAAACTTAGTGCTATCGTGAAAATAAAAATAATGATGATAAGCAGTGAACTCTTATAAAATAATTGTCATCGGCAGTAAAAAACTCCGAGATCGGTGGATGAGTTCAGCGGGCCACCGAGTTCAAAAAACTTTAGGAGAAAAAACTGCCTTAATAGGTAAAAGGGTTTGATGTGGTTAGTTTGGGACCTGATGTTGAGGGTTCGGGACGTTTATGGTCATAGGAAAAAATAATATATCGTTGAGTTAAGAAGGGGTCATCCGGAAGGCAGGAGAAGGCAGTAGAAGTCAAGGCAACATCATCGAGTTGCGACCCACCAGATTCCAGAGCCAGTCTCGAAGACCACAGCGAAGGTTGCAAAAACGGAGAAGAATTCGCAGCCCTTGGAAGTGATGCTTGACTCTACCGTACCAGTATACTTCAGTCTCCAAAGAATTTATTTTATCGTTATAAGAGGTATGCGTTCAATGAACACTTACACCAACTATTACATACGTTTTTGCTGAATATATCTGTTTTGCACAAAAGATTTGTCAATTGTTTATTACTAACAAACAACCCATTACCATCATTTTGCACCCACGGTTCTATGTTGTAAGAGCGCGGCTATTGGAGAAGGCTAGTAACGACGGGGAGTCATCTTCATGCGCATATTTTTCTGAGTGGGAATAGGTGGGTCTTTAGTGTCGACAACCTCACCGTAGCCCCTCTAGTCCAGGGGACTGGAGGGAGCTACGATAAGGCTAACGATAAAAGGGTAATGATTGGTTCAAAAATGACTCGTTTGATATAACACGAACTCAAGAAGTCTGCTCGACGTCGTGCCAGGGGCTTTGAAATATTGAGTTCGAACTGTGGGTTACTCAAGGGTTCCGCAAACCAACGCGATCCTATAGAATGACGTACAATATCATATAATTGCGCGTAAGCCATACTTTTTTGGGAGAATAACCTTCCGTTCACATCATTAGCTTATTTATAAAAATGCTACTCACAATTCGTGAATACTTTTTTCAAAGTGAATATTTGTAATCGTGCGTGCATCAATGTATATGACGCATTGACTAATGAACAACAGGGTTGTCAAAGGCATTACCTTTGACCCTCACCAAGTAAACTGAAAGGAAACTTAAATAACAATATTTTTGTTTGGACAGTCAAATTCACAATCGCTTGCTGAAAGTCGCCGTATACTGCGTATCGGCAATTACATAGTAGCTGAACTTCCTTTAAGAGAATCTGCAGGTGAGGCAGAAAACCAGCGACACATGTTTGAAACAGACTATGAGAACTCAGGAGCTTAATCTGCTAGGAGATGTATTTATCTCAAGCTGACCCCAGGTGCTTTGTTTGGCAGCGAATGTTAACTATCTGCGTAATCTCCTGATTTCTTGTTGTTTGCCTTAAAATAACATGTTTGTGAAGACTGTAGCATGAGCGAAGTGTCAGAAAACAAAACAACTTTCATAGGTTATCTTACAGAAATTTGAAATCTAACACATTATTTTCGAGCACACGAGATAGTCGGGCGCTTGTGACAGTAGGTTGTGGGAACGGTGGCGCGCGTCCGAAAAAAGCACCCTCAGCCATCAATAACCGAGATGGCAGAATTTTGGAAAGAACCCTTATTGTGGGGCGTCTTCTGTATATAACAGTGGGAAGGCAGGACTACCTTACCCAACAGGATCCCCAGCTGCTTTGATCTCGGACCTTACCGATAGTAGGGCAGTTAGGCCACTGTATTCTTGCATCGAATTCCTCCGGCAGAGGATTTCCATCGCTGACTACGTGACAGATCTCTGGAAAGAGGTTGTTGCCGTGCAGATTCGGATAGACAACCAACTGGAGGCGCGCCTCTGACAGCTTCCCGAAGCGACTCGTGGGAGCAGTCATCCAGGTGGTATTAAGCTGCAAGCAGAGGGCATGATGCCGAATGATGTATCTTATGCTTCTTATATCAAAGTAGACGTTAGCGCTTGGAACATTATGGTTAAGATACATTAAAACGAAAGCATACAGGGATGACACCCACCTTGAAATTTAGCACATGATACCTGAGGTCTACTGGTACAACTTTATAAGGATCCTGATGCTTGAAACGGCACCTTCAATGTGCCAATGCTATATAATCCTGAATCCATAACGAAAGTAAGATTACAGAGTCCACGTTTTTGGACGTCTATCGCATTGGCTGCAAACAGAAATGCAGTTTATTAATTTCAGGGGAAAGTTAATCACATCGGTTCACTTCTAGCTTGCGTTTCCTATAATTTTGTGGGGCCTTGCAGTCGGTTTCAGCCCCGACATATGGCAAGCTCCATTTCTGCAATTGTGGCATCTTTGACGGGGAGTTATAACGACATAAAAATAAGTACTGCGAATTCTGTGAGCATCAGAGCCTACTAAATCGGCGGCCACCTTGATGTACTTACGAAGCAAGTGGTCTTGCGTCAGGACAGAGTAGACAGTCAAACTCACGGGTGACATCTCCAAGTAAGGCTATCTAAAGAACGAGGTCACAGTAAGTGTATGCAGTTATCAGGGCGATAGAGGTACAAGTAATTAAGCCGATAAATCAATAATTAAATATCGGTACCACTTGTGCGATGTCATCTACACTCACGGACTTCACGAATGAGAGAGTATATTCGCATTCCAGGTATGTCTATTGGTAAAGAAGACAAATGATCGAGCACTGGAACGAAATGTATTTTTTCCTGAGCTTTCAAGCTCCTGCAGGAGCCCATCGTCAGAGGTGAAGAAACAGCGACAAATTGGGCAGCTACTTGGGGCGTGTGTACAATAACTAAAAGTTGAACGTGTAGAAAATCAATAATTGTGTGTTTGTGCTGCTGACTTGCCACTGAGGGCTGTGCTAGCCTGTGCCAGTAGGCAAGATCGACATGTTGGGTGGAAATACTTACAGAAATAGAGTCAACAAAAAACAAGCCATAGTAATAGGGGGAATGGGCAATTAAAAAAAGTCAGAAGAAGGGAAGGAGGATGAGAGGAGAGGAGCCTACACAATCCATCTCCTCGATACTTATGATACTCATGGGCTTTATAAACATGGTTTTATGTTGTTTTTCGGTTGCCTGAGGTTTAACAGTCAAAGGTCATGGTTGAAACTTCAGCAGTCTGATAAGTATAAACTAGTTAAAGTTAACTTGTGCAAAATTGATTTGTAGGACCCCTCAAGATATATATCTCTCCACGCCCAGCTGCCTAACGTATTTTGTGGTCAAATATTTAATTCTTGGCTAGTGAGCGTAAATTAATATATAATTGTGGCGGAAGTGATCAAAAATATTAAATTAAATAAGATTGTGTTTGTTTTAGTATGCTAAAATAGAATAAAATTCGATCAATATGAACTTCTGTTGCGCAGGATACGAATGCATATCGAAGGAAATTCGACCTTATGGAAGCGTAATTACACGAAAATGGAAATTCATAGTCCTAATGGTGGAATTCAACATAAAATTTGAAGTCAGACTACCGAACATTTAAAAGTAGTTTTTTGTTATAAGTCGACGGGATTTTTGGGGCCTCTAAAATCAATCTTGCCGTTTCTTGTTCTGTGATAAAATTATTGTCCTCGTGTCTCTTTACTATGAGCTCGACACGTCACGTTTTAGATAAATCGTCGGTTTCAGTTCACTCGAAGAGGGAAAGACAATTGCTGATACCGTCAACGCACTGCTTGGGCGTATTGCAGCCCACAAAGTAGCATCATCCGGTTCATATGACTGATCACAGCTACAGCATAGATTTTGACCAGATCCTGATAAGCGGTAGTAACGCGATGGGTCAACTCGGACCAGTTGCGTCAGAGTTTTGTGGTCAAGGATGAGCGATTGTTCTGCCTAATGGAAGAAGGCAATCAGCTGTTGGGAGCGATTTATTGGATGCACGCAGCAAGTTGCAGTGAGTTGACTGTTTGCTGGTGTGTGAACAGTGGGACCTTTCGGGAGCATGTGTGCAGCGGAGCGATGTTTACGGGATTGTCTGTGGTTGTGACAGCAGGCGAGATTGAATGTTGCGTGTGTGATTGGTGAGGGGCAGTTAGGGGACATAAGCACAAGGGACCATGGATGATAGGGCAGGCTGGCCGATGCGCCTAACATACACTAAGTGTACTGTCTCATGAAATAAGTTGGAAAACGTAAAAAAGTCATTTTGCGGGAAGTCAGCACTCGTGGCGTGCCCCCAAACTATTATAACAGTATAGTCAGAGCTATAAGTAAAACAAGTCAGAGTTTGTTTGAGAAATAACTATTTACTAGCATAGAAAAATGTAATTTTCACAAAAATCTGCAAACTCAAGAAATGGCAATATGAAAATTTACTGGTCCAATGTGAAATAAAGGTGTGTTTAAGGCATGGGAATGGAAAAGGATGGCAAGGTTACACAGAATAAGTACAAATACAAATTTTTATAACCTAAGTTTTTTCCACTTACATTTAAACTTGCACTAAATGTGTCAGAAATGGATGTAATCACCTTGAGTACAGTTTCTTCCAAATTTAGATACTTCGGACAAATTTCCATTTTCAATGCATGAAAAGATTCAGGCGTGTTTTGTATCAATTTATATTGACCATTGCAAAAATATTTTTCTCCTAAAAACCAAAAATGACATTCCATTTTGAATTATGAGCCAGCCTTAGGAGTTTTTTTACTGTCTGCTATTCTTCCTCAGTTACACTGCTGGCTCGTGTAAACTGCGTGTGAGTTTATTACTTTAAACAAGCGAGTAGTCGTTTGAAACTGTGTCAACGACTTCTTTAGAATGTTCGGCTTTGCCGATGCATTTCTTAAATCCTATGTACCAAGAGGGAGTTCAAAGGCATTTGCCTATATTTCCTTTAATAAATTTGACTTGACTTGACTTGACATCCCGGCTGCTGAGCGGATTAAAAGTACATTGACTGCCAAACACACGGATAGGCTGGCTGTTTACTAAGAAGTTAGATTACGGTTGTACTTGTAATCAAATTTATACCATCTTGTGTATTTTGAAAGAAATTTTTGTTTGTCACAATACTTTATAATAATTTCGAGAGTTCGAGTGCGACGAGGAGCAAACTGTCTTAGAAATTATGTTCAACACTTTACAAATTTCACAGTTTTGCTTTGTTTGTGCATAAATAACGATTTCGTTCAATCTATTTACCGAAAATTTAGAAATAAGAAATATCTGAAAAGCACTTAACTTAATAATGAGTTCTTAAAAATTCCTCCTTTGATAGCTGCCTGTGTGGGTCATGAATTTAGAATCGCCCAAACATATCAACTCATTGCCGAGAAAAATGAATTTCCTCAACAAAAGCCAAGAATGAATACGACTAAAACTAATTTAAAAAGTTTCTAGAACAAGTGGCCTCCTAAAAAGCGCTTTAGTTAGATATTTCGAAGTTGAATGTCTATGAACGATATCTTTTTTGAAGATAAAGTAACGATCAAAATGGGATATTTTGACCGGTTTTTGACTTCCTCAAAAGTTAGAGGAAAAAACTCTGCTTGAAATGAAAGAACTTATATTTCTACATAAACCAGAGCAGTTTTCAATGCGTTTTTTAATTTAAGTCATCGTTCTTTGGTTTAAGTTGCACATTAGAGTAACCCAAACTATCCTCCAATATACTTAAACACGATAATATTTAGCCTCTTCTTTTTGAAGTTTTAATATCTATTGATTTTCGTCTATATTTTGACAACATTTGGATGGAGTTAGTTTACACAGTTAATTAGAAAACATGAGATTTCGCGAAAGTTCATCTAAAGTCAAATAAGCGTACTGATTTTGGCGTAGTAAAACACATTTTTGCACCTTCTAAGTTTATTACTTATCTTTAAGGCACAAAACGTAAGAGATTTGTAGAGCAAACATTCGTTAACTTAATTCATCAACCTTTTTTGACTCTAGTGCTGTATCTCGTTAGTAAACTAACCTCAATTTCATGGACACAAAGCAAAATTTTCTCTGTTGTGAACAAATATAATAAAAATTTTTATGCTCTTTGTGAATGCATTTTCATACTTCAGCACGCACAAATATGAATCTATTTTCCGCAGCGCTTAATAGCATTGGACATTCCTTGGATATTAACAAACGTTGGAGTTCGCCCATTTCCACCTACATTTTCTACAAGTATACTGATCGGAATGGAATTCAATTCTAATAAACAGCATTTTACGCCTCAAGCCGACCCAATGAACTTAATAAACGACCTCAAGTTTGTGTTAAATCCCCCAATCCCCAACCTTGCATCAGATATGTCACCTACTGTATTTTTTTCTGCAGGCGTGACCGTGCATAAGCTGAGGTCAACTCTGGGGGACTGTTAGAATTTTGGCGGAATGCCTGTTACGAATGGAGGTGAATGTTCGCATTCCAGGAGCGTTCCTGGAACGTTAACGTGTATATTTCGAGAAGAAGGATTACCGAACACTGTAATCCTTAATTTATTAGTCGGAGCTTTCGGGCTCCTGCAGGATCCATCGTCAGAGATAAGAAAACCAACAAAGGAAGTGGCTAGTTCTGGCATGTGCACAAAACAGCTAAAATTTGAGCGGGAAGAAAAGCAATAATTGTGTGGTTTGGCCGTCGACTCGCTCCTGCGGACTTTATCAGTATGTGCTAGTGGGCGAGATCGGCGTGGTGGGAGGGAATATTTACAGAAATAAAATCGTCAACGGAAACATGTAATATTCTATAGGGGAAAGGTTAAACCTAAGTCATAGGAAATGGGGGAGGGAGGGACGGGACCATCAGTGCCGTGAGTCTGGAGGTACCTGCGCAAAGCAATATATAAAGGCGCCAGCTCGATGCACCGGTTAACTGAGTTATCATCCAACGACCAGGCTTCAATAAGTTATCAGCCCGTCTTATTGCTTGCGTAGGCATTTATCCTCGCAGCTGCGAAGTTGAAATCGTGACCCATCTCGCAGGTGTGGGTGGCCACTTGTGAAGATTCACCACCCATCGAACAGCCGACTTGTGTTCGTGTATGCGCGAACGCAGCATGCGTCCAGTCTGTCCCGTGTAATTTACAGAACAGTTTAGACGTGGTATGCGATACAATACACGTGACTGTTCACTGGGATTTAGTCGATCCTTGATCCTCATGACCCGGCTGCGCATTGTAGCCTTGGGACAATGTGCGATTCCAACGCCTATTCCCGCGGCAATACGTTCGGTCGCTTCTGGCACGTCTTTGATATACGGTAGCGTATTCCAAATCGTGGGAGATGGTTCTGTTTGGGTCCTCGGAGGGTGGGCACGTAGGCATCGGCTTATGAAGGCTTTAGGATAGCCATTCTGCATAAACTGGTCGCGCAGATGTCGGGCCTCAAGTGCTCTTTCTTTCGGGTTACTGCAGTGAGTCTGGATTCTTTTAAACAGCGTGCTCACTTATGTTTGGCCTTTCGGCTATAGAATATTGCTTGTTTTTGTTGACTATTTTATTTCTGTAAATATTTTAACCCACCACGCCGATCTCACCCACTAGCACATACTGATAAATTCCGCAGTAGCGAGTCGACGGCCAAACCACACAATTATTGATTTCTACCCGTTCAAATTTTAGCTGTTTTGTGCACATACCAGAACTAGCCACCTCATTTGTTGTTGTTTTTCCCATCTCTGACGATGGACTTCTGCAGGAGCCCGAAAGCTCAGGCTAATAAAAAGAATACCCGTTAGTCAGCAGGATTGCCTCGACCATCAGAAGGTCGAAGAAAAGGGTCACTGAAGTAGCCGCCACCAGTTATTCAGAAAGGGAGCACTGAAGCAGCTGCTAAGTCAATCCTGGGGGAATGGGGACGCCAGTGAAAGGAAACATTGGAACATTTGCTACACGAGCAAGTCATCTCACTACCCACTTTCTACAACCTATTTTCCTCTCATTGCCTGATTACGTAACGATAGGGCTCATGAGCCTTAACTTTAAAAAAATAGTATCATTGTATACCTTTTTTCTGGGGTGAACGTCGTAGTGGCTAGCATCTCCCCATGCCATAAGCTGCCGCGAAATTGATAACTTCGACGTTATAGACTCACAACTGCTGGAGGATGGCCTTAAACGTTGCGAAATTCCCATAATATTTCGTCCTACGGTTTTCTTTATCCTCCACCAGTTATCGTGCCCGCGAATAAGAAAAGCTGGTTGCTGACGCCCTGTCATGGGCCGAGATGTGTTTCATTAAATGACCCCAGCCCATCGGATCCAATCCAGCCGTACAGTTCCTGCATCACTGCCGGCACCCGGACCCCCTTTCCAATATCTGGTAGCCTACTTCTTCATCCAAACTAACATATGCCAACACAGCACACGAAAATGCCGTTAACGTTCAACTGAACAAATAACCCAACGACTTTCTCCCTCCGTCCCCGATTATCCTGGTTCGCTCCAGCCACCCACACTATCGATAACCCATCAATATTGATAAGTTTAACCTTCAGTAAGTTTAACTATATATCCTGCGTTTGGAGACTTCATCCAAACCGCAGTCGTGGGAGGGGTCAGGTGTAATGGCCCTAATCTTGACGCTTGTCCTAACGCTGTGTCTTCCACGAGGACTTATACGAACGTACCAGCGCCAGTCTAGCTCTTGGCCAATCACAACTATCCAAAAGGAACCAATCACCTTTAAGGTTTACTCGGACATGCCCTCGTCAAAGGCCCAATGACTACTGCGTCTGGACGCCTGATTTGGCGTTGCCGGGTGTGTTCCCTCATTCAAATGTCAACTATCTCCAACGTCTCATCCAAACATTTTTACAAAAGACACTACTCTATTTGCTGGCATCAAACCCCTCTTCGAAACGAGACACGAGAGCTATAGTGACTTTGATCTCCCTTAACGATTACCACAAGGATTTCAGTTAAACTCGTTTGTACTACGTTGTTAAACCACTGTGACTGCATTCATGTCCCTTGGGGTTATGGGGAGTCCGGTTGTCATCAAACCTGGACGTTACTGCTGATTTGGTTTGCAAAAGAAACTCGCCTTCGTTTGTCAATGGTACAACTTTTTATTCTAACCTTATTTCAAAAACAAAAAAATGTCAGGTTAAGACACAAGTCCCTTGCGATGGTTGCGCGGAAGCTCAGAGCAGCTCCCTTTCCGACTGCAGTACCCCTTGACACACAAACACTCAGTAAACAATGCCGCCGTCGACCCTCCGGAGCATGTATGGGCGGGGAGGGTGGGGGGTGATACTTAATGCAAGGGTGTATTTCCGTCTACAGCATTCATGGTTTGACCTAGTAAACAGTGTCATTAGCGTTCTTTACTGAAAAACCATCATAGAACTAAAAATGGTAAACAATTGTCCGTTTGATCAGCTGATTACCTGTAGATGGCTTATCAAATCGCATGATATGTTTACGTCGAACCAGGATATCAGACTGCTTTTTTGTCCAAGCTCCGAAAACTGCGTTTTCTATCCTTACACTCACATATAGCTGTTCGGCCAAAATAAATCCCAAAGCCTCCGATATCCTTCTGCATGGAAAAGAGACACGCCTAGATGTGGTTGAGCTCGAGCTACTTCAACCATTGTGTAGGTACGACGAGTTTATGGGTAATTATTTGCGCATAAACTTGAAGTCTGCCAGGTCCCTTACGCGTACATGTAACTACAGCAACTTACATTTTGTGTTTTTATAAGCCTCAATTTTCTAGAAATGGGAGATTGATCATTGGGCTTATCCAGAAAAAACGTCCACAGCTAGGTTGAATATCTGCCAATCGCACACAGGGGTGCCTTAAAAGAACAGAAATGTTGTACAGGAGCGCTCACGTGTGCGATATGGGGCTTAACCACCCCGTTGTACATTGGAGTCCAAAATAAAGTCCAGCCGACATTCACACAGCAGTTAGCAGTATAGAAAGAATGGAATGCGGAAATTTCGAGTGATAGGGCCTTTAAATTAAAAATATTGATCATCAGCTGAGCATGATGTCATACGGATGTGGGAGGCTGATGACGACGGAGACAACCGGAGCGTCCAGTCACACCTTCTCTTTGACTGCTGGAACTAGGCATCGCCCAAATGGCATATTTTGAACTATTCTGAATCTTTTGTTTTGTAAAACCATCCCCGTTTCTCGACCTTGACTTACAGAAATTGGAGGTTAAATTTTCGTTCCAATCTAGAGACCCACCATCAACCGCACAGAACTTAGTAATATAGGTAGAATGGAAGGAGGACCTGCAGCTCAAGTGATAGAGCTTTTGGCATAAAAAATCTATGATCAGCTGAGTATGACGTCACCTAGATGGGGAAGGGGGACGGATAATGACAACCAGAGAATAGAAACCCACTCAAGTCTTCAATTTGATGACTGAAGCTACGGATTGCCAAATATTATACGTTAAACTACTCTGAAGCTTCTTGTCATCACGATGATTTTTTTTACGTAAAAAGAGTAAGTCTTTTTTTGTCCAGTGTGGCTTATGATGATAATTTTAATCCTTTAAGCTCGTGTAGTTTTTTGATGCTTATCTCTGTAACTTATGAGGAGTTTCTATTTACGAATTTCGGAACTGCATATCACCTACGCACAAGCCAATAATTGTATTAGTTTAAGTAGACACTTGCAACGAGCACATTGGTTAGCCATCTTCCGATGAGGTGTACTAGCGATTTTTACGTGATACAGAGCTAAGTCCATATACAACAGAACCATCTAATTGCGTTTTCAAAATTAGCTGAACGTGAAACTGTTTACTTCAGTGTAATTATTCATTACACCTGGAACAAGCAAGCTGTCAAAAAGATATAACAAACTGTTGCCTATGTCCAAAATTTATGGTCTTGAAGACTCACATGATTGACATAGTCTATTAGTTCCTGGCTCAGAGCTTTGTGCTGCGGAAATACGCGATCGTCCTCTGTGTCAGTCCATTCATGCCTTTGGGATTTACAACACGAGTCCTCACCAGCCGCAAGGGTAGAAGAGATGGCAAGAACTACCAGACCCCCTAGACACGAGCTCCACATGTCGATTCTACAGACTGAACATGGAAGGACGACCTCCGTGTAAAGGCTCGTTGTCGTAGGCACCAGCGGACGCTTGTCTATGATTGGTTCCCCCACAGGAACACGTGTATCTTACAGTCCGGTTAGTTTTTTCACCGATGAAAAATTATTTGATCTTACCACATGTAAACATATGCGCGTGCGAGTCAGGCCTGGGTTAGTGTTCGAAGTTACTCAGTCGCCTTTATAACCAAAAACACCACTTAGGGAGAGAGTTATCGTCCATGATGATGATCATTGCACTTATTCTGAAAAACGAATAACTATTTTTTACGAAAAAGCTAATTTTCATTCGGATTCTATTGGAAGAATACCGGGCAAAAGTGACTTGTAGGGTACTCTAAATATCGATTCCCCTGCCCAACTGCCTAACCTAGTTTGTGGTCAAAGGTTTAATTCTTGGTAAGTGAGTGCAAGTGATTATTTAATTGTAGTGGAAGTGATCAGAAAGTATTAAGTTAATAAAATCATATTTATTTCAATATACTAAAATAGAATAAAATTCAATCAATATAAACTCCTGTTGCGCAGGGAAATGATGCCAATTGAAGGAAATTCAATATTATATTGGCAGAACTTAACAAAAAGGGGAATTCGATGGAATTCGGTGGAAGTTAACAACAGAAAGGGAAGGTCGGGTTACCGAAAATTTAAAAAAAGTTATTTTTATAACTCAATAATAAAAAAACCTATTTAATCAGTCCTGCCGAATACCGATTATAAGACCTACAGCATTATGATGACTAAAACTTTGCCAAACGATACCAAGGTAACAGGGTTGAAGGTAAAATTTGGGGCGTAAAGTAAATAAACGTCGTTTGTTTTTCAATCAGAGATGAGGCCCCCAAAAGACCACGCCTCACTGAATTTCCTTCATTTTTCCGTAAAATTATCCAATTTATAATATGGTCTACCCCAAGTTGTTAAGTTGGCTTTATTATTGAAGTTCATTCGGTTTGCTGAATTTCTTCGGGCTTCAGGCAATTTGCTAAGTGGTTCAGTGCTATTACAGAAGTTTCTCCACTTGCGATGGAGTTATTTTCCCAATAGCCGTACGTAACTAGAAATGTCTGTAGGATCTGGAGATCGTCGGAGTCGACAGTGTGGGATCTAGATCCCGTCGGGGTCATCAATTTAGGAGACGATGTATTCCGGCCAGAAAAAAGACGATAGATCGTACCCCAACGGATCTAAACTAGTAAATAAGACAAGGTGTGGAAGTCCTGAGCGTTATGAATAATTTAATTAAGTGCAGAAGGAGTTGAATAGGAGTATTGAACAATTAACTTCCGGAAAATTGCAGCCAAGTCATGAGTGGGCTGAGTCCAGAGTCGCATTCCGGCGGATGTAGTCACCGCGTCCGGATGTCTGCAACCGCGTCTGTGAGTGTCCGTGCGTAAGCAATCCCTGCAATAAGGTTCTTTGTGAACCGGCCTTGGAACGTAATTGGCCAGTCAGAGCAGAAAGAGGTCGAAGACACGTCCGTGACCTTAACCTGAGGTTGAACACCGTATGGTGCGCACGGGCTGGTGGACACGAGAGCCAGACACGCGGTCTGCCCCAGCGGCGTGAGAGGAAAGCGTGGTTTAGAATAGGAGGTCACGACATGTCCATAAGTCCTTATTCAACAGAATTTTGTATAGCCCTATGATGTATTCAAATTTATATTCGTACATATGTTTTCTTACCTCCAAACTGAATATTAATACAGTTTTACATACATCCCGTTTGTTTATGGCTGAAAGTTTGTAAGCAGAGGAGTGTCCGTAGACTTCGGGAACCTTAGCATGAAGGACATAAAGGGAAGATTTTGGGACTCCTTAGTTAATGAGGCCTTTCTAAAAGAATTTTACGATATTTCTTTGTATGCATCTTGTCCAACAAGCGAGGCGGGAATCGGAACCCCTCTGGTACTACAGACGAAGGATAAATATTATAGGATCATTACCTTGACGCATCCGTCAACATAACTGTAAATCTAACCTTAACCCTAACCCTGACTTTAACCTTATTCCTACCTTCACTTTAAGCCTGACCCTAACTTTAACCATAAGCCTAACCTTACTCCTAGATCTTAACTATGGTTGAAATATTATTTCCTTTTTATAGTGAACTTTTAAATTGACACAAACTTGAAAGTAAAATAGACACGGATTATATCACTACGAGTTTAAACTAAGTATAAAGCGTAGTAATTTCTAAGAAACGGACGCTTTTGTCACTTGAACGTCAAAGGACTGGGAATTAAGTAGTATTCTAGTGATACATTTTTGCCTCCAAATATGCTTTCCTTTGGAATAATCTTTCAGTTGAAATAAAAATATTCAAATTCAAATAACATTCAACTTAAAGTCGGAAGATATAAATTAATTATTGTCCGTTTCATTCCTAAACACGCAACTTTTGGACTTTGAAAGAGTTCTCTTGGGATTTGAGACCTTTCTCCTGATATTTATTGATTTTAAAACCCACTGATATTGTTCTCTGAATAGGCGATCTTTGCAGCCATTTTCGCCTCCCTCTTTTCAACAATCACTGCAAAATGGTGACGACCTTGATGGGTTCCTCTGTTTTGCATTCCTCTGTCAAGCATGAATATTCAGGCTCAGACGATGGTCTTCGCGGTCTCGTCTATTCGACCCCTAGCTGCGACGATTTCTTCAGCCACTATACCTTGTTGTCATAGTCTACACGGTTTTTCAACGTTCTAGCTCATGCCGACACAAAACGGAATGTTGATGACCATGGCATGTTCTTCTACTTGCCCTACCTTGTCCGTGGACTCTACAATCAGCAAGGGTTGGTTGCATCTCGGATGCTTCGTTGCATATATCCTCCCGTCTACTAATCCTTCCACGTTTCAACCTCTAAGCATACGGATAAGGCCCGCAATGGGCTCCCACTATATAGCTTCCCTGGTTGTTGTTCCTGTGGATAGCGGTACGATTATACGGTGGTAGACTGTAGCCGTTGCAGTTACACGACTTCTCCCACGATAAGGAGCGGTTCGAACACTCAGACGCTCTCATCAGCATGATGGTCCTATTACACGTGCATATCTTCCACCCACATTGATAGTGCTTTTATTTTCTTCTTAAAAGACTCCATATACCATTCAGCTTATAAATGTTTGCGAAATTGCCCAAATAGTTGTTTTCATGGTATAGTATACATCTGCCACTCATCCTTCAGTTTTTTTCTCGTGAAGTTTTTTGCGCAAGCGAGGGCTCGCTGAACTCGACCCCTAATTACATCGTACGAGATTTTTTACTGTTTATTTCTTAGTTCACCATTTTTTTCGTTTTAAAAAGCCAACTCATTGGTAGATGTGAAAGTTTGCTTCTATACTACTTATTTCCGTTGCTTATATGGTCGGTTATACAGACCACCAATTATCCACATTGTACTTATTATACTACAGTACTTTGTTTGGATGGGGTCTCTAGACCTTAAATATAAGTTGATTATTATTAATTACTTCATTATTAGTATTGCCGTCATCGGGTTTCGAATATTGCATGATGATATCCTGAAACAATGTTCATCAGAGAGTGATTGAACAGGATGTTAGGTGCACACCGAAGGCGTAAAGGTTTATGTAAACGCTCTATCTTCTCACTCATGCTCAAACCACCACAGTTTGCGTTAGTGACTAAACTCCCAATCTCAATGCTTAGCCAATCAGAGTCCATTTGAATGTTCCCCAGCAGATAGACGTAATCAAAACTACACATAACCTTCACATTCAAAATCAGTTTTATAAAATGACATTAGCTGACATAATTATAAAATGTTCTGAAAGATAAACAACGCAGAAGATACAGGCATTATCCGGGTCTTTCAGGAGGTTAAGACACGATCGAAAAAGAAGAAAGGAGAAAGCAGGTTGATAAGCGCAGGCTTTGAAGATGGCGCATTCCATCTTTAACCGTACTTTGGAAGTCCTCCGACAATGTCACTCTCAATACCACATTCGTTGTGGCCACGGAGGATCTTGAAGTAACCCTTGTCTCCCCAGTCACTATTCCAGGAATTGGCTGCCAGCCAATAAGGCGTACCATTTTCAACACCCCACCCAAGAAGTCGGATGGCGTGACCACCGAGCATGCTGCCGGTTGTGTACTTGTAGACACCTGACTTGTAGTTCAAGAAATCGGCATAGACCTCAAAATCCGCCTCCACTGGTCCGTTTGTCATTATTTCCTTCTTTATCTGATCCTCGTGTCCATGAATAGTATAGGATTTTAGACCTGAAACAAAACACAGCATACACATTTTAGAACAGTTGAATATCCATGACACTCTGTTTTCTACATTAATGCAGGGAGGATCCCGTAATTCTCCCGTTTTTCTCCAGTCTGCCTATCCGCTTTCGAGATATCAAGGTCACTGCAAACATCGGCGTGTAACAGTACTAATAACAATAAAGGCTACAAACGTAACTGTCATTTTTACTGCTGGTCATATCACTGCTACTGTCCTGGTAACAATGATATACGAGTTGCTGTTTAACCATTGAATCCTATCAATCTAAGTATAATATTGGTGTTACGTAGACCTAAAAAACTTGCATTAGATGCATACAGGAAGCGACTGTACCGTGCCTCGATAACAAAATTCGATACCAGTCACTATCGTTCCCGTATCTGTAGGATATAAAAAAAGTCTTTGAATAAGTCACTTTATTAAGGGAAGAAGGCTTTCGCCCTTGAGATCCTTATCGGTACAAGAATGCATGAAAAGGACCGAAGATGCAAAATTGTTACAGGTATCTTTGATATGCAAAAATGCGCAAACATTTATGAAATATGAGTCATTTTAGATATAGCAGCGTACAACACGCTCACTGCATATCCCCAATACAATTGTCACCCACGCCAACGTTAATGTACATACACGGCCTATTGAAATAAAATGAGTAGTATGTGTGTAGTTATTTTTATAATCCCCAAGATTTAGCCCTTCCCCTCGTTACAACCTACGAACTTCGTCACTTATCATACTTCCCTTTGCATCTTCTACATCGAACAGCTCTCTATTCTTTGCTTCCAGGTATAGCTTTCCTTGGAATAACTCGCCAATTTAAATTAGGTCGTTAACTACTCTATCTACTTTCAAGCGAAGTTTGCACATTTATCTTAACATGGGTTCAGCTAACCTACTAGTCTCCTCATCTTCTCCGAGCAATTTTCTCTATGACTCCGAGGAAGGACCACCAGGAATATAAGAGATCATCTTAAAATTACTTTTCCCTGTCTCGTGTCTCCCAGGAACCGCGACGTCACCTTACACCATCAGTCATTCAAAGGATGGAAGTCATATGGACGTAGTCAGTCTAAACTGCTCCCCTTTCGTTGTCTACAAACTATCATCATAATTGTAGTCTGACTCTTGAGATGTCAAGACTTTACGTCCACTAACGTTTTTTTCACGAACTTCGAAACAATAATGAGCGAACTATACAGACGTTTAATTATCTTATTCTGAAATCTCATCATAGTATCAGCATACTTCATCCTGTAACCTTATTTTCCTAAGCACATTTTTCTCCCAAATGGACAACGTTTAATGTCTGCATTTTAACTGTATTCATTCTCACTATTTTTATTTGAGTACTAAGTTTTTTTCGATAGTGCCTTCTTGACGCTAACAAATACAAATATCAGATTTAAATGTCAGATAATGGTTTAAAAGTTTGCGTAGTCCTTTAACAGATGATTATCTAAACAAATTTTGAACATGCTTACTGTGGGTGAATGTATAACACACGTTGGCAAAGAGTTGCACTGTCGAACGGCATTTTGCGAGGAAATTTAAGTGCTTTGATTTGTACGGCTCACTTCCTTTTTCAACTAGCAATCATATCTTCTGAGTTTCTTTCTTCGTATCATTTGAAGGAGGTGGTATAGAATAGACAGCTACTTCCAAACTAAATGTGCTTTCAACTGGTCGAAAAATTGACCTCAGAGCGAATGCAATACGTGCTCGACTGCTACTAGGGTACGTGTAGGTGGTACTTTCAGTAAAGTTTCAGCTGGACAACTAAAGTACAATGTTATTTGACTTTCTATTTGGGCATGTCAAGAGAAACTGGCTGCTGTCCTGCCGATTTGACTTTTGACACTTCGAGAGGAGAGGGTGCATTAATATATGAATAAGAGCAGAAGCTTACCATAGTGTTTATCCTTTGCGTACGGTGTCGGATAGCCCTCCTGGCACTTCTTATTGCAGGCGGGAGTCTCAGCGTCACCGGTGCAGGGAGGTAGATCACCCTCAGTATGGTGTTCACAGGGTGGAATCTCGTAGGGTCGGCAGGTTGTGTTGTCGCCATAGAGACCACCAGTAACGAGACCCTCCTTCACCCAGTACTTCCAGGCTGCAGCGGGCCAGCCGCCATTGCAGCCACTGCCGCAGGTATAACAACAGGAGACAAGGTCGTCGGCACTAATTCTTACCACCTCCTTCCCCTTGGAATGAATGCAGATGCGGTCTGAAATTGCCTCCACGGCGCCAAAGGCCTGAGGGAGGAAGTAAAAATAAAATATGGGACTCGAAATAATCGAGAAGGGGAGGTAGAATCGCATTAAATGATGCCAGTAGCTTCGCATACCATTGATACCATGACGATAGCCGGTAGTTAGTGGAAACCTGCCCAAAAGTAGACCAGATCGGAAGGGGAGGGTAACTGGTAGTTGCACGGTTGTCATATCCAAATACGGGTTTAGTATTTACGAAACTGTAACTCAAGTCAACCGTCTAACAAACAGCCGAAGTTTAGAGCTTCTGTCAATAAGAGAACCTTCTGTGTTTCTGTGGGTGCACTTGGGGCTTTTAGAACAATGCAGTAGTAACGCTATGTGATGAAAATTGATTGCAAGTTGTGGCGTGCCTGTGACGGTCAGGTCTAGCTGTAAGAGCGCATAAAAGTTTTCGATTGACCTGCATTGATCAAAGGTATCATTACACGATCGGCAAACACTTTCCTACTATTGTTGCAATTTCCAATTATAACCGACTTAATGACACACGATCAGGTCAATTCAAACGCGTTAAATTGCCTAAAGCTCAATAAATAGAACGTTTCTTGATTGGATAAGTGGAGGTTTACCATCCTTCGGATGTGGTGGACGCCTGGGCATGGGTAATACAACCAGTTGGCGTGGTAGAACTTCAGTCACTCATTTGTTTATTCAATACGTCTGTGACAAACTGAGCGGCTGGCTGTATCAATTTATAGTGAGCAAATATGAATTGGTGGTAAAACGAGTACAGCATTGCATCACTTGTCATCTTGCTCCGCAAAAGGCTATAAAACCTTCAGCGATGATACCCATGTAAGCATTAAGGAAGTCAAGTTAAGCGAACGAACGTTTTCGATTAATTCATCATCAGGCAATACAGTAATAGAAGGGAGGGTAGAGTTAACGAAAGTTTTAGGCAAACTAATCAGTAGTAACAAGGGGGAGAGGGGGGGCTGAGAAGAAAACCGTATTTCTTACATTGCCTTTTCAAGGAGATCCAGCAAGCGAACTTCTACAGATTCGTTTGAACGCTGCAATCGCGCGTACACATCCAGCAGCAAAGTTAAGATTATTGTTCTCAAGCACTCCACTTCTTCGCCTTGAAGGCAAGGATAGACTGCCGTTCCAGACCACAGCAATGTGTATGCACAACTTAAAATGCTGCTGTGGGGCAAGTTACATTAGTCGAACGATTAGACGTCTATCCAAGCGCATGCGAGAGCATCACCCTGCGTGGCTAAACAGAGGCGAAATTAAGTCGATTTCAAGCGCAATTCTGGCTCACTTGGTAGACAGCGGTCGTCGGGTAGACGTCAACCAAGCATTTAGAGTCGTCTATAAAGTTCCGGCTAAACACTCTAAGTTCCTGCGTCAGCGGATACTTGCGACGGCAGAAGCAGTCGCCATTCGCCTCACAAACCCAGTTTTATGTGCGCAGAAAGCATTTGTAGCGGCTCTAAGGCTCCCGTGGCCAAAAGCCCTTTCGACATCCGCCCTCACGCCTCTTACTACGTCGCGAAACAATGATGAGACAGCGGCATCAAGCATCCAAAGGTCACCGACACAGTCTCAAGACGTTGACACCTTGCGTCGTCACACAACCTAACAAAACCCGAGACGAGGACCACTGGATGACATTAACTAATTGTCTGACTCCTTCCCCTTCCATTCCCCCCCACCCCCATTTCTCTGTCCCCAATTAAGACTAGAATCTGATCCCCTTGATCCCCCCTTGATCCTGTTACACCTCTCTCCCCCATCTCTCCCCCTTGTTACTACTGATTGGTTTGCCTAAAACTTTCGTTAACTCTACCCTCCCTTATATTACTGTATTGCCTGATGATGAATTAATCGAAAACTTTCGTTCGTTCGTTCGCTTAACTTGACTTCCTCAATGCTATAAAACCTGTTGTACTCAGTCGCATGAAGAAAAAAGTTTCGGCATTTGAAATGATTTGCGACAAAAAGGTATCTATCGGACAGGGTGTTGCCATCAGTCACGATCTAAATTCGAAGCTATTATTCTCCCTTCAACGACAAGACGAATCTATTCTTTCTTTTAGCTTTGTGCATCTGTAAATTAGGATTTTCGGATTTGGGGAAAAAGGTTGGAAGGCCTATCTGTTTGTCCAATAGATTCCACTTTCGGTTAATTCACAAATAGTAGGACGTTCATCTATCGCTCCCGTCTTTAACAAATCTGTTTACTCCAAGTCTTCTGCTAGTACGGTTAATACTTTCAGGCAATAGAATAGGAAAACTATTGAGTTCATGCTTTGTGTCAGCATTAACTTATATCAGTTGTAGCCGTCTACTGGAGGCAAATATGAAGCGTACATATCGTGGATTTCATCCGTGCATGTTTCACACGCGGAATAGCACAACCTATAAAATTCACATTCTGAAGATCGACTGACGATAGATTCGAGCTCGGTTTTCTATTAGCGCGGCCTGAGGACCAAGTAAGTAGGCTATGCGTTCACTCAGTCTTCATAGATGCCCGCAGGCTGACGCATAATTCTGAGGAAGAAGAGGAGGGATTATATCCTTGAAAGCACCCGGGAGACAGCTGACTTGTAGTAACTAGCTCCATACGAAGTGCACTTGTGAACGCTTGCCGTGACTAGCTCAAGTCGAAGTGCACTTTGGGAATGCTTGCTGCTTCGGGCCTCTGGAACAGCCAAGTACAGGCGGACTCACACAGAACCTCATGCGATGAATGCCGAACAGACATGATTTCAGACGCTGTCCGCTGGTTTTCGGTCGTGTGGTCGTCTGATAGTCAATTTCGAACTGCCTTTTCTCTTATTTTTTCTACACATAACATATTCTTCCCACCACTTTGGCCTTTCCAAGTCTTCCCTCATCTCCTAGGGAACCAGGACTGGAAGATTGCAGCCGTTAGAATTAACCTTATTAGCCTTAACCATCCTCGATAGACTTATTTGCCGGCACCCCCGATACTTTGATAAGTACCATTACCTCAAATAATTTTGAAGTGGAGAACCGGCAAATAACCTTCCCAATTCCAACATCGCCGGAGTGGGCAGATTCAACAAAATCATATTAGTAAATTGGTTTTGTAAAAGCACTAATTAAGACTGCCAATGGGCAACCAAACTTCAACAGCCCGACATGATTGCTGGCTGCACGAAGGAAGTAGCGTCCGTCCGGTACGACAATTCATAAAGTATATCTTACGTTTTTTTAATGCGGAAACCACCTCTAGACGAAGGAGGTTATGCGTTCAGTGTACACTGACAGGCTCGTGACCTTCGGTTGTAGGACCACTGTCCCACATCCGAAAAGACACCCTCCATCATCATTACCCAAGGCGGCATAGTTTTGGAAAGAGCCCTATTAGTGGGGTGTCTTACGCATATAAGTGTTAGAAGGCAAAACCCCTTTACCCAACAGGATCCACAGCTGCCTTGATCCCGGATCTCGCCGATGGTGGGGCAGTTTGGCCACTGTGTTCGCGCATCGAATTCCTCCGGCAGGGGATCTTCGCCACCGACCGCGTGACACATCCGGGGAAGCAGGTTGTTGCCGTGCGGATTCGGGTAGACACCCAGCTGGAGACGCGCCTCTGACAACTTCCCAAAACGCCTCGTGGGGGCGGCCTTCCAGGTGGTGTTGAGCTTTAAGGAGAAAAGATGACGTTAAATGAGGCATTCACAGCTTCCTTCATCAAAGTACTATGGTGAATCTAGCGCAGAATGAACACCGTGAGTCTTTAAAGACATCCAGCTATGCTGATAATATTGAACCTACCGTCTTCACATAGTTATTGAAACAGAGGAGCGAAGTACAGTAGATAGCATATCTGATGAAATTTGAAGATAAAAATTTGAGTGGACGATTTAATAGACATTTGAGGTTGTTTATTTGGTTGATTGAGGTAGCTTGCGGTGCAAACTGCTGTCTACTAGAAAAGTGTTCGCTTCGGATCAGTATACTGGGGGCAAAACGGTGGCCAACTACGACGTTTGTTTATCTCCAAGTAATTTCCTAAGCTATTAAACGCCACGGAAAAATAATCCTTGTCTTTGCGTGTTGTACTATAAAAAAACATTGATAAAAAGCGGAAAACTTTTGATTATATATGTTCAGAGGACAGACAATTTTGTGTTGCCTTCATGAAATTGAGGTTAGTGCAATTATGAGATAGCACATTATTTTGGGAAAAGAAGGGGGAAGTATGCGGAAATATGTCAAGTTCTGTGCCGTAAAATAAAGTAATACACTTATAAGGTTGTTATTTGCTATACCCCACCGAAAATAACAGCCATAGACAAGCATATATAGCTCAAGTAGGTAGAGCGTTGGCTTGCTTAAAAGGCCTCCCTCCTATGCGGATTCGATAACGAGCTTGTGGGTCAATGGTTAGGACGTTTGACTAGGATCAAATGGGTTTCGAGTTCGAGGCTCGGGTGGAACGTCACCTGGGTCTAGGTATGACTGGCTGACGACGGCTAATAAGTCAGAAAAAGTGATTCCAGGCTCCCCTATTTTTGCTGGCAATACTATCTGCCTATAACACCAGATTCTACGCCTACCTGGGCGTCTGTAGAGACCTTAGGCAGAGCTGTTTAAATGAGTTCTGCTGGTGGTCGGGTGAAAGTTCATCAATAAGTGAAAAGTGCTGTTGCAATTAATTCAATTCGAAACTTGTGTCAGGACCGATGGGACATGTAATCATTTTGCGATCAGTGTTGTATTTCGGGTGGGTGAATAAGACTTGAAGTCATAACGCTAAACAAGCTTATATAAACTCAAAACACTTATAAGTTAGGTTTCATGCCGACGCTCCCAAACCTTCAACTAATTTTCAGTAATCGCTGCCTTCTATGACAACTATGCGACCTCTTGTTCACTGGAAAGACATGGCAAATGGTTGTGAACGTTAGCAAATGCATGTTTAATAATGCCAATGAACGTAGGTGTACACGCTCATTATTCTTCGAATGCACTTTCTCTTGATTACAAATTTAACTGGAAATGTGCACGGCGTAGCGAAAAATATCGGCAGAGAACTGGCTAAGGTATACCTGGCTGACGACGTCTAATAAGCCAGAAGTGACCGTTCCAGTTTTTTTGTCTTTGGCTAAAATGTACTCGTGTCTATATATTATTCTTAAATTGATTTACGATGCACCCAACAGAAGAAAAGAGTCCAGATGTTTACCTTGTCCATTTTACGCCAATGTACGCGGCAACTGTGAGGGTATCGGCTATTCCAGCGTCTCCACATGATTCCTGGGACACACTGGACAGGGAATTTAATTTATGACCTTTAGTTGTGCAGGTTTTAACAAGTAATGATTTAACGTACTTGAATCCAGCACCATCTGCTTTATGAAATGTACTTGAACAAGTTTATCATGTTTAAGTTTCATACTTTTGATTGATGCGTTATACCTAATGCTTTGTTACTGGAAAACTTTGTGACAAAAAAAGAATTTTGGGGCAGAGTTTTGGGTCAGGGGTCGTGTTGTGAGTAGAAAATATAGAATTAGGTTTAGCATTAGGATTACTGTTAAAGTAAGGCCATGGTGATAGGTTCCCATTCCGGAGTGTAGCACAAGGCTACCTGCAGCATAGAGTAGACCTTATGTTATTGTCCCACCAAAATGGGACTGGTTACGGGGTAGCATAGATGGAGCATGGTTTAATGGGACAGGGTTATAAGGCCTCTGATGTTTCAAACAGCACAATCGGCTGTTCCATCTCAGATAATCCGGATTTCATCAGGAAACCCAGGTTATAAAATCCACGGTTTCGGTTGCCGGTCGCGTTGGCTATCAGGAAAATTTCCCTTTATTCATTTCTACCAAGTCTGTTTACTTGTGACTTGCGTTTTCCGTCGTTTTGCTGCCCTGCGGGGTCGTGGTGTTGGGGTCGGCCCCAACCGCAGGACGGCAATTAATGAAGATCACAAACTCAGCTTTTGCCACGTTGACGGGAGTTGATAACTACAGAAAAGAAGTACCACAAATGCCGTGCCCGTCAGCTCCTACTGAATCGACAGCCGCATTGATGTACTGACGGTGCGGCCGACCTTGGGTCAGAGCACAACAAATTGTCAAACTGACGGGTCAGAGTTCCAAGGTATCTTGTTCAACAAAGAGGCCACAGCAAGTGCAAGCCGTTGTCAGGCCGATGAGAGTGACTCCACAGGGGAATCAATGATTAAATGACGGCGGCACAAGTACAGGGTTTTGTGTTGTCAACATGAAGCCCAAGGTTTAGCAGCCAAAGGTGATAGCTGAAACTTCAGAAGTCTAATAAGCAAAAAGTAGTAAACGCTACTTTTCTATGATTAAATGCTGGCCTTCAAGTCTCTAAACGTTGGGCTGGACACCATGTTTTAGAAAATTACTGGTTTCAGGTCACTTGAGGATGGGGAGTCTGTTGGCGATCCTGTGGTGACTCACTCCACATAGGCAAGCACGCGCCTAACCTAAAGGCAGCCTTTTGAACAGATGCCGCAAAGCTGGTCTCCTCCGGCGGCGAATAAGACGCATGCACGCCTAGGTCGATGCAGTCTGTCCGGCCAAAAACCTTCAAGGCCGACCAGACAATGACCGTTCACGCTGCCGCAGGCGTGCCTGCTGCTGACCCCCACTTGGGACCCGGCTAGCCTCCTGGCTGGTCGTGCGCGCCGAAGTCAAACTTCTTCCTGCTTATTCTCCGTTCCTCTGTATACAGAATAACCTATTCCTACTATTCTGGCCTCCTTCGACTTCTTCTCGCCTAAAGAACCATGGTCTGACGATCGCAGTTGCCAGGGTTTGACTTACTTAATCCCCTGTGATAATCCCGTCAACGCATTGGGTGAGAATATGTTAATCCTCAAATTAGCATTAACCGGTTCATATGAGTGACCACAGCTAAATCCTGGCTTCTGACCAGATATCGATAAGCGGCAGTAACTCGATGGGTCAACTCGAATCAGTCCCATCGGAGCAATTAATGTCAGCGCCCGCATTTTACAACTAATTTCCCCTTTACTGTTAACTCGTATACTGCTTTTCCGAAATGAAGGTCGTTGTGTTTGGAAGCTGCCATGATTTAAGCTGCCGCGACAATGAGGACCCCAAAATGATAGCAACGTGACTGCTGAGCGACGTGGCTGATCGCAGTCCGCACGAAATTCCCATACGATTTCATCCTACTGTTTCCTCTACCATGAGCAGAAAATAGTAGCAGTAGTGCTTCCTTTATTCTGCACCAATTATCGGGTCCTTGAATAAGAAAACATGGCTGCTGATGCCTTGTCATGAGTCGAAGTGGACATACCCTCGGGTAATGCAACCCACCAATTGGACATCACTTGAACTTGCCCCACAATTGCATAAAAGCAGCCACCACCACCACCACTCAGCAGCTCGAATTATCACGAGCCTCCCAATCTCATGCCCGACGGAGATATTACTACTAGAGGCCGATATCCAGACGATAGAGGAGAGGGGTAGGTTTGAGGCCATCCGTGCCTATGAACACAGCGTGAGACTTCCCACACAAAATCTCCGCAGGCAGATGGCCGAAAAGCAACATCCAACCCGGCTAAACTGAACCTCAACCTGGAGGGAGAATGCGCGCAGATGCCTGCTTCAAACTCTGGGAGAGGATTCTAAGATGCCTAGAGAGCTCTTTGCTGTTAACACTCTAGCCCCATGGCACCGTCCCAACATCACTCTTCTAAGGAATGTTGAAGATCTGTGCAGTAAAGCAGAGATGGTAGAAAACCGGCAACGAATGGAGGATGCGCTCAACTGCCTACCAGAAACGTCCCTGACTATTTATACCGACGGGTCGGTAATAGATGGATGCAGACAGGGAGGTGCGGGAGTCGTGGTGACGCAAGGAAGCTGGAATAACTACTCAACAATTGCAACGTGCAGGAGAATGGGCGCATACTTCATCTCATCCTTTGATGTTGAGATGCTAGCCCTACTGACAGCGGCGGAATGGCTAGAGCACCCACCCGAGGATTGGAGTTCTGCCAGAATCTTTACTGACAGTAAATCCGCTGTAGATGCCCTACAGAACTTCTGGACAGGAGAACCCCTTAAGAAACCATTGGTACAAAAAGTGATGAATGTGCTGAGAGAGCCAAAACAGGAAGGCGTCTAGAAATTGCGTGGATTCCCAGTCACGTGGGTATCCCCGGGAACGAACAAGCAGACGCTGAAGCATCAGCGGCCAGGACTGAACCGGACGGTAGACCGACATCCTTTGCGGCAACGATGAAAGCAGTCAGACGAATGACCCCAAGGCCACCAATGACACATGAACGCGGCCGTAGAACGTATATGGCCCCCATCAACTGGGATGAAGAAAAGAAAATGACTCGGCTAGATAGAACGACCCTAGTGAGATTACGGACCGGATATTGTCCAAAGCTTGGTTTACACACTCTACCTGTCCGAATCAAATTCTTCAGGGTCACTGAGGAATATCTGCGGAGAGGCTGGGTCTAAAATTTTGATACTGCTGTGCATTAATTTATCTAGTGCCCGTGTACAATTATTGCATACTCACAGATCAGACTATCTCGTTTGTAGTTACGCGGTCAAACCGTTTTTACTAGCGTAGACACTATCAATTTGACACTTTAACCCACGGCTTGGATATCAGATTAGAAGACAAGCAATATATAAGCATTGGCTAACGTATATTTTTGCTGTCTTTCCTGCTCTGGTCAACCTGAAATAGATTCTACTATAGCCAATATAGATTTCGACATTGTAACCTTAGCCAGGATATTAGAGTAGAATACAAGTGCAACATAACTGTAGGCCATCCCAAATTTTGTTGTTATCTGTGCTCGCAAAACCCGAAATCCAACCCATGGGGAACGCAGATATTCACGACCCGACTGTCGCGCGTGAGGAAAAAGTCGAGTCTTGATGTGGTATCGATCCGCGCACGTTCGCCACAGGGGGCGACCGTCTAGGCGCCTCGGCCACCGCAACTGAGCAGCAAAGGCAGCTGGAAGTCAGGTGCACTAACACTGGCGTTAGCAGCGAACCGCGGACGCGCGACCCAGGGGGCGACCGTTTAAACACCTCGGCTACCGCAACTGAGCTGCGAGGGCCACCGACAGTTGCGTGCACTAACACTGGTGACACAATATGCCCAGAAGGTTATAATGACTGCAAAGAGATGCGGCAAAAAGCAATAGGACTAGAGTGTCTTACGAACCTACTACAGTGGAGTCCGGTTAATGTGGACACCTCCGTTCCAGGCCAACTGTCCATATTAACCGGTTGTCCACATTAAGCGAACTGACCCCAAACCAGTCGTTTCTACGTATAAAAAGCAGAATTTTGCATCTGAATGAAGTTTTATTGAAAGAACATGCTCAGTTTTGATTGCTTTGGTGGAAACTTTTCTCTTAAAGCTCCCCTAAAGTTCTTTATCACATTGTCAAAATTCTCCACATCAAAACCTTGTTGTCGATGCCCCGTTTCGAGTATGGCCAATGCCACCCTCATTTCTTTTGATGAGACTGGGGGCTCGACTTCTTCGTCTTCCTCTTCAGACTCTTCTTCCTGCTCGTCTGGTACCTTCTTGGCATCTGCAACTGCTTCGACGAGTTCGCTTGTCACCTCCTCCAGTGTTGCCTCCTCGGCGACTTCGGCATCGTCGTCGATTGAAACCCACTCTAGAAAACTCTCGATCCTGTCCTCTGTCACGTCTTCTGGGATCGGAATCGCGACTTAATTCTCTGCAACTTCCTCTTCACTGGTGCCGAAGCCCCCTTTCCTCCAGAAATTTACGATTGTCTCCGACTTCACCTTTTTCCACGAAGTGCTCAACATCTCCATGGCCTGAAGAACGTCAATCTTCTTCACAAAGTTTTGAGCCAAACGCATGCCAGTCTCATCGTCTTCCACAAGGTCTTGGCTGATCTGCAAAATCTCTCGCCTGATCGCGGTCCGAAAGAAGGCTTTAAGAGATCGAATGATGCCCTGATCACAGGGTTGCAGAACTGAAGTTGTGTTGGGTGGCAAAAATCGAAGTGTGATGTTCCTCAGTCCTTCGACTCGAGTGATCAGCCTCCACACGTACACAACCACAGGCAAACCAACAGAAAAGCTTTGTGTACTGTTCATCTGAAGCAAAACTTTCAGAACAGGACGCGGGAATTCCCCACCGCGGTCGATTTGGACTGGATTTTTGACAAAATCTGTTGGAAAGCAGATAAGGGAGACAAGAGTGAGGATACG
>JAYGXS010000001.1:19094250-19122901 GCA_036362985.1 Ligula intestinalis | reverse complement strand
ACAAAATCTGTTGGAAAGCAGATAAGGGAGACAAGAGTGAGGATACGGGGGCAGGGCAGGGGGAGTGGGAATAGCCTAGATGACGTATTGGCGGCCTCCTTCGAAAACTGCACCTCCCAACTGTGGCAAACAGGACGCGGGAATTCCCCGCCGCGAGCGATTTGGACTGGATTTTTGACAAAATCTGTGGGTCGACCGACCGGTTGACAGCTTGGTGCTGTCCACATTAAGCGGTGGCTGTCCAAATTAACCGGAGGATTTTACTATGGAGAAATTCCGTTCCTGGCCAACTGTCCACATTAAGCGGTTGTCCACATTAACCGTGTCCACATTAACCGGACTCCACTGTATCAGAAATACTTGCAGAACTGCTTACACTCGACAAGTTAAGGCCAGTTGACGAAACAAGTTGCAATCCACAGCTCTTATCAACATTAAGGCCGCTTACTAGCAGCCAACAACTTATAGGTCCAGACGCGCCCAAATCGGAGGACAAGCATACACAAACGTGTTAGAGTGTACAGTGTCAGGCAAGCTTGAGCCCCAGGACCGTTAAAGTTTCCAAAAGGCGGATGAAACGTCAACCCGCAGAATCGATCTCACCCTTATCCAGGACTAAAATCAACAAAACCGCACGAATAAAGATTCGAGAGGAACAAGAAGTTGCCCAGGGCCCAATATCTGCGCCGAGACAACTGCGTTCTGGTAGGACGAAAGAACTGCACGCAAATGCGGCGAATGTTAAAAACCTTCCAGCCGGCAAAGTAGACACAAAGGCGTCAACACTTAGAGTGAAGGCCCCTGAAACTGACAAAGTTGCCACAGTTGAGGCAGATTTGAACAAGCTCGCTGTCGACAAAAAAGATACGAGTGTAAAGGCCCTCAAAGTTTTAGCACCCGGCCCCGCAAAACTGCATGGAATTCGTACCGAAGTCCATGGCCCGGAAGAAACAACATCGGCCAGCCCGAGCCCGAGGCCCGCAGTAGAAAACGAGGCTGGTACTGCACCAAAGACTCCGGTCTCAAACATAACCGTCAAAAAAGCAGCACAAGAGCTGCTATTCAGCAGGTAAGTGACAATGTCGTAGGCGTAAAAAATTTCGCTAAGAGAGAATCCAACGTCATAATACAGGGATTGGCAGAATCAACCGCAACCACTCCCATGGACCGGCATTCCGCAGACATCCAGCTCTTCGGTGGGCTTATGAACAAAATGCTGGGACCCAACGTAACGATCGAGTACGTTAAGACATTCCGCCTTGGAAAACGGTCAGAGGGCCCAACTGGATCGATGCGTCCCAGACCTCTGAAAGTGGTCATTGCCAGCAGCCAAGAAGCGAAGCTCATCCTGTCTAAGCGTTTTAGAATAAAAGACTCTCATCTGGGAGTTTTTTTTCAGCAGGATTTCTCAGTTGCAGAACGAGACAAACGCCGTCAACTCGTTTTAGAAATGAAGGAGCGACACAGAAAAGGAGAACAAAAATTGGTTATTTGCAACAACATCCATTGTTCTCCCCTTGGTCAGGTCCGTTCCGTATAACCACGCAATTGACCCAGTAGGGGGAGGTATGAGCCCGAACGTCAACACTACCCGAACAAGCCGACAAAGGAAACTATAGTGCATGTACACCAATGCACAAAGCCTGCTGTCTAAATTAGACGAGCTTAAGATTACTATGTACGAAGTAAAACCAGATATGGTCTGTATAACAGAAACACGGTTATCCACAAAGGTAGACGATCGGGAAGTTGCTCTCCCCGGTTTTCAGTTGTTTCGAAAAGACAGAGCCAGGCGTCAGGGTGGGGGTGTGCTCACCTATGTTAGACATGGCCTGCACTTGTCAAACAAAAATGACCAGCTCGCGTCTGATATAGAGGCCCTTTGGCTCACCGTCAGAACGCCGGGGTCTCAAGCCCTTGACATCTTGGCGGTTTATCGACCACCGTCGAACGATCCAGAGTCAGACAATAGCCTCCTTGAGGAAGTTTAAGCATTTGCCGTGCGATCCAATGTTATGATTATAGGCGACTTGAATGCTCCACATATCGACTGGAACCTCAGTTCTGCGACAGGGTCAGAATTAAGTTTCGATCGCCGACTCCTACGCACGGTACAAAAAGCCTTTCTATCACAACACGTCTTATCTCCAACCAGGCAGCGTGTAGGACAACAGGCTAAATGCCTAGATCTTTTACTATAAAAAGCGTTTGAAAATGTAGATTTCGTAAATTGTTTCCCTCCTCTAGGCAAAAGCGACCACGTAGTACTACAGTGGGAGTACTCACTCTTCTCTGTACCTGATCATAGCGCAACCGTTAGACACAACATATGGTGCGGAAAGTTTAACCAAATGAGAAACAAAGTGCGCAGCGTAGACTGGAAAGAGGCATTCGCCGGGTGTATCCACGAGGATTGGACGGTGTTTAAGACTGTATTACACGGGCTAATCACCAGTTTTTGCCCCATCTCAAATATGAAAGCCACAAGTAGGCCCCAGTGGCTAATAAGCACTCTGAAGAGGGAGGTAAATCGTAAAGGAAAGCTGTTTCAAACGTTTTGAAGAGAGAAGACCACCGAGTCGCACAGCAAGTACAAAGTGCAGAGAAATAGGATTAAGGGCCTTTTACTAAAAACCTGCCAAAGTTTCGAGAGTGACCTAATAAACCACTCAGTAGGAAATCCGAAGGTCTTCTACAACTTCAGTAGGCGATCTACCCGAAATAGAGACCACATCCCGTTAATAAAAACGGATGACGGCGCCGAAATTTGGGAGAACAAAGCAAAGACCGAGCATCTATCCGGGTTCTTTCGGTCGGTTTTTACGAGAGAGGTCGTGCTAACCGTTACCAATTTTAGTACTGAGGAGATTCTGACTATTGACTCATTTGTGCTTGCAGAAGTTACTGTTCTGCAAGAACTTATTAAGCTCCAAGACACGAAGTCACCAGGACTGGACGGCATACCTGCAAAGCTGTTGAAAAAGCTAGCCGTGGAGTTGGCAGAACCCCTGCAGTTACTCCTTCGGGCCTCCCTAAACACAGGCCAACTGCCACCTGACTGGAAAACAGCGTGGATCTCACCATTACACAAAAATGGGAGTCGGGCGTTCGCAAACAACTACAGGCCAATAAGCCTTGCTTCAATATGTTGCAAAATCATGGAGCGAATTCTCAAAATAGAGTTGATGTAATTGTTAGAGTGTAATCGACTTCTTTCTGACAAACAGCACGGATTCCGTAGAGGACGGTCCTGCTTGAAAAATCTGCTCTTCTGTCTAGAGCAATGGAGGAGAGCACTCGATCAAGGAAACACGGTGCACGCAGTCTTCATAGATTTCAAGAAGGCATTTGACACTGTCCCGCATGAACGTCTCCTATACAGGCTAAGACATATAGGGGTAACAGGCAACCTTTTGCGATGGGTCGAAAACTTTCTGACTGGCTGAACTCAAACCGTATGTATTGATGATCAGCGATCGGCGGAGGTGGCAGTTGATAGTGGGGTCCCCCAGGGTTCTGGTCTGGGTCCTATCCTTTTCCTTGTACATGTCGACGACTGCATAAGTGGATTAGACTGCGAAACTGCAATGTTCGCGGGCGATTTAAAACTATGGAAGGTCATTCGTAGCGAAGACGACGAAGAAAATCTGCAGGCAGATTAGCACCGACTCGAGCAATGGTCAAACGAGTGGCTCTTGCCATTAAATGTCGCTAAATGCAACATAATGCGTTTCAGTAGTACTAGCGCTTCGCATTGGAGGTTTTACAACCTAAATCACACACCGATGCCGGAAGAAGAGACCCAGAAGGATCTGGGTGTGTGGTTCACTCCCTCACTTAAGCCATCACTCCACTGCCTGAAGGTGGCCAAATCCGCAATATCGAGCTTGTATCTAATCAAGCGCGCCTTTGCTAAGTTTGATAAAGATGTCTTTGGCAAAGTCTTCGGCGCGTTAGTGCGACCCCAACTGGAATTTGCCATTCAAGCCTGGAAACCCTGGACAGTCAACGACAAAAAAACCCTTGAAAGGGTACAACGACGGGCAACTAAGTTAGTGCGAGGACAAGCGTATTTTCCTTACAAGACACGACTGACCAATCTTGACTTATTTCCGCTGGATTACAGAGAGCTGCGCGGTGACCTAATACAGGCATTTCGCATGCTGAGGGATCAAAATTGTTGCCTAGCATCCAACGATTTCTTTGAGCTGGCCGCTATTACTAGATTGCGCGGATACCCTCTCAAACTACGGGTGACTGGGTCAAAATTAAACAAACAAAAATTCTTCTTCTCTACGAGGGTAATCCAGCATGGAATGCTCTATGCGCATACATTGCCATGTCCCCATCTGTGGACACGTTTAAGATGCAGTTGGATCAGCATAAAAGAAGACATTCTGTGTAATGATGCGCGCTAATTTAATTGTAGCCAAACTTGTTTAAAAACATACTACTCGCTACTTATCAGTAGTATGTTTCTTTAGAATATTTGATTACAATTTCATCCTCTGCTTCGCATGGGTATACGATGGGCGCATCTCCGACACTGTGACCACCGCAGTTATCTCCCCGTGTGACCATTAGGATATGGAACAACCGCGATGGCCTCCTCCTGACATGATCCAAACACTTTCAGCAGCAGGAACTCTGATTTACATGTTCCCTTCGCCCCCTCCCCCCACAGGCGACAGTTTTTCTCCTTAAAATCCCACAAATGGCATTCAAAACTAAACTTATGAATATAGCCTAAGGAGTTTTTTACTGTCTGCCCTACTACCGCAGTTCCATTACTGGCAACGCCACTTGTTCAGCGTGATAGCTATGTACAAAGAGGGAGTTCAAAGGTATTTACCTATATTTCCCTAATAAAACTGAACTGAACATCAGGAAGCGGTACAATCTGACTGATGATTCTAGGTGTGCAGCCTACGGGGAGGAAGAGACCAACAAAAACCTGATGGAATGCGCAGCCGAGATGGTCGCCAGAGTTCAGGAGTTCGGTATCGACTACAGACTGAGAGCGCCGATTGACCGAACCGTTCGAAGACCCTCTGCCACAGTCCGGTATCTGGAGAAGATCCGGAAATCGTGGTTCTAAAGCCACTTTCCTTGCAATTGATCCTGCAACAACAACAACAACAACCACCACCACCATTCTCTCTCTCTCTCTCTCTCTATCTCTCTCTCTCTCTCTCTCTCTCTCTCTCTTTCTCTCTCTCTCTCTGAGGCACGACTTGATGCAGCCTCCAATAGCCCTGGCTTCCGCAGTGACAAATGCTGCCTGGGAGAGCAACTTAGGGTCTTGTGCACAATAAATCCGTAGTTCTGGTGCCTTCTGCCATTTACCCACAATCTACGATTTTGGCTCATGACTGTAGAGGTCTTAGCACAATCACTGCTTGGACGATACAGAAATTCGCTTTCGTTTGAAAATGGCCAGTACCTTCAGGGTAACAGCTGTTCTACAAATTTATTTTCAATATTCATTTCTGTTGTAACCGCATGTGTTCCTGTGTCATCACCGGTTATGTTCCCCCAGTGCGTGTTAGGAAGAGAAGACAGAATGGGATAACAACTAGTACTTTACTATCACTGGTACTAGTACATGAACTCTGGTCCGCGTGTCCAGCAGTAGTTTTCTGTGGTCGGTCTCGTCTAAGCAACAGTGTCCTGTAGTCGGCAGCGTGTCCACAACATAGTCATCGTTCTGCTAGCGCCTCGCTATTTAAGGGGCAGCCTTCATTGCTCCTCATTGGCTCTCCCAGTGCGCATGCTCGCTATGTACGTGCATGCGTCTGTCCTCGCGTGAGCTCTATCGGCTCCCGGCCGGTTGCGGCAGCAGTCCGGCACCAGTGGCCGCCTGACTTCTTTGTCCTAGCCTAGTCGGCTATTCGACGGTCGCCTGACCTAGATCGTTGTGTATGCGTCGGACTGGCCTCCCGTGACCTCGTACTGTTTGACATCTAGGTGACGTGCTTGGCCACTCTAACAATTTCAAGTTAAGACGCAAGCACCTTGCGATTGTTATGCGGAAGCCCAGAGCACGGCCCTTTCCGATTACAGTGCCTCTTGGCAGAGCGACGGTGTATTTGGCAAAGATTGAGGCGTCAGTCTGACAGCATGTATCTCATCAAGAGGTCCGAGTGAAGCCTTGCGGAATAATGTTTCGTCAGCGGGTACTAAAATTATATGACCAGTATTTGGTGCATGACACGTAAACACTTCACAAACAATACCGCCGTCACACTAGCGAATAAAGCTTGTGCCGTGGAGGGGGAGGGGGTAACCCCGAATGTGTAGGTGCAATTACGTCCACAGCATGCGTGGCCTGACTTAGTAAACACTGTTTCATTGTCACCCTTTTAACTGAAAACCATCATAGAACTGAAAACTGCACATAAACATGCCTGGTCAATGAGCTGATTACCTACAGTTGGCTTATTTAGATATAGTTTTGTTGAAATATCCGCATTTCAAGAGATATAATTAGTAATAAGCGAACTTCTTTGGGGACAGAATACTATTTATTGTGTAAATTTTCGAGGCCGGTCCCCCAGCTCGTCGTCAAAAAAATGGAATGTGTACGAAGGCAGTTAACTTAAAACGATGCCTAACGCAAGATTCTATGGTTGGCCAGAGTGTGAGCCAATAAGCATCGGCTGTGTTTAATTATCCGATCCATCGTGGCCGTTTGTACTTCCATCTGACATTGAGAAATTTGTATCTAATTTGATATGCCTGTTAATGCATGTCTCTCTTGAGTGCATTGTCTCCAGGGCTTCGCGGCCCTTCCTAGTTGGGCAGGTGCCAAATATTTAGACTGTGTGCGTAATAACCTGGAATAGGTGGTCTCGTCTCTTCAACGCTAACTGATGGTCATGTAAGTTTACGGATGAGCTTTCCTGGCTTGGCCCCAATAAACTGCATCACAACTGGTACACAATATTTTGTAAATGATTTCTTTTCCCTTGAGCTAGCCAACCCTGTCCTTGGGGTGTACAAGCTTGCTGCACAGGGTATTTTTAGGCTTGTGCGCATTTAGCATTTGGTGTTTTCTCAGCTGTCTTTCCATGAACTCAGATGTATTCTTTACCTATGGGAGTGTTTGCTAGCTCATTATTTTTGTTACAAACTGGGCCAAGCTCTGAAAATAACGCTGTCTTTGAACTGCTATTGCTTCTGCTATTGCGTTTTAAAAACGTAGGTACGACGAGTTTATGGATGATAGTTACACATACACTCGGAGTCTGTTAGGTCCCTTATGCGTACACGCGGCTATGGAACCATAACTTTGTTTTTATTTTCTAAGTCACTACGGCTTACACCGATTAAACATCGTTCCGAGTTTTTTACAATGAAAAGTCCATTTATCTAGTAAGGCTACCTAAAGCTAGGTGAAACGTCGATACATAATCATAATAAAAAAACAGGCCGCAAATTGCAGGCCCGCCTACACGAGCACAGACTAGCGACTCAGAGACTGGACCCAAACTCGCAACTTGCAGCACACATCGCAGAGACTGGCCATGACTTGGATCTTCAAGGAGCGACCATCTTAGGCCGAGGAACCTCAAAAGCCGAGAGGCTGACGCATGAGGCGTGGTTCTCAGATACCAACTTTGTTAACAGGTATCTGGACCTGCCTGCAGCCTACAGAGTCTTGTGCCATTATGTTGGCAAAGAACAGAACAAGGCCGAACCGAATGTAAGAATGGCAAGCGAAGAGGACCCCACAACGAACTGGCCGGAAGAGGAGGCAGGGTTACCAGGATCCTCTACCGTGAGGACAAGGCACGACACTGATTGCTGTTCACTACCCACCCTGGTATTTTGCCATCCGTGCCCGCGACCAGAAACCAGAGCCCAGTTCTCTACAAGCGTGCAGGTTTTCCCGTCAAGATTACACACCGTAACTCTAGGGACGCACGCAGGAGGTACACGATAAGATAGCGTGGGAATGTACGCGGCGTGGACATAGTACAATCACAGGCGCAAAGTGTTAGGATGTTAGCCGAACCAAATGCTAGCAACTTTTGGAGGCTTCAACTGGAGGGTGAACTGGTCGCGTACCGTTATCCCAATGCGGCTAACCAGGCCACAAGAGAACACGCAGAAAATCTCCTATAAGCCACAGTCACCACCCCTGACAAAGAGAGTTGCAACAGCGGACGCGTGGCGACGCCAGTCCGTTCCCAATGCCGGGCACGCCCCGAGGCGCGACACAAAGAGTGGCAGTCACACCTGACAGCGAAGACGCTGGAGATTAACCCAGCGAGGCAACAGCCACGCGAGACAGCTCCTCCGAGTTTTGTACACAATAAACCCTCCTCCGGGCGGATTGCAGAATTATGCCCTTCCTTTTGTGTTCTTCCTTGGGGATTTCAACAGGGCCTAATTCAACGGTGACACACGTCAGATGTCATCATTATAACACTAACGACGCTGAACCCGTCGTTATAACACTAACCCACCGCCCCCCCCTACCAACCCCATTCAAGCGTACACAACGCTTGCTATTTTCTCATTTTCTCTGACGATGGCTTCTCCTGTGAAGCCGAAAGCTCAGGACAATAAATAAATTGATCTGGTGCTCGACTAGTCTCCTTCCTTATCAAAATAATTATAACCAAAAACTTATTAATGCTTAAAAAGAACAGACATTTTATATAGGGGCGGGATGGGGCATACTCGTCCCGTTGTGCCTTGGGCCTGCCGGTAGCCACACAACGGCTAGTATTATGGACAAAACGTAACGACGGCCCGCAGTTCAAGTGATAGAGCGTTTGGGGTAAAACGTTCACCCACCTTAGATACCTTCACTCTCTAGTTCTGTGGTTACTTTTAGTTTAGTAAGTTTTAATTTAGGTTGATTTTAGTTTATTATTTAGTTTATTAGTTTATTTATGGTCTTATTTTCTTTAATTTTAGTTTAGTTTGATACAGCCAACATTAGATAAATGTACTTGAATAACTTATACATACTAAATTAAACTAAACAAAACTAAAAATTAAAATAAACTAACAAACTAGATGTTTAACTAAAAACTAAAATAAACTAGGGCTAGGAGGATCTAAGGTGGGCGAACAACTTAACTTTTACCGCGTTTGGCTTAAAAATATTGATGATCAGCTGAGCATGATGTCGCCCGGATGTGAGAGGATAGGGCAGAGACATCCATTCCCGTCTTTACTTTGACTGCTGGAGCTACAGACTACCGACTGTCTTATGTTGAACTACTCTACATGTTATGGACATCATGCAGATCATTATTAAGTAAAAGAAATAAGGTTTTCAAGTAGAATGCAATTTAAGATAATAATTTCAATTCTGTAAGTTTTCGCCATTTCTTATCTAATATTTAACCTTTTACAAACGTAAAATATCTCGAACTACGTGAAATTATTCGTACCATGAATCTAATTATGTTTTCTGTCTTCGGCATACAGTAACTGGACTTGCAATTTCCGCTCAGATCAATCGCTTACCAACAACTCGTAGAAGATATTTTTTCCTATATGGGCCGACTTTGGGGTTGAACATGAACGTTCAGTTTTACTTTTGGGTTCTATTCTGGTTACTAAACCATAAATGGACAGTAAGTGTTCTTTCATTGTTTGTTGGCCACAATCCTCGGTCGCTGAATAGTGCTGAAACGGCTTTTAAAACAGAGCATATGGTTTTAGAGTACGTCGCGGATAATCTCCGCATCCAAATCACACACATTTTATTGACATCGACAATTGTACGCTCCACCTTTATCTAGCGACAAACGTGTCTTGAAACAGTTTATAGAGTGTTCATTTACGCGTTGTGGAACTGCATTCTACCGACCACAATTGCTAGCTTTTGGGTATATCCACAAGATTGTTGTTTACGTAAAGGCGTAAGTTTGCTGCATGCAATGTGATCTAAGATGATTATATTAATTTGGTAAGCTCTTGCAATTTTTATATGCAATATGTATAAGCTATAGGCAGTTTTCATTAAAGAATTGTGGAACTAAACATCCCCTACACAGAAGCTAAAAAGTGTGGTCGGTGAAGTACGCGTCTGTAACGCTCACGTTGGTTCCAGAGGGTTTAGACTCCTTTCAAAGAGGCCCGCTGGCTGTTTTACGTGAAACAGACCTAAGTCCAAACGAGTACAAGAAATATTTTTTTCGTGCATTATTTCCAGAAAATATATTCGAATTTGTAAATGCTATCAAAATCAATGATAAGAACGCATACTATTTATGTAGTTACTTTTACAGTACATACGTTTTGTTAGTGGTCAGAACGAAGCTCTTTTAAAAGCCCGCATCCTATCATGAATGAAATAACTTCAGAATAGACTACACAATAATCAGTATTACAACCTGAGTCAATGCCGATTAGCGAAAGAGTATCAATCTTTCGCATATGTCAGCATGTTGCACGAATTCTGGTGCGTACTGTAGGATGACCAAGTTGTGGAAGAGGTATAACAAACAAGTATGTATGTCTTAAGTTTATTGGTCTTGAAGACTCACCTGATTGACATAGTCTACCAGTTCCTGACTCAGTGCTTTGTGCTGCGGAAAAACGCGATCGTCTTTTGCGTCAGTCCATTCACGCTTTTGCGATCCGCAACATGCGGTGTCACCAGCCGCGAAGGCAGAAGATAGAATCAGGACCACCAGACCCCCTAGACATGAGCTCCACATGTCGATTCCACAGACTGGCCATGGAAGAACGACCTCTGTGTAAAAACTCTTGGTCGTAGTCACCAGCTGATGCCTGTTTATGATTGGTGCCCCTCACAGAACCGTGTTTACCTTACAGGCCAGTAAGTTGGAAAGTGATTTGGTCTCACCCGATGTAAACATGTGCATGTACGTGTCAGGCACGTAAAAACTGTCCGAAGCTACTCGCTTGTAGTGGTTCAGTCGCCTTTATCATTAAACCTGTGCGGTACGAAGGGTAATCGCTCGTGATGATGATCACGGCACTCTGCTAGCCCCGTTGCTGTTAAAAAATGAATGATTGTTTTAAAGTAAAAGCCAATATGAATGATTTGTTTTCTGTTAGAACACTTTCGATCAGAAATCTATAGAAGTAAACTACTTTTATGTTTGCTTAGTGATAACAAGTCGGCAAGGGGGGATACAATCGGAAATGTAGGACCAATACGCGTAACTTTTGCACTTACAGGTTACACTTCAGTGCAATTCTTCCGCTTTCTGTGGCCGCTTATCAAGTTTCGAAAGTTGGTTTTCTCAAATCGTTAGAATTGACTCGTGTGTCGAAGTCCATCCGGTCTACGGAGTTTCTTTGGACTTCAGGCTACTCGCTAAGTGGTTCAGTGCGAATATACGACTTTTTTTAGGAATCATGGTCCGGCAGCCTGTCTCAGATGATTACAATGTTTCGCAGTATAGACTGCATAAAGTTTGTCTACTGACACAAGTATAAGTTGGTAACTTCAACCACAATCCCCGGATAGTCTTGGCTCATGGCCCTTATCTGCGCATGTCTCAGGCTTTTCTACGATTACCCATGATTAAGAATTCCCGAGGAATCCAAACCATCGGGACAATAAAATTCTTTTTCCAGTGGTCACTTCTTTTTATTCTGAACTGCTTCCTGGAACTCGCACATTCAATTCTAATGGTTCATGGTTTTGGAACACGTTTAAGTAGGAGGCAGGAATCGGAATCCCCGCGAGAATGCAGTTGAACATATGCGGTATTCAAATAAGGGTATATATATTATCGAGTCATATACCTAACCCTAAAACTAATCCAAATCTTAACCCCTGAGGCTAACCATAACTGTAACCCTGAAACAACCGAAACACTACCTAAAGCCTCATTCAAACCCAAAACATAATTGAACATCAACCCTTATCGCCCTGGGAAGAACAAACCTCCGAAATATGGTGGAGTTCCCAACTTCGGAACCCAAACGACATGCAAAGTTGATTAACCACGGACGGCACTAGCGCGAGTTTAACTTGGCTATCAGATACAGTAATCAATCTACACAGATAACAAAATTGGGTGCTCTTGCCACTTAAACGCCGAAAGACGGTTTATTAAGTCCGTCTTTCCGGTGGTACACAACTCGGCCTGGATAAAAGCTTATACCGTGCCCTTTGGATGCAGTACGGTTTTACGAACTTTCATCTAAGTTTGATTAAACAATTAAAACGGAAAGCGACCGTTTTTAAATGGCAGTGGGCTCAAGTTCGGGTAAGGGTCAAGGCAAGTGTGACGGTTACGTTTCAGAGTAAGTTTGGGTTAAGGATTACGGTAAGGTTTGGGTTAGGGTTAGGATACGAAAAGTCTTACCCATTTTGGAATTTGCGGCCATTCCACCGGCGTTACCGTTGGGGTTTCCCATTCGCATATCTTATTGTTATTTTTCGAGGCGCCATTTTGCTGCACTAATAACAGCCTTCATGGACTTCTGACTTGTAAACAGAGCGAGGAAATAAAAGTAAAATAATTTGTACAGAAATAGGAGTACACCGAGGCAAAGAGGCCCCAGGATAGTGCCAGAAGCCATGAGAACTCGGTCACACTATGATGGACGTGATTATGCATCGACAGAGATGAGAAAATACCGAAACAGTAGCAGATACGGGTCTGCTACTGTATCTGCTACTGATCTCTGCTTATGTCTCTGATGAAGAATCCGCGACGGATCCCGAAGTGTCAGGCATTTTCTAGCGTTGCAGATCAGGTATTTATTCGATCAAATGGAGCATAAGCACTTCATTGAATTGAAGTCCGTTATTGCCCTATCTATCTGTTATTAGCTGTCACCGCAGATCGCTTATTGAGGAACGAGCGCATATCGACAAGAGTTAAGGCTGAGACGGTTAACCCTTACAGCTGCGATCTTCCCGGCCCATGGTTCCTTTAGGTAATGGGGAAGTCTTGTTAGTGTATTAGTGAATAGTGTATTATGCAGAAGAATAAAAGAACAGATGGAAAGAGTTCTTGACTCGCGGACTAGTGCATCCGTTCCCTAGTCGGGTCGGGTCCGGAGTGATGCCTGAAGGCCGACACCGCATTGTTGTCTTTGTCCCACGGATTGAGGCCAACCTACTAAATAAGGTCAGTCTACTAAAGTGGGAATCTCATTGGACGGATTGAGTTCAAGCCACTGTGGGTTGAGGCCAGAATAGGGGAGGCATAATGCGTGCGTTTGGATGCACGTCAGTTGCATTTGGCAGCAGTGGCGGTTGCCCATCCGCTTACGCATGCCTCGAGGCACGCGGGAAAACAGTTTTTGTGCGAGGTCCTATGTTCTGAGTGACCTTGTCTGTGGCGTCAAGAGCTCAAAGGGCGTCGGAGAGACACGACCACTAGACACACACTAATTTGACGCAAACACAAACATGCGCTCGAATATGGCGCATATATTCAATACAATGGTTCTAGCAGATGAGTCATAAGCACTTCCCTGAACCGAGGTTCACCAGTGTCTCGCCGTCTGTCATTGCCTGTCGCCTAGGTAGTTTTTCAAACAGGAATGGGTGCACACCGATCTATTGGCTTTCCGAAGCAAGAAAGCCAGTTTTCTAGGGGTGGCAAAGGGCATTGTTAGGTAACTTACTACCACATCGGAGTCGACCCAGTTGTAGGGGAGGGACGACAGAAAATGCGGGTATACTGATGCAGTCCGTTTCGGGCTTATTCTACCTTCTTTAAGCCAATCATAAGCCTGCCTAGCAGCTGGGGCTGGAGACACAGACATGCGCTCGAGTACGGCGCATATAGACTGCGATAAAAGTCTTTAACATCGAGTGGAAATAATATTCCTCGATTTCAGTAACATCGACTACCACACGAATTTTTTTCGTGCAGGTGCAAAGTGGATGTAGGTTTGTGATTTATATAGGAAAAAATGCAAAAAAATTGTAAAACGATCCTCCGACGGTACTTGTGAAGTCTTGCGTGACCGTCTTGAAGGATCACTTAGTGTAATTATAAAACGTTCATATTCAGAGTATTCGATGCATCCAAGCCAATCGTTGAAACCTCAGTGGACTCGATGGAATTCGAACCCACGACGGCAAGGCAGAGCCCGATTACAGACCACATTCTAGGTATATGGGTATCGTGACTCTACCGAGAGCGATTAATTTAACCTATCTTAGTTCATATAGGCCAGTTCGTGATCATCTGCTGGCTTAATTATCGGTTGTCTGTGTCTGTTTAAAAGAGTTGCACGTCCTTTCGATGCACGGGACTTTTGACTACGAGAAACTTAAATAGTTTAAATTCAGACTGAACATATTTGTGATTACCAATACAAGCGAATATGCGAGTCCCAGGAAGCAATTGAGAAGAAGAAGACTCGATCGCTGGGACAATACGTTTATTCGCCTGACGTTTCGACATCCGTCGTGGATTCATCATCAGAGACATGAGTAAGAAAACAGACGCAGAAACGGGTAATGCATACCCAGAAGTTTGCAGTATTAATAAAATACAGTCTAACTTTCTAACAGTCTGACTATATCTTATAAATTCTGCAAACTTCTGGGTATGCATTACCCGTTTCTGCGTCTGTTTTCCTACTAATGCCTCTGATGATGAATCCGTGACGTCAGGTGCATAAACGTATTGTCCCAGCGATCGAGTCTTCTTCTTCTTCTTCTCAATAATGATGATACTTATACCTTATCCTTAATTATTTTAGTTTAGGGATAAGATTTGGGTTAGGTCATGGACACGGTGCCCCTTCTGGAATTTTGCGCAAGTCCATCTGTATTATCGCTCGGTGGCTCCTTATCCCATATGTTATCGTTACTTTCAAAGGCAGCATGGCTACTACGCTACCGACTGCTTTCGGGGTTTCCTAGGCAATTAAGAAAGGTTGGTTCGCATAGGAATAGGCGTACGCCGAAAACCCCCCCCCCGCCCAGTTTACTTCAGAGACCATTAAAGTGAGACCTCCTATCAAACCAAATTAGATTAAACTATATTGGCTGAGCTTATATATCGACAGGTATGAGGATAAATTGAAACAGTGTTGCTTCTGGTTCCCTGCATCAAACAAAACTTTATGCGTACCTTGCTTCCCGTGCTTCTCTGTAGCTGCAGGTCGGGTACTTATTTATTTATTGAGGACGAGCTCACGCCGATCGACTATCTTTCAGGCGAAAAATATCCCTGGATGCAAACAGGCAAACACCCAGCAAACCGAAATCGCTCAGATAGGATTGCGGAGGAGACATCGGTGAATGTTCGCTCGTTGACTGTTTCGGTCTTTTTAAGTCTTCATTAAGCCACTTGTAATTCTAACCACCATCTACGACCCGAAACACAAATACACGTCTGTAGATGGTGCAAATGGTCAAGAGACGGTGCTAATCATAAGGGTCATAGGGCATTTTTCAAACTGGAATGCAGCAATTCCTTGACATCTGAAACTCAATGGCTGCATTTTGGACATTTATTGATGCGATAGGTAACTCACACAAATCCTGAGTCAGTCTGACCATCGCGAACGAAGATACCCAACGTGTGTCCCACCGAGTGTACTTCTACTGATCCCATTCCATGTAAAACGTTCAATTTTTATCCTCTCACGACTGGTAGCAATTGCGCCCGGATGTTTGGCGACACAGTCCGGTCTGGCCAATCATACTGACTCACACAGGGCCTCACTGTGACGGCTGCCACGCTCACACATTTTGTACGCGGTCATCTCGCAGTTGGTCGAGCACTCGTCCGACAGTCCATTTCCTCCTTCCTATTCTGAAATTCTTCTCTTCAGAATACACTGTTCTTCTTACCTGGTGTCATACTTCTTCTTATTTCACATAGAATCGGGGCTGAAGATGGTATCTACAAGGATTTTACTTATTAGCTCAGGCCATTGCGATAGAGAAAGCATCGACTAGAGAGGATACGAGACAAGTAAGGGTGAGGTAGAGGTTCCCTTGTGGACACGAATGAGCCTGAATTATTTACCATACTGATAGCACAGGTACTGAGTAAAAGCTCGGCTTTTGCCGTCGCGGGACGCAGCTGCCACAAACCAGAATTTTCACCGTTCACTAACGCTTCGATTAAATCTCCATAGGAGACCTCAACAACAAGGATGGAAGGATGGAAACGCATTGCCATATGCTAACAAAATACTTTACAAAGACAATCAAGGCATGTACGAGCATGTACACGATCGGCCTGCATTTTGACCAATCAAGTCCTCGAGTGGGTAGCAGTTCGACTGGATTTCTGAGTCATCCAACTGGCGATATAAAGTCCTAAGCCTGGTGGCGGCTGGCGCGTCAGCACGTGCATTGCATGTGGGTGGATCGGCAGTGTGACGTGCGAGCGAGTCGGTTAGGGCGGCTCCTAACAGGTTTGGTTCATCAGCAATCCCCCAACATTTTCCGTGTGCCTTCTGGTGTATAACCTCAGTTTAGACGCTTGTCCCTTTTTTAATTTTCTTGGATAGTAATGCTGTTAGTACCTGTGTTGATACTTTCATCAGCAGGTTAAGGCCACAGAACAGTCACGAACAACTATCTATCAAGCTTGCTGCATTATCAAGGAGGCAAAAAAGATGGAAACATGTTTTTTCTGAACCAAGGCGAGCGTAATGGTCAGATATCACATGACCTCCCCGTCAACTACAAGCGATCACCGGATGTGTATGAAATTAGCGGTTCAGTATAAAGACAGCCTTGGATAATTAAACGAGATAAGTGAATAAATGACAGAACACGTTAGTTGGACTCATCGATGGGCATCACCGTAGGTGATACAAAAAGGCAAACCAGACTAATATAAACTGTTTTAATATATTATGCATCTCACATCACCGAACGGGAGTAACCTCATTCCTCGTCCCGGTTCCCCTTTACAGTCTCTTCCTATGTAATCGAATTTTTTTCACGCTTAATAAATTTAATTTATAGGCAGGACTCGTTCACAAACCCTACACTTGCCAAGTATTCCGCCTGTATCAAGCCCACCTGCAGGTCTGACTGATCCCCCTTAGCCTTTTATGAATACATCACGTTTTATTGCTCTTTTATATGCACCCATCACACACCTATCATCTGCCATATACTCCTACATGAAAAAAGAGCTCATCACAATGTCCTCACCGCCAACCTGCCTCTCAGCTCGGGATTGCGTCGAATCCCGATGCTTTCGCGCTGGAGAGCAGCTTAAGATCTCTGATTGTGCCTGAGAGGGAGGGTGGGAGCTCCAGATTACTATTCACTTCGAGCTAGGGGAGCCGTTCGATGGTGGTGTCAGAAATTGTAGATGACCTATTGAGGATGGTTCTGCAGTGTTTGGCCCTGCTCTTCCGAATTTATAGCTTACACTTGAGAAGGGTTGTAACGTCGAAGCCGAGCAGCGTCACCGTTATTTTATATTGAAATTGTAGGCTACTTTCATAGAGGCAAATCAGTCCTTGCTTTCGTTGTATTCCACTTACCTTGGTTTTCTCTCCAGCCTCGCAAACCACATGGACACCCTAAATCTCTTCTAGTCGTTGCTTCACCGAGCGGGGACATCTAAATTAGGTAGTTAATGCATGCTTATTGCGGTCAAGCAATCTGCAAGTCCTGACTTCGGTTTGGCCGTGCCCTGTCCTTTAATTACAGGAATACAAAGCGGCGGTCCAGAGACTAGACCCTGACTCACAGCTTGCAACACATCGGAGAAATTAGCCACGACTTCGATATTTAAGGAACGACCCTCGTGGGCCGAGGAGCCTCAAAAGCTGAACGATTGACACTTGAGGCGTGGTACTCAGACGCCAACTCTTTCAACAGGCATCTGGATCTCCCTGCGGCCTACAAAGTCCTTCGCCATTACGTAAGGAAAGGAAGGAGACGGTCAAACCGAAATCAGGACTTTCAGACAAAGACGACCCTGTGACGAAACCACAGGAAGAGGGAGCAGGATTACCAGCCTCCTCTACCGTGGGGACGAAACAGAACAGCAACTGCCGTCACGCCAAGCCAAAATCCACACGCGGGGCCAAACAGCGAACGAAGAAAAATGTAACAGCCCAAAGCCGCAACTTTAGACTTACTGATCGATTAAGTCAGTATTCATTTCGACAAAGGACAGCCGGCCCAGCTGCCCGAGACGTCAGAAAATCTACAAATTTAGTCTTGTGAGCAGAAGCTGAACTCTAATTCCTATCCCGGAATTCTGACTTTTTCAAATCTGAGATTCTTGAACCTTTCACTACCAGCTACAATAATTTCAATGTCTAAGGCAGACAGTAGCGTGTTTAAAGCGAATTCAGAAATATTTGGCTTACATACAACCTATACCACAGTAGCCATATTGGGGTGGCCAAATGATGCCTTCGGTCGGCAAGTGGATGAACGGTTATACGAAATCGCAGGTAGCTCGGTGACCTAGTTACGGATCATACGACATGACTGCGGGCGGCCGATTGTACACGACCTGATGCGAGCTAAGCAGACAATCGGGCCAGGCGAAGTAAACATTCGCGGACTATGCAGTGATACTGCCTTCAGGCCTAACTGTAAATCGGCCTGAAAAATCGGTTGCCTACAAAAATAGCACAAGGTAAAACGGTTGGATGACAGCCAATTGTGTCTGTCTGGCCAGTAAGGCTTCACCCACTGCTATCGCCTCGAAGCCTACGATCACAACAACAGATCGCGTAAAATATTAATCATAGCCCACGGCCATATCTTCACGATCTTTTACGCCCCGGGTGTCTAGTTAGGTGTTTCAGTATGTAGATTGTACCAGACTTCACCATATCTATTATGTAGCCGGTGACTTATTTCGTACGCACCTCTCATATGTGACGTACGTCCCCCAATACTACTGATCGCTGTTTTCTCACGACCCAAATGTCAGAACGGTAAACTTTATGGGCAGCAGGTTTGAATCCTAAGGCTATCAGTTCTGTGATCCAATTTTGGTCTGCCGTCGACGAAACTAAATCTCGAATATACTTTCTGAGTATCAATAACAACGAACAGGCAAGTTCCGGGAAAAATATGTGATCGTTGGAACAAGAAATGTATTGGTCCAGCGTTTCAGATTCTCATGACAATGGGTTCGAGTGGGCATCTAGGACGTCAGGCCAATACACTTCTTGTTCTGATGATGCAAAATCCTTCTGCCCCAGTCTCCTTTGTATTGAACATTCATATTTCTTGTTGAAACGCTATGCAGTTATTAAATCCTGAGCAGAAGATAAAAAGGACGATTCCGTTCCAGAGAATCAAAAACGACTGACTACGAACTTTGAAACACCAAATTTCGATCAGGCGAAACTACCTACAACATTTGGTTTGTTAAAGCTGAGCGATCTAGATGGCGGTCTGCAAAAAGGAGTAAATGCAACCTCAATTGCTGTGGTTGAGCAATTCAAGCAGACCGGACAAGGAAGTTGAAACATATTGCAAGGTTTGCTTAAAGCGGAATTTATCTAACCTTCACGAGGAAGCAGTTTGTATTAGGAACGTCCGTGCGATATCAGGATCACCTTCTTCAAAATTTATGCGTAAATGTAGGGTATATTTCGGCTCTACAAAATGTATAATTATGCGATTTTTAATGACTGTTAGATGTTCACTCATCATGCATCGTATCCCTCAACTGATTACTGTTGACTATAATGTGTATAGCATGATCCACAGGCATTTAAAATGTTATTAAAGCCTCACACCGTAGGGAAATTCGTACTTCTTTAAAACAGGATGTACACAGCATGGAGTTTGGGGACCTTGAATTCAAGTGTAACAGGCCGTAAGTTTCAAAATTATTCGGCAATTTAGAAACTTTCTTAAATAGAGAAATACTGTTTCTTTAAATATAAAATTTAAAGAAAATGTAGTTTGTTAGCAGGCGAGCGCAAGAATTCTTTCATGAATTTTTCATATAGAACATATTTAAACTTATGAGGGCAGTGAATATCATCGAATTAAATGCATACTACTTATGTAGCCATTGTTCACAGAGCATACTTTTTGCAAGCAGTCTGAAAGGAACTCGTTAAAAAGCTGACATTCTGATATGACTGAACTGATTTGAGATTAGGCTGCACGATAATTATAATGATCGTGCAGCCTAATCATAAGTCAACTAAGGTTGTAACACTAAAGGTTTACAACCTTACACAATGCCCGTTTGCGAGTGATTATAGAACTTTCGCAAGATTCGGCATTTTTCATGATTGTACTGTGTATCGCCCTTGACCATTTCAGGACCAATCCTATCCTTGGCTTTCCGCACATTGCTGGGCAACGGTGCACAATTCTTGGTTTCGATCATAGACTTTTGAATCTCTAGCCATTTACCTTCTACTCCTTCCGATTCCTGCTAGACTTTGCTGATCTTTTCTAATATCTCCTTTGTGCGTGATTACTCCCTCATTAAGATTTACAGGGAAAACGGACACCGGGTGTTCAGTCGTGAGTGGGGGTTTACCTTAGAGTACCATACATGTATAGTATAGAGAAATAAGATAACACACCAGAATTCGATTCAGGCTCTGCATATCTTCTATAGTTGTTCAGTGAATACGTTAGTAAAACATTTGATTTTCCTGGATATATTCCGCAAAACCAATCATTTTCAGCTATGATCGTTTAAGCGAACCTTCTTATCTCGCTCTCTGACAGGGATCCCACGGTTTTAAAGCTGCCAGAGAATTTTAAATTTCAAGAACGTTTAATACTTATTACAAATCTCATTTATGATCCTCGTGCGCAACTTGATATGAAGATGTCAAATTAGGCAGCAATAAATTAATAACGTAAATAATACCTAAACGGTAGCTTCATCGATTTTAAATCTTGATCAAGTATCCTATTTGACGTGATATAGAACGAGGGCGGAAAGCTTACTGCAGTTTGTATCAAGCACTGTGTAAGCATGATTTGCCTCTGCTCTGCTAAAAGCGTGTCGACAGGAATTGTTACGGAGTTAAATGAATATTGAAGATCATTGCCAGAAGCATACGAAGTTCACTGACGAATTCTTTGAGGAGTTTTGGAGGAATCGCGTCCGGTGTGGGAGATTTTGAATATTGTGATTCCCCCAATTCCCTTCGGATATGAATTTCTGAAAATATGACATCGACATTAGTACATAGGTGTACTCCGATTTGTTCCAGGATACAACAACCCTGGCTTTTTCGTCTAGCGAGGGACTTGACACTTCAAGTTATTCCAGGACATTCGTCTCCAGCTCACTGGCCACGCGTTTGAAACTCGAGTGTAGCGACAGTTTCTGTAGCTATACTTGAGTTGGGTATCTGCAACTGATGACAGCTAATAAGCTAGAAATACGCGTATACTGCAGTCCTAACGTCTGCCGGTAATATACTGATACTGATACTGATACTGAATTGATGATATCGATATGATTAAAGTCGCGAATTTTTCTATGGAGGGCCGAACATCTCGCGCTATTTGCGTAGATTAGTGTGAAAGAATTGAGAAAAGCACTCGGCTTTACCTTGATTTTCAGCTACGTCGACCTCTGCGGTAGTCTTCATCATCAGATTTTGATTTATATTTTTTGAGCGTCTGCGGAGGTAGCCACATTGTAATTTTAGACTCTGAATTGCTACTTTCAGCGCATTCTTCTCATTCTCCTTGGGCATAATGTTTATCAGTTTGTTCTTCTCTGTTTTACAATGGCTAAAGCCTTAGACTTGCTTATTCGCGCGGTATTTTATCCAAAATCTATGCTTTCTCTCAATCTCCTTTTTGATGTTGTGAGTGAGCCGCATAGGTGGCTTGTCCTTGTGGATACTTGTCAGTGGGCAGTGGTTATCGAGGAGCTGTAGAAAGATATCCCTAAATAAATTCCAATCTTCGTTTATATCACACATAAACAATCGGTACCAGTCAATGTCCCTTAAATCTTTTCACATCTGGTCAAAGAACCTCGAAAACTGTTTCATTTTTTCCCCAAAAAAGGCAAAACTGAGAATATAGAATAGTCCCACGCCAGTACAACATCGTCACTTCTGTTGTAACGGAAGCCCAGGCCGAGATATCACCGCCCAATAAAGTCTTATGTGAGTCCCCAAAGGAATGACACGACAAGAATTGTGCAACAGCAGAAGTCGTTTAGTGTACGAGGTACAACGTTTTAGGACAACAAACGCGTGTAACACGATGTCTATCAAGCCAATCAGCTCTTCTCTTGACGTAATCGCCGGTTTGATTGGCTGGTGACTCGATGGCTGGCTGAAATAAAAATTTCAAATTACCGATTGATTGACACCAAGTCTGTGTTCGCCTTGTGTAGGCTGATCGATAGCCTGTCGTTTATGGGCTATCGCTTGCATGCTACTGCTAGCTAAGGCTGTTCGTTAGGCCGTCCTAACAACTTCGATCGATCGGTGGCATGGAGATGATCTCGTCGATGCTGATGTCCTTATGAAAACCAGGTTGAGGCATTTAGCCCTTGGCACTTGATTTGCTTTGGTTCAGCATTACCTTTAGTGTTTTGTGCAGAAGACTAAAGTCAAAACTCAGTTTTAAGCTTAAATTTTGAACAATGTCCCTGTTAATTCCTGCTGCGTTGAAGTCACCAATAATCATGAGCTGCAGTCAGCTGTGGTTTGAGTGGTGGTTCCCCCATTCTCATAACCAATTTAAGGTATGTGCCAGTGGTTCGAGAGTCCACTTGCCAACATTTCTAATAATTTCGGCTTTATATTGCTCAAACCCGACGACTTAGCGTTGTACGAATCTGCGAGTCAACATTCACGGAAGCCACTCGGAAGTTTATATAATCGAGCACTCGGAAAGGTTCAGCACAGAACTTTTGAAATTGTGAAACTGAAAGCTCGTGACCTAAGTAAATGCAGACACAGAGCGGGGACCCACGTTGATAGCGCTCTCGTCATTCTCACCGATTCCTGTGAAGTTTTCAGATATAAATCCTGAGACGGCTTCTTTGTTTTCAAATGACTGTTCGTGCACCTACCGTTTCAACCAATAACAACAGACAGTCAATCTAAGCTTAATTTAATTCATCTATCTAAAACCTAGGCAAAGCACAATTCTTTTAGTGTTTTACTCAATTATCGGGCTTCTTATCAGTTAAGTAGATATTTATATAGTTTTATTTGAGTAACCAAAATGAGTTGATCTCTGCTCTAATATCTGAGCACGGACAACTGGAGACTGACGATCAAATGAAAGCATCCCTTTTTTCCAACTTCTTTAAATCCATTTACACTCCAGAACCTAATGCTCTTGCTGCTGGTCCGCCCGCACTTCCGCAGATATATCCAGCCCAACCCTCCTCCTCCTCCTCCTCCTCCTCATCCCCCAAAATAGGAGACCTAGAGTTTTCAAAGGACATAGGCAGGGCCGAATTACTCCACCCTAATCCTGCCAAATCAGTTGGCCAACTAAAATTCCTGGACTCATTACGAGAACTGGCGCAAACCTCTACCTGTCATCTTCCAAAGGTTTTTTTCACGAAGGCGTACTCCTGGAAGAATGGAAGTGGGCATTTGACATCCCGATCTGTAAGGAAGGTTAACGACTTCACCGCGCAAATTATCGTCCTGTAAGTCTAACTTGCATCACGTGCAAAATAATAAAGTGCATTATCAAGAGGCATTTAATGGGATTCCTGGAAAGCAACATAATATTATGCGATGGTCAGCACGGCTTTCCTCCAGGATGCTCTTGCCACACGAGTGCTCGTTACTTGCATGCGAAGCGGAAAAAGACCACGAATAAGGGTTATCTAATTGATGTCATATTTTTCGACTTCCAGAAGACCTTCGATAGTGTACCACACAGGCTTTTTCTACAGATTTGGGGCTAGGGAATTCAAGGAAAAATGTTAAAAGTGGTCAGCAGTTTCTTGTCTCTCGGAGATCAGATGGTCGTTGTTAAAATCCAACCCTCGAAACCGACAGAAGTAAAAAGTGGTGTACAACAAAGCTCAGTTTTTGGTCCGATACCTTTCTTGATCTACGTAAACGACTGCCTCAATGACCTTGATTGCGCAGCTGTTATGTTGGTGGATGGCAAAAATATGGGCTGAAGTTAGCTGCGCTGACGATGCAAAAAAGTTACAATCGAACATCGATAAACTGAGGATCTGGTCGTCCACGTGGAGGGCGACAAAATTGGTCGATGGTCTCAGGGACTTAGAATATCCGGAAAGATTGATCAAGCTTGACCCATTTCCCCTGTCTTACTGGCACGTGCAGTGCAGCTTGTTCTTGATATTCCGGATAATCCGTAGCTGCGGTTCCTCCCTGGGATTGGAGGATTTTTCGAGTTAGCCAACACAACTCACATGCGTGGTCATCCTTACAAGGTCACTAATGAATGTAGTCGATTGGACCTCAGAAAGTTTTTCTTCAGTCAACGAGTGGTACGACCTTGGAATTCCTTACCAAGCGAGATGGTTTCCGCCGACAATATTGCTGATTTTAAAAGAAAATTTGATGGCAATTATTTGACGAAAGGTGACTGTCACAACATGATTTCTTATAGCCAGCACTGTAAACCATTTTTCTGGTTACAGTCTGTTTTCATACTATTTCGCACTGTTCTGCGACAACTCATTCGAATGTGTGCCATGTTACCACATATTTATACACCTTCATATTTACCGTAACAACAAAATGGTTTACTTTCCATCAATAAGATCCTCAAGGACATTCCTTGCCTATAACCCTTCAAAAATACATACACATATTTAAAAAAAACAAAAATACCCAAAGTTTCAGAACGAATGTACAAAGCATATACAGTTGGTAGTTTATTAATAGTACATCAGCATTTCTGAAACGTCAATCGATACAATGTAGAGATTTGAAAAACAAAATAAAAAGCGCACACAGCGATAAATATGCCTTGATCATTTTTCCGGAAACAGTATGAATTGCGTAAGATCCTTAAGTTCAGTTCAGTTCAGTTTTTTTTAGGGAAATATAGGTGAATACCTTTAAACTCCCTATTTGTACATAGCTATCACGCAGAACAAGTGGCGTTGCCAGTAATGAAACTGTGGTAGGGGGACAGACACTAAAAAAACTCCTTAGGCATCATTCATAAGTCTAGTTTTGAATGCCATTTGTGGAATTTTAAGGAGAAAAACTGTCGTCTGTGAGGGGGGGGGGGCGAAGGGAACATGTTAATCGGATGTCCTGCTGCTGAAAGTGTTTGGATCATGTCAGGAGGAGGCCATCGCGGTTGTTCAATATCCTAATGTTCACACGAGAAGAAGATTGCGGTGGTCACGGTGTCGGAAATGCGCCCATCATACGCCCGTGCCGACCAAATGACTAAACTCGCGATTAGTTATTATAAACAAACATATTGATGAAAAGTAGCGAGCTGTATGTTTAAAAAAGTTAATTATTGCCAGAGAGGGCTGGTAGTAAATCTTACTTGTTGATGGGCTGTAATGTAATTAGCGCGCATCATTACACAGAATGTCTTCTTCTATGCTGATCCCACTGCATCTTAAACGTGTCCACAGATGGGGACATGACAATGATTGCGCAATGAGCATTCCATGCCTGGATTACCCTCGTAGAGAAGAAGAATTTTCGTGTGTTTAATTTTGACCCAGTCACACGTCGTTTGAGAGGGTATCCGCGCAATCTAGTAGTAGTGGCCAGCTCAAAGAAATCGTTGGATGCTAGGCAACAATTTTGATCCCACAGCAAGCGAAATGCCTGTATCAGGTCACCGCGCAGCTGTCTGTAATCCAGCGGAAATAAGTCAAGATTGGTCAGTCGTGTCTCGTAAGGAAGGTACGCTTGGCCTCACACTAATTCAGTTGCCCGTCGTTCTACCCTTTCAAGGGTTTCGTTGTCTTTGCCTGTCCAAGGTTTCCAGGCTTGAATGGCAAATTCCTGTTGAGGTCGCACAAACGCACCTGAGACCTTGCAAAAGACAACTTTATCAAACTTAGCAAAGGCGCGCTTGATTAGATACAAGCTCGATATTGCGGATTTGGCTACCTTCAGGCTGTGGAGTGATGGCTTAAGTGGGGGAGTGAACCAAAACCCCAGATCCTTCTGGGCCTCTACTTCTGGCAGCAGTGTGTTATTTAGGTTGTATACCCTCCGATACGAAGTGTTAGTACTACTGAGACGCATTATGTTGCATTTAGCGGCATGAAACGGCAAGAGCCACTCTTTTGACCATTGCTCGAGTCGGTGCAAATCTGCCTGTAGATTTTCTTCGTCGTCTTAGCTACGAATGACCTTCCAGAGTTTTAAATCGTCGGTTAACATTGCGGTTTCGCAGTCTATTCCACTTATGCAGTCGTCGATACATAAAAGGATAGGACCCAGAACAGAACCCTGGGGGACTTCACTATTAACTGCCACCTCCGCCGATCGCCGATCACTGATACATACGGTTTGAGTTCCGCCAGTCAGAAAGTTTTCGATCCATCGCAAAAGGCTGCCTGTTTCCCCTTTTCGTCTAAGCTTGTATAGGAGACATAGGTTAGGCACAGTGTCAAATGCCTTCTTGAAATCTACGAAGACTGCATGCCCCGTGTTTCCTTGATCGAGTGTTCTGGTCCATTGCTCTAGACAGTAGAGCAGATTTGGCAAGCAGGACCGTCCTCTAGGGAATCCGTGCTGTTTGTCAGAAAGAAGTCGATTACACTCTAAGAATTGCATCAACTCTATTTTGATAATTCACTCCATGATCTTGCAGCCCGTGTAGTACAGTCTGAAACACCGTCCAATCCTCGTGGATACACCCGACGAATGCCTCTTTCCAGTCTACGCTGCACACTTTGGTTCTCATTTGGTTAAACTTTCCATGCCATATGTTGTGTCTAACGGTTGCGCTATGATCAGGTACAGAGAAGAGTGAGTACTCCCACTGTAGTACTACGTGGTCGCTTTTGCCTAGAGGAGGTAAACAATTTACGAAATCTACATTTTCAAACGCTTTTGATAGTAAAAGATCTAGGCATTTAGCCTGTTGCCCTACACGCTGCCTGGTTGGAGATAAGACGTGTTGTGATAGAAAGGCTTTTTGTACCGTGCGTAGGAGTCGGCAATCGAAACTTAATTCTGACCCTGTCGCATAACTGAGGTTCCAGTCGATATGTGGAGCATTAAAGTCGCCTATAATCATAACATTGGATCGCACGGCAAATGCTTAAACTTCCTCAAGGAGGCTATTGTCTGACTCTGGATCGTTCGACGGTGGTCGATAAACCGCCAAGATGTCAAGGGCTTGAGACCCCGGCGTTCTGACGGTGAGCCAAAGGGCCTCTCTATCAGACGCGAGCTGGTCAGTTTTGTTTGACACGTGCAGGCCATGTCTAACATAGGTGAGCACACCCCCACCCTGACGCCTGGCTCTGTCTTTTCGAAACAACTGAAAACCGGGGAGAGCAACTTCCCGATCGTCTACCTTTGTGGATAACCATGTTTCTGTTAAACAGACCACATCTGGTTCCACTTGGAACATAGTAATCTTAAGCTCCTCTATTTTAGACAGCAGGCTTGGTGCATTGGTGTACATGCACTATAGTTTCCTTTGTCGGCTTGTTCGGGTAGTGTTGACGTTCGGGCTCATACCTCCCCCTACTGGGTTGACTGCGTGGTTATCAGGAACGGACCTGTCCAAAGTGAGAATAATAAACGTTCAGAAGAATTTTCGGTGAGCATATGTTGCTTTCAATAAATTCTCATCAGGCCATTACAATTACGTACTAAACTATAATATGTTTATATAGGGAGGGGTGCAAATTAACATGCTGGTAATCAAGTTATCACAAAACGAAAATTAGTCATGGGTATGAGGAAGGGGGTGTGGGGTTGGAAGTAATCAGCTAATGAGGGTTTGTTGAGTCCGGACAGGGGATGGGGGGGGGGGAAGGGGTTTGGGTTGGGTGAAGCGAAAGCAAGCGTAAAAAGATGCAGGTAGTTACGTAACCATTGGCCAAGCCAAGCTTGGGGCCTGCAGTAGGTTCTTCTGCGCGCACAGGACCGGTTTCCTCAACCGGATCGCGGTTGCTTCTGCTGTTGCCAGCAAACGCTGACCCAGGGGCTTTGGTTAGTTTGGCGGGACCTTGTAAATTACCTCAAAGGCTTCGTTGGGGTCCACACAATGTCCAGAGTCAACCATATGGGCAAGGATTGAACTATTGATGCTTCTGACTTCATCCTTGGCCAGCCATGCCGGGAGGTGCTCCCGTATTCTTTTTGATAGGCGCCAACTCATGCAACCAATATAACTTGCTCCACAGGAACAAGTAAATGAGTATAGGCACATGGAGGTGGTCCGAGTTGGCAGCCTATCTTTACCTTCGCCCTGTAGGACCGGGTTCGTTGAGAATAGCACTCGAACGTTCGCTGCTGGGAAGGTTAGTGCTACGGCTTGATTAAGACGTCTGCTGAGAAGCTCGCTTGCTGCGTCCCCTTGAAAGGGAACTTTAAGGAACAAGGTATTATTTTCTACAGTTGGTGTAGTGGGGTTTGGTTCTTTCTCCATCATATTCTTCATGATGTATCTGTCCGGATACCCGTTCTCCCAAAGCAGGTCCTGAAGTTTTTGGAGCTCAATTTCAAAAGTCTGCCGAAAAGAATTTTCTGGCTCTGTGCGTTAAACAGCGGATCAGATTACGTTTCTGCTGGATAAGTACAAAACTGTTAAAGTTTGTGTACTGTCCGGACCAGGTTTTCTTAT
>JAYGXS010000001.1:19064470-19085442 GCA_036362985.1 Ligula intestinalis | reverse complement strand
CTTGGCCCTACTTATGTGTTGTTTAAATTTATCAATAACCAATTTTGTTAAAAACTAAATACAACACACGCACACACTTTCGGTTTTGACGCGTGCTAGCAACTATCTTGCTAATCACCCTCCACGGCTCAACTCTCTCCTTACCTGCCGATGTTTATTTTGCCCTTCAACGACACCTCTCTGGTGATCACTTTCGGGCTCCAGGAGAATCCAGTGACAATTTGCAAACGAGTTTTCTCTCCATTTTTGCAACTTGCAGCCCAACAAACTTGGATCCCAGTCCTCGCAGAGTTATCCTTTGGCAAATCGACTACTTGACTACTGCCGACTAGGTTCGTGAAGGATCTAAGTGAGTTGTATCATTTCTAATCTTCACCGTCAATCTCTTTACTGGATTTTACGACTTTTCCACTAGAATAGTCTAGTAAATCCCTTATTAGCAGTTAGTCTACCCTCGAAGGTTTTCCATTGCGTATTTGCTAAGACGTTTTGTATATTTGTAGTGATAAAGTCTCTACAGGTAAAACAGTATAAAAATGTATATTTTGACCTATAGGTAAGAAAGACAACTATCGGTGTGTGCAGTTGCTAAAGGGTAAGATATACAAATAAATAACAACAATTAAGCTAGTAAATTCAGCAAGTAACGAGGAAATCTGATAAAAATATCTATTTTAATTAGCTTTGAAAGATAAGTTGCGCACCTTGACCTTGACCTTTACGAAGGATTCATCCTATATAGATGAAGTGCATTCAAGTGCTCTGCTCGGTACAAGTGACCATACGACGCAAATGTGGGATTACCCACTCCATACTCAACGGCTGAGGAAAACGGAAGACCAGTAAACATATGGAAGGCAGATCTCAATTAAATGAAGAATGCACTATCGTCCGTGAATTGGGACTGCCTGCTCAAGGGTGATCCGGTGGAGGATTGGAGATCACTCAAAAGGGTTGCATTAGATCTGATTAAGCACTTTTGTCCGGTGAAGGTACACAAGGCGACTAGTCGTCCTGCCTGGTTGACGAGAGACCTTAGCATGCAACTGAAGAAGAATAGGAAATGGAAGTTATTCAGGAAAACTGGGTCGCCAGTACACCTCGAGGAATTCCAACGCCAAAGAAATGCAGTAAAAAAATCAATTCGCCAGGCCAGGAAAAACTATGAATCAAGAGTCCTCCAACAGGCCAAAGAAAAGCCCGAATTCTATTCCGCTATATTAACAGTAGATTAAAAAACAAGGATCCTGTCGCAGTACTTAAGAATGATGATGGCAGGGAAGTCGTTGAGAATGAAGAGAAAGCCGAGTACTGTAGCCGGTTCTTTGCCTCAGTATTCACTAGGGAAACCGAGTTTAATTTTGACAATGCAAACAGTGCTGTTGTAAACGCCGGTCCAGCACTTCATTCTCTACTATTTCCAACATCTGTAGTTGAGAGGGAGCTGCAGAGCCTCAAAGAAGCAAAGTCATCTGGTCCAGACAATATACCAGCCAAGTTCCTGAAAGAATTGGCAAGCGAACTCTCAGAGCCCCTAGCTCATATCTTTCGTTCTTCATTTGAACTAGGAAAACTGCCATCCGAATGGAAATTGGCAAATATTTACCCGATATACAAGGGCGGGGCCCAAACGAAGGTCAACAATTACCGGCCCATCAGCCTAACTTGAATTTGCTGTAAGGTGATCCAAACGATAATTAAGAAGACGACAATGAAGTTCTTGGAGGAGAACAACCTACTGTCAGGGCTCCAACACGGCTTCAGAAAGAACCATTCTTGCCTTTCCAGCCTTCTACTCTCCACTGAGCAGTGGACTCGCGCACAAGATGAAGATGGTAAGATTGATGTCATCTATACGGACTTCAAAAAGGCATTCGACAGCGTCCTCTATGAGTGTCTTATGTATAACTTGTCAGAAATTGGCATAAGAGGAAACCTGCTGGCATCGATCACAGATTTTCTCCCAGGGTGATCGCAACTGTGTGCATCGGTGACTCAAAGTCAAACCCTACATCTGTTCTGAGTGGCGTCCCCCAAGGCTCTGTCATAGGGCCACTGCTCTTCCTTATCTATATCAACGACTGTGTCAACGACCTGGGTTGCAGCGCTATCATGTTTGCCGACGACGTCAACCTCTGGAGAGCCATCAGGTCTGACGCCGATAGGAAAGCGCTTCAAGAGAGTCTCAATCGACTAAGCTGCTGGTCTGCTCATTGGCTTTTAAACTTCAACATTAGTTAGTGTGTGGTTTTAAGACTCCGTACTAGAAGGACTGATGAGGAGAACGATTCCTTCCAATACCTCCTCGATGGGCACCCGCTTTCTAATGTGAACGAACAAAAGGATCTCGGTGTTCTAATAAATTCCTCACTTAAACCATCTACTCAGTGTGTAAAGGCAGCTTAACGCGCGACACAGGTGCTTTTTGCGATAAGGTGGGGATTTCTCAGCATTGACAAGAAGCTCTTCAGGAAAACCTACGGAGCGTTTGTTCGGTCTCACTTGGAGTATGCTGTCCAGGCCTGGAGTCTGTGGTTCAAGAAGGATTACCTGTACCTGGAACGAGTGCAGGCGAGGGCTACGAAGATGGTCACGAATCTTGGCCATCTGCCTTATGAAGTCAGACTGACCGAACTTGATCTTTTCCCTCTCAATTATAGGCAACTCCACGGTAACCTCATATAAACCTATCGTATTGTTAGAGGCCATGAGTGCGCCCTAGAATTTGATGATTTCTTCGAATTGGCTTGGACTGACCATCTGCAAGGTCATCCTTTTAAAATAGAGAGGAAACTGGCCCGTATGGACGATCGACGAAACGCCTTCTCTCAGAGGGTCATTGGAGCGTGGAACGGACTCCCGGAAGATGTGGTCCTCTCAGATACTGTTGACATTTTTAAACAGAAACTTGATTCTCATTTACTGAGAAACTGTGGCAGATATAATGAACAAAGTGTCAGTAGCAGCACCTTGCAACTTGCTCACACTTATCGCTGATGTTAAGCCTACATTTGTATTATGTGCTATTGTTACGGTGGACCTATTATGTGATTTTGGTTATGAATAGGTAGCTCAAGGGCGAAAGCCTTCTTCCCTTAATAAATTGACTTAACTGTTTGGACAGAGCTTCATTAATTCCTTAAGCTGTATTTAGAATATTAAATGCCAGCCTAGACGCCATGAAGTTAGAAAGACAGTGATCCCATTGAGTAAGTGTAAGGATGGGCAACAATATGGTGAATGAACTCAGGACGCTGTCGTATCGCGAAGACTGATTGAACATTAGCTGTGTCCCATGTCCTTTAGATAAATGACGTGCGACCTGCTAAAGCGATTCCCTATTATCTGTGGACATGTCTATTTCCTGAAATCTGATGACTTTTCTGCGTTTACAAACGTGCCTTACCTACACGCCCATTCAAGCAAAGTCAAACGTAAATTTATGTGCCTAGATTTCCGTCATTCTTCCTTCAATCAGCGTGCGGTGTTGACATAGAACTCGCTCCAAAGTGACGTCGAATACGGTTGATATTTTAAAACAGCAGGTAAATTAATTAATTTTGGTTAGCCAGTGGCTTTCATGGCCAAAATGTCTCCGGCTAGCCATGAACTATACTTCTTTATTTAAATTTATATGTATCCCACCACTAAATATTTGTTGTAAAACTGTTTCTCTAAACTGTGCATACGATAATATATTTGTGCTGTTCATATATAATTGCCCTTCTAACTGAACCGCACATGAATTTGGTCATCAATGGTGAGAATCCTCAACTCTCGAAATATACCCAGAAGTATGAGAGAGGACCACCATGTTGATGAGAGCATATTGAGGTTAAGAACACTCTTTGTCGAAAATAACGAATTGCCTTTGAGACAAAACTAGTCAAGGGAATAGCTAACAACCCAAAAAACATTCTTTTCTCATGTGAATAAGGCCAAACGGAATTGAGATTCCATCCCTTGTCTGAAAGATAACGAGGGAAACATGTGTACAGATAACTCAGATGAGGCGAACCTCTTGTCCAATTTCTTTATGTCTGTTTATACCGAGGAGCCGTCTTTTGATGAGAATGTACAGAATAATATGGTCCCAGCGGTGCATACAATAAGCACGCTATCGTTCGCAACAGACACTGTAAGAAAAGTCGTGAGACAATTACAGCCCACTAAATCGCCTGGTCCCGAAACTTCTGAATGAGCTCGCAGAAAAACTGCCCCCTCCTTTCCAAGATCTTTGAAAGTTCGATGGAAAAGAAGGCTCTGCCTACTGACTGGAAGGTGGCCAACATAACAACTATTTATAAAGGAGGAGAGAGAACGTCCCCTAATAGCTTAAACCAGTTAGTCTCACAAGAATTTGTTGCAAACTAATGGCAAAAACTAATCAAAACGAAACTAATTACACATATCGAGGAAACAAAACTTGCTAAGGGCAGCGCAACACGGATTCCGAAGTGGCCTCTCTTGTCTCACAAACCTGCTAACATCCATGGAAAGCTGGACGAAATCTCTTGAAATAGGTTCTTCGGTCGATGCGGTCTACATTGACTTCAGCAAGGCATTCGATAAGGTTCCACACAGACGACTAATAGCAAAGCTGCATCAAATGGGTGTGACTGGAAACCTACTTAAATGGTTAGCCGACTTCCTAACAAGCAGGCGTCAGCGTGTTTGCATTAAAGACCCCAAAACAGAATGAAAAACCGTATCCAGTGGGGTTCCGCAGGGAGCGTTCTGGGTCCTATTATATTTCTGGCATATGTGAACGACTGCCTTGACTGCCTCACCTGTGAGCAAGTCATGTTTGCAGACGATCTTAAGGTCTGGAAGTCCACTGAAAGCTTAGAGGATGGACAGACCTTACAAAATGAGTTGGATCGCTTGCAAAAGTGGCTACTGCATCTCAACTTCAACACATGCCAAGTAATCCGCTTACGGTCTAGTCGCAGAAAGGTGATACCATTCGAGTATAATTACTCGATCGGAGGTTACCAACTCGGGCTTGTGAACGAAAAACGGGATCTAAGTGTATGCATGACGCCCAACCTCAAACCGTCAACTTACTGTGCTAAAATCGCAAATAAGGCTATGTGTATCCTCAAAGCGATCAGAAGGTCCTTCTTCTATTTTGATGAGAACTTTTTGGGCGAGGTTTCGGAACATTTGTTCTACCGATGTTAGAGTATTGCGTCCAGGTGTGGTGCTCCTGTAAGAAGAAAGATTGCGCAATGCTTAAAAAAATCCAAAGAAGGGCGACCAATCTAGTCAGCAGCTTAAGAGGTATCCCAAATGAAGGTCAATCTTTTTTATCGCTTTAATAGGCACTACAGAGGAGATATGGTCATGGTGTTTAAAATCGTCAGGGGAGTAGATGGTGCTCTTCAGATAGCCAACGTCTTTGAATTCGCACTAACAATACATCTACGCGGTCATCCGTACAAAATGACGAAACACCATGCCAAAGTAGAAATGCGGGCCATCTTCTCCCAACGGGTCATTGAAGAATGGAATAAACTTCCTTCGCTTTTTCTTGCTGAAAGCGTCGACGCATTCAAAGGAAGGCTTGATCTTACTTTGCTTGCTGGTCATGCATTTTGAAGACAAGAAAAAATTATGCAGTGTATATATGACTTTGAACAGTATGCATGATCTGACAGCATTTATCTGTTAATAGGGTTTTCAAAGGCGCTGCCTATCTACTTTATGTAAACTGAATTATAACTCCTGTAACGACAGGGCTACATTTTTCCACCGCATCACTGGGGATGCAAACAGAATAATTCCCGACTTGTTATAAAGCAACGACCAGGAAAGCGAGCCAGAGTAACCCATTTCAGACATAATCAGAACGCTTAGCCTTGGAATGAGGAGGGAAACGTAGGGCATGAAGCCCATTGCTGAACTACCGGTTATGTGACAATAATATATCCTTGCTAATTGCAGAGACCCCACTATGGTGACGAAAAATGTTGAACCCGAAACGATGGTAAAACTTCGGCTGAGGGTTCATATCGGAGAGAAAGTTAAAGGCCGCAAACATTAGCAACCCAGAACACAGTAGATGCCGTGGCTGTTGAGATCGTTGCAGTTCGTTTAGGGTCGATAGGAAGAGACCATTAAGACCGTCACCTGAGTATAAGAATTCATTTTTGACCGGAGAAACTACCTTGGGTTAACACAACAGAGAAGCCCAAAATTCCTCAAAATTTTGAAATAATGATCAAAATTAAAAGAGGACAAAAACGGCGGAGACAATATCAATGCACTTAGAAACAAAGTACCATCAAGCGAATTTCTATCATATTCCAGGAAAACTGTTTTATAATTTTATTAATGCTAAGAGGACGATCTAATTTCAAACGAATCTAACTCTAAAGGAAAACATATTTGGCGGCAAATAACGAGACAGTTATGCTTTAAATGAATGCAGGTGTTTAACCGATCTAGTCAAGGAACAATTAAGTTCCGCGCTGCCAAGGAGCTCGCAACGCAAACCCTTAATGACCGTCACATAGTGCTTTGAGCCTAATTACGATTAGCATAAAGGGAACCTCCTGCAATGCGAAAGTTGATTCAAAAATGCGATCTAAACTTAACGTATGAAGTGCCTGCACCTGTATAACTAATTTGAATCATCGAAAAGCCAATTTTGTTGAAAAAAACACTCCCAAGTTCCACGCGAATATTAATCTGAAAATAAGTCTCTCTCATGTTGCTTCTCCCATTCCTGATCGCGTTGTACATAACTTAGCACAAAAATCACTGATATTCAAATCCTTTTTGTCTTAGGCCGTATCGATTTACTTTGCCCTTTTGGAAGGCTCTCACAAGATTCCCATACGACCCGGTCATCTGCGGGTCCCCGGCAAATTGCGCATATCTCTAAATTTGGCTTGCACTGCGATTGGACGCATTTTGGTTTGCGAATCGACGTGCGGTATGTCGAGGTATGAGTTGGCTTATTCCTCAGTTATTTATTACAAAAAGCAGGCTCTTAGCTTGTTCCTTATAATTGTGGGACCGAAGTAAGGTAGAAATTTTTGTGATCAACTGTCTACTGTCCTTGTTTTTGCACCCTAGAAGCTGTTGTCTTATGCAAAACATCTCGACCGTAGTTTTAGGAAACTCTAGTTTTAGGAAACCATGATCAAATAATGTCGGAGCGTTTCCCCAGAAATTGCGCCTTGTGTATAGAGGTCCATTGTTGGTCTTGAACCGAAAAATGTAATTAGGCCTCCTTCATTTGCTTTCGACCCCAAAATATTAGGTCATACATCAAATGTGTCTGTCAAAGCCTAAGCATTCAGCAGGGCAGCAGAGAATTGATCGCGTCTGAGGAAGTAGATGGACGTTCTGTTAGCTAAAATAAGGCGCTCAATTCGCTTCGCGCAAATTTATTTACATTCTCAGGACGAGCGACAAAAGGTCACGTGACTTGGTTCCTTGACTGTCGTCTCGCGATTTCAATCTGCACAGGCGGTGCGGCCTTGACAAAAAGGTCGGCCGTCGACAGTCGTTCAACCGACCAGAAAATATTCACATACATGGCAAATTGCATGTACAGCGACATCAAACCTTTCCTGCTGGTCGTATTCGAACCTCCGATCATGCGAAATTGCGCAAAATAATTTAATTCTGGGCTGTCACAACCACGTCTAGAAGAAGTATAATTTGATCCATTTCTACCTCATCCAGATCCTCCAAAAGCATACATTTTAGAACGATACCATACCGAAATGGAATACTGACCTAGATTTTGCAAAACACAATCTTGAGTCCTACCGATGCGTACCATCTCTACTATTACTTTCGCTGGCTCGCGTGGGAGTGTTCGATGAGGACTTTCGAGTAAAACTTTTCCTTACATTTTTAAAACATAAATTTTATTATTGTCGCGCTTGTCTAAACGAACTGCGCGCGTTTACTAAAGCCATTTGCGAGGTCGGCGGTTAAACCAAGTATATTTTTTTCTGACATTTTAATTGCAATTTGCCATCCCAAAATGCCTTATTTTTGCCCACATATGTTTTTGTCAATACATTTTTATTTTAGCCTAATAGCCTCATTTATCTTACAGATGGGCCAACTGCTTTCCTATACTCTGACACCAGATACGTCTTTTCCGCGCCCACAACAGGACTCAACTCTGGCCAATTTATTCAGTGTCATTCGTCGAAACGTCAGCAAAAGCATTGCAGGTTTGCGTTTGCCACTCGCTCCATCGATGCTTTTTTATTCTCCTTAGGTTCATCAGTGACTCCAGAAGCTGGCACGAAGTCTCTGGACTTAGCTCATTTGCCCCCGGAGCTGGCTTTCGACATTTTGTCCTACCTAAATGCCACTGATCTCTACTTGGCCGCATGCGTCTGGTGGAATTTGGCCTCAGATGAGGTTCTTTGGCAGGGGTAGGATCTTGATTGTTTTTTTGTCAAAAAAGAACATACTTAACACCAAAATCATCACAGGCTTTGTCGTGCCACCTGGCCCTACTGTTCAGCCTACAAAACGTGGACAGAGCAACCAAATTTCTCCTTTCGTATTCTCTTTCTGCGACTTGATGAGGCCCGACTTACCTTCAACATAGATGGTATTGAGGTAGGGAACTTGTGGAAGAAAAAAAAACAATGGTTATTAATCTTGATTTTCAGGGCATTAAGTACTTGCAGAAATACGAAATTTTGAACGACGAAACGGACGAACTGGCAATGTTTTTGCACTCGGCTCCGGGACTGGATCCAGTTCAAAAACGACGCTTCCTGGAGACAAGGCAATTTTTCATCCATTTTTTCGATTTATTTTCATATTACTGTTATTGTTAGTTAGCAGAATTATGGGGAATTTTCCACTCGCTTGAGAATTTTCTGCACCACTTTTTGAGGGTAGTAGTATTAGGTTCGTTCCGGAGGTTTTACTTCAATCGTACAGGAGTGATTATCGATCGTGCTGTGGGAAGTATTCGTCCCAATTGGGTTTTGGAGTTCACTCTCGACTCCCGCAAGCAGCCGCATAGCGACGGCAGAAGAACTTTTGCGAGCAAGTCAAAGGAGACTGGAAAGTCTAGAGCGCAGCGGGACGAGTGTATACAGTAATACGATCGAGGAGCATCCCTCTGCTACTGTTAATATGCCTGATCGCAAGTAACAGGACTACAAGTCCGTGACTTATTGATTAAGCCTTTAAAATTCTAACGACCAGGTCGCGGGCTCGAGTCTCAGGGGTTTAGATATGGCTGGCTGATGACGTCTGATAAACCAGAAGTGTTCATTCCAATCTCCCTGGTCTTTTTTGGCAATCGTATTCAAGTTTGTTTCGTTTGTTTCGAACTGAAGTATAAAATTTACTTGAAAAACAGGCGAAGAAACATTAGAAAGCCACAGATGGCGTGGTTGCTTCTCGACTTGGATAAAATAGCATGATATTAATATAAAAACAGGCAAATGCCATGCTTGGCCAACCGCGTGCCGGCAGGAACAAACTGTTGAGGACGCGCGGTGACTGAGGCGGTCGCTGTTTAGGGCCATGCTTCAGACCAATCCCAGTTATCGAAGACCCATGCAAGCGCACTGAGTACGCATATGATCAACGAGTGCCACCGATCTGCAGTTCATGTGTGCCTCATTACTTGCTGCCAGTCTGTTTGCGTAAGTTAGTTGCGGTTAGCCGATATTGGAAGGGTCGCAGATAACAAGGTCTACCACTGTCCGGAGGGGGGCATCGATTGCCTTCTCGTGAGTTTAGCTTATAACAAAGCAGACTTTTGGTGTGCCTACCTCATCCGCTCACCGTATTATTTCAATTACCAGGCAACTTCGAGTCGAGTAGAAATTAGGGTGAGTGCACCGATTGGCAAGGGCTCAAAAACCCTTCTGTGCTTGCTGAAGACGACCTGCTATATAACTCACCACGCAGCAGTCTTCCTAGAGGAGGTCTAGGTCCATACCTCACTGGCAATAAGTTACTGTAGTCTGACCATGGTTCCAAAGGAGCACCAAGTTATCCTGTCAGCTGACAATCTTACAATCTGCGACTGCCAGTGTCTCGTGATAGTCAGTAGGCGCTTTCGATTATTCACACTGAAAATATCAAACGCTTGACCACCACTCCCACTTCTAGGTGCCGAGGATGTGTCTGACTCAGCTTGGCTGGGAAGGAGTTGAGGCTCAGTGGCTAGCCTGACATAAAACTATCGTCAGCGGCCTTGCACACATAGGCTCAAATCTCACACAAGTGTGTGGTACCATATAGGCCACCTTAAGAATAATCTTTTCCGGTCTGATCCTCTTTTAACAGGTGGGCTAGGTTATATCCTCAGCTCACAACCTTCTTATCTGCGACTTTTAGGGCTACATGGTGGTTTCATGTGCGGTTGCGGATAAACACTGAACTACTGATGTATCGATATCCTTGACTTTCTAGAGTAGGCAAGCTCCAGAACCGTCAAACCTATGAGTACTCTCTTTGGGTGTGTGTTGTCTACGTGAACAAATCTAGACATAACACGCATTTTTTCGAATCTAGGGTAGCTGTCACCCGTGCACCTTTGGGTTTTCAGTCACCCTAGTTGCGCTTATTCAGATGTGTGCTGTTACATACTCGACTTTGAAGCTATTTCCTGCGAATGATCCAACGAGACGTTTCTGCTCCATAAAATTATGTCAAATGTGGCCGGTTATTTTGTTGTAGATTAGGTCTTCTGTGAGAAGTATTTGGCTCCAGACAGGACGAGAAGTTGAATGATGTTCCGTGTCTCTGTTAGAATCGCTTATATGTGTTATTAGATCGGCTTATTTTATAGGCCTATCATATTGTATGTAGAAGAAGAAGTTACAAGAAAGAGGGCCCCAGGGATAGTCGTTTCTGACTCTACAGTGATTGGCGGCCAACCCTATCTAACACGAGGTGCAGATCGTTTGGGGTTGCTCGAAATGAGGACTTTTGTTCATTCAAATACTCAAGATGACTTTTAGCAACCAGACGGGCACATTATATTTTCTTTTGTCTCACAGGCCGGATGTGCTAGCTGGGATGATTCGGATCAAAAACTTCCATCAACAGTTGCTCCCAAATGCTCTGCGGGCCCTCTTGACCGAAATACCGACACCCGAGCAGAACGCCACCACATTCATGGCTCAGCTCATCCAAGCCTTCTCGGAGCATTTTGTTCGATGTAATCCTAGCATCGGACTTCCCCCGGGTGAGTTGTTTGTCTCCCTCTTTTCTGGTGTGACTGACTACCTTTTCCTGGCTTCACGTGATATGCAGGTGGCTAGCTGTCTGTCTTTGTTCTATGAAGAATGGCGTTCGTAAGTAAGCAAGTCAGTATAGTCGGACGGTTGCTTTCAGCGTATAATTGTTGAGGTGTTGTCTTCTCTTCCAGATGCGGTCTACATCATCTGCTTCTCCCTGATTATGCTCTCGCTGGACTTCTCCTGTCCCCAAATCAAAAACAAAATGTCCAAGCGGGAGTTCATTCGCAATACCCGACGCGCTGCACTGCAGCCGTCCTGCGACGAATTTTTGGGCAGTCTGTACGACAATGTCTACTTGGAGGGCGTCATTGCGAAGCCCTCGATTGTTGTGCCCAGCCGTTCCAGGCGCTTAAAGTCCTCACCCACGCACCGCTTCCCCAGTCCGCACCGACCCTTCTACGTGTTTCGATGAGTTTACCTGCCCGCCCGCTCCCTTTCCCCGTCGCATTCAGTGGTCATGTTCTGACTGCGCCATGTCTTCATCATCATCTTCTTCTGATTTCACCCTGCGCCATTGGCTGGCTTTCACCCGTTTACGCCCAGTTCGACCCCCCGCTCCCTAAGCGTACTCTTCTTTTTAACGGTTACTTTATTTTCCACCAGAGTGTTCTTTTTTCGTGTGCGTATATGCACTCACCTTTTCATTAATCTGTCTGAATGTGTGCGTTTGGTTTTATCAGATGCTCTAGATTTATTGCTGAAAAGAATCCTATCTTTATCAGTCCCCTCACTGTTCGCTGCTTAGCTATTTTTAGTTTGCCAATACGGGCATCCGATAGTTGTGTTCGCGTTGTTCAACTTCATACTGGAGCCTTGTGTAACTTGTTTGTATGCAAAAAAGTTATTTCGACACCCGTCGCGGATTTATCATCAGAGACAGTAGCATAAAACGATAGCAGAAACTGTTTCAATGGTGTTTTAGCAATCAATCTTACCAGCGGCAATCTGCGTCTCACAGTCTCTTGTCATGGCTGTGGGTATTGACCCCCCTTTAAAGCAGTCAGACAGTAGGTGCGTTGGGCAAACCGGGCTGTAAGCTCCGGATACGTCAGGCGTTATGGAGAACTTGCATCCATAACGAGTGCCGCACACGGGACGGTGTAGTGGTACGCCTAGGCACAAGTTCACGCCAAGCCGGCTATATTCGTCCGATCCCGCCTCCGGTCTCCTTAACACTATCCTGTCAGCGAACTCAAGTGGGTGACAGAGAAGAGAGGGGTGTAGATGCTGCAGAAGTCTACTATTCCTATCAATTACCTAATGTACAAGTCATTGATCGTGTGCCCACACTGTTGTGCGGTCCATGGCGAATGTCGTAGAAATCAAGGTTTGAACTGTCATGAATGCACACTGGAGAGACAAATCAAGTCAAAAATAGCCAGCAGTGAAAAATATTTAGAAGTTTCGGAGTGACAGACGAGAGCTCGCCTTTGTTGTTGTCTCTCGTCACCTAAAAGGCCAAAGTGCGGAAGAAGCCCAAACATGTCACACCCAATGCCAGATGTGGATCAACCATGATTTGAATCTGCAACTTTTGATCATTTAGTGTAACACTAACATTTACCCACGGATGCGTTATTTTTGTCAGTTGCGATTGGTAAGATTGTGGTAGTGTGGGGCTCACCGATCTTGTTAAGACCGATGTATCTCCCGCAATGCCACTATAGAACCCTCGCAGGCAGTCGCATAACAAAACGTTGTATATTTCGATAAAGTCCAGCTTGTTGATATGTTCGAAAGACAGTGGTCATTTCTGGCTTATTAGCTATCATCAGTCAACCATACTCGCCCCCAGGAGTTTCAGCACCTGAGGCGCGAACCCACGATCTGTTGGTTAAGAGTCCAACGCCCTAACCACCGTGCCGCGCGCTCCTTGCCCTGCCAGCTTCGATCAGGAATATTATAAGCGCACCCCTCCGGCCAATCGTATCTCTCAAAGGAACTCCAACCTACGGACTGGCAAAGTGGCTGTTCCGACGGCTCAAATTCTTGACCGCTGATTCAGCCACAACAGTCAGGTCGTCAACACAATTCCTGGAGAAGCTTAAAGGGGTAAGCCTCCTGCCAAACGATATCATGGTTTCTTCTGCTGGCGCGTCACTTTTTACTTCTATTTCACAGGACCTGGCAGTCGAGACTATCCAACTACTCCTACGAGAGCAGAACGATGAAACGGATAATCGCCTCGGGCACACCCAAGTCCTCCAGCTCCTAAAGTTCTGCCTCAAGACGTACTTTACTTTCAACGGAACTATCTACGAGCAAGTGAAGGGCACACTTATTGGGTTCGCCTATCTCCGGACTCATAGCAGAGGCGGTCTTGCAACGGTTGGAGTCTTCGGTTTTCCAACACCACAGACCGAAATTCTGGGCTCGGTATGTGGACGAAACCTTCGTCGTAATTGAGTGGGATCAGGTGCTGACATTCAAAGAACGTCTAAACGCCGTCTTCCGGGACATTCAATTTATGGTGGAGGAAGAAGAAAAAAACCTGCTGGCTTTCCTGGATGTCCTCATTTGCCGCAAAGACGATGATGGCCTGAAAACTAAAGTGTTCAGGAAAAGCAACCAACACTATGCAAGTCCTGAACTACAACAGCAACCACCCAATCGGTCACAAAAGCAGCTGCATAAGAGCGCTATTCCGGCGCGTTGAAATGCATTGCAGCGAAGCGGACGACAAAGTTGCAGAATTACAATATGTTCGACGGGTACTGAGAGCAAATGGTTACCCGCGCAATTTTGTCAACCAATGCACACGCAAACGAGAGAAGAAATCACGCCCAACTGGTACAAACGTTTGGCGGGCCCTTCCATACGTGAAGAATGTATCGGAAGCGGTCAGCCATCTACTCACCCCACTTGGAGTTGGGGTTGCACACAGGCCTGAAGCGACCATCAGGCGCCGGGTCATGAGGCTGAAAGACTCACTGCCACGGCAGGAAACGGCTGGAGTCGTTTATCGGATCTGGTGTAGTTGTGGACAAAACAACTACGTCGGAGAAACTGGGAGACTACTCCGGACGCGAATGGCCGAGCACGCATTGGCGGTGAGGAAGAAAGACGTAAACTCCTAGGTTGCAGCTCACTCAACGGGACCTGGCCATATTTTCAAGTTTGACGAGGCCGAAATCCTCGCAAGAGGGGACAACCGCGTGAGCCGCGAGCTGCTCGAGTCATGGTTCTCAGGCCCCCAGTCCATCAACAAGCGCAATGATTTGGCGTTCCCATACGGTGTACTGCGAAATTTCCTGAGCGAGAGAATCAGTCACGTGGGAAGGACTGGGCGCAACGACAACTCTGACGGCAGCTGGCATAATTGTCGCTCAATTATCAAACCTGCATCTGAAGCGGACAAGAACGCTGTGGTAATTAATGAGCCATCACCGCACCAATTAAGACCTCAAGCGGTGACTAAAAGAACTGAAAATTGTAGTACGCATGCGGGTGACCGCTACAACCTATTAATACCGTGTAATCTGTGCATGTATCACCCTATCTGCGTATGTCTCAGGCTGCTCTTCTATTACCTATGATTAAGGATTCCCGAGGGAATCCGAAACGTCAGGACAATAAACCTCTTGTTCCACTGATCGTTTCTTCTTCTTCCGAACTGCTTCCTGGAACTCGGATATTCTCCTGTATTGGCAAATTATTTGGGCGCGATGCGCTTAGATCGGCCCGACGATGGGAAATATTTACCCTTCGTGAGGCCTCAACCTATTCGCAGATCCGGTTTCTGCACAGATGCCTTGACAATAACGTGTTGCCGAGGAGTGTGAGATACAAGCCGGCGCTGAACACGGAGGCGGCGAGACGCGTTATGTTTCAAACTGGCAAGAGAATGGTCCGTCTGTTCATTCAAGATTGCCACGCGAGGCTACGCAAATATCGCCAGATAATTGACCACGAGAAGATGAAATGCTGTGAGCTCATGGGTGAGGACAGCACGAAACTGCTTCAGCAAAGAGTGCTTGAACGAGCCCGCGACAAACAAGCAATTCATGAAGCGTCACTGGAGAAAAAATTCCGCAGACTGCACAATCCAACGTCATCCAGAAAAGACGTACTGGTACACGACCTGTCGTCGAAAGAACTGACGAAAGAGCAAATACAGGTTCTACAGCACGAAGCCTCATTCAACACGGCTGATGCTAAACCTGCTAACACGATTGCAGCTGTGGAATCAGTCATAAATCAGACAGAAGCAACGGAGGAGACGAAGAACCTTATCCGACATCAGGTATCGTCCCTCCTGATGGCTCATCAACCACGGGAAGTACTCCCCAAGGTCGAACGCGTTGCATTAAGAGCACTCAAGGCCGACCGGGACATTGTCATCGTGCCAGCCGACAAGGGACGTTCTACGGTCGTATTAGACAGAACCGACTACCTTCAGAAGGCGAAAAACTTACTGGAGGATTGTCAGTTTTATGTTCCTTGTGAAACCAATCCCATAAAAAAAGCTGACACGCGAAATAAATTCGACCTTGTTGGCTCTAGAGAACTCGGGTGCAATAACGCCGTCCGACCGACGCATGGCGAGGGCACAAGAAACGGCCTTGGCCCGTTTCTATGGCCTCCCAAAAGTTCACAAGGAAGGTGCTCCTCTCCGACCCATCGTATCACTCAAAGGCACTCCAACGTACGGGCTAGCAAAGTGGCTGTTTCGGCGTCTCAAATTTCTGACCGCAGATTCGGAAACCACGGTTCGCTCGTCAACACAGTTCTTGGAGAAACTTAAAGGAATAAGTCTCTTGCCAAGTGATATCATGGTTTCCTTTGATGTCACGTCTCTTTTTACTTCTATCCCTCAGGATCTGGCAATCGAGACGGTCGAACTGCTCCTACGAAACAAATACGATGAGACGGAGAATCACCTGGGACACGCGGAAATCCTACAGCTCCTGAAGTTCTGTCTCAGGACGTACTTCACGTTTGACGGAAAGGCGAATAAACATATTGTCCCAGCGATCGAGTCTTCTTCTTCTTCTTCTTCTTCTTCTTCTTCTTCTTCTTTTCAATATTATAAATGTTGATTGGGCACTCACCTATAAAGCTATGGGAGCCACTTGTCCTGTTGGGCATTGGGGCTCTCTCGCAAACCCCGCCAGCAACTGAACAACGTCCGAATATACGAGCAGAATGATATTAACAACAAAGATAAAGGAGGTTTGGCTAATTTGCTTAATTTGCGTTGACCCGATTGTGGAAAAACTTGAGGCGTTTGGTGGGATTTGAATCCGTGTATCAGAGAAAGCCTTCACCGGCGGACAACGGTCTAACCACTAAGCTAGTTTTTGGGGGCGTTTGTAGCTTAGCGGTTCGAGCGTTGGCTTCCGACAAAGGCCTTCTCTAATACATGGGTTCAAATCCTGCCGAACGCAATTGGGTCAACTCACAGATAAAGGAGACTCGGGAAAAGAAGCTTATGTAGCCCCACTCATATACCCCTAGTCCCAGCATTTTGTCCTGCAAAAACTGTGGTTATAGAGTTTTGTGGGGTGGGCAAACAGGATAGGCAGAGAAATTTTTAGAAGTAAGTGTAAAGTGAAAAATTGTAGTCGAAGTTGCTTCCCGCGGCCGCTGGGAGCAGGTTGTTCCGCATGTAAATTGAAGGTGTATGCGGCGCTTCGCGCCGCGGACTATACTAATCTAACTCCAGAACGGTAAGTTGGACACCAGGTAAGTTGAAGTAGCCGACCTCCTAAAAACTATTTCAATTTTTCGGGAAATTCAAGAAACCTGCAGTTTGATAATCGGGTTTTTCCGCATTAAGTTAAATTATAATACAGATTGGGAAAATCTACAGATATTATTCAATAACACCTATAAATACAGTAAAATAAAATGCATTTAACATTTATTTAAGCATATTCTACCGCGTGTCCTAATTTCCCGTCTATAAAACCCGATAAACCCCGTTTTTGTAGGACAACATGCAGGGTGTAGGGATTAATGAGTGGGACTACATAAGCTACTGTTGCCGGAGTCTCGAATGGCTTTTTCTGTCTTATTAGACGTAGTCAGCCAGCCCGAATCAATCAGAGGCTTGAACCCGTTCGTTATTTCTACCACCATCTGGTTAGACTTGCTCCCTTCCGATACGTACGAACAGCAGAATTACAAACCTCGAAATATTTGTAGTTTTCTGTTGTCTCATCCTCTACCGTAGGCAGTATATGTAGTTGCATAGAACACCAAGTACTGGTAGGCTAACCTGTGTTAACATTGCGCTTTTACCTTCGCGAAAAAGGGTGTTCACTTCGAAGTTGGCGCCAGACCTAAGGAATTGGTTTTTCCTGCGAGGTTACCACGTCCAATCTGGTGGTCGCCATCGTTACTGTCCTCAGTTTAGCTGGAAATTTTGCTTCTTTGGGTCACAGTGGCCTGTCGTGAAACCGCGTGAGGGAAAAGCGGTGTGTCAGTTCGCGCGCCATGGCACCTTCCCCTGCACCGCGACGCAACTCTCGTCAGCGCAACATGCGACAACGCATGCAGGTGGATCAGCCTCACGCCTCTTGCTTTTTCCAACAACCAGAAGTGCTTGAGCAAATAGGCAAACCCTCCATCGCGGTTTGCATGCCGGTCAGGAAAATGTTCTCCTTCATTTATGCCATGGACACAAAATCATCCCCCTTCTACAAAAGTTGGATGTTCAACGTCATTCTTGTTTTAAAAAATACTGCTGACTTCAAATGGTTTCCTAGGTTCGCTGTTAAGGAATCAGTAAATGCAAGTGAAGCAGTGCGCATACCCAAAGTTAGTTAGTACCGTGCGGTTGCACTACCTAGCCAACTGGAGGGAAGGAGGCTGTTCTTTTTGAGATGAAGAAGTAGACTCATTTGGTTCACTTCCACCCTAAGTGGCCAGCAGTCCGTTTACTCAAGCTAAATGAGCAATTCTGACAAATTTCTAGGAAGTGTTGGAGTCTCGGGTCAGTGGATGAAGACAGTTAGCTCGAAATCTCATGGGAAAAGAATTTTCTTGTGTACTAGCGTAAAGCCGATTACCAAACGAAATGAGCAGTTCTGCGTGTATACATATCACAAAGGCTATCGTAAGAAGGAAGCGTTGCAGCCAGACCCTCCGTCCTACAACAACTCCAAAATATACATTTGAAGCCCAAGTGATTCTGTCAGTTGGTATTTTTCTGAACCACGAATCGCGGCGCGTTCTCAACAGCCTAACTACGCGTGCCACGCACGACTGGTGCACGCGCGATTTACAAGTTTTTCACAGAAAAAAGCAAAATTGTTCGACTGAGACCTCAACTAAGTGGGAGGGCCATAGTAAAAAGGAACCACTTCATCCTGACTCTCCTTCTTGAAGGGCCCAAGTTAGTCCGTCACTTCCTAGTCTTTCAAGCCACGACTATTAGCTCGTCGGGATAGATTGGGGCATGCCAGATTAATAAGTGAGGAAAGTACTATACAGTTCAGTGTATTTAAGGGCAATAGGCATTACTGCTGAAGTGTCCTGGGAAAGGATTGTTCTGCTCTTGCCTAATTCTCCCTTTCCTGCCCCCTACATTAGTCGTCCATTCGAGCATCTCCACCAACGCGCGAAATAATTAGAATCGCTCGTAGTGTTTTGTCCCGATGACATAAAGCAGATTACTTGCCTCTATTTCCTCTCGAGGACACGAACCCTTCGGGGACTAGCTCACCCAGCCGGTCGAATAGGCCAATTGTGTATAAGCAATTTAAGCACCGAATCGCAAAAGAGGACATGTCAAAATTTTTAAACAGGCCTTTTACCTGAATCTGCCGTACTGAAATGGGGTTGTAGCGGGGAACATAATCCCTAATCGAGTCCGATACCCTGACATTGTGCGTTTTCGCTCGATAGCCCTTCTAACACTTATATGGCCCCCTAAACAAAACACGGAAATAGGCCAACCCCACACAAGTAATAAAGGTGGCTCTGGGCATAATTACGGGAAGGGTAGGAGGGGATATCATAAGGCAACGATTATTTACTAAAAGTATTTTGTTTAAGATGCCATCCCTTTAAAATACCGTAAGTTAAATTATATGTGCATGTCGGGACGAATTTTCCGCCGTCCTTCTGGACTAATATGGTGAAGTGCCTCCAGTGGTTTTTTTCTGATCCCTTACTACGTTCTGAAAAGGCCTCCCCTTCATCAGTTAATATGCTGTTGGCAATAAGAAGAAGTCGTAGGGTGAGGGGGGATAGAACGGGCGACGGAGGGGTTGAGAAACCGCTGTCATGCCATTTCTTCTTCAAAAATGATTGATTTTCAATGCTGGGTAGACAGGTGCGTTGTCAGGATGGAGCAGCCAGGCCCCCGTTCGCCACATTTCAGCCATCGTGGAGCAAACTTTGCCGCGACGCCTCTCATGTGAAAATCGTCAATTTAACTGTTTTTGCATGGACTTCAGGGAGTTTCAGTTATTTTCTCAGGTCTATCGATTGTTTTACAACGATGACGAATGATGGCTTTGTGCACTCTTTGGACATTTTCATCTGCTCTGGACGTTGAGGAGCGACCAGAACTGGATCCACTTTCAAGTGACATGTGGTCATTTCTGAATCAGTAACCTACTATCAAATCGTTGTTTGGCTTACAGCTCCCTTCTCATAAGCTTCCCACAACAGTGAAACCGTTTTCGCGTTGATTTCTTTAACAAGAAACAAAATTTCCTATTTGACGCGTTGCTCCTTAAAGGTTGTCATCTCAAAATCACCGAGAGGGTTGGGAGGGAGTTAAATAAAATAATCTCTCTGACCACTGCGGTCGATTTTTGTGAAGTTTTCTTGGCCACTGGCTCAGGAAGAGTGTCTAGGAAACGTATCTATAAAGTTTGAGAGTGCAAACTCACTCATCTACGAAAAATAATCCTCACTTTTTGCAGTATCCCCCCCTTTTCTGAAATATTCCCATGTCCCAAGTTTACTATTAGCCCTAATATTAATGCTAACTCCACAGTTAAAAATAAATCCAGATATAGCCCTGACTTTCCTTAACCCTAGCCTTACCTGGAACCCCAAACCTAACTCTAATCAAAATCACGAACTTGACCTTAGGTCCTCGGAAATTTAGCGGGTAGTTTCTGTTCTCGTGTCCTGCTTAACAGTCCATATAAGTCATTCTGATCAACGTGACTATATAGACGGGACCAGTGTTTCGATCAGGCATTGCAAGCCTTCGTCTTGGCTTATTAAGTCTTTTCCAGCCCTCGATGGCAATTCACTTTATTGAAGGAGAAAACAGTTATGGCGATCCACATGTTTCCAATTACCTTGGGGTATTCGCTCTTCAGTGCAAGTTAACATGCACTTTCTTCTGTGTAAGGATATATCAAACCTTACAAAAAGACTGCTGTTTGAATCGATGGTTATTAGAATGCATCCGCTTTGGGAGTTATCACCGCAAACATATCCTAAGTAAGATTTAATTTCACATCGAATAATCCCACATTCTTGAGTGCAGTTCCGAATTATGCTGCATGCCGAGTGCGGTTCGCAGCGTGGTTGCCGCAGAATGGGGACTAGTATATGGAGCACGGAACGGGAGGGGGGGAGGAAACGGGATTATCGAATACTCTGATCGGGTTCATCCCGAAATCACCGAGTTGTGACCCCCTCAGCAGGACATAGCTTCGGGGAGACAAAGGATGCAAGTTTGGTGCCACTTAAGGACCATAAAGGCAACCAGCATTTACACGATGCTTATAGAGCAATCCGTCGATCTTG
>JAYGXS010000001.1:19024693-19060830 GCA_036362985.1 Ligula intestinalis | reverse complement strand
CTGCAGCCTTACTCAGAAGTAGCGTTCTTTTTATTTCTCAGTATTGACTGTAGCTGAGAAAACAGATGAAGACGCCATAATAATCAGGTAGTCTTTTCGACAGGTTTGGGACACTTCGGGAAGTCACAAGTTATTGCGTGGTGTTAAGGTTACTAAGGTTTAATCCTAACGGCCCGGGTCCGGTTTCTTAGATGAGAGAAAAGTCTTGGGAAGGCCAAATTGATACGAACAAAATATTGTGTACAGAAGAGTAAGGAGGAAGTTACCACTCGGTTTGGCATGGCGTTTGACTGTGAGGGCCGTGTGAGAGCGTATGGTCGTCAAAGCGGCCGACGACACTGCCTATGCCAGCACTCTAACGGGGCGGAATCCCGAGTGTCCGTCAGTGCAGGAATTGTTACAATGATCACAAAGCGAGCTTCGGTGAGTCAGTTTCAGGACGCTGATTGGCCCGACCAGTCTGAGGTGCGCGTGTGCGCCCATGTCGCGCGAGGGCCAAGGTCGCGCGTTGCATGCGGATATAGGTCATCGCGTTGGGGCGATTGCAACTGGACGACCAAGATTGTCTCTGTGAGACCACGTCTGTGGCGTCAAGCGTTAGGCGGACATCGGGCAGCAGCGGCTACTACAGTCTTGAGTTAAAATGCAGACGGAATTGGGGTAAGCAGGGCTGTTGTGAGAGATAAGATACGGAAATAAGTACCTTTCCTATAATTTAGCGCAAGCCTATCTGCAGTACGGTGATTCTTATTCTCGTTCCTTTTTTTCAAGGAATATACGAACTTCCGAAGTCTACTTTCCCACAGAGAAGAGCTTAAATGGGCTTGAGGTACAGATGTGCATCGAAGACGTTCAAGTTGCTGTAGTTTAAACAACTGCACATTACCCAAAAATGCAATTCAATTTTTATGCTCATGCATGTGTGAAAAATGTATCGCGCTTTTTTGTCTACAAAACCTCTAAACAACTGTCGGTAACAGGTTTATTTGAATTCGGCTGACATTTGAGCATGATGCATTTGCCATCAAAATATTATATGAAACGTACTTTGCACTCCAGCCAACCATTAATACGCATTAGGTCTCGTGTGACTAATCTCGCGAAGTAATCCACTCTGCTAAACCTTTACAGCTTCTAACAACAGACCTATTACAGTGGTTGGGGGAGAGAAGTGATATTAACGGCTTCCAGTCACGTGACGGTCTGAAAAGTGGCAGAATGCCTTGATGTCAGGATAGTCTTTGACATTGTTCCGCACCGGCGTCTCCTGTACTATTTGCGAGTGAGGGATATCATAGGCAAATAGCAGGAGAATCTCCGCATCGACCATTCTCAAGTTGTTGTTGTAGGACAACGACAATCAAGACACAAAGGCAGAGGAAGAAGGAAAGAACACGGAATCCAAAAGTGTTAAATGCTGGCATCCACCCTCCTTCTCTTGTTCATTGATGACTGTGCACAAGGATTGAACTGTGAGAGTAACGTGTTTGCAGATGGTATACAAATCTGGAAATGAGACCACTCCACTGGACTTCAACTCGAAAAAATGAGCGTCTGGAGAATCGAAAATAGGTCTCTAATACGCGTACCTACCATCTAAAGGGGATGCCACTCCGAGAACCAGGAACGTGGAAAGCTCGCGGCGATTGGATGAAAGACCATGTAAAGCACTCTACATCCTGTTGAAAGGCGGCTCAAATCAAATGCTGTAGGCCACTAAGTGACCATTTACAGCTTTCGACGAAGACTGCTTCTTCAAAGTCTCCGGAACATTTGTAAGGCTTCGAAGCGATCAATGCCTGGAGATCCTGGACATGGTAGAATTGCAGCCTACTCGAATGGGTGCAGAAGGCGCACGAGTATACGACGTCCACCCTAATAACCTTAATGTATATTATCGAAAGTATAGGCAATTGCGCGAAGACTTGATACAAACTTACCATATCTTACGTGGCACTGACCGGGTCCTCCTGTTTAATGACGTTTTCTCAACCAGTCACTACAAGTAAACTTTGGGGGCATCCCTTCGAGTTACAAGTGTCTGAAGGAAGATTGGAACCGTGTAATAACCTGCCCGATATTATCATACGATCTCAGTCTCTACAGACATCCAAACATCGACTTGGCGGAGGCTAGCTGCAGCCACCCGCAGAGGATGTGGCCGGGTGACCTTGAAACCACTTAAAGTTATAATTTGCTAATATTCTTGCTATTTCTCCTGATTTGTGTCTAACCAATATGGAGTTCGAGGGCGTAAGCCGACTTCTCTCAATCGCACAAAACTGAATCACTCCGAACAACCTGGCAACATGTGACCTTATACATTTTGTTGATTCTTGTGACGTCACTATCGGCGACCTCAGGGAAAAATTATTTACTTTAATTAACCGCATTGCCAATGATCTAGAAACGGAGGAAAAACATTCCATCTTCGCGAAGTAGTGCTCGAATCTGTACTCGAACGGCAGGGTGCTTGTCAAGGGCTGCCCCTTTGATTGTACGTTTCTTTTTGCATAACATTTAAGTGCAAAATACACTGACAGTTATTTGCAAACAGAATTCTATCCATTCTCGTTTTCAGACTATCTCAAACATACTTTTTCCCGCCACAGCGACTTTCTACGTTTCCAGAACTTACCGTTGCTTTTTTACAAAAATTGGTGTTTCTAGACAAAGCAATATTACTTCTTAATATTCCTTTTGTACTCTAAATTTACGTAGTTGTTTATTCTTGTTTGAACGTTTTGCTTCATTTCATGGAAACTGGGCTGCAAGTGATTAGCATGTCTTAGGTAACACCCTGTACACTGTATCGAACGGTTAGAAGAGGCCAAACATAGAGGAGATCAAGATAGTTACGGGGTAGTGAAGGCAACGCGGTATCACCAACTGCAGTGTCAACCCACTTCCTCATAAGGTATGAGGCAAAATGAAATCGGAACGAACTAGGGCATGTTTCGTCTAGTTTGACGATTTTTCTGGGTAATTGTAACGAGCCGAGGATGTTAAGGTTGGCACACACAGAGTAACGTCGGACACGGTGGATGAATCAGGGTTAAGGCAGAGCTGTGTAGAGTTGTCAAGCCCATCAATACACATCTGTTGTGACTAGCTCGCGTCGAAAAGAACTCGCCTGAAGGCACGCAGCCGTTGATCTCGACGTCTGGGAACAGCCAATCACAGTTGCCGCATAGATGCCTTCAGGGCCGGCGACAAATAGCAAGCATGCACGCGTGAACGCTTGCTCTCTGGGCCGCGGGGACTTCCTGTAACTATGCCGCACTTCGGATCACGCCGCCCCAGCGGAAGGTCGCGCTCTCCATAGTCAATCTTCTTCCCTATTATTCTTCGTTCCTCTGTGGACACGATATACTGTTCCTACTACTTTGGCCTCCTTTGATTTCTTCTCTACTTAGTAACCATGGTGTGAAGATCGCAGTTTCTAGGGTTTAACTTACTTAACACCCTGCGATACATCCACGCGGTAAAGGCAGATAAGATATGGGAGAGTGATAATCATATGCTGCGGATATATGCCAATAAGGTGTACAGTAATGGAAAAGATGCACAATAGGATATGTTAAAACTTTGGAAAATCTGTCTGGATGAAGGGCGATGCTGACATATACCGCTACACAACCGGTGAGGAATCCAGCGCTGTATGCAACTGCAAGGAAATGGTTGTGAAGGTGCCGACATAATGCGAAGCGTTGAGTTGCGGGGGGGGGGGGTCAGAAGTAGAAGGGAAGGGGCACCAGTTTTCTTCACTGACACTGAGCTACACCGTCTTCATCCTAGATCCATAGGCGAAGAGTGCCACCTCGTTCAAACAATCCCGTTCAGTTTCCTGGAGTGTTACATAGGGATAACTCGTATGATCGCTTAAATGGGACATAGGGATAGGACGGCCTGCCTCATTTAGCATACGTGACCTTGCCGTAAATTGCAGGAAGGGTATATACATTCCCAGGCCTTAATCCTAACACAAAACAAACTGTAACCTTCAGCTCACCACAAGCCATACCCTGAACCGCATAGTTAACACAAACTTAAAACCTTTTTCTTTACCACATCCCGACTCTTGCCCCAATTCTGACCTTAAACCTTACCCTCACATTTTAATCCTAAATATGCATTCCAAAAATTTGGCACAAAGCAACAGGTATTGTGGATGACTTCTGTTTTCGTATCCTTGTTAGGCGGCCATACAAGCCATCCCTATATAACGAACCAGCCCGAACCATGGGTGTTCGAACGTACCAAGGTCACTTATGGAGCGGATCCAGATTAAGATGGTGTGAACGTCTGTTGGTGAAGATGCCGTTTTTCCTTCTCTTTCCCTTCGCTGACACTATTTCCTTCCCGTTCCATATCGCCATCACATTCGCATCGTCATCTCCTCGCCGTCAGCACCTCCACACCCCTCACCTGCAGTTGTCCACAACGCGGCACTCCCCAATGGTATCTAACTGATATTTTGTGATCACCCCTAGCTCCAAATGGATCATTTGTACAGAATCTTGGTAACTCTTCGTATCGCATCATCTCCCTCTTTACTTTTTACTATCTCCATTATTAGTAACATATCCTATAAGTAGCTACCTCGTTCTTCTTCTTTCTTCTTATGTGATTGCGTGTCGTGGTGATTGACGACCCCGTTCGGCGTTACTTCCGGAGAATCATATGCCTGAATTACTCCTTTAGGTGTGCGCCACCCTCGAAATCCTTGGCCCGCTGAACCTTTAATCGCGAATTTCCGGAAAGCCACGTTGAGCCTTTTTTTATGACAGTCCCAGAATACGAGGAACTAACAGTCAGCTAACACGGGAACTGCTACCCGTCTATTTTTAGGCAGGATGACAAGGTCAAAGCGCCCTGAGGTGGCGCTTTTTGCCTGTAAAGGCTAAGCAGATTCTTCACTTGAGGAGTTGGTAAAAACTGCAGCAGTACAACTTCTGGTCCGGAAAGACCACGTGTTAACCTTGAACTTTTCCGCTGTACGAAAAAAGTGTTTTGCGACAAACGTCGTGGTGGTGGTGGCGGCGGTGTGCACGCATTTGCGCACGTGCGGCTGACAGCGCCGCGGCGTCACGTGGACGCGGATCCGCGTGTCTGCTGCATTACAAATGCGCAAAAAGTAGACTGCTGTGATGCGAGGAATTCGCTGCACGAGAGACAGAGAGAGCATAACTGGCGCTACAAATAAAGCTACCTGAACTGACTCGAGATGGAAGCACGTTGAGGTCTTAGCAGGTGGATTGTGAGCTATCTACCAGGTGATGCATCCTGCAAATAATCTATCTACTCACGAGGACAGTTCGGGCGGGGGTGGCTTAGTGCTTTTCTTCGGCTAAGTTGGCCACGGGTGAGGTGGAGTATGGAGAACTCTGGTCGGCTAGTGCATAATATGTGCTGAGAACGTGCACAAATACCGGCCTGGCTTCGAGGACAGGGCGACTGCATCTCGACTTCAAATGGCAGGTAGCAGCGCGAGTGTGCTGCGTCCTGTAGCAACGGCTTCCGCATACGGTGCGGGTATTTTTTTCAGCTTCGACAGGCAGAGCGCGGACCAATAGCAAAGCCAAACTTCTGTTGCCTACGCCACCAGCCAGGCCACGGTCATAAGCACTCTCCGTATTTCACGCGGCCCTGCGGTAAATGACGGGTGGGATAAGACTCAGGAGAGTTTGTCATAAGCTTACAGTTACGGAACGGGAGTAATTAACTCACTCCGAGACTTAGCGCAAGGCCACGTGTAAATGGGGATTACTTATATCTGGAAGCAACTTAGGGATTGATCACTTCAAAGGGGCAATGGTTGTAAATGAGCATTGCCGGCAAAGACAGCTGAAGCCGCAATGGCCATTCTTGGCTCATTAGATGTCACCAGTCAGTGATGCCCAACCCCAGGGGGTGCAACACCCGAGACTCGAAAGCGGGACTTCTTGATCAGAAGTCCAGCGCTCTAACCGTTTAGCAATGGGCTAGTTGTCTTGCCAGCTTAGATAGAAAATATGAAACTTCATGGATGGAATTTCGCGAATGGAATCCCACCTCCCGCAATGTCTTGGGGTTCACTCTCGGGCTCCACCAAGAGCTGCGCAGCGGCCAGTACTGCAGGCAGATTGTGTTTAGCCTGACTAAATGCTAGCAACATTGTAGGCTCCCCTGAGGCGTCGTGCCTGTCACAATGTCTTTGTGTCTTCGTTCTGACCGCCTTCATGCGATAACCTCAAAGGCTAGACCGAAGACACGCACGCGCTTTAAGGCGCGTGCCCCAACTGGTCGTGGCCTCTCAAGGGCCCACCAAGGTGCGCCACGGCAAGTGACCTTATTTCGACACGCCCAATGAACGTGCTTGACAATAATTTATAAGCCACTGTCACCTCTCAGACAGCTAGTTGAAACACGGACTGCGAGGACACCGTCAGTCCGCGCCCTTATTGCCCGGGCTAGCCCCGAGACGGCACAAGTGCCGCCCGAGAAAGTAACTCCGGGTTTTGTACACAATAAACTCTCCTCCGGGTGGATTCCAAAGTTACACGCTTCTTATTGTGCTCTTCCTTGGGGACACCAAATAGCGTAATTCGACGGTGACACACGTCAGAAGTCACGGTTATAAGAGATTGACTATGGTAAACACTCGATTGAGCTTTTCAAGCAAGAAACAGGAACGAGCGGAGAGCTTGCTGTCTTCTTTGGTGGAGGGGAATTGCTCAGGGGTCTGTTTCGACGTATTTATAGAGCACGAACTGGATCCTTCGGGGCAACCAACACAAATATGAAAAGGAAGTCATCCCAGCTTGGATTTGTTCCCTTTTAAATAGACGAGCTTACATAATTCAGCCACTTACAAACGTATTAAGGAAGGTGTGTGCGAAACGTATTGCTTAGAGCCAGCCAAGAAACCTGGGAGATATTGCTTGTATTCATCCCCTCCCCCGACAGGACACAAGGACAATAACTTCACTTTACACATACACCTGCGGGCGGTTAAGGGAGCAGAGTACTGAACTTAGATTATTCACTCATCATATGGACAAACACGCGGGGATGCCCAAACAGAGTATAAGATACCTAGCAGCATAGAAATCGATCAGAATAGAAGGCAATATATTTTACCGCTCAAAATTGCAAACGGTCTGACTGATACAATTTTATATGAACATATGCTGCATGCAAAATTGCAAATTTCCGGAAGAGGCTAGGCTAATGAAAAAAATATAAAGCATTTTATTTGCCAAAAATAATTCGCTCAATTTCTATCATCGCATTCCATGAGAATTGTCACATGCTGTAGGCATCATTATTCTAGACTCTCCGTCGGGTGGTGTCTACCTTCTTCTAGATCTGGCGCATTAGGTTGCAGCCTATTGTTGCTGCAACAGACCTAAGCGGAGGTCACACCGGCTCATGCAATGGGTTAGGCGAGCCACAGTCAATTCGCGTGGGTCGGCTTCATGTTCACTCCCACGTTAATTGTACTTGGTTTGGTCTCGCATGTAGATGTGGCGCAAATGGGGAAAGTCAGAATGATACGTATAAATCTTCACATAGACAAGTCCAGGTAGAGTGTTCAGCCTTTCACCTGTCGCAAACGGCAGCACGTGCGAACCAGTTTTTGCCGACTCCAGTCCGGTCTGGCTAATTATCTTCAAGGTTGAATCACACAGGATCTCACTGTGGCAACTACCACGCTTTCACACATCGATCGGAAACTGCCCCTCTCAGGTGCTCGTTTGACTGTCAAATTACTCTAACCAAATCTCCATTACACCTGTGCAGGATAAACTTTTCCCTGAACTTGACACCCTTCTTCCCTTCCCACACGAAACTCAGCCATATCAATGAGTCGATGTCGGTTATTGCCCCGAACGGTACTATTTGCCACTGCCTGGCCCGCTGCAATCGGTGGCCTCAAATGATAGTAACCTCGTCTATTTACAACTGCTCACCACGCCTGCGGAACCCATGTTAAGGTTTCCACACTGCACAACACGCACATCTATGAAAGAACGCGCTTCAAGATCTGAAAATGCCGGAGTTGTTTCAAAAGCGAAATAGCCCATACCGCAGGATAATTGCGCGACAAGCGAAGAGGGCTAAAGGAACCTAGCACAAGTAAAAGTCTTTCAACGACTAAAAGAACAATTCTCCTGTATCAAATCATCAACGAACATCCGCCCACTTCAACGCACAAAAGGATTAATTTTGTACACAACGCCAAATTCACTTTCCGTCATGCAAGTTTGATGAAATCGTCCACTGATCACGACTTTGGGCGTTTGGTAGGAACGAAATGTTTCCCTCTAACGACCGGAAAGTCTGTTTAAAGAAGCCTTCGTCAAAATTATGTCAAATTTCAAAACAGTGCCCCAAAACTCTAGCGCCCCTTCTGAAAGAAGAAACAGTAGTATTGTCTGGACTGACACGGAAGCAAAGACCATATGCCTCGCTCCAAAGACTTACAGTGAATAGACAAGAAAGCAGCGAGGCAATGCATTTTACTTCATGATTAGTAGTGCATACGAGCGAAAGAACAACTAAATAAAATATGAGCAAGTTAAAAAAGATGTAAGAAGGGGGGGCGAGGCGATCGAAGAATCCAGTCAGGATTGTCATGCGAGGTTTAGATGCAAGTAGCATAAGTACGAAAGAAGCTACAGCGACAGAGACCAGAAAAAAACGACAAAAGGCAGGGGATAACTAAAAGAGGAAAGACCGTTGCAGAAGATAATGACAGGATGATGATGAGGAGTCTGTGGAAGTTGTGTCCACATTCAGGCGACTGTGCAGTTAACAGCAATCTTGCCCGCACTGCTCACTGGCAAGGAGTCACCAATGAGGACAGCCAGTGCGCGCACCATGTACGCCATAGTGCCGAAGCGACCTGCAGGTGGAGTATCGTAGAATTGATGGCAAATCCGGTGGGCTCCCCGACAGGGCAACTGACCGCTGAAGCGCGAGTATCCTTTGGGATTTTTTTCTGTGGGGGTGTGGCTTTCCTGGTCGTCTGCATTGTCTGCCTTATCGGGGTCGGACTTCGCACAACAGAGCGTGGCATTCGCTCCATATCGTGCCTGTAAAAAGCGCAACACAAAGGGCGGTGAAAGCGGAAGGAGATGAGAGGGAATGTAGCACAGCTTGAGGCCAGCTCAGACGACTCTTAGGCCAGCAGTGTTGGCGGACATGTTCGCAACCCAATCACCCTAATCGCTGCCACGCTGCTGAGCACAGCCGCAGCGTTCGGCTATCTAGTAGAGCGCTCCACAAGAAGCTGTCACTCCTTGTCTTTCGGATTTACCTCTTGATGACTCTGCCATCATGACAGGCTTCTAGTGTCTTCACCAGAGAGCCGTTGTCAAAGGAAAACTAAGCTACCATTCCACGGTCCTTTTGGACGGCTATCCATCTTCGATTGCGGTATCGGAAAAAACCACTCCCGAGGGCCACTCGTTGTACCTTGGCTCAACTACGCAGTGGCTACTCAATGCTCCCTCGCCAGTACCAACACCGGCTCCACCTGTCCCCAACCGACAGTTGTCCCGATTGCGGTGTCTCTCCACATGACTATCAACATCTGGCTGCAGTTTCCAGCCAGGCACTCAAATCGCACTCCGTGGAGCTTTGGCTCAAGCTGACTGAGACCTCGGCTTTTCCCCGTCTTCGAACTACAACCAGTTTGGACTCCGGCGGGGACTCTTGATCTAACAAGGGCTACGACGAACAAACACACACGCACACGAGGAGTATTTGAGCCCTTGGCAGTGGGAGTTCAAAGGCATTCACCTATCTTTCCCTCAATAAACTGATACTGATAGTATGCAAACCCAGCCGGAAATTTGATAGTCGTCGTCACTGTCGATCAGAGCTGACTGGTTTGACCCTGTTTCCTAAGTAGGAACATAAAGTGGCATGTACGTCCGACAAACAACTTGAGAGAGCATGAGTAGGGCTAGACGCAGGAAATCTAGGAGAGCAAAACGAGGTCCTTTCAGACCTGTCGGGGAAGAGAGTAAATTACGGCCCAGGGGTAAGATGCCCACAAAAATACAGTGCTCGGGTGTGAAGAAGGCGATCGGGAAAATCGGTTGACAAGGTGAAATCAAAATCAACGCACTGCGCACAATAAATCTCTCATTCTGGTACCTTCTGCCTTTTAGCTATAAGTTGGGATTTGATCTGATGATTGAAGCGATCTGGATACAAACACTACATGTACACCACGATATCGTCGGTAGCAGTACTTAAATCCATTAGACAACTCTTAATTATTCCTGCTACAACAGTGGGTTTATCGGGCTCATGACTCGGTAACTGATGGTTGCCCGACGCTTGTGCGCAACTTCAGCTCCAAGTGGTGTCAAACAGTGGCTTCAGACAGTGGCCGTCCGCACATCAAAGTTTAAAAAAGCTGAAATTCTCGCAAGAGGTGACAACTGCGTGAGCCGCGAATTGCTTCATACATGGATCCCCGGTCAGCTTCAACTAAAAAGCACAATGGGCCCCCATTTCCATATTGTGAGCTGAGATTTGGCCTGAGAAAATTAAATCGTCACGTGGGAAGGGCGCACGGATAAACATTTCCAGTGACAGCAAGTCACATTGCCGAGTAATCATCACATCAACAAAGTAACCAATGAAGTGAAATCACGGCCATGAACGACTCAGCGAATAAAACACAACTCTCACCTATGAACAGAAGTGCGGCTAATTACTGTAGGCGTGTGGTTGTATGGCAAATGGAACTTATAAAAATTGCACTCCGCACATATGCAGCATTCGATGATAGGTTCAAATACGAATTTGAAACGAAGGGTCAATACACTTTCTGTTTAGCTGATCACATCTTCGGCTTCTGAACTGCTTCTAGGATGTCACCAATTCGCTTCTATCGGCATTTTTTTAGTATTGCTATAATTTCCAGCCTTTTCATGGCAAATAACCATGCCACAGCTATGTCCACTGCATGAAAGGCAACTGTTTGATCTATCCGAAGCGAGATTCAGTCAATCAAGGGCACAACATTAAGAGGACAAAACATACCAGTCATATTCAATCTGCGAACAGGTGAAAGCGTGCCCAGGCAAGATCTAGGCTTTAAACTCGGGCTTGCAGCAACAGCGGTTTTCTTTTTGGCTATCCAGAAAAGGGGATCAATCGAATAAAGACAAACAAGGGAATATCTGACACACGATAGGACGCACAAATACACACATGTCACTACAAGACACTCACTGTAGTCGTCAAAGTGCTAATTTGCATACATCCAAAGCCAAGGTGACTAACAACCAGGGGAACATTACTGTGCCAAAGAAGCCCTCGAGGTCCTCAGAGAAAAATTACGCAGAAAAAAACAGAAATAGATCTGAGAACGGATCTGTGGTCGATCAATTCGGACAGGCAGACGTCAGGCCCACATGACATTGGCTATTTCCGATCTCAGACGTAAAAGCATGAACCCGCAGATGAAGGACAAGGTATTGGCTTAAAAACCAAACCACTCCCAAGTGGTCTGGCCGGTAAGGGCTAGCAGAAGAGAGTGTTACATGAACGTCACTGATGATAAGCTTGAACGAGAATCTAAAACGTCCAGTCAATAAATTTCTTGCTTCAGCGATTGCAATTCCTCCTTTCGAACTGCTTCCTGGAGCTCACCTGTTCGCTCCTATCAGGGCTCGTTAGTTGCATGCTCGCAATCCTTCCTTACCAATGGTTGCTCGTCGTTTTGCGATCGACCATAGAGGTTGTTGACAAGAGCTGCAAGACGACACGGCGTAAATTGCCTGCAAACCAGTGGAAACCACTTCCATACGACTGAGAATGTGGTTTATTGCAAAGACTGCGCATATGCTTTTGTGTAATCAACAAGGCCTAACAAAAGTCCAAGGCCTCAACTAGGTGAGGGTGTATTACCTGATCCTCCAGGAAGATGCGGTTGGCGTTGGCAACTAGATCATCCAAAGAGACGATACAGTTGAGGTGAACTCGAGACTCCTCGTCGTGCATGACCAGCGCACCAATTACGGTTGTGGCTTCGACCAATAGCTGTCGATACTCAGGAGTGGGCACAGTGTTGATGAAGGATTCCACCGCCAGGGCAAACTTCAGTTCCTCTTTTGTCATCTGGAGAAAGAAGAGAAGGGGAAAAGAACGAAAGGTTAGAGTAAGGTATTGGCCGGTGACAGGAACATCTAACAGAGTTCAGGTATTATTCTCAGCCGACCCAATCTTACATGGGGAAGGTAAGGATAGGTTACCAGAGTAGACCAGCTCAGACCACCTCAATGTGCATCTACTCTTTCACTTGTTCCTGTAGAGAAGGTTATATTGGTCTTAGGAGCCGGCGCCTATCCAAAAGAATACAGAAACACCTGCCGGCATGGCTGAGAAAAGGTGAAGTCAGGAGCATACACAGCTATATTCTGGCGCACATGGTCGATTCCGGACATCGGGTGGACCCCAAAAAAGTTTTCCGAGTGATCTACAGGGTCCCACCAAATTATTCGAAGTCCTTAGGTCAGCGCCTGTTAGCAACATCAGAAGCGACCGCTATCAGGCTGATAAAGTCCGCTTTGTGTGAACAAAAGAACTTCCTACGTGCCCCACACTATGTTTGTCTCTCTACCCCCTCCATCAAATCCTACCCTTATAACCAGCCTTCGCTTATCGACCCCCCACCCCCATTCCCACTATTCACTTGTCCGAATAGACTAACAAGTTTAAACTCGCACCCAGTTTCCATATAAATGTAAGACCTGACGAGAATTTGTCGAAAGTACACGTATACTCGTCAAAGTGGACTTCTGAATAAAAAGATACCTCATGCTTTGTATACTACCCTTGATTCTGCGTGTATGTGTAGAAAGCCAGATATGCGGAGTTATTTTGTTAAGGTTCTGGGCGAAATAATTACCTTAAGGTGTGAAAGAAACAGCAGAAGAAACAGCTAATTTTTAGCGGCACGAAAGCGATTTCTACATGGCTGAGCATGGTTGCTTATTGTTGTGTGAGCGTTTAGCCGGGAGATCGTAGGTTCCAGACAAATGCAGTTACCAAATTCTGTCCTACGATTGTAAAATTGATAAGCGAAAGATCAATGGACAGTTAATATGAGCACTCTCCCTCAAAGACCCATGCACCGGGTGTCCGGTACTAATACGGGACCATACCAAGGCACGCGTAGGTGTTATTGGGAACACGTGCCCATTACAAAGGCCACACATAAGGGAGAAGCGAGGGGGGGCGTTGTACGCGTAGGCGCAGACTCACGTCGGTCGCCAGCGCTCAATTTCACCGTTGTTGTTTCTGACCCTGCTACGGCACTGTGGAGGACGGCCACAATGCCTGTTTCCCCTTCGTCCTCCAAAATCATGCATCGTCAGAAACAACTGTTCCAATGCCTTCTTTCACTGGCACCCTCTACCCCCGAGGCTTGACTACGAAGCTGCTTCTGGATAACCAATAACAGCTGCACCAGCGGCCCTGTCCTTCGGCGTTCCGGCGGCCCCCACAGTTGAACTCAGTTTATTCAGTCACGTACACACATGCGCACACACCCGCCTCCAAATAAGCACGCCTTTCTAAGGGCTACTTGAATAGCACCCCTCGGCCGATGTAGCAAAGGCCTTTGCAGGCGACATCCCCTCGGGCAATTGCAACGCACCAATAGCGAAACACTTGAACTCGCTTCACAATCCTACTTAGGCAGCTACCACCACTCTCTCATTCAATAACAGGTCTGGCTGGACGCAGTCAGCACTGGCCCTGGCATCGCGAGTGGTCAATTCAGAGTTCTGTACACAATAAATCCCTCCTTCTGGTGAATTCTGCTTTTCAGCTTGATGATTGTAGTGCTCCAGGCAAAATCTCTAATTAGACCGCTACAGCACTGAGCGCATGCCGGAAAGCGCCAGAAAGAACCAACCCAGGAAAGTGCTTCTCAGCACTCCCATAGTTACTCAAGCGCAGGACTGTAGCAGAGCCATGCAAAAAAATTTCTCTGGAAGTTGAGGGGTTTTAGCAGTTTCTAAGAGTAAATGTCACTGAATGTTATCGTTCGCTGCCATATAAAAAGTATTACAAGCGCATCTAAAAAGAACAGAAATGGAGAATAGCAGAAAATGTTTGAGAAAGTATTGTTCCTTAAATGTACACCTGCTCAATCATTAGCATTGATTGTAACTTCCTCCTACGTACAGAGGAATTCAGCAATCACATATTGTTAGGAGGGCTCAACACGCGCGTCATAACTCAGGCTGGTCCCGAGGGCACTAGAATAAAGGAATCGGACAGGGCACCAATGCATGCAGAACGGGCAAAGAGAGTGACCTTGAAAGGCCAACAAGCGAGCACGCAAGTACAACCACGGGTCGGGATCTGCCATCCGTGAGGTCATGCCTGACCAGGGGCAAAGCGCGCGCGCCAAGCGTCACCTGAGGACACGATGGATGAGGCACGACGGCTGCCTGTAGAGGTCACTCGCGGAGGGCCAACAGGGAACAATGACTACTGACCCTTTTATAGCGAGGTTGCAAACAGAAGGGCATACTGCTGGTGGGGACACAGGACAATCTGCCGAGACGAGACCGACAAAAGAACACACTGCTGTTAGTGACACAAGACCTGCTGTTGGCCGACACGCGCTACCGACGACGGAGGACACGCTGTTGACGGGCACACAGAAGACAACACTGATGTACAAGCAGAACTACTGACAGTAAAGTACTATCTGTTATCCTGTTCGGCCTGGACATAACCGGTGTTGACACAGGAACACACAAGGTTATAACACATAGGGTTTAGATTTCGAGGTGTCGACAGCGCTTACATTCACGAAGTTCGATCGCGCGGGCTTTTAAATTGCGAAGAAAGCAGTAAACGCCAACGACTGGGTATGCTTTGCAGGCTGAGAAGGAAAATTACGCTACAGAAAGACCCTTTTCCAACAAAATGGTCGTCAAGTCACGGCAGATGGGGCAGCTCTAACGCGGAGATGCAAGCGGGAAACTGCACGAGGCAATTGAACCAGATAGGAAGCAGTCGGTAAATTCCCTGCTGCTTGCTGGTGCAACGCGGTGACTAGACAACACCCACCACGAGCGCGGTTGCCCAGGGAAGACTGTAGATTACACCGCAGCGCACCAAGCGCAAAGCCAACCCCTCTTTCCCCACTCCAACCCCGAAAATGCCTTTCGTGCTGGCCGGATGGCAATAAATGCGGCGAGGCACGAGGCGGGAGCTAAATTGAATCAGGTCTACAGATTACCAGCATCACGCGATATGCTGCAGGAAGGGGACAATCGCGTTTTCCCTGCATCACCACCTGGGTTCGGCGCATCGCATGATCCTGGTACAACCAGAGAAGCCTGCGCGCGGGATGACATCCCGGCATGCTGACAGTCAAAATGGGCTCAGAAACAGTCAGGGCGGCAATTCGGTTAAATAAGTGCTTATTAAAGGGTCTAGAAAGGACGGCGGAGCAAAAGGAGGGCCTAAATCTGGTCCGGCATGACAACAGAGACAGACTGATCCAGGCTGGGAATTCTACCTCTGCCAGGTCTCTCTGTCGGTACAGCAACCTACTGTTTTTCGCCACGTGGTGGTCACCAAGGGCACTAGACGCCAGCGGAACACAAAGACTTCTTCTCCCAACTTGCCACAACCAGTCCAGATTGGCGAACAGCCCCCTCACCCACACCCACGGGACCCAACTAAAATACTTAGCTCCTTCCCTCCCCCTCCCATCAAAAAACTATTCTGCCTATTTACTGTTCTGGGTGAGGATCGAACATACAAGTCCAACGAACAAACCCAGAGCAGGTTCCTCCGGTAATACGAGGCTGGTGATAAGAAGAAGTTTTAAGGATGGAACAAAAGGCAACAGTAGATAAAGGACTCTGGGAAAGGACAATTGACAGAGAGTAGTGAGAAGAGGGCGCAAATAAAAATTGGTTAAATGAGTAAACTTTAAACGGGCTGAAAACACGAAAGTCGGGTAGGCAAAAATGTGCCGAACGTAGGTTACAACTGCCCAAACTCTAACCGTTAGGCTTTATCCCATAATCCTAGAACCTAGCCCCAAACCTTAAACCCCAGTTGCAACTTGTTGGGATTGCCTCTATGCTCATGATGAGTCATCTCCCAGAGCGCAGCCGCCACGCCACGGCCATGAGAGCGCGCACCATGGCTATCGATTCTCCGCCATATCTGATTGGTCCATTGAAGTTGACGCTTCCTCGTTAAGCCAACAGAATAAATACACGCAGCTCTTTTGTAAGAGTGACTTGCTTTGTATGAAGACACTCCTGCTTGTGGCCATTTATCTTCTCCTGCTCCCTCGTGCTGGATTTGATTACGACGGTCGGACATGTTGGAACGGTAGCCATGGCCGAGATGTCTACGCCTAATTACGTCCTCAAGGTAGAAAACGACAAGAAGAGGACAAAAGCAGAAGCCTTTGAGCGTAATTAGTGCAACATAGAGCAAAAAAACGCGTATAAAGGTATGTCCATCGGGCCAATCGACTTCTATCCTGGCATCGGTATCGACACGATTGGCTTGTGACTCACCGGTTGGCTGCAGCTTAAATTTTCAAATATTTGATTTATTGACTGCCAGTATGCGTTCGATGAGTGTAGGCCGATCGACAGCTTGCCATGAGCGCGGCTCACTGTTGCGTGCTAGTCGCCTGCTAACTATTCGTTACGCTCGTCCTAAGAGGACAAGCTCGCAGTTCGTACTAAATGTGTGTACCAGACACGAATCATAACTTCTATCAGCGTGTGTGTGTCGTAGCCCATAGTTGGATCAGGAATCCCCGCCGGAATCCAAACTGGGAGAAGTTGGGAGACGGAGAAAAGCCACGACCTCGACCGGCTTGAGCCGCAAGTCCGCGGGAGTGAGGTGGGTGCCTGGCCGAGAACTGCAGGCGAACAGATGACGGCAGTCATGCGGCGACACGCCGCAGTCGGGTATGGATGGGTCGAGCCGGTGTTGGTACTGGCGGAGGAGAATGCAGTAGCCACTGCGTAGCTGCGCCAGGGTACAGCGAGTAAACCCCGGGAGATGTCGTTCCGAAGCCGCAATCGGAGGTAGATAGCCACCCAAAAGGACCGGGGGACGGTAACCTCGTTTCTCTTCGAAAACTACTCTCTGGTAGAGACGCTGGAAGCCTACTGTGGTGGTAGAGCTAACAACAGATAGATCCGCGAGAGACGAGGCAAGAACTTCCTTGTGGAGTGCTCGAATAGATGGCCGGACGTTGCAGCAGGGCTCGGGAGCGCAGCAACGGTGATGATTGGGATGGCCGGGTTGCGCACAACTCCACCACAACTGCTGGCTAAGGAGAGCGTTGTGATGGGCGACCGGTAGAACAGAAGCCTCCGGATGAAGACGATCTATAGGCGAAATTTTATAGCAACCCGTGATCGTGCGGAGGGCAGCGTTCTGTGCTGACTGGAGGTGGCGGAGGCTGGAAGAGCCCATCGTAGGAGACCAAATTGATGCCGCATAAGTGAGGTGCGGCTTGGCCAGCGCCTTGAAAGCAGTCGACAAAGTCTCTTTCGCGCAGCCCCAGGATGTGCCTGCTAGAGCCTTCAGGACCTTGATGCAGCGGCTTACTCTGCTTGCGGTCTCCCTGGCATGATCTGCAAACGTGAAAAGCGGATCAAAACGCACGGCAAGGAGTTTGGGCTTGCGGACGAGCGGTAGGGACGCTCCTAAGCGTGCCACTATGTCGTCTTCCCTGTTCGGCAGTTTTTATGGAAACGCAACCCGAATAATGTCTGCCATGCGCTGGTCTAGACCCATACTGGTCCACTGTATCTATTACGTGGTCTATTTAGGGTCACAACACGACAGTTCTCCCGTCAATTTCGACGGCGGGCGGCCGCGTGCTCTAGCAAACCGCAGCAAACGCTGAAGCAAGCCGAAGCAAACACTGAGGCAAGCTATCCGAAGGCTACAGCAAGCTGAAGCAATGCAGCGAACTACCATGAATGGAACAAGAGCTAGGGCAGACTCGCGGGGAATTTACCTGCTCGCTCGCCGCTCCAACCTCTGTTTCCGGTGTAAAGACCGGATGAGGGAGGGTTGGTTGGTTAGAAGGCCATGCGGATGAGGAAGGGTATAGGTGGCTGGCACGATAGTCACTCAACACGCGCACACTTGACTCAGCCAACTCGCTAGGTAGGCTCCAGCGTGCGCGGGAACGCCATAAAGGCCACATGAAGAAGGAGCTACTGCAGCCTGACTCTCAGTCCTCCACCTCCTCGCATACGCACACACAAACACACGTGTACTATAAGAGAAGCAACGTAGGTGGCCCGAGTTTCCCCGTCAGTTGGCAGACCCTCCAAGCCACGACTTCTAGCGCACCGTGATAGATTCAAGCGCATTCAGATTTATTATAGTAAGGAGAGAAGCTTGCCGAGGGTCGACCTCACTCTCCCCCACCGTCTAGCGACCGCCTACCTTTTCGGACATCTGACATGGGGCCTGAAACCCAGTAAGAGCGTGAAAGCTTGCACCGACAGGGAATCAGTACCGAGAGAATGTGCCAGCGTCTATCAAGCCGCAGGGACCGTGGTTGGCCGAGATCTGACATTGCATACTCATACAGACATTCGATCTCAGAAGGGTGAGAGCACCCCTGCACGAAGCCTGAACCAATAACCTTCGAGACGCAAGCGTGCACGCGCCCAAGCACACGCACTGCTCGGTTGGGTATCAACCGTCAGGCGAGCGAGGTACAGAGGACAGCAACACTCTGACTGCCGTACAAAGAAAACATGCGCATGCACACATTGACGTGGGTTTGAACACAAGTTCACGAAACCGTGTCAAGCAAGTCATGACAACACGAACCTTAGCTCTGATTAGTGCTACTACCTAGAGCCATACATTAACTTCTTTTGTCGCACAGGTGGAGACGATAATGCGGGGTAGTTCGCTGGGTGTTCTGGATGGCGGTAAGTTTGAAACAACCCATCCTCACTCCCCCCTCCCCCCAGAGAAACGGGTAAAGAAAAGAGCTCCTGCTTCTATCCCAATATGGCAGATTATTTAGAGAGAAATTTGACCATCCAGTTCAGCGATTTCCATCGCGCCCGTCATTACATGTTGGAAAAAACCACGGTGACTTGCACGTGAATTAGATTTCAAAAGACTTGCACTGCATCAACCGTACTCCGCCTCTCCTAAACCATCCGTGAAAATAAGCAATAAGGCCTGGACAAAAGTCTGTCATCATTAGCAACTTGTGTGGCAGCGATATAGTAGCAGAGTTGTCAATGCACGTTGAAGAAGCGGGACGCGATACGCAGCTACTAGTCTGCTGACATAAATTAATACACAAAAGTACGCCTACTGAAACAAATATGGTAATTATGTTAGTGTTTCTTTTCAAAATGGGTCTACCCACCCTACGGTTACCGACAAAGTCAATAAGACCGAGGATGTGGGAGGGTGTAGGTGGCTGGCACGGTAATCACTCAACACGCGCACGCTTGACACAGCCAACTCGCTAGGTATGCTACCGCGTGAGCAGAAGCGCCATAAAGGCCACATTTAGAGGGAGCCATTGCAGCCTGACTCAGTCCGCCTTATCCTCCCATACGCACACACTTCACAAGCGCACAGGAGGAGCAGCAACGTAGGTGGCCCGAGTTTCCCCGTCAGTGGGCAAACCCTCCAAGCCACGGCTTTTAGCACACCATTATAGATTCAAGCGTATTCAGATTTATTATAGTGGGGAGAGAGGCTTGCCGAGGGTCAACCTCACTCTCACCCACCGTCTAGCGACCGTCTACCTCTTCGGACATCTGATATGGGGCCTGAAACCCAGTAAGAGCGCGAAAGCTTGCATTGACAGGGAATCAGTACCGAGAGAATGTGCCAGCGCCTACCAGGACGCAGGGACAGTGGTTTGCCGATGTCTGGCATTGCATATGCATACAGACGTCGGATCTTATCTTTGGGGGCACAACACATACACACAAAGAAACGGACTGGTGGTGGGCAGGGGATGAGGTGGGGTGGACACACGGATTAACCTGAAGTCGTACCTCTTTTGTGAGTGAAGTAGTGATCGTATTTTCACCTATCCGCAGACCCTGAAGGCGCTCAAGAATGCAATAGGTGCGCACAAAGAAGTCTGGAGGCACGCGATTCAAGGAGCCGTCAATCTTGCGACGTCGGGACCAGATATTGCGAGTATCCTCCAGGGTCATGGGTTCGAGCGCAACGGAGCGCGTGCGGCCGCGTCGGAGGGTATCTGAAGGGCTGTGGTTCTGTGAGATGGACGGCGAGGTGGCGGATGACATGTCTGCCGGGGACAAAACTTTCAGGAACTGTGAGCGGGTGGAACGGAAATGGATGAGAACAAAGGAGTTGGGGGGGGGGGGGGCAGCAAAGCGAATACAAAGAAGACGACTCATGCAACCCCTTGGTGCTCAAGGATGGAGTGTGGTAGCAGTTGTAGAAGATCACAACTGAGGTTAGTCGTAAGGATTTAAGCGAGTAAATGGAAATCAGACTGACAGACGAACTTGTACCGCGCTGTTAATTTGTAGGGGGAGGGGAAGGTGAGAGATTACGCTTGGAAACTGAATATGACGACTTAGGATAAAGAGCAGATATCCTCAAAGAGGCGAATATGCGAGTTTCAGGAAGCAATTCAGAAGAAGATTTGATCACAGGAATAACAATTTTATTTTCCTGACGTTTCGGATTCTGTCGAGGATCCTTAAACATAGGTAATCATAGGCTGCTACGGACTATAAACACCGCGAAATCTGCTCATTTCTCACAGCATTCTACGGTTACCTATGATTATGGATGCCCGACAAAGGTCCGTGATGTCTACGCACTTCTAATAAGTTTCATATGCCTGTCAAACGGACCAAGCGACAGGCTAAGCGGCCAGATCATGGCAAGGCAAACTCTAAGGGGATATGCGCCCGCAAAACACAGGGATTTTCGTAGAACACCCAAGTGTTCACTCACGCTGCAACACGCTGCCTAATTCCGCCTCAGGCTACCAGGCCCACGCGGAAAAGGAGAATGTGCGACGGAAGTCGGACAAGTCTAATGCCATTATAATTTAATTCGCGCGCGCGCCACTCACTTTCCCTGCACCACCCTGCTGTGCTGCACACACTAGGCCTGGGGAGAGAATTCCTCGAAGCTTGGCCCTCGGGCCCGGCCTGTATTAACAGACACATAGACCTTAATTCACACTATGCCGGTTTCAGCGCCTGGTCCACTAACCTGCGCCCAGTCTGAAACAACAGTACGTCACAGTGCTTGTTCAAGTAGGACTTCACTGGTTTTGCACCCCCCTTCCCCGGAACACGTATCCTACAATCCAAACATTAACACATCCCCCTTTACCTGCAAAACCTATCGCCGCAGGATCCACGTTACCGTAACTCTCCTCCAATTCTATCCCAGTTCCTTGTAACCTCTGCCCCAGAAACCTCTATTGCGACATTCCTAGCCCTTACTTTTCATTTAGTCTGACGACGAACAAGTGATACCTGTTCGAAAATCACGAGCACAACTCAATTCTCCGAAGATCTTTTTTTGTTTCAACATATCTTCCCGGAATGCAATTAACTTCACTCATCCAAAACAGTAGACCTCGTCAGGAAGGACGGTCGAATTGTCAAGAGACCATTCACGGGATCCCATATTGAGGCTTCAAGGAAAAGTGAGACAACCATGGTCTGTATTTACCAATACAAGCGAACATACGAGTCCCAGGAAGGAATTGAGAAGAAGGCGAGTCGATCGCTGGGACACTACTTTTATTCGCCTGACATTTCGAGATCCGTCGCAGATTCGTCATCAGAGAGCAGTAGCAGATACGGGTATCTCGAAAGGTCACGCGAATAAAAGCATTTCCCCAGCGATCGAGTCCTCTTCTCAATGCTCCGTAATGTAAGCAGGTCAGCTATCAAAACTGCCCTGCTGTATGATAGTTCAGTCGTCCTATCCAACGAGGTCCACCGTATGCTCCAGAGCAAAGTAGTGCAGGAACGATGCCTTGCGCTTGCGTTAGTTTGAGTGATAGTAGACTTGTGCGGGATCTGCCGCACTTTTCTTTCTCTCTCTTATTTCCTTTGCCCATCTGGATCAGGTATCCAGACGGCTGGAGTCGCCGGGAGCTGGTGACTCACAAGACGTGGGCCTGCCTCTACGCGTGCTACCATCGACCCGCCCCTCGCTCGTGTGCGACATTCCTTGTAGTAGCACTTACCGAATTTCACGTACTGACCTCCCGACCGGTTTAGGAGGCATTGCCAATTGAGAAAAGCCAACTGCTATCTCATCCAGAACTAGACTATGCGACGAACCGGTTCACATTAGGCCAATCACATTTGAAAAGATGGCCAATGAGAAACCTCTAAATGCATATTGTCAGTGCAGTGCACTTTAACACTACTGTTTTTTTTTCTATCAAAACCTTGTCCAGGAGGGAAAAAATACTGCACTGGTACTGGTAGATTCGAAATTCTTCCACACATATAATAACATATGAGGAGGAGGAGTTAGCGTCGAGTATTCTGTTCAGTAGAATTGACTAACCACTAGGAGGGCGTGAGTCACAAAAAGAGGCCACCAAAGCATGAAGTAGAACTGCTCAACATTTAAATAACCAACCAATTTTCGGTCAACACGCAATTGGCAGAGCTGAAGAATAGGATGTAAGCAGGTGTCGCAAGCGATTTATTTCCAAATCAGACATTTTTATAACGAAAACATGAACAGAGCAGGGAGAGGTCATAAAGGGATAAGCAAAATGCAAACTTACAGCGGAAGACTTTCGTCGACTTGCCGCTAAAATAATGAGACAGAAATGCTGATGATGAGGTAACACGTGGGCGATAAAAACAGCGGTGCAATGCGGTCCTCCTGATCGAGGTATGTAAATGATCACACGAGCGAGCATGCATGACTGTGCCGCGCTTCCACCGCCGGCGCCGCCACCCCGACGTACAACGTCGACAACATTTTTCAGAACAATTATATGCCGGTGCAGTGAATCAAGCAAAGCCCGAAGAAAAAGCTATCAAGAACGCAGATAGCAAGCAGACTCAAAACGCAGCCACCTACAGCCATAGACATCCCAATGGTAGATGGTCCAGCCAACTCAATACGGACCATCCCTGTCTGATGATGGTGCAGTGATCTGAGTTCGAGTCGGACTTGTGTCGCATCTACCTACCACACTTCACCCACGCTTATCTATAAATCTTGTGTTGAAAATGTGGCTCCATGAGGTGACTAAGCAAGCATAAGACAAATGAGGTTGTTCCGAATGGCTGGGGTTCAGGCATCCTTGTGCCTATCTTTAAAAATGGAAATAAAATAAAGTACATAAACTACCGCGGCGTAAGCCTGATTGATTTTGGTGTGAAGGTGTTCACTATTTTCCCGCTCAGGCGATTTTTAGCCTGTATGAGACTCGATGGCGAGGCCAAACCAAGCCAGACCCCGAGTTGGGCGTGGACCAGATATTCACACTGAAGCGCATTCTGGAATTCCGCCATACCTACCAACAACCATCTGCTCTGTTGCCATCACTTCTGCGTTCGATTTAGCCCACCGTGATTAAATGTGGCGAATAATGGAACTAGATTGTGTAACAACTGAAATAATTTCCAATACCAAGACCTACTATCGGCCCAATACTGCGCGAGATTTGGTCAGTAAAAACCTCTCCTAACCATTCGACATCCCGTCTGGTGTTCGAAGAGGTTGCGTCTAGTCACATATTCTGTTCAAAAAACGTCAGTGGCTGGATTCGTAAAAGGGCCCTCCGCGATTTAGACGATGTGGAGTTTGCATCCGGACATCAGTTGACTGACCTTGACTACGCTGACGATATCGCATTGAAAACCTCCAGCTTTGGTAATCCATAGTCCGTAGTATCACGGATGAATGAAATCCCTACTTCAGTTAGCTTATCTATAAATGCTGACATGACAAAACTTTTCTCGAGCGCAATCTCTGATGAGGAGGCATCTCTGGGGATTAATGACCCTCAATTTGAAGTCTCGAATACCTCGAAACAAGACTACTGTCGAATAGACGACATTGACTCCCAAATCAACGCTGTTTGCCGGGATTTCTCTATCCTGCAAAAGTAACCATGAATCCGATGCGACACCTCCATCACCACGAAGATCCGTGTGCAGCGTGCCTCCCTCGGCCGGTTATCCTCTATAGCTATGAATGCTGAGCTTTACGCGTGGAAGAAAACTTGAGGTACTTGATCACCGCTGCCTAAGAGCTATACTTCGAGGGCAGTACATAGACTCCGTGCCAAATGAGACAGTATCCTGAGAATATCTCAGGCCATCTAAGACGATCACAGGTTGGGTTTGGTGCCGTAGCCTGCACAGTTAAACAGTCCATCTACGCATGCCACACACGATGCAGCTCTCGCGCTAGGTTAAGCAGGTAACTGGACGGATGGATGTGATCTCACATGGATGAGGTTACCAAAAAACCCTAGGAGTATTAACACATAGCAGTATGTAACCGGGCACCGAATATACAGTTTCGACCAAAGCCATGCATATCAGAATTTAGTTGTTATATCAATTTATCCTGCTCCGATCAAACCATCCGAGGCAACAGTTGAACGGCGAGGAATGGCACAAGTGAGTCTCCGACAAAAAAACCACTGTTGGCAGATAGTATTGCCGGAGACTGAAATGGCCATCTCTGGCCATCGCGTTTAACTCCGATCAAAGAAGTCGCGAGTTAGAGGCTCGGATGGGACGCCACTTGCGTCTGGTTATGACTGGCTGACAACGGCTAATAAGCCAGAAATAGCCATTTCAGTCTCCCTTATCTTTACCCGCAATACTATCTGCCTATACTACAAGCTGCTACGGCTGTCAGAGAATCGGTCGAGGCCCTAGGCAGAGCAGGACAGATGAGTTCAATTAGCGGTCGGGTGAACGTTCACCAACGAAAACCGCTATGGTCCCCGCGAGGTGTAGGTATACCTTCTGTGAGGTTAACAGGGTCCAGGGAAGCAGATCTGTGTCCATCAACAACAGTGAGGATTCAAAGGAGCTAAACCGGTCGCAGCAGCCGTCGGCGACGTTTTCTCGACTTGGCGATCTGATATTTTTTTTTCACGCCGAACAAACGGTGAACCTTTTAATGACTATGAACAACTGGGGCTTTGTAGTTGGGCCACAGAATAGGCATTTGAAGACGATAAAATCATAAAACCGAAATAACGTGATGCGCGCAATGCCTGCAGGCAATAAGGCCAATAATAATGCAGTGAATAAAAGCCGAAGCAAAAAAAAAACAAACGCCGGAGATGAGGACAAGCAGAATGAACATAAATGTGTGACGAGAGGCTCAGGGGTGGGGCGGGGAAGGGCGTGAAGTCGGAAGAAATTTCACCGAAAAGGAAGCTAGCGGTTGACGCGTCGCATGAAAAATGAGACCAGCAAAGAAAACGAAAACACACAAAGCTATTTTTTGGCAATACGACTGCGCAACTGCATATCAGGCGTACATGCTTCACCGACAATGTAGGAACATAATCTGCGGGAAAGGTGACTTTCGTTTGAGCTGCACGTTGCCATGCCAACAAAAAAATGACGTCCAGTTGTGGCTTCGAACGACAAATGTGAATTCAATGAGACTGAGGCATAAAACAGGGCAGGGAAAGTGGTGGCCACCAGAAATGTTTTGGGGCCAACAGTTCTTCCTTCATTGCCCACTTCTTACGAGCGCGCTCTTGTATGCCTAAATTACACTGAAAAGACCTAGCAAGACGAAATGTGCTCGAATATGTGTTGAAACTGCAAAAATAGGTGCTGTTGGGGCAAAAAAGGCAATAACTGGCTAACGTTAGGGTTCAGAAAAGACACAGTGTGGATCGATCGGTCCAGCACAGCCATAAGCAGCATTACACAATGCTCGACCTTAACCACCCGTTATGCTACTGCTACATATTATACTACTTACTGTGTTTCAATAACAATAATATTGTCTGTTTCGTTGGATGCTTTCAAGCAAGACAACGCATCGTTTAGCACATTCTGTCTGATGTCCATAGTTTATTACATACTACCCAAGCGGTATCGGTAATGCGTTCTTTGGCACCCACTATTTCTGCGCCACCACACACCCATTGACAAATATTCAAATTTCGACAACACCGTAGATGTTGCTATTATTTCAGTATAAATAGAGCGGCTAAAGACACATGCCTATAGTTCCGCAAAATAAACTTGGCTCAGTACGAGGATCCAACCCTGAGTGGGAAGAAACAAAAACAGGGTGAATGGGGAAAAAAAACCTAAGATAAGGAAACATCCTGCAAGATAACTGGAATATTGTAAGGACTGAATAAACGAGGACATGCGTGGCATCTGTGTCAACAGCAAATATTCCACTAGCCCTGAGCTGCCAAGTAGATCGAATTTTAGTCCGGAGGACCAATGTTCAGAAGGAAGGCATGGAGAGAGTTGAAGTCTTTAGTTTAACGATGAGCCTGCAAGGTAGGTTGCAGCTTGTAGCTCAGAAAGGTAGATCGGCTAAACAGACTTGGCGAGCAGATAAATTTCACCATTACTACTCAAGGGGCGGAATAAAAGAAAAATGGTCGGATAGTGGCTCGCAAAAAGGTGCAAAATCGTGTATTCTAGGAAGCCAATTCAAGAACCAATACACAAGGGATCTCAGTGCACGAGTTCAATCCGCTACAACACCGTGCTCGTCATCTGTAACGATCGTTTTGCTAAACGTAGCCAATCAAACTGCATCATTTCCCTAATTGGCTGCAGACGATGAGGACCCACGCCCTTAAAAGTAAGATTCAACGGCGGACGCAGACACACATGCACTAAGCGGAAGCTCGTAACCGGAAAAATTTTTTGCAAGTGGCTTGCTCTTAAGCTTAAATTGCCGTAGACAGAGTCGCTTGTCCCCCGAGGTTCCATCGTAATTGGATAATGAGACCAACTCAACAGCAAAGCATATTGACAAAGGAGCGCAGGCAAAAAGCCCACCATCGACACTGACTAGGGAAGGAACTGCGGGTATGCCACCGTCCTCGATCCGACATGGATCACAGTCCCCCCCCTATCTTCCAGTACACAAACCCCAATTATTTCTAGGGATTTTACTTAACGATGTATCGCTGTCGGTAACACAGTGATCTGTTTTCCCGAAATGGTTACGCCGAACGCTTTGTACGCCGAGGCATGAAACAACAAAAACGCAACAGAGAGGAACCAGATACTTCCACTCAAGCGCCCAACAAAAATACATGACGAGTCGTTCCTTATATAAGGAATGTGTCTGAACTCGTTGAACGACACTTACGGAAACACCAAATAAAAGTGGCGCACGAACCGATGGCTACTTTACGCACCCAGATGGTATACCCTAAGGATAGGGTCAGCAACTTCCATAAGAAAGAAGTCATATACGAAATCCCATGTGGAGGTTGTGATACTGTATATCGTAGTCAAACAGGAAGATCAGTCTTCACGCGCATCCGCGAACACCAATCGGCCGTGAATAGACATAATCGTTTTTCCGAAGTGGCCATGCATTGCCTCGACACAGGAGACACCTTTGCATGGGATCAAACACGCATCGTCGGAGTTGGCCACTTCAGAAATGGCCGAGAATTCCTCGAAGCCATGCACTCCGACGATTCATGCACTAACCAGCACATCAAGTTGGATGGTAGTTATAAACACATCAAAGAACGATGGAAAATACAGAGGCCACAGGACAGGGATTAATTGAGACCAAAACTACTAATCATGTCTCAGTTTGTATAACTATTGATTTTTTCGGCAGTTTTGAAATTTTAGTTGTTCGTTTCACTTTTCTTGTTAGTTCGAAGACGAGTTGGGGTACCAAACCCGAAAATTCACTCAATTAAGTTATTTCCTCCCAAAGGAACATCTGCAAATTTTTGTCTCCACCTCCTTCAAGGTGGATATTGTGATAATGCCTTCACGACTTAAAGTTATGAAGGAGTAGTTGACAACCGCAACCATCATTGGCATCCGTCTGCGCACCCGAATGCCCCAACGAAGGCAATGGTGGGTGCGGCAATCGACTACTCCTGCAGAAAGGGACCGGGACTCGCAACTTTGCCTGTATACCGTGAAATGTGCTTTCCCTGCTGCGCGGTGAAGCAGGCATGCCTAAAATCGCATACCATGCGGGCGAAAAGAGGGGTAGCAGGGGGAAGCAGAGAGGCCCTGCGGAGCATAGCGCTAGATGCGAACGGCAAGTGCACAGTATGGAAAGAGTGGGGGGGGGCAGCAGCACTCACCTGCACTGAACGAAATAGAATTACGTCCTGTAAAGACATTCAAACAAAAATACAAATGAAGTAAACTTCGGCGGAACAGGGGACAGGGCGCTACAAGGTGGGACATTTCCGGAGGTTAAGGGCAGAAACACGAAAGAACCCTGCATGAATTACGCGGGAAAACTGTCATCTACGGGAGTGGAATGAGTGGGCCGGGGGAGGGGGAACGAACATATACGCAGATGATGTTATTGTGTCTACGACGTGCAGCTAAATCCGCAGTAAGACCTTGGGTGGCCTTGCCGGCTACTAATCAAAACACAAAACAGTAACAAGTCCTCCCACAGAGTGTGCAAAGGTTGTATTAAGGTGTTTTACAGGGGGAGATCGAATTATGGGCGAACAGGCGACTAGAGCGTGCTAAGTGTGCGGGGAGTTCGATATTACACCAGTAACGTGTTAGAGCGCAGACACATAGGTACACTGTAAAATCTCCAGACTTACCCTCTGCGTTTGCTACAGGGGGTGAATCTGCCATTTGCAGAAGAAAAAATTAGGAGGAAAAGAACGTTTTAAAATAGCAAACAGTTAGGTGTAACAGGCCGGCAGAGCCAAAGAGAGCAAGGAGAAGATAGAGAGAGAGAATTTGTATTGAAAAGCACATTTTTCTCCGTAGGGATGAAATACAACCATTCTGATTCTAATTACTTGGACTTCCTAGCTAGCTTGGAGTTTATGCTATTAACAGAACACCTCAGCGACTATGGTCGGTTTAATATCCGAAACAATGCCGTCCATGCCTTAGGTTCAGAATCAGTTTTCATCTCTGTCCTCTGAACAGAAGAAAGCACCTAAGCACTTAAAAACTGATGAAAATATAATCATACTTCCCGCCGACAAAGGGGGCTCAACTGCTACCTTAAACAAATCCGACGACAAGCAGAAAATGCTGCCACAATTAAAGGATAGCTCAATCCCTACGAAGGAGAAATTGCATTAGAAAGGCAGCTTGACACTTATTTTGGCAGTTATACTTTATCCACAAATGAAACTAGCATGCTTTAAAACGGAAGGAAGGCGGAACCTCATCAGATGTCACACCGCCAACAACACGCGCAGTTAGTAAGACCGACCACCTAAATTACGACCTCCGTCGAGGAGGGAGCTACGAATGGCTACCCGTCACCCTAGAAAGTATACCCTAAAAAACAGGTTGTTTGGCATTTACATCCTTAATAGTGGAGCTTCGTTCGGCAGTAAGTAGTCCCACTGAAATCAGCGGCAGCGGGTTTCAAGTGATTGCGTAAATTGTTCTCATGCAATTCAGTTTTGATTGTTTCGTCTTGGTCGCGAAGCCTTCCATTTCAAGTTTTACGTTAGGAGAGATCGTTTTAAGAGTGTAGTGGTCTGGCAAATGCGAAAAACTAGTGCACTCTGAGGATTATAAAGAAGACAATCCTACACGAAATACTACAATCAGAAAGTTTGATCCAAATAGCGGGTTAACTTGTCCTCCGGTAGCAACCGGTTGTGTATCGCTACAATTGCTTTTGCCAGTAGTCCAAGTGTATAATGAACACAATTGCGTACTTAAATGTTATCAGTAAACTATTAAATCTAATTAAAGGCAGCTACACAAAAAGAGTGACAGTTCCTCAGACGGGTTTGGTGAGCAAGCCTCGCTTACCGAGTTTGAATGTTCGAATCTCGTTGCCACTGAGGAGGTTGGATAAAAGGCAATTAGCTTCGAAGGGGCTCATCGAGAAGAGCGCAAAAAGGGCGTCTTCGACAGAGCTCTGCCTAGAACGGGCCAACTCCGCACCCATCAGCTGGATAATGAGACCAACGCGAAGGCGCAGCACATTGGCTAGTAGAGCCGGATGTGAACGTGCAAACATTGCCAAGTGCAGCAGCAATTCCTACAATTAATATCCGAAACATGTAGCAGGACAATGCTTCCAAGAATGCATGAGCTGGCTTATAAACACAGCACTAAAAATGAAAAGCATTTGTTAATACGGAGATATTTATAGGCGAGGAAGCCATAGAAGGGACAAAAATTAAGGTTACTCACCAAAATTTTGTATTATCAATCTGACCTTTCAAACTTAGACTCGACTAAATGGATGGTTGCAGTCTCTACGTAGCCACATACCTATAAAAACTGGCAGTTGTCACATCCATCAAAAATCATTGCAAACTGTACAACGATTGCTTGGTGGCCCGAATGGATATACCTAATGACCGCGATCCCACTGACGTTGGTGTGATAGCGAGCTAGCTATTTGCCTCACCGATACTGTTGGTAGAAACAGAGCTCAACTATGCACTCCTCGCACGACTAATTATTCTGTCCAAGCAATATTTTGGCACTGGACAGGAGGGGGGTGGGGAGAGATTATTAATAGACAGTCCAGGAAATTACGACTCAAACAGTTCGCGGTTCACACATGTAGCGTTGTTTGGTTGGTAGCCCATGTTGGATCAGGGGTTCCTGCCGGAGACTTAACTGGGTGCAGTTGGGAGGCGGAGAAAAGCCGCGACGTCGGCCAGCTTGAGCCAAAGGTCCTCGGGGGTGAGTTGGGTGCCTGGCCGGGTACTGCAGACGAAGAGGTGACTGCAGTTATGCGGCGAGACTCCGCAGTCAGGACAGCAGTGGGGTATAGAAGGGTCCAGCCGGTGTTGGAACTGGCGAAGGAGCATGCAGTGGCCGCTGCGAAGCTGCGCCAGGGTACAACTAGTCACCCGTGGGAGATGACGTTCCGAGGTGGCAATCGGAGGTGGATAGCCACCCAGGAGGACCAGGGAATGGTAGCTGGATACTGCGTCCACAACTGCTCTCTGGTGAAGGCGTTGGTAGCCTGTCCTGATGGCAGAGCCATCAACGGGTAGGTCTGAGAGAGACGAGGCGACAGCTGCCTTGTGCAGACCTCGGATAGACGTCCGAACGTTACGGCTAGGTTCGGGAGCGTTGCAAAGATAGTGGTTCGGATGGCCAGGTTGTGAACAGGTCCACCAGAATTGCTGGCCGAGGAGTTTGTTGTGTGCGGCGACCGGCAAGACAGAAACCTCCGCCTGAAGGCGATCGATGGGCGACATTTTATAGCAGCCCATGATCGTGCGGAGGGCACCGTTCTGTGCTGACTGAAGGCGGCGGAGGCTGGAGGAGTTGATTGTGGGAGACCAGATTGGTGTCGCAAAGGTGAGATGCGGCTTGGCCATTGCATTGAATGTGGTCGTCAGCAACTCTTTTGCGCAGCCCCAGGAAGTACCCGCGAGAGCCTTGAGGACCTTGGCGCACCGGCTCACTTTGCTTGCAACATCCCTCGCATGGTCTGCGAACGTGAAGAGCGGATCGAAACGGACGCCGAGGAGCTTGAGCTTACGGACCAGCGGTAAAGCCTCACCGCTGAAGATGATATCCGGGTGGCGATTGAACTCCTTCGGATCCAGCGTGAAAACAGTGACAGACGACCTGGCCGCCGAGATCAACATCCCACGCTGAGTGAGGTAGTTCAAAATATTAGGCGAGAATTCCGAGAGGACCTGTGCAGCCGAAGCAATGTTATGGTGCTGGCAGAAGGTGACATCATCCACGTATGATACCACTTTGGCGGGTGCCGGAGGGAGTGGGAGTTCCCGCATGTAAATGTTGAACAGCGTCGGGCTGAACACAGAGCCTTGAGGAACAGTGCAGGTCTACTTACGGGGCTTGGAGAGAGTTCCGCGGAAAAGGACACGATCGTGGCGGCCACGGATGTAAGCCGTCAACTATCGGACCAGGCCAGTCGGGACGTTCAGCGAGACCAAGTCCTGCATGAGCTGATCGTGGCGGACGCAGTCAAAGGCTCGTGACAGGTCAATTGAGACAGCCACGGTCCGCGAAGCGGGCTTCTGTTGATTGAAGCCCTCGAGGATAGCGTCGATGAGCTCGAAAAGAGCTGTTGTTGTGCCTCAACCCGTCCTGAAAGCATGTTGGTGGCTGGACAGATCCGCTGCAGACGTCAGAATTGGTAGGAGAAGTTCGAACATTTTCGCCAGTGGACTGAGGAGGGCGATTGGGCGATAGGAGGTCGCTTGACTGGGGTCCTTGGCAGCTTTGACCAGAGGAATGATGGTGGACTGGCGCCAGGAATCCGGGATGATTGAACTGGCCAGCAAAAGATTGAAAACGGTTGCCAGGTAGGCAGCCACCTTCGGGCCGAGATGGCGCAAATAGATATGATCCAGGCCAGCCTTAGGACCGGATGGCCTGGCTCCTATCCATTTGCGCCATATCGGCCCCAACGTGGCTGCCCACCTGGCAGCCGTTTTCAATCTTCGCCTTTCCCACAGGTAGGGTCGTCTACTATGGTGTGGGAGATGCCAATCTTTACATATATAACATGCTCGAGTAACGACCTCGTCATATGAATACCGAGCCACCTTGTGGGCCATTGCACAGGAATTCGCTTTTTTTCGCTTGTATCAACACAAGAGAACAAGTCTGCGAAGTCAAACACTGAGTCCGTGAACGGGATACTATGTAAAACGAAAGATGCCAGGTTTTCAATGAAAAGGACGAACGCTCTCAAAAGCATTGTAATAAATATTTCACGAAGTCTCTTAAGTATCGGTCTTCTCTACGTTACCAAATCCGAGAAGTGGAGCTCGGGCCTGCCTGACAAGATTCATTGAAGACACAAAGCGCCACGACGGCTGTCAACGGTTTCCCATATAGCAGATCCACAAGACGGATAATTCAGAAGACGCCGGAAATGCCTGTTTTATCCACCGCTAAATGATTTCACGATGACTGTACGATTCAGCTTTAGTTCCAAAGGACTTGGAGTGAAACCGAACATGTATGAGACAACAACTAATTGATGGTGACTATCTTGATAAAATGCGGGCTAGATGCTAGAAAGAAGGTCAATTTGCGGCAATTTTCAGTAAATATTATTAAACGACGATACTAGTACGTAGCCGCATAGACCTCAGTGAGTCAGCTGAGTAACGCATACATCAACCACCGGCTCATATAACCGGTATTCGCACCGAACTAATGAGAAAAAAGAAACATAAAAGCGGGGAGCAATAAGGGACTAGAGCTTACCTGGGTCAGCATTGCCATGAGACTGTCCTCACCGCAGGCCTCCTGGATGAGTTTGGCGATTTCGGGGGCCGGAAGGGGAGCAACAATGACTTTTTCTCGGGGTTTTGGCGGTAGACCCACCGTGATCTGCTTCTGCAGCAGTAAAATAGTGGACACAGCGTTGGCCAGCTGGTCGGCAATTTTTTCCAGCAGGCCAGCTAGGTAGCGTAAAATGAACCAATTTTGGGACTGGCAGGCCCTATAGTAGACCTAAAAGAAAGAGGGCAGCGGTAATGAGAAGCAGAGCATGACAAAGACGCACACAAAAGAGAGCACAGCATGTATGGTAGGTGAGCTAACTCATGCAAAGTCATGTCCGAAATGGGTGTTGGTGGGTTGGCGTACAGTTGGCCTCATTATATTGATCTTATGGAAAGCAGTGCTTTTCTTTGCTTGCAACGGTCGTGTATATGATGAGGAGGTCAGTTGATTAACTCACTTCCCTCGAATTGTGAGTGGTAACTGGCAAAGTAAAAAAAGGCACAGGGATACAGAGACACATTTTGGATGAACCTAAGAAAGATCCCCACAAAAAAAAAGAAAAGAGCATCGCGACTTCTCGGACGAATATGTTTTTTCCAGGCGATAGTGAATGGCGGGGTTGAAATCCCAGCTACAGCAGGACAGTGCCTACTTGCTATTGCCTCCAGTAGAAGGGGGGGGGGGGTTTATTAACTTCGGAAAAAAAACTGAACCCCCCCCCCCCCCCCCCCCCCTCGTGACCGATGAGAGCTTGCTTCAAAAAAGGAGAGGCTGCAATAAAAAAGGAGTTGGGAGAGGCCGGAAGTTAAACTCGCCTCTTTGAGGAGGCTCCGAACGGTGGCGCTGGAGTCCGGCTCAATGCCTGTGTCCCAGTCAAGACCACGCAACTGCTTCAGTCGGCCCAAAATCTCCGCCTGTTCAGCCAGGCTGTCAGTCTGCTTCAGATGATCCACCAACTGATCCACTGACAGAGAGCCCAGCCAATCAAAAGCGGGCGCACTAATGTTGCTCTGCGAACTGCGGCCACTGGGGTGACTGGCGAAGCTGGCCATGGCATCAGCACTGGCTGCCGAGGGCAGCAGTATACGCCGCGGCGGACGTAGTTGCGGCTCCGACTGTCCCTCGGCGGCGTCCGTTGGCTGCATTAACATGCGGCGGAAGGCGGGATCATTGGCGTCGAGTGCATCCGCGGAGTCTGGCAGTTCACCGACACGAAGACGATGCAGATTGGCATCATCTGGGTCGCGAAGCAGAGAATAAGAATAGTGAGTAAAAGAAACAAGGGCAAGAATGATTATAGAGGCCCTAAAATCTGGTCCACTTATAATAATAAAAACTACTTTCAAATGTTCAGTAGCCTGACTTTATTTGTTTCGTTAAATTCCACCAATAGGTGAACGAATTGCCATTTTCGGTAAATTCCACCTACATAAGGTCAAACTTCGCTCGATAAGCTTTCGTATTCTACGCAACAGCGGTTTATGTTGGTCGAATATAATTCTATTTGACCCGGAAAGGGGCGGGGAGAACCTGACTGTAACAAATTCTCGAGCAAACAGAAAGTTAACTTTCATGTACAGAAATGCACAGAGTATGCTTTCAAAGCTTGACGAGCTGAAGATTCATGCCTTTGAGTTATCACCAGATATAGTTTCAATAACGGAAACTTGGCTGTCTGAACAGGTAGCCGACGGCGAGGTATCCATGCCTGGCTATCAACTGTTCAGAAAAGACAGAGAAGGTCGTCAAGGCGGTGGCGTAGCAACATACGTGAAAAATGGACTCACAGTTTTAGACAAAACGGATAAACTGGCGTGTACTTCCGAGGCCATCTGGCTGTCCATTAAAGTACCCGGTGCACCCAACCTCGATGTACTGACACTCTATCGACCACCGAGAAGAGAGCCAGTAGTGGATGCCTCCTTGCTAGAGGAGCTGGAAAAGATTACTGCCCGATCGGACATCCTGATTGTGGGGGACTTTAACGCGCCTCACATCGACTGGGGTGCGGCCTGCGCACATAGCTCCGATCTAACCTTCGACAGCTGCCTTCTGAGCATGACTCTGAAGTTATTTCTCACGCAACACGTCACTTTTCCGACAAGGATGCGCGATGGCCAACAGTCCAACTGTCTGGACCTCGTTCTCACGAAATCGCAGGACAGCATCGACGAAGTGTCATGTCTTCCACCACTAGGTAAAAGCGATCATGTTGTACTGCTATGGAAGTACTCGTTATTCTCAATACCGGAGAGACCCTCAACAGCCAGACGAAATATTTGGCGAGGCGATTTCGATCGAATGAAGACCGAACTCACGCACGCCGATTGGGAAACTCTATTTTCTGGAAACATAACTGCGGACTGGGAAGCGTTCCGGACCACACTGCACAGACTCATCGACAACCACTGTCCAATTTCGCGACAAAAGGTGAACACTAGACCGCGATGGCTTACGCAGGCCTTAAAAATAGAAGTGAACAAAAAGCGGAAGCTGTGGAAAAAAATGCTAGCAGACAGGACTCCTGCATCTGTCAGTGCCTACAAAACTCAGAGAAACCGGGTCAAGGGTCTTATTCTCAAAACAAGACGGGCTTTCGAAGCAGACTTGCTAAACCGGGCCACAGTGAACCCCAAACTGTTTTACAGTTATCTCAGGTAGATTACCAAAAACAAGGATCCGATACCCCTGCTAAGGACCGCCGAG
>JAYGXS010000001.1:19010785-19024593 GCA_036362985.1 Ligula intestinalis | reverse complement strand
TCCCCGAGGCTGCTGTTCTTAAGGAACTCTTAAGCTTAAAAGAATCTAAGTCACCAGGTCCTGACAACGTACCAGCCAAGATTTTGAAGGAGCTCGCCAATGAGTTGGCCAAACCACTCTCTATGCTCTTCCAAACCTCCTTCGAAACCGGATGCCTACCAGTAGATTGGAAATCCGCGAAGATTACACCGCTATACAAGGGGGGAAGCCGGGTCTCAGCGAATAACTACCGACCAGTCAGCCTTACTGCAATCTGTTGCAAAATTATGGAAAAAATTATCAAGCAACAACTTATGCAGTTCCTGGAACAAAACCATCTGCTATCGGATGCTCAGCATGGTTTTCGTAGAGGTAGGTCCTGCGTTACAAACTTGCTCTACTGTTTAGAACGGTGGACTGAGGCAGTCGATAGTGGAAACTCAGTGCATGCTGTCTATATTGACTTCAAAAAGGCTTTCGATAGCGTGCCGCACCACCGCCTCCTTTATAAAGTCAGCCGCATAGGAGTAAGGGGTAGGCTCCTTACGTGGATAAAAAGCTTCCTAATCGGTCGCTCGCAAACTGTCCACATCAGCGACAAACAGTCAGCCAAGGTTGAGGTTGAGAGTGGTGTTCCCCAAGGCTCCGTTCTCGGCCCTATTTTGTTCGTTATCTACATCAACGACTGTGTCCGCGAACTGGATTGCGGCATCGCCATGTTTGCCGATGATATAAAACTTTGGAGCGAAATTCGAACTGCGGCTGACGAAGTGCACTTACAGGAAAATTTAAATAGACTTCAAAAATGGTCGGCGGACTGGCTCTTACCGTTCAATGAGAGCAAGTGCACCACCATTCGAGTTGGCAAATGCGGTTCTTCAAACGGCACGGCTTACCGACTGAATGACATACCATTGAAGGAAGTGAACGCCCAGAAAGACTTGGGAGTCTGGATCACACCCTCGCTTAAACCCTCCCTGCATTGCACAAAGGTAGCCAAGTCCGCGATGTCGATCCTATACCTCGTCAAACGAGCTTTTTCTACCTTCAATGAAGAGTGCTTCACAAAAGTCTTCGGAACCTTCGTACGACCGCACCTAGAATCCGCTATTCAAGCTTGGAGACCCTGGGCCAGGAAAGACATCAACATCCTGGAAAAGGTACAACGGCGCGCAACCAAACCTGTTATGGGGCAGGGCTCGCAGCCTTATGAAACACGGCTGTCGAATCTCAACCTCTTCCCTTTGCGCTACAGGCAGCTTCGGGGGGACCTGATACTAGCATTCCGCGTATTACGTCTTCAAGACTGCTGTCTTATATCAGGGGATTTTTTCGAATTAGCAACGACCACGAATCTGAGGGGTCATTCCCTCAAATTAAAGGTGACAGGGGCCAGGCTGGACGCTCGGAAACACTTCTTTTCAAAAAGGGTGGTCGGAGCGTGGAATGCGCTTCCTCAGGACGTTGTTATGTCGGAATCGCTAGAGGGTTTTAAGCGAAAACTGGATCGATATAGCAGTGCACGATGGATCGGAACTGCCAATTTGCAATAACAATAATACTACTTCCAATTTTTCAGTAGTATTGGTTTTTATATCCATTCACGTTTGTTATTTATTACGCCCTCCCACGCATAGCCTCATGCGAAGGTCTCCGCGGTCTACCCTACTTGGCTATCTGCGTACCGTGATTACCCGCTGGCGATCTTATCAGCCAGACCTGCCGGTCTAAACGGTCACCCTTGGTTCGACCCAAAGCGGACTGTCGACGATCTGGACGGATGGCTCTGTTTTTCCAGTTCCGTGGCGGACTCTGCAATCAGCAAGGAAGAATCAGGACGTGGCTTCTACACGGTGATGATCCTGGGAACCTTTGCAATGCCCCCCCCAGTGGGAACTCCCTTTTTTCTCCTAAATCCCACGCATTCCCCCCACAAGGGCGACAGTTTTTCTCCTAAAAATCCCTGAGGAGTTTTTTCACTGTCTGCTCCTATTTTCATCCTATGACTCAGGACAACTGGCCTCGCCAACAGTCTAAGCAGCAAATTTTTTGCTACCACTGCACATATGTACAAATAGGGCACTCAAAGGAATTTTTCCTACATACCCTCAATATACTGATACTGATACTGATATTAAAACAGACATAATCTTATTTAGTTTAATATTTTTGATCAAGTTCGCCACAATCATACATTAATTTACGCTCACTAGCCAATAATTAAATGTTAAACCAAAAAATACTTTAAGCAGTTGGGAGAGGGAATAGATATCTAGTGGGCCCAACAAATCATTTTTGCCGAAACAAGCATTGGGACTCCAGTACGTATCATAAATGTCAGTCAACGCCGCCTCTGTGTTCGCACAGAAAGCAAACCTACACCACTTCCAACTCTATATATCTGGATAATAATTCTGGAAAACGTGACAAGAAGTTAAGGGACGGGAACATAACTATTTAGAGTCAGACACGAAATTTCCATGAGCAGTTGAGAATAAAAAGCACGGACGCAATACGCGACCTCACGCAGGCAACAAAGGATAGTTCAGCATGTAATACGGAACCGGCGGTAATAAGGGTTTTACGGGTTGGACTAAATTATGAAAAGGGGTACGCAATAAAAGGTTTGTATTTCCACAAACCATGTTTAACTAATGTGACGTTCGGAAGAAGAAGAAGCGATCACTGGAAGAAGAGGTTTATTGTCCTGACGTTTCGGATTCCCTCGGGAATCCTTAATTATAGGTAATCGTAGAATAGTCTGAGACATGCGACACATGAGACACACATGACATTCACCACGTCAATGTCATCTTCGAATTTAATTTGCTTTGAACTGCGTGCTCGACTCCACTTCATCCAAGAACTGAACTGCATGCCCGAGTCCGCTTCGGCTCTCTTGCCTCTCTTGCGTGTTAGGACTTGACCCCTTTGCTTTTTGTTGAATGCACACTGGGTTTGAGCTCGTTCCCCGGCCAAGTACCCCTTAAGTGCTACTTAAATACTGTCCCCACCCCTCGTTCGGCTCTCTTGCCTTTGAATCAACTGTTTGAAGAGCCACTTGAATACGCTGGTTTCCTCTCTCTCGGCCTTCTACAGAAAAGTGGACAAAACACAGCAGCTGTCGTGCCGAGCTATCCTGAACGCATTTGACCAAGTTGTCTCTTCGCGTGGTAATATAGGAGCGGCTGAGGTGAGGACCACTTGAAAACCCCTCTGCCCGACGGACACATGCTAAGGCCATTTGCATACCCCCAGCTGCTGACATTTGATATTGCCCCCTTTCCTTCTGGTTCGATGACAGCTGTCACCACCGCTGTCGTCAGACGCTTGCAAATTACTGCCCTTTTCCGGTACAGAATTGTCTCTATTCACCCACCCCACGCTATCTGTTCCCCGCATCGTGTTCTTATTGGCTCCCTCGTTCTTTCACTTCCTGCCCTTTATAAACTTACAGCAACGCTTCTGTGTCATTCAAACGATTGCTGGTCTAAGCACCTCGAATGTATGTCCACCCTGCTTTTGATTTATACCTCGCATTTTTACCTATCGTGCACTGTTAACTTTACTGTTTATTTCTACAGAACCACATAAAGAATAACCGAGTTACCTGACTGTCCTTTGACACGGCTACTGACCTCGGGTGTGTCTATTCAGGTGACGAAACGCAGCACAGCATTAAGAAATATTGTATTAACAACAGTTATTCAAGCTGCAAAACGAATAGACCAACAGTTCGAACAGTCATTCGAGAAGCTGTTCAACCAATTCTAACAACTAACTTCGGAGCCACTGAGAAGCGCACATAGCATTGGCGAAAGTTTGCAAACTAGTCAATCAACACGCAGAGAAGTCCCAGCTTACGCATTCGTGAATTTGATCGCTCGCCCGTCACGCGCACTTGGCGTGACGACGTACGGGCCCAACGTAAATACAGTGTGTGTGTGGACAGGCTGTTTAGCCCTGTCAACACAATTGCCCCCTACGATCATTTCCAGGCCTTGTGACTTCGACTTGTCCCTGGTGCACGTGCACTGGTGGTGTGCAAAGACAGTAAGATAGGTGCAGCGAAGGAAGTTGTCTCAGATGATGGCCTTAAGCCAGTATCTGAAACGTCAGGCCAATGAACTTCTTGCTCCAGTGTTCGCATCTTCTCCTTTTGAAGTGCAGGTTGTTAGGAGGGGCCCAACGACTAGCATGGAAGCAACAAGTAGCCGCGTCCACAATAGGCTATCGATCAGCCTATGCGGGAGCTAACACCTCGTGCCAGACAATCAATCAATAATTCGGTACTCAAACTACAGTCACTTACTGAGCTAAGAGCCAATGGCACCGGACACTAATTCAGGATAGAATCTGATTTGCTCAAAGGACATCGTTTAGACACGTTTGTTTCTCTAATACTCAAAGACTTCTGCCGTTGCACCCTCCTTGTCGTGTTCTCTCTTTGGGGACTCACACAGGACGTCATTGGGCGGCAATATCTCGGCCTGGACATTCGTTAAAACACAGGTCTCCTTCACCATAAATAATATAATGTACAGGGCAGCGTTGCGTCCATTGGGTGACAGTCGAATTGCGCATTTGGGTCGACCTACGGTAGATTTCCTATCTCATATATAAGCACTCTGCGTTCTCAATGATGACTTTTTTCATTTAGTGAAGAAATTAAAGAGTTTTTAATGACACGGGAATAAGAACCAGCCGTAATACAGGTTCCCAGAGAGATAAGAGGGTTACTGGTACGTTAAGGCTTAACGCTATAGTTTACGTTGGACTCAGGATTCAGACATGGACACACTTCCTGAAAGTTCACTCAACGCTACCGGCATTATGGCTGTTTAGCCCTGTCAGCAACATTGCATCCGGGAGCATTTCCAGCCCTTCTGACTTTGGCTTCTTAGCTGAGCACGTGCGCAAAGAGAGCAAAGTGGGGACAGTGCAGGGCATCTTTTCTGATGAGGACTTTAAGGTAGGATCCGAAACGTGCAATAACGGTTACAGGTGGCTGGTGTTGGAGCCTGCACCTACACGTGCCACCAACGCCCTTACCCCATATTCGGCATTTTTTTAAGGCGAAGCTACACGAATTAAGCCCACCCCGCCCCGGCTCCCATGTTGGTTAAGCCAATTTACCACGCGGTTCGTTGAGGCCACAAAACCCCCTGCAACAAGTACACTCCGTAAACAATGACAACTTAAATAATATCAAAAATTTCCACTGAAGTTTAATGATCCTTTGCAGTAAGTACTTAGTAAAGGCGTAAGATACCCTTTTTCAAAGTATAAAGCGTGAAGAAGACACAATTTAAGTACAAAAAAGAATATTTTTAAGCACTTTCTACAAGATATATTTAAGTATATAGTGGCATGGGACGTGAGCACGCTTCTTGAAATGTAGCTACCGGAATTATGGCTGTTTAGCCCTGTCAGCACCATTGCATCCGGGAGCATTTCCAGCCCTTTTCACTTTGGCTGCTCATCTGAGCACGTGCGCAAAGAGAACAAAGTGGGGGCAGTACAGGGCGTTTTTTTCTGATGATGGCTTTAAGGCAGGAGCCGAAATGTCAGGCCAATGAACAACGTTTGCATCTTCTTCTTTTGAAGTGCAGGTCTCGTTCGCCAGAAGCAACGTCACGTACGGACCACGGTTGCGTCAGCTACGTGCAACACAATGGTGGGTCTTGCCATTCACTACAATCGAACTGCGCGTTTTGGTCGACCTATGGTAGATTTCCTATCTCATATATATAAGTCAAAAGCTGGACATCGGAGAGATGGCCTCAGGCGGCATAATTTTCGAGTCGACTCGAAAATTGACATTAATATAATGGTAGGCAGGCAGTCAGCGATTAGTTACACGACTCGCTCGTACCATCGTGCCTTGGGGCGGCATCTCTCGAGCCCTGCTAGCAGGCCCACAGGGGCTAATGGCACCGGCAGAATGATTTTACTTAAAAAGACCAGAAACTCATAGGCCAGAAATGGGCACTCCAGTCTCTCTTGTCTTCGTCGGTCAAAATCCTTCTGACAGGAATAACTCCACCAAAGACAGGGACGAGAGCAGGGCGTAGGAGACACGTACCTTCACTCTGCGTGCGGTCAACAGAGGGGTCATTTAGATCCTTCCAAGTTGCATTCATTGTCCTCGCGTCGGAAATGGTCTCCTCTGAAAGTGAATCAAAAAAAGAGGAAATGCCAGTGAGGTTGAGCCCAGAGTGCCAACCAGCCAGTCAGTCACAATCTACGCCACTGCAGAAAAAGGGGTGCGGGCCAAAAGCACACGCCTCCTACCCAATTGTCCCGTTAAAATTAAAGTTAGTAACAACAACAACAGCAGCAGCAATAGAAGCAGCAACCACTGCGACGACAAAAGCCAAGGAGAAACTCGGCAAGCGAGTGGAGAGAGAGCGTGGCGGGCGGGGGGATGAAGAGGTCAGTGCGAGTTCAAACAGGGATGTTACCGGAGTCGTTATCGAAGCAGGGCTCATCATGCTCAGGGTTGCTTTCAGGGGAGACGCAAGTAACGGAGGAAGATTTACGGCTGCTGTTGCCGGTTTTGCTGTTGCTAGCACCGCTCGAAAACGACTGGAATCGGAGTAAAGTACGAGCACCGTGAATGGCGGTGCGATAGTGAAGGTCGCGACGGTGAATAGGGCAGGCCTTGGCTTCCCCAGTCTCCAATTCTCTCTTGTGACGGCAGCTTGCCGAACAAACTGACCAGGGCTGCGTTTCGGGCAGGCCCACCTCTTCGTAGCGGGCTGGCAGAAGACCACCATAGAAGGTGCGACGAGGCAAGACTGCATCTGCTACAGGGTGAAAAGTTTTAAGTGTAACGAGATATTTGGTAGAAGGGGGATCACGAAGGGAAGAGGAATCACCTCGTCTGGAGACAGTGGATGTGCAATCCCCTGGGTGAGGTTCTCAGTCGGATAGAACACCAAAGAGAAACCAATGTTCCCACATAGTGTATTAAGGAAATAATGAAAGGTAGAGAGATACGAGTAAATGCATGCTAGGTAAAAAATTGCATTGATGACGCTTTTCAACAAGTTACGTAGCCTGAGCAATGCAGATCAGGACATCAAATGGGCTGGTTAGAGAGGGGACTGGGGAGCATGCAGCGAAAAATCGTGAGAACTAGTGAAAGCTCAAATAAAGAAGTCGAACAATAGCTTAAAAACAAACTGGGGCTGAAATGAACACAAGGGTAGATTTACTCCGAAAAGCAACACGTACAAGATATTTTATCCTGAGAATGCATACATTTGGGCACGTTGAATTTTGTTGGAGATTTTTGGAACGCACCACAAAGCCCAACGGGACGAACAGGATCCGTAAACCCCCTGGTGAGCGTACTTACAACTTTTTTTGTATATTTACTGATAACCTACAAAAAATGAGCCCATTATTTATTGGACTACTTAATGCTGAACGACCGGAGAATCCGAATTCAACCTAGAAACTTCGGTTGAGAGAACAAGGCTAGGGTAATTATGCTGACAGTTAGAGACGCCAGAACAAATGCGAAAAATGGTTCGGTTAACCTGCCGGGAATCAGCGTGGAAAAGTAAAGAGCACACATGATGCGCAGGCAGGCAATCAAACGACTGGAGATTCCGCATAAATTCTGAGACGGTACAAGGCTTCGTTTCTGTTTGAGAGTGTGGCGTGCGACGAATACAGCAGAAGGTCGGGCATGATGTGATCCCGCCCCCCTCCCGCCGATTGGCGACTAAAGAAGCTGCTGTCCAACCCTCGCTCCGTGCCCAATTTTGACTCAAGTTCATCCCCATTATGGAGATAGCTGGACCCATCATCAATTCCTTAATTTCAGCATCACCGTTAGATATTACAGGCTTGCGATCGTGGAGGTCTGTGGCTCGTTCGTAATGTAGTCTTTACGACACTCCCACTCCGTGGGATCCGAGCCAATTGTAGCGGCACGCTTAGGAGTGGTTCAGGTCATGCCGGCCATTTGCACCCTTTCCCGTCTCTGATCTTCCTGACTTAGCCATGACACCTGATCGAAATAGGGAAGTGCAACAGAGAATGAGGTACGTACAGCGACAGTCTACCCTCACTCTTATCCAACGTGAGTCATGCACCACCCTTCTGTACGGTAGAAGGTGAACCTCGTCGAAACCGGTGGGGGGCAACTGTTATTTGTGAGGGATTAATGGTTGTCTACTATATTAAGGTAAAAACTTCTTTGGGCGAGAGACGTAAGCGTGCGTGCAAGGAAAGTCCAGTTAACAGTATTTGCGCTGAAAAAAAGTCAGCATGATGGTCCTGCTCGACCAGAAGATTCCTAGAGCGTTTGAGAACGGGCAGGTGGAGGCTAAAGTAACGATCGGCGATTGCGGCCCCGAAAAAAATACATTCTCGGTTTAACAGACACAGGAGAGGCAGAAGATAGGCCGCCAAAACCGTGTTCTTGTAGCTGTGGCTCTGAAGGTCGATCTAACTGCAGCCTAATGCGCCTTTCCCCCCCCCTCCTCCTCAAGCGCCACCCGCGGTGGTACAAAAGAGGCGGGAAGAACACGATGAACACCAATACACCCGTTGCGCAGGCTTGACGAATCGCGCTAGATGGTAGCAGTAGGAGCAAGTAATGATCCCTGATGTGGTAATTTAACTTGGCATTTCGGAAATAAAACGTCACAACCGTTGGCGGAGCATCCAATCAAAAGCCAGGTCTGTAACGGAACAGGCGCAGGGCTGAACTTTGCCTAGACGCAAGGGCGAGGGGAAAGAGGTTGTATCGACAGCGAAGCCGATAGATTCAGGCAAAGCTGTTGCAGAATTAATCTGCCTGCACGCAGCCAGTCGTAATCTTGGCTGCCAGGAGAGACAAGAATTTGCGCACACGGTCCAAACGGATGGGGTCTATCAGATAAGTCATAAGCACTTCATCAGGTCGACGGCCTGGCAAGCCCTGCTGCTGTTGATTGTTCGCGTGTACGATTCAAGCTCCAAAATAGACGCACGGATTTAATGACTGCAGTTAATAATCTCTATGACAGATAGAGCTGGGCTCGGTACTCCAGCACTGTTTACACGAATGGCCCTAGGTGACAACATTCGATCGCTGAAGACAGCACTGATAGAGAGAAGAAGCCAGGGTGTTAAGAAGCCACCAAAGTCTAATAAATACGCCTGTAAATTAAGGCTACTATAGGGACAAATCAAACGCTCAATAGGAAATAGGTTTAGGGGAGCGGAAACGCAAGCTTCATCCAGGGTAACCCGAAAAATGCGCTTTTAAGAAGCGGCAAGAAATTGGTCTTCTGTTGCAATCACTAACAGACAATACACACACTTGTAGCGGTAACGGCAGTCACGTCTTCAAACTGCACATGTTTGCACGGGCGAAATAAATAACCGACTTCAGACAAGGAAGAGCCGATCAGTATGTTTGCGGGAGGAGCAGCTAGTAAAAATAGGCGTGCAACTAAATAGCTTAAGTAAGCAGGCAAAACAAAACCAAAGCTTTTTAAAACGAAAACTCGGTTGGCAGACTGTGGGAAACCTGCAACGCACAGACACAAGTCGCAACCAGCCACCTATGCAGAAATGCGCACTTTGACGATAATTGATCACAATCAGGCCAGGCTTTTAGGGCGTAAGCTAAGTGCTCCAAAAGCCACAACAGGTCATCCAGGACAAAACATGATGCAAGAGAGACAGAGAGGGAAAGCCTACGCATATCGTCGTCGGTGGAAGCAGTAAGGTCGCAGCTGACCGCGCAGGCCAAGGCGAGGGACTTGCGACGCAGGCTGGTGCGCTGAACGCCCTCATAGTCCTCGCGATCGTAACTGCTGCCCGAGTGGTGCATATCCAACGGGGAGAGGGCACAGTGCAGGCTGGAACTGGGTGTGGAGGTGCCACTGAAGCCGCTCGATACATCCGGTGAGTCGAACTCCACCGTCAGGGGACGCAGTTGACTAACAGTCAGTCGACGGCGACGGGAGGCGGAGCGTATTGAGGACTGACGTCGAATGAGGGTATCTGCATAACATTTGGAGAAAAGGGTGATATGAGGTACGGCGCTCTCCCTAGAAGACCGAAGGCGGGGGGAGAGAGTTATCTGAGGTGGCAATGGCATTTTAAATGGGGGAGAATTATGAGTAAATTAAGCAGATAGTATTGGTAGGAAAGACAACGGAGACCGGAGAGGCCATTTCTGACTTATTTGCCGGTGTCAGCCAGTCATACCCAACCCCAAGTGGTGTGTCACTCGAGGCTCGAATACGCGACCTTTTCGATCAGATTCCAACGCCCTAACCATTGAGCCAGTCAGAGATATTTAAACCCGTTGCTGAACGTTCACCAACTACTAACAGGGCTCACTTGTCCTGCTCTGCCTTCAGTCTCATTTCTCCGGCCCTGACAGCAGCCGTAGCAGCTAGGCAGACAGTATTGCCAACAAGTAAATTTTAATTCCTAGAAAGTTCTCAGGGGCAGCTTTAAGAGCAAATCCTGGAAACAGGACACTACAGCAGCATCCCTACTAAAACAAGAACCGTGGTGCTGACTATATTCCCACACGCTGCAGTAACTACACTACTTTGAAAGCGACTGTATTCGGTAGATTCTCAAAGTGAATTGACGAAAAATAAGATACTGGAAAACCACATCATTGATTCGACTTACATGCTCAATGGCTTTGATGGGAATGCCGCTACTCCCATGATGAGTCAGTACACACAAGGGCGTCACTAATCTACCTGGCCGACTGCCGGCATGTCTGCTCAGTTCTGATTGTTTAGGCTATGTCCCTCGCATTCCCCCCTTTTATGCATTCTACCTTTGTATGAGAACGACTTGTGCTAACGTGCTTTGTCTGGGTACACGCTGTGTCGCGGTGTCTGTCTTCTCTCAAACTGGGTTTTGGGAATCGGAGTCGGCTAGCCACCGCTCGTGCTAATTACCAGTACTAGGCACGGGTCGTAACAGACTCCAAATTACTAAAGTATACTTGATTTAAATGAAGAAGTCCTTCAATGAACGTGTCAGATACGCGCCATATGCATTGAATATTCTGCGGCGATGTGTTTACACGTCAGCTCGAAAATAAAGAAGAAAGAAGAGATGTATAAGAGTACCATGAGCACGTACGCAAATGCATCGAACTCAGCTAGGAAACCCGATGGACTTCCTGCACCACATTGGCACAGGTGTCGATTTTCCACAAACGTTGACCTACAAATTCCGTAGCCAAACGAATGAATGAAAGTATGGAACACCAATGAACAACGCAGTCAACCCGTAGCCCTTTTCTACGTGCTTCTAACATAAAATGTACTATCCAGGCTAAAAGCTGCCTTGTGGGGTACTCTCGCAATCACCATAGACAGAAGTGGTGACCAAACCATATCGACCTGCACATCCCCTGAACGCGAGCATCGGACCCGAATTGCATTGTTTCGACGATTTCGCTTTCACGCAGACGTAAGCTCACAGCATTGTGATTTAATTCGCGACATGCCACAAACCGTGGGTCCAAACACACTGGTCACGTCACCAAAACGGCTGCCACAAACTGCCACCTGCAAGAACGGCTTCGTAAGAATAAACGAAAACAACAACATGCCAACCTGTCAAAACACCGTGGGAGGGGAAGATAATTAGTCGGAGGTTAAGGGGGTAAACGGTAACCCCAAGCCACAAAACTACAACGAACACCTGAGGAAGATGGTCATCGCAGGTTAGGATCATGGAAGCGCTTAAAGATAAGCTGTGTGGAGAAAGAGGAGGGATTAACATATGGTGTGGGTCAGGACGCTTATTTGACCGGTAAATACGATCGATTTCATTTTCTGCATTTTTTCCTACGGGAGGAAAATTGCTGAAGTTTTTGCTTGTCAAATAACAGAGAGACGAACCAACATCAAGGAGTCACCTTTTTTTCCAAAAAACTTGCATTTCAACCTAAACAGTAGATCCATCAAACACCCTTCCCTGCCCCCCCCCCCCACAGATATCACATCCATAATTGACACTGGACAGAGGGCATTTAAATCTATCCAATCCCACACCCCAAACCAACAAATCACAGTACCAGTGTTCGATAAGAGGGAGGTATGGACAGAGGCTTGAATACAACTTGGAGTTACTAAGAGCTGGAAAACGGCTGTAAGGAGTGATGCATTTACCGGCAGATTTGATGAAGGTGATTTTCCGAATACATGAAGTGCTCTCAAATTGCTTCAACTTGCCAAGAACGACTCTGAAATGAAGAAAGAAGAGAAATGGTTGCAATCATGCAAAAACGTAAAGCACTCCCGTGTCGGTAAACACGAACGCCTTTGGGAGGGCATGAAGTTGGTACAAAAGTGTACACACTCACCTAGTTCCGTTAATGTATCCGCTCTTTAGCTTCTTAATCGTGGTTACAATGGATGGCAGGAAGGCTTCCGATTCTGCTAGTTGCGTACAGTGGAAGATTGCACATCGGAAGCAAAACAAACACAGAAGAGGTAATAAGAAACAAGAAGTTATCAAACAACAGCTTTGAAAATGCATGAGAAGAGTAGAAGGCACAGCTCATGGCAGCTTAACAAATGGCCATAGGGTGAAGGTGCAAGATGATGTCTGAGAAGGCCACATGCAGTGCGATAGGCCCCATCTACATATGGTAGATTCATAAGCGAAACAATTCGAGGTCCAGATAAAATATTCCTTTCATCATCCCCGGAAGAGAAAGAAGAAGAAGATTTGACACAGCTCATGAAGACGCCAATGAGGGCACGAGCAATTCAAACAGCCACAGAAATTGATCGGTGCAATCGATTGACACATGGGCATTAGACAATGCTACTGGTAAGACACATTCATCGGACGCGAAGAGGAGTATAGACACCACGCTCTGAGGATGGAAGTTTTTGAAACGTCAGCCAAAAAATACATCTTGGTCCCAGAAATCGTCTCTTCTTCTTTCGTTTCCGGGGATGATGAAAGGAATATATGGTAGATTCCTTATCTCATGAACTGTCAAAGAAAATGCTGAAACATGTTTTCTATTCGAACAATTTACTTAAACAGGATTGTAATACCGATTATCCCGCAGTCTAATCCCAGTTATCGCAAGATGCCGGTTTTTCAACGAACTTCTTTCAGACTGCCTGCAAAAAGAACATTCTGTAAAAATAGCACTAGTTAAGTAGTATCAGTTTTTCTTAGTGATTTTAACCACCCTTTTAAATTCACATACATTGTACAGAAAATATGTACAAAAATATTCTTTCTCGTTGGGTAGTACATTACGCTTTATACTAGGACTTTTAAAAAGTGTTTATAATGATGGGATTTTGTTACGACTGTCAACCGTTTAAATTGATGTCCTAACTTACGATACCAACAGCCTAGGTACTAGCTAAAAGGGTCAGACACGTGTTTCGCCGCTATTATGCCGCTGCATGACACAGCTACGAGGAGTTCGGCTCATCCGTGGGTCCCCCAGCTTTCCTTATCTGCTTTCTGATTGATATACTGGTTTTTAAAGTTCAGCTTTTTAATCTCCTGAGAAATTAATTTCTGTTCGCGGTATATATCAGTATATTTAAGGTCTATAGGCATATTTGGGTTGAACCCCGTCAAACACTGTGAAATATTCACTTCCTGCCGACAGACAGACCTTAGTAGTATAAATTGGTGTTGTAACCTACCATACTAACAGCCTAGGTACTAGATATAAGGCCCAGACACGTGTTTCGCCGGTATTCTGCCTACGTCCTACGCCTATGGACCTTAAATATACTGATATATACCACGAACAGAAATTTCTCAGGAGATTAAAAAGCTGAACTGTCAACTGTCTATCGTAT
>JAYGXS010000001.1:18984835-19010775 GCA_036362985.1 Ligula intestinalis | reverse complement strand
GCTGAACTGTCAACTGTCTATCGTATCTGTCATTTTAATAATTTTGACCATAAAGTGCACAACATAATCCACAGTCATTACAAAATTTTATGAGAACTCTGCGACCTTACCACATAGCGTAGATAAATGCCTGGTTTTCCTTAGACTGAATGTATACAGTATGCAGTTTTTAAACCTTGAATACGAGTGTAACGGTCAGTAGGGTTCAAAATTATTCGTCAATTTAGAAACTTCTTTTAAAACCGAAATATAATCTTCCTTCACACATAAAATTTGAGGAAGACGTAATTTGCTACCCAACGAATACGAAAAAAAGAATATTTTTGTGCATTTTTTCTATGCAGGATATTTGAATTTATAAGCGTTCTGAAACTCTATGGGAAAAATGCACACAATTTAAGTAGTCCATTTTTTACAGCATTTTTTTTTGCAGGCGGTATGACGAAAAAAGAGCTCGTTGAAAAGCCGGCATCTTGCGATGAGTAAAAATATGTTGGGATTAGACTGTACGGTAAGCGGCATTGCAAGCCTCCTTAAGTAGTTTGTTCGAATGCAAAAAAGACACATTTCCTTCTGGTCAAAAGTGCTGCCAGTCAGCGGAATGACAGCGATACGGTTGCACATACGCACGCGCACGTACGCGAGCCCGCGAAGCCCGCTGCTTTCGACGCACTGACTGCGTGACCTGACTGCACACAATGGCCTTCATGCGCCAATGGAGATTAGCCGGTTAGGGAAGGTGTCGTCGAAATGCGGATGCATCTAAAAATACCTCAAGGCCACAGCAGCAACCGTCACAGTTGTGATAAAGTGGATGGGGCCAACAGTGGATGACCCGGACTAGCAAGGCTCTACTGGCCAGATCATACGAGCTGTGTAATTTTAACCCATGGTAGCCTTTTCTGCCCGTCTGTTCCCTGCACCTAGACGCAGAGGAGTGCCTGCGAAAAAAATCAGTCTCTCGGATATGCTGTTGGCGGTGATAGCAAAACGGCTGGTGGGATCACATGCTTGAGGCTCAGTCCTCGGCGCCAAGGCTTGTATGTATGCCTCCATGGCTCCAAAAAAGAGCGAGGCTGGTATGCATGAAACCTTGTGGTAGATATGGGCTACGTTGCATATTTGGTAAGTAGCGTTAAGAGGCCAGAGTCTCGGATATTCTACCGGGCTCCTAAACCGGACATAGGTAGAGGAACGCCGGGCCTTACTCGTGTTTTGACCCTTTCGTTAGCTCTAACAAATGTAAACTAAACGTAAAACCAGACCTACTGTTAACCCAACTCTAAAGTTAAACATCGCCTAAACCGAATGCTAAGCCTAAGCATAAAAATAACCTTATTTTCCCGAAAATTTTAGACAAACCCGCCACTATTACGGGCGGTTCCTCTTTAGGGGGACATACAAGCAATCCTTAGTCTTTCAAACCCCAATAAGGATCCCGTAGAAACACGTTCACAGAAATAAAAACGTCAGGTTTGTGTAGAGGGGCCGATGATAATGGGGGTTACATGGGTGAAGCATACCAAGGTGACGAAAAAATAACTACACTAACAAAACTAAAGAATAAAATAGAAACTAGACTACACTAAATACTAAACTACAACGAAATGAGTAAACGGTTATTTATGGTGAAAAAAACGGTGTTGCTCATAGGGAATCCTTACCAAAAACCCGAACGCCGTCTTCGTCTGAGCACATTTAAGAAATAAGTATAATAAAAGAACGTAGTGTGCAGTCCTTTTGCAAGTAGGATTGTGTTAAGAGGATAATCAAAATTTACGGTAAAGGTAGGTATTGATAGCCAGAATGAGTCTCGAACAGATACATAACGCTAGCGTACATAAATCCGACTGGAACAAGGCTAAATGCTAATCCACGTTGAGATTTAAAATGACCTGCGTAGAAGTGCAATTCGACTGTAAACTTTCCAAACTTGGTAGGCAGCGTTTGGAAACGTGGCATGCATCCGTGCGGGAAATATGCATGCTGTGATTAGCTAATGCACTTTGATACGAACTCGAACGGACGGTCATTTCCGAACTCTGTGCACGAGTTCGACTGGCCAGAGCTCGAAACGAATTCAACACGCCATCGATTGCCACTATCCCGATGTTTGTATTTGAGATTACAGAGAGAGCAATATTTTCAATTACTGTGCTGCGAGATAAGGTGGTGAAGTGGGCAAAAGCAATCGCGCATCTGGTTATCAGTTTAGCCCAGTTTTTGGAAGGAAAAAACCACTACCGCAACAACCCAGGCTTACCGAGTTTCAAGAAGCGTTGGTGCACAGGCAGCAAAAAGGTCGGACGACCGGGGTATGCCCATACACGTCTCAGGAAAGCAACATCAGCCTTGAAGTTGTCCAGAATGAAGTTTACGTCCAAGTTAACGTAGAACGCGTGGCTGTCAATGAACTGTAACAGACGCATCGAGGGGGGAAATGTAAGCAGAATCAGAGGATTTCATAATTTGTCTAATTTATACGGTTGGAAGTAAACAATTTACATAGACTGTAAATGCCCACCAATGGGTTTTGGCTCATGGTGTCAATGTCGGTTAGCACGAGTAGAGATTGAGAACAGAAGCTATGAGTTTTTCAAGTGCATGTTATAAGTAGGGGGGTCAACAGCACACCATTAATCGATAGGCTGTCATGCATTACTCGCCGCACGCGGAAGTGACTTCAATCTGTCTCTCGTTTGTTAGCCTACGAAACCCTGTTCCGCACAGCGACCGCAGGACAGGAGCATAAGAAGGCCAGGTAATGCAGGTGGCTTTTCGCTCAATTTCAGGGAGATAAGGGTTAGGGTTTGAGCTAGAGTTACGGCATCAAAGTAGTCATCATTCGTGAAGTTTAACGCAATGCTGCCTGTATTACAGGGCGTCAGTAGTTCCCTGGAGAAGGGTGGTGGTGGTGGGGGGTTCACATGACAAATTCCAACCCGCGAGGCAAGAGAAAGAACTCACAGCTACAGGAACAGCATGATGGAGAGGAACATTTATGCATGCGTGGGCGGTAGCTCAAAACAATCAGAGGTTAAAAGAATGCCAAAAACGAGAGTTTTCGACCATAACAACTGGGAAGTGTATAGTAGAAAAGTGGGAACACCATCTACGTCTAAAATAGGGTTTGCATTTCTATTTGTTGGACCTTCGGCAGGGTAAGCTTTGCAATTTCTGGAACTTGGGAAGGGGGAGCGGTGGTGAATGGCAGCAGTCAAACGCGAGTGTTGGGTTACACAGAAAGGGGTTAGTAATGTAGCTGACTGCGGCTGAATGAGTGCTGCAGTCGTCGTTATAATGGAGTTTTCTTACCAGTCACAGTTATAGGACCACAAGTAGGTTCCTCTGAAAAGCAACAATAAGTAAGTCTCGTGACGGACGAGATTTACTGCTTTGGGGAGAATGTGTTTCTGTTAAAGACAAAAATCGGGAGGAGGGTGAGGTATTAAGACACGCCGACCCCAACTTCATTGGTTGAATGGCAGGTAGACTCTGAAAAAAACATTTCAGTGGTTAATCGGTACGTGGTAACATGAGATCTACCGTTCGCAACAGACCCTGCGGACTCCCGTATCAGATGTCAAGTGTCAATTTGAAGCTTTAGGAAGGTCCCAAAAAGTATTTCCATGATACCTGCAGTCGGTTGCACATGTTCAATAAAGATTTAGGCTTCTCCCTGCACCGCTCGATTACTCCTATAGTCATTCTCTATAACCAATTAGGGGAAGTCAGCGATTTGCCAGCAATAATGGTCGTGCACTGTCACCCCTCACTGCCAAAATTGCCCATCAAAAGCTTTCATAACTGTTTGATATTCTGTACGGCGTCCGATAAGGCGGCATCCTCAAACCACTCTCCTTTAATTGCTTCCTTAAAAATATCCTCGAAAGGATATGACGCAGTTTTGACAGCATCAAGTTCGCCACTCTGCGCCCCTGCGCGCCAACCAATCGGCACCAAATGTGCCGGCCAGTTAAGCTCTGCGCTAACGCAATGTTCTGAGTTGCTACGGAATACAGTCTATTCGGCTATTCGGTTAGACATAACACCACACAGGCCTACTTTGGTATCTCAGGCGAGAAGTAGACACTCCTTGGCAGTCAACTGAGATTATTAAAGAGCCAAAATTAAGTTGCGCTGAAACTGCTGTTGACAAAGGGACAGAGAAAGGACGGTATCCTCGCCCGAATAGATGCTGTTCGTAGTTTTTTTTAAGTTATTGAAACTGTCAGTGACTGCATTATCCACTGTCACCATGAACGACGCGTACAGGGCGCCAATGCTGTCAACGACCTGAATAGTTCTGGGCTGTCTTCGAGTGAAGTGCACGCGGATGCATCGCTTGATGAGACAGTACGCACTTGCGGCGATGGAGATCTGGCACGTTCCCCGTTGTCCAGCTTATAATCTCAGCGCTGCAGTGCTTCAGCCGTGGAACTTGCCTAATAAGAGGCAGCGAGAAGTTAGGTTAACATTTCGACTCGGTATTTGCAAGTAGATCTAACGGAGGGAAAACCCTATTGAACAGCATAAGTCTACCGTGAGACATCAGTAAGCACAGAGTAGGACACTGCATGCGACACTAATGAGGTTCGTTATAAAACTATATAAAGACCTTTGCCACGCACACACAAGAGGTAGTTTGTTGATTGATTCGAAGGGCTAGAGTGGCGAGGTTGGACCCGGCGACCCCTTAAACGGTTACCTTATTGGCCGCTTTGGTGCGACAATGGTGAAAGAATGCCGAAATTTGCTGGACAGAACCAACTGTTTGTCACCAAAGCGTGCTTCCAGCATCGCCACGGGCATGTGCTCACGTGATCTTTGCATGACAGTTATACGAACAGTCAGATGGATTGCACTTTAGCCAGTGTAAGGTTCCACAGCTGGGTTTACGATAGCAGACCGATGTTTAATATTTTCGTCTGCACACGCTTGAAGGTCCACTTTTCATCCGCACCCATGATGACACGTGCAAAAATGCCTTGAAGTCGCAAACTTCGACACTCTAGAACTACTGAGATTCCAGTCAGGTCCAGCGAAGATGCTTTCTTTCACCGACTCCAGAAAATGACAGCAAAGTCAGCTAGGGGAGACCGACAGAAATATCGGGCTGAAACAGAGACTTCCCTGAGGCAGGTCGCAAACATTGGTAGCACCCGAAAACTATCAAGTTTTCCACCGAGTTAGTGACTGTGAGTAACTCTGTTCGCAATGTGATTGACATTTTGATGGCTGACAAACCGCTCACGGCCGAGCACCCTCGTTTTCAAATGCAGCAGAGTTTTATCTCTCACCAACCTATGGAGTATCATGCGACCCGCATTCTGAGGGAGAAGTCACTGAGACCGTGCAAAGACTGCGCAACAACAGGGTATCTGGGGAGAATGGTACTTCTACTGAAATCTACAAATCTTGTGTCGTCACGTTAGGGTCTTGGTTCACTGAGTGGACTGGGCAGGGGTGGAGAAACCATTCCTGTTGACGAGGACTCAGGCATCCTTGTACCTCTCTACAATAAGGCAGATAAGATAAAGTGCAAGAACTACCTCGGTGCAAACCCCGCCGAAGGTGTTCACCGTTGCTTTTCTCAGGAAATGTCTGGCTGTGTGCCACTTTAGGACAAGTTCTAACCAAACCACATTTTGAGGTGAGCCTGGGTGCGCGAGCCAGATAGGTAATCTATACGCCAGTTGACTGGCCTTGACTACGCTGACGACGTTGCACTGTAAGCCTCAAGCTTCAGCTATCCATAGTCTGTAGTGTCATGGATGAGTGAGATTGCTATCTCGGTTGGCTTATCCGCAAAATGCTGGGAAGACCAAATTGTTTTCCAGCTGCAGCTCTGATCAAAAGAAGATACCCCTGGGGATTAATTACTCTGAAGTTGAAAAAAGTAGACAGCCTCAAATACCTCGGGGCAAGACTACAGCCGAATAGACAGAGTAAGGACAACATTGGCTCCTGGATCAAGGTTGTTCGCCCGGTTTTCTCAATCCTCCGAAAGCTCTTATAGATCCGACGCGACATTTTCATTGCCACGAAAGTCTGCGTGTACTGTGCATTCGTCTGGTCAGTCCTCCTATACCATTGTGAGTGCTGGACTTTACGCGTAGAGGGTGAGCGAAAACTGGAGATATTCGACGACCGCTGCCTGAGGGCCATCCGTCGAGTGAATAACACTGAGACCGAAGTACACCATCGCAATTGCTGTGGCAACATTGGAAGGACATTCAAAACCATTCAAGAATGACGACTGGAGTGATTTTCAAAGGTTTTTTTGGCACACAGCTTAAGAGCCTATTGTTTCCGCGCTCGATCTGGTGCCGTTGCCCACCCGGAGGCGTCGAAGAAGAGTTCAACTCAAAATCTGGGTGAACACAGTTCATTAAGACATGGAAGTGACTTTTTGATAACCATTATTCGGTTCGAAAAGAGAGCGAATTGAGCTCTCCTGATCCATTGCGGAACATTCCACATGGGTGGGTACAGTTCGTGACATAATGAAGACCAACTAGATCAGAAAGAAGCACAGCTGCAACAATTAAATAGCATGGTAAATGTGCATAACATTTAAGCACTCTAGGCATTGCATGACCATCAAAAATGACGTCGAAAGTGATATTCAGTGTTGAGAGAGAGAGGAGAAGAGAAGACAAAAGTAATATGTTCTGGAAAGGCATCCTTAAATCGACTCTGTCTGCCACGCCTTTTTTGGAAAATTTCCTAACAATAAAGGTCTTTTTCCTATCTTACCTGCGGCGTAAACACGAATGTCGTATTTCCTATGCGATAGAGGCTGCTTGTCGAAAGCACACCGATGTCCTTCGCAGTCCTGCCCGTGAGTCCAAGGCTTTGACAAACACCTGAACATCAAAAGAGAACAATACCACTGAATCAGCGCACCATAAGAACAAATGAAAAGAAATTGGACGCTGTTAAAAAAAATTGCGACTCCGAAACTCAGTGCTCGATAAGCAGTCAATCCAGAGCCGACAAAAAAGTGAGTTATTAATTGCGTCTGCGAGTTAGGACGACGTTTCTATTGATAGAGGAACAGCGGTGTGACTGAAGGCATCAAAAGTGGAGGAGAGGTGGCGGTAGGAGGCAAGCACAGCAGAGTGTTTTAAGGTGAGCGAAATTTCGACCAGTCTGAAGGAAAAGTAGTTTCAAAGTTTTGCACGGTTTCAGCTACTTCGCAGCGCTAAGACTTTGGCAATCAAGCAGTCAAGATATAGAAGATGTACCAGGTACACTAGTTTTCTGCTTGGTTATATCTGCGTTTATTGCCCAGTTGTCTGTAGTATAGCATCCTGCCTTGTGTGTTTAGTTTCCGGGCGGGGGGGGGGGGGCAGGAGTTAGGTTAACCTGTGAGGAGGCTGATTGACCTAATAGTTCACTGGCCTCCGCGCAGTGTTAAATGATTATGAGGTCTTCGCTGGGCGACCTCATTGCTGATCCCATTAAGCCGGTCCAATCGTCTGAGCCTGGTGGGATAGGTGTAAAGTCTTATGAGCAAGGCGACCGGGGTACCACCTAGTTAAAGTGACCCCGAAATATTGCTGTGCTGTCACTGGTATTTTTTGTGGCAGTCGCTGTTCCGAACTCGATTTTCATCTTTGGCGTGATGACCGACGTAACAGTTAATTTAACTGGCACCCAATAACCAAGCCTCAGGTTAGTGTCGCTCGGTCTAGCAAGATCCTTTTTCAAAGGCCAGGTATGGGTTTCTGTTTGACAGTTTAATTTCTAGCTTCTATAATGCCACTCAGTGCCCGCACATGCGAGTCACATACTGCTTCAAGCAGTCGGCGAGTCAACACCTCCCAGCTTACCAGGACATATAGCATTAACGAAGCAGACAATAAAGTAGGATTGTTGAGATGGGGTTGGCGGAGTCTGGGGTTAGGTCGATCACAGACGGCCTGACAATCGTTTCACTCGACGGGGAAACCGATGGACCATCAGACCAACTTTTCACTAATCAACGACACAGGCGGGTCACAAACTAAATTCAGTTGCAATAGTCAGGCGTTGAAGACACCCGAGTGAGTGAATAGGTGAGATAAGGTATAGAACTTATTAGATGGGAATTCGGCTTAAATTCTCAATTTTACCGTTTCCATACGTTTATAGTAAACAATAGCTCTAATTCATTTGCGTATTAAGATTATTGTAACGGCTTCTTCTCTTACAGAGCACTTTTGTCTACTTAAAATGGAGGTGTTCGCCGGATAAGAAGGCTGCGATGTGCAATTCTCCACTATAGGGGTATGTTAGAGAAGAAAAGAGTGTCTTAAATTCGACAGCAACCAGACTCAAACTCTATACCAGGCCGAAATAGGCATAACCAGTTAGCGAGGGTAATGAAACCAGAACGGATCTTGCCTTTTTTGGCAACGCCTTTAGTTAGTCAAATGACTTTCCCTTAGAGTTATGCGCTCGCCTTGATAAATAGCCACCACTCATTTTCTTCGTAAATGCTTGTATTCCCACGTGCCCCCTCAACGAGCCGCGCGGTAGATGCGCTGGACCAGGGCAGAGCATGGGTTATTTTGGTAGGTTTCCGCAACACGTGATAAGCATAGAGAAGTTGGTAGTATGTGTAGGTGCAGGCTAACACCGCACTAGCCACCCGTGGGCTTTAAAACAATTCCACTCTATGGGATGTGTCAGGCGTGGCGGATACGGCCGCGACAACAACCTGCCCCTGATCCCGCCTTCGTTCTTATTGGCACTGTCATGACACCAGGTACAAACAGGTGAGGAAAGAGAGAGTGTGTTAGCTAAAAAGCAAGTCTACCATCACTGAAGTGCCTAAACTCAGCCAAACACCATTTGAGCTTAGGTATTACTTGGCCGCATAGTCTTTTTTGAAAGTTGGAGGGACTCGGACAGGTGGTTAAGGACCTGAACGGAGCTCATAAAACTCGACCATCTGCGTAGTTACTTAATTAAACTGCTGTCAGATTAGATCCAAGCTTAGTATTAGGAACAAAGACGTTAGAAACAAAGACGGAAGTACAGTAGTTTGCAATATATAAGTGGCGGGGCTGTTGTGTAGCCGTGTGATTATTGGTCGAAACCTATAACTGTTGGCCGAACATTCGTGGATGATGTTCACTTCAGGTAATGAAGCTACTTGACCGGCTTAAATCTGGGCGATTAATGATTGAGAGTTTAGCATCGATATAGAGAATTGTTTTTGCATATCATATGGTTTTGAGAACGTTTGAGACGGCCGACGCCGGATTTCACGGGATGCGTCGAGTTGCCGATACGTACGTGCCCCAAACGGCTGTCTCTAGTATCTTTTCAATGGTATGCTCGCTAGAGATTTGGCTTGCTGAAAGCTAATAGAAAGAAACCTTATTTAAGGCTATTTAGTTATGCCGTAGCGGAATAAGACGGTGATTTATGCGAAATTCAGATACCAGTTTTCATACCGTGACAGCAATGTGGTTCATCATTGGGTGTGGATCCGAAAACTCAATCAAACAAAGCTTTCTGTATCTCCTTTAATACCTGTAACTCGCATTGGAGAACAAAAGAGAGATTTCGACTAAATTCTGGCCTGGTTGCTTGAGCGCTGTTCGGTTGCGTTAATACACCGAGGAGCATAGAAGCTGTGGTTAGAAGACACTCCACCAAGAACATTAAATATAAACCATCAATGTGGGCATTAAATTGCAGAACGTGTTATCGTCCAAGACTAGCGGTTATCATGAGGCTAGTTATAATGAAAATTGCAAGGTACATAAGCATTCAAAAAGCGGTATACCGCACCTAAGTCCTTGTAGATTTGACTGAGGACCTTGGCTGGATAGATACGGATTTCCGAGTCATGTGAGGCCTCTGTGAAGGTTTGTGCGTCGACTTGATATTCAGCAAGGCGATCCTTGACGCTCTCGTCTTCAGCCAGTACGACCACTTGAACAACGAGGTCAGGCTTCGGTTCCGCACCCTGTAAAACAGATGGTCGAGGGCAGCTGTTAATTAAAATAAGTGTTTATCACGAGGATAGTGCCAGGCCCCTGGAAGTTTCTTGACGTACCGAGAGCGACCGAACATTCCCTGAATGTTTGCATCGCGTGCGACTGAGCCCTTGACTACAGCCGAACACGGCTCAAACGCACGCTCACACCTCGCACTGGCAAAAACAAGGACAAAGGCTAACTGTCGGCTTGACAGAAGAATTGTTACTGCTGAATGTTGAGCTGCTTGAATATTTTCTATCAGAGATATAAATCATCGGGCTGACTGTTTCTCCTTGATTTTTGATGCTTAAAATTTCCCGTTGTCGACAACAGTGCTTTGAGAGGTTCAGGATCAACAAAGGCCGTTAGACAAAATCAAATTTATTGAAAACATGAAACCTTATATTTTACATCCTAGCAAGTGAATGCATTGGAGGAAATCTAAAACATTCAGATTAATTCAATGAAAGCAAGTAACCACGACCTGAATTTCGTCATAACTTATTGCAGTAGTAGTGATGGGGATGACCTAGCGGATTCAGACATAGTTTATACAAAGTGCCGTTGAAAGACGTCAGGATATTTTAGATTATAGGTGCGGAACTCACCATACGCCTTCCCAGGGGATCTATCTCTCCAGGCAGAAGAAGTCCATCCATAATTATGCGCGAAAGAATATACAGAGATTGACCCCACAGATGCGGAGCGGATCCAATGGGTACACGAACTTGGGAATTTGGATTTTTCAGCTCAGCATCAACTCTGTCACCGGGTAGGGAGTACAGCTCGGGCATGATAGGGAAGAGAACCTCATCGGAGTCATCTGCTGGTTTGGTGAATAGGCTTGGTTGAGGAATCGCATCGTCACTACGATGATCATGACACATTTTCTATTTAAAGGTAAGATATACATATTTTAATTTGAAAAAAAAGCTATAGTTGCGTGCGCAAGAGACCTCATTTTAGACGTGTGAGCGAAATGGTCAAGTATCGGCCCTGTACTAATCAAATAAAACAGGAACGTTGTTTAAAACTTCAAAAAGTTAAACTGCAAAATTAGTTTAGAGTAGAAAACGGTTGAGTAGTACTTTACATCAATAAGGAAACACTGAAACAGGTTTTAAATCAACGGGCACCCCATTAACCAGAGGTGCAAAAATGTACCACAGAACTTAATGGTTAAGGGTAACAATAGCTCTATTGCACATACATAGGAAAAATATGTGAGGCTCTAGATATCAGAAAGGTCTTTCTTCAAAAATTCGGCAGCATATTTTTACAGTAAACATATGAAGTACAGACCGACTAAGGCTTCAGCACTGGTAGCACAATGAAATGAATAGGAGGAAAATAAATGTTGCATACGCGGCGAAGAACGACTTGCTCTAGTTGATCTAGATATCTTTGGGCAGACTCTCTGTCGCCATCAAAGCACGCTCCCAATATTAGGTAGGTGAAGAACAGAGGCCATTCGCACTCGATGCCCTCGAACATTCGCAGCTCCCAAGGCTCGTAGTGTAGACGACGTGGGTCCTCGAGTGCAGTCCGATAACCGTCTCGCATAAACCGAATGCAGCCATAACTAGGAAATGCAGCAAAAAGTCTGATAAGTGTAAATTTAACAGGGGAAGGAAAAACCGGGAGGATTACTTGTACTTTATTTCCGAAATCTGTTCACAAATTTTAAAAGGTAAAGCTGACCAATTGGTGGTCTGTCACACAAACAGACCAGTAGAACACAGTTTTTGTACTAATACCCTATTTCTGTTTTTCTTTCCCCCACACGTGGTCCTGCATTTTCCTCCCTATCTCACTGACTTTTCCCTCTGCTTTAACCTATTCTTCCCTAATGGATCGCTTCAGATTGCTAAAAAACGGTAAGATATGAAATTGCAGTAGTACGAGAGCGAACTTTATATGGAAACTCGACGACGATCATGTAAATGGGTTTAAGAATCCTTCCTTTACGCCATAAAAAATCAAATATTTAAAAACGCACAGATCACTGGGAAGATATAGTGAAGTTGGACGAAATAAGTGATTAAAATGACAACCATGTTGGCAAACTGATCGAAAAGTTTGTTTTCACATAACTTACCTTCCAAGCAACTTGGATAGGACCGTTGAGCGCGTCTTCTCAATTATTTGTTTATCATTCACGGCAAAGGCCGGATAACTAATAATTCCCAAGAGCGCTGCATCCGTTTCTTTAGAGTGAGATTCACGGGGCAGCATATTTTCTAATACGGTGTTGCACTGCTGACTTTCATCAAGAAGGACATGAATAGTAGAGTTGCTTCCTCCTTGAGGGCCGAAAAGGTCCAGTCCGTTCAGAGACTCTAAGGCCGCCTAAGACAAAGTGATTTGAAAATTAAGATTAAATTACGTAGCAACTGCATTAGTTAATAAATCGTTAACGGAATAAGCATATTCTAAACTACAGTCAAAGAGCTCCAGAATACTATAAACCAATTTTCTGAGACCATTAAGCGGTCCATGGGATTAACCATTTTTTGCGGCACAATTCGCTCACCTTAGCCAAGCCTACGGAGCTAGTGTTGAGCTCAGTTCGACCATGGTTTGTTTTATCTCCACGTTCCCAAATGCCGTAATCCTAGAAGGTCGTGAAACTAGGCGATGCTTACGGGAATTCGAGAAGCAGGTTCAATATAGAATACGAGGTTCTGGATAAATGCGACTTCAGAGACGGTCCAAATAATGCGTAATCCTAAAAATTGAACATTTTAAGGAAAAATATGCTTGCCTGCAGCAGTCATTTGAGCCAGCGCAAGAAGGTATAGGGAAACTGCATCAATCTGCAAGTGGCCCCACTCGAAGTCGCCAACGACAGGTTTACATGTTCGAGAATCAAACTTTGCATGAAGTGCCACTTTTGGGTCTTGTGTTTTCTTAAATGCTTCAACTTTGTCGGCCTGATACATGTAACACCGCAAAATGCCTCGCATCAGATTAACCACACACTGACCGTAAATAAAAAACCTTTTTTACCTTCTCAAGTTCATAGGCCCGTGACCTGTCTTCATCGATTGATGGAACCTTCCGATAAGCCATCGAAAGACCCCAAATCGATAAGGAAATGTAAACATTGTCTCGGATCCAAGCGTGAGGGTTCTCGGGAGATGCTGGTACTAAGCCGGTTACTGTATTCTACCGCGACATTGAATTTTAAAAAAACAAAACAACCTGTAAAGAAAGAATGGTCTCGTTAGCTAGCTTATAGTAGTAATTTAATTTTGTTCTGTCAATTCCCATTCTTCAGGAACGGCAAAGCCGCAATGAGCGGCAGACGTAGAGGGTATATTGAGTTTCTGGGTGTATTTTGTCCTTTCCGCCCTAATTTCAATCTAGTCAAATCAACGTAGCATGTTCACTAAATTTCTTTTAATTTACTAGAGACTCTTCTTGGCCATCTATATTTTAATTCAGTTTGAGTCCACCTTGTACATGTGCCTAGAATCTATCTTATGAGCTGTTCGATTGGCAGTATGTTACAAATGAATAATTATTCAGTCGACGTAATGTCATGGTTATTGGTGTCTTCAATTCACTAGGAATTGACTGTAATACTGTTCACTATTCATGTTCAAAATCAACTTACGACAAGTAAACATTGGACAATTAAATAATACTCAATGTTATGCTCACACCGGCTCGACCTGGTTTTTATTAAAACATCAGGCAGCACCAATGAGGTCCACCATGTGCATTCACTTGGCCGAAGTGTCAATGTTGCACTTATTATCGGAATAATCAACACCGGCTCACACAGTAAGTCGGCCTTTTTTCTAAGGGAATATCGATTAAGCTATTCTGAACCATGGGACTTGACAGGTTTCAGGCGGAGTAATTATCTCCATAGGCGAGAATTCAAGGCATCTTTTCGTGCAAAATTTTGCAAATTTCTTTGGCAGGCTGGGTGGGGGGATGGAGGGGAATTTGTTTGATGCGTGAGTACCGACTGCGACAGTCACGAGAGGACTGAGGCTTTCATTTGATCATTGGTCTCCAATACATCTGGCGCGGCTTTCGAATTTGAGACACCCATTTTTTGCTCTCCATTCACGGGGGAATTTATTATCCTATACCATCCACTCTAGTCCTCTGCTTTGTTTGTCTGCATTTGTGATTGTGAGTTCATATCTACAGTACACTGCTACCTTTTCAAATGCACGAAAACAAGTTATTTTATCTACAACCTATCACCATCCCAATATTTGTCAAATGCGGCCAATCTGTCCCATATGCAATTCACGAACAACAGCAACATCAACAATTCTCTGTAGGATGACAACACGAAGATAAAAGCGTGTGGAGAAGCAGAAATGGAGAAGTTGAAAGCCAATTTGTCTCCATAGTGGATGTGAATGTCGTGAAAAACTTGACTTGTGAGTATTACATGACCTTTTACCTTTGTCCTTTAAAAATTGATCCTGTATTTACCTTACCATTTGCTTTCCGTGAATGGAGCCATTTTTGCTGAAAATTTAGGTTTGTAAAATCCACAATATAGCATTCTTCTTCTCTTCTCTTCTACTCCGTTTTAGGAATGCAACGGTGGAATCGTGTTGTTGCGTAGGTATTCTTATAAGACACTCCAACTAGTTCTGCAGTATTGTAACCTCATGGATCCTACGAAATCGATTTGCCTCCCTCTCACAGAAATCCTATTTTGTTTATACGTCTGCAAACGTTCAACACTTTCCGCCATTCGAAAACGTTTCGGCATACGATTTCTTATTTTACAGGAGATCTGGAGTTCACTGTTTATCCACATCGGATAGTTGCTTGTTTTCTTGTTTTTTATAATTATTCTGAAAAGCGAACTGAACTTTATCCAGTATTTGTTTACGGCTCTCCGTAATGTGTTCGTGTATGGAACTGCCGAAATTTGCGTTCACGTGTCATTCCCCTTACGAGCGTTTTTTTTCTTCAGTTTTTTTACGTAATTCAGACTATGAACACATTGAATGCTCAAAAATTAGTAGAATTTGATCACTAGAACCCATTGAACCTACAGCCCTATATCTTCATTTCGGCTGAAGACAAGGTCGAGACAATTCAAGCATTGCCCTTTCCTAAAAAGTGTTCCGAATGATACGTTCTGACAAAGTATATATTTCCACTGCCATCTCATCAGGTGAACATAAAGCAATCCAAGTTTGCCTGTCGATTTTGAGAGCGTAAAAGTCTTAAATGGTAAGGAAATCTTTCTTCAAACAAACCTTGCTCCGTTCAGTCAGGAGAAGGAAATCACGTTCGGAAGTTTGATTTGGGGTACGGTACGCATCTGCAGATGCCAGCGGCCAGGCTTACTTAATGAAGATATTCAGGGACAATAGTTAAAAGTCTGCTGGCAAGTAACTTAAAAACTGTCTTTCAGATTAGAGTGAACATAAAAAGCCATTTGTCATCCATGGCCTCCCATGTTACTTCTAAAGAATTCATAACCACGGAGACGTACCTTGTGATTTTTGATATCTTCTGAAACACATGCTTCTCTTAGTGCAATATTAACGCGATTATTTCGGCAACGAAAGTCTGCAGCTCGTCTATTTTATTGACCACCCTCTGCACGTTTGAATAAACTACCTATATCATTCATCTGCTCGGGTCATCTTTCGTTGTTTCAGCTACACCTTGTTGCTGCCCGCGTTGGGAAGACTTCGCCCTCATAGTGACGGCTTTTTTCCCACAAATATTACTCTTTTATCTGGATTGTTTTTTCAATCCTTGATTTCCAGTCCTATTTCCCTTTTTCTCTCCCCTCCTTCATATCCCTACTCAATTCCAAATTTTATTCTTTCTCTCGGTTCGTACTCTGGTTGAAAAAAAACACCGTTTTGCTCAAGTTCCGTAGGGTCATTTTTATTTCTAGTTGAAACTTTACCTGGGCATCATTTTGCGAGACAATTTTCAGGGATCCTGGGGCTAACGTTATATCCACACTCGACTTTGGTTTACCAAGTAAGAACACCTGCTGAACGCTTATGAGTTCCCTATCATGCAGGACACTCTGGATCAAATCTTCAAGATTTTTCAGGTCGAGTCCTACCCGTTACTTTAAAGTGCTCTATGTGGACTCGATAACGTCCTTTATCACAAAATTCCTTGCACGGTGTAAGGGTCAACGTTGTGGTTCCTTTTCGCGCAAGCGCGGTTCGTTTCCTCCATGATGTTTCGTGGTGGAGGTTTCTAAGTGACGTTAGGGTGGCTTTCTTCAGCACAAAGACTTGTGAAGCACACATGTTTTATGTGATATACCGGCTTCGTACTGGACAACGTCTGAATTTCGTCATTGTTTTGATTATGTATACGCAGGACTTGGGGTGTTCGGCTGTTCAAGTTGTTAACAGCAATACTTAACGGATCGCCGGTAAATAGTTTGGACATTCTCAGAGGTCAACAGAGTTGGATCCTAGCGACTATCTCCAAAGACGGCACTAAGCAATGGGTAATCTCCGAGCGACCCTCCGACGTGCTTCAGCAAGTAGAACATACAGAAGCCCAAACTTATTGACCTGTTACTCCGTAATGGTAGTCGTGATTGGCATTTGTCGGCCACTTCAAAAGTCCTCTGACGGACCATTTTGAGACCTTACTCGTATGGACAAGCATTTTCAAATTGCCGGCGGCAATCGCAACGAAGTGGTATCAGTCGACCGCTTGAAGGCGGCTTAAACCGAACCCCTTTCAGCCGCACCAACAGAACAACCTTATCCACCCAACACAATGCCCCTCGGTACTTTTTAGACTCCGCTTACATCTGATAACCTTGCACCCTCCCCTCTCCCACAACTTCCCCTCCAGTGCACCAGTCTTACCTCCGCGTCAGAAGAGGCTACGGCTTCAGTGACGGCCGTAACTTCGTCCTCTACAAATTCCGGACTGTCATTATGGGATTCCACCGTAAACGCCACTTTAAAAACTGGAACAGTAGCTTTACTTTCTGCGTTCTGTTTTTTTTGTCGGTCCCTTATCAGTTTTCTCATTTTAATTTGTTGATTCAGTTCGTAACGTTGTTGAACTAAGCACTGAGACGACATTCTTTGTAGTAAGAGCTGCGCCCGCGCTTCGGTTAATAAATTGATTACAAGTGTCGCGGCTGAGAGTTTGAACCAACCGATGGCTGAGCATTCTCTGTTCTATATGTGTTAATGCTGTTACTCTTAAAGGAGACCTAGATCGTTTTTACCTCTATGCCTTGGAACTGCTAACATTGATTCAGAAGCTTCCGTCGGCCTTCAGCAGACCCTTTGTCAGCTCTGCTCTGCTGGTGTATGTGTTTGCATGCGGCCTTGCTTGACTCTGATTTTGTGAAACATACTGAAGTGTATGGTTTCGTTGAATTCCATTGAATCTGCCAGCCCTTAGACTGCACTTCTGACGAGTCAAAAGTTTTTTCTAAGGACTTAGTTCTCGGTCTTGACTGGTTCCACATCAGGTTATGACCAGTGATGCTCTTATTTCCCTTAAGATGTGTAAAGCCTGATTTCTCCACCATTTCTGAGTTCCTTATGCATCTCGCATCTGGTGGCGCAAACTTTTTTGTGCTTTATGGGCTGTACTGTTATCTCCGAGAGAATGTCAAGGCTTTCCTCTGAACGTCTAACTTGCGTAATAAGATCAAGAAATCCATCGCAGATACTTCACGACTGGTGGCCTGGATTTGTCAAGGGTTATTGAAGTGATTGCGAGATTTCTGGAAGGACTAGTTCAAAAGAAGTAGTGAGTGATTGACATAAATTAGTTGGACTACGCTACCGATAACTCAGATAAGGCGAACCTCCTGTGTATGTGTTTTATTTTTATGTTTTAACGAGGATGTACAGTGATATATTGTCCCAGCGGCAAATACCATTAGCATGGTATTGTTCGCAACAGGCACAGCAAAAAAACCTTGTGACAACTACAGCGAGCTAAATCACCTGGCCCGGATAATATATCAGCGAAGCTTCCAAATGAGCTCGCAGAATAACTGGCCTCCCCACTTTCCAACATCTTCGAAAGTTCAATGGAAAAGGGGGCTCCGCCTACCAACAGGAAGGTAGCCAAAATAACCCTTTTTTGTAAAGGAGGAGAGAGAACGTCGCCTAATAGCTGAAGACCAGTTATTCTGACAAGCATTTGTTGCCAACTAATGGAGAAAGTTATCAAAACGGAACTTATGATACACATTGAGGAGAAGAACTTGCTAAGCGCAGCGCAACGTGGATTCCGAAGTTGGCGATATTGTCTCACTAACCTGCTAACATCCATGGAAAGCTGAACGAATTCATTGGAAATGCATTTGTTGGTCGATGCGATCTACATTGTCTCGAGTAAAGTATTCGACAAGGTTCCACACAGACGACTGATAACAAAGCTGCATCAAATAAGTGTGACTGGACACACAGACAGACTTTGAGAGGCAGACCTCAGCGTGTGTTTATTGGACATACCAAACCCGAATCGAAAACCATTTCTGATGGGGCTCCGCAGGGAAGCGTTTTGGATCTCATTCTACTTCTGGTATATGTGAACGACTGCCTTTAGTCAGTCAGTCAGTCAGTATATTTGAGGGAAAAATAGTTTGCGCCTTTGAAATTCCTATTTGTCACATCAAAATATCAAGAATAATAAACAGTGTTAACAAGTTTTCAGTCAGTAAAATATAGATCGTCATATGGTGCAGTGGTGTTTTGAGGTTAATTTGTCACATGGTTCACGTTGTGCTGTAGCATATGTATATCAAGTCGGTGCTTGAATGTCTTCATAGATTTGGACATAACAATTGCCTCTGGAAGGCTGTTCCACGGCTCCACGACCCGATTAGAGAAAAAATTCCTCCTCACATCCAATCGTTGCCTTGATTGCCTGACCTGTCAGGAAGTCATGTTTGCAGAGGACCTGAAGAATTTGATCTCAATCGAAAGGTCGGAGGATGGACAGAGTTTACAAAAGGACTTGGATCGCTCGAAAAAGTGCTGTGATAGGTGGCTACTGCAGGTCAATTTCAACAAATGCCAAGTCATCCACCTACGGTCTAGTTGCAGAAAAAAGATAGCATTTGAGTATGACTACTTCATTGGATGTCACAAACTCGGGCAAGTGAAAGAAATAAAAGATCTAGGTGTACGTATGACGCCCACCTTCAAACCTTCAATTCGCTGTGCAAAACTGCAAATAAGGCCATTGGCATCCTAGGAGCGATCAAAAGATCCTTACTGTATTTTTATGCGCAGCTTTTTGGGCGAATGTTTGGAGCATTTGTTTTGCCAATGTTAGAATATTGCGTCCAGGCGTAGGGCTGGAGAATGTTTAACAAAGGGCGATGAAATTAGTGAACGGCTTAGGAAGTCTGCCATATAATGATCGACTAGAAATGTTCAAGCATTTCCCTATCTATTATAGGCAGTACAGAGGAGATAGGATCATGGGCTTCGAACTCGTCAGAAATCTAGACTATGCTCTCCAGATGGTCGATTTATTTGAAGTGGCAGAAAAGGCACATCTTTGAGATCATCCATACAAACTAAAGATGCACCATGCCAAACTAGAGGTGCGGGCCAACTTCTCCCACAGGGTGATTCAAAACTGGAGCAAACTTCCATCCTCAGTTTTTGTATATGTATGTGTATTATATGTATATTTAAGGGTTACAGACAAGAAATACCCTTGAGGACCCTATTACTGTAGCGCAAACATGGTTGTTCTAACAGTTAATGTGCAGTCGAGGGGAGCACATATGATACCATGACAGAATTTCGAGTGAATTTTCACAGAAAAGAATGAAAACGGTCTAAAGCCAGAAAAGTTGTTCACAGTGCTGGCAGAAGAAAATCGTGTTGTAAAAGTCGCCTGTTGTCAAATAAAATCACATCAAGTCTTCTTTGAAATCCCGCAATTTTGTCAGCGGAAACCGTCTCGCTTGGTAGCAAGCTCGAAGGCCGGATCACGCGTTGACTAAAGAAATATTTTCAGAGGTCTAATCGGGTGCGCTCGTTTGTGACCTTGTAAGGATGGTCACGCAGGTGAGTAGTATGTGAGTAGTGGTGGCTAATTGGAAGAAATCCTCCAATTTTAGGGAGGAAATGTGCTCCCGGATTATGTGGAATGTCCAGAGCAGGCTGCACTGAACGTTCCTGTAGGACAAAGTAAAAAGGTCAAGTTTGATCAATCTCTCCTGATATGGTTATTCCCTGAGACCATCGACCATATTTGTCACCCTGCGTTACACTTGTTCAAGAAGCTCCATATTTTTCGTTACCACGGTGTCCAAATTGGCATTTCGTATTCAAGATGTGGTCTCACGAAGGTACCAAATATTTTTCCGAAGATTTCAGTTGGAAAGATTTTGAACGCTCGTCTAATCCAGTGCAGGGTACTTGTTGCCTTCTGGACGGACTTTTTACAGTGCTCTGTTGGCATCAAGTTCGCTGTTGTCCATATACCCAGATCTTTGTGCGTCTCAACCTCTTTTTATGCGGTACCATTGATTAAATAACTGTGTTTCGGCAGCACTTTTCGCCCCGGGCTTATGTGTAGAACAAAACACTTGGATACATTAAAGCTAAGAAGCCACGTGGACGACCAGATAACCAGTTTATCGATGTTCGACTGTTTTCTCTTTGCGTCGTCGGCGTACCTAATTTCAGCCCAAATTTTTATGTCATCCGCAAACATGACAGCTGCGCAATCAAGCTCATTGAGGCAGTCGTTTACGTAACTCAGGAATAGCAGCGCACCCAAAACTGAGCCTTGTGGTACACCACTCTCGACCTTTGTCCATTCTGAGGTTGAGTTTCCGACAACGACCCTCTTTTCTCTGAGGGACAAGAAACTACTGATCCATTTATGCATTTTCCTTGAATTCCCACGTCCAAAATCTTCTGCAGAAGAAGCCTGTGTGGTACACTATCGAAGGCCTTTTTGAAGTCGAAGAATATGACAACAATTGTATAGCCTTTATCTGCGGCCTTTGTTCACTTTTCCTGTGAGTAAAGAGCACTCGTGAGGCAAGAGCGTCCTGGGCGAAAGCCGTGCTGTCCATCACATAGTATATTGTTGCTTTCGAGGAAATACATTAAATACTTCTTAATAATGCGCTCCATTACTTTGCACGCGATGCAAGTTAGACTGACAGGACGGTAATTTGCGCAGTCATGTCGTAAAACTCCCATATAGATCGGGGTGACGTTTACCCACTTGCATTCTTCTGGGAGTTCGCCTTCGTCAAAAGATTTCTGGAAGATGGCAGCCAGGGGTTTGCATAGTTCGTTAGCTAATTCTCTTAGTGCTAGTGCAGGAATTTTGTCCGGCCCAGGTGATTTGGCAGGCTTAAGTTGGAGTAATTCGGCCCTGAAAGTGTTGTGTAAAAACTCTGGGTCCTCTATTTTGGGCAATGAGGAGGAGGGTAAGGGTGCAGTTATCAGTCGATGAGCGGACGGACCGTCAGCAAAAGTTGTAGGTTCTCGGGTGTAAACGGATTCAAAGAAATCGGAGAGGAGGGAGGCTTTCATCTGGTCTTCAGTCACCAGTTGTCCATCGGCTGATCTTAGGGCAGGGGTCAGTTCCTGAGGTCTCTTAGTGCTTCGTATGTAACCGTACAAGATCTTGGGGTGTTCCAACGACTTGTGTAATATGGTCAACTCGTATTTCTTGCGCAGTTTAGCAGCTTCGCTTTTACAAATGGAACATTGTTGCTTATACTCCTTTAAGTGTTTATCGGAGCTGGTTAATAAGTAGCGCCTCCAGAAGCGGTTTCTTTTTTTGAAAGCGGCCTGCAAGTTTGAGTTTATCCACTTAGGGCGATTCGTACTTGTCTTTCTTCTGAAGGGACAATTGAGACAAACTGTCCTTTTCAACGTCGAGCTAAAGGTCATCCACTGTTCATTTGCCCCATTTTATAGATCTGTTTACCATGATAACGCTGACAGTTCTCTTCTCATAAGTGGGTAGTCGCCCTTACAAATGTTACTTTTCCAGCGAATACTCGAAATACAGCATAATATGGTCGCTTGACCCTAATGGGGGTCGATCCAGCAGGTCAATCACAGTTCGAGACAGTTCGACTGTTGTCCTTCCCTAGCCCGCGTTCCAAACGCGACGGTTTGGCAGAGCAGTTTGTCTGTGGCCCATTGTAGTAATTTTTGCTTGAAGGATTCCTGAAGACCCTGTGCAGTCCATGTATACCAGTCAACACCAGGAGCGTGAAAGTCCCCAATGATTAGGATGTCTTTTTTCTCACTAACCCTATACAATTCTGCTATTAGGATAGTGTCTTGGTCAGGAGTATGGTTAGGCGGGCGGTATGTCACCGAAAGCGGCAGTGGCCTGGCGTACTTAGCAGACAAAGTAATATTTAGCATTTCTACATCTCGTGCTAGGACCGGTACTTCAGCCATGGCTGTCAGCCTGTAAGGGACATAGACTATAAGCCCTCCTCCCCAAGTTATTCTGTCTTTCCTGAAAAGCTGATTTCCTCGAAGCGATAATTCAGAATCAGCGATATCTTTTGAAAGCCAGGTTTCAGTTAAAGCCATGATGTCTGGTTGCACCTCATTGACCAAGTTCTTTAGTTCGTCCAGCTTGTTAAACAAGCTTTGTACATTCGCGGTTAGGATCTTTAGTGATAGTTTACTCCGTGAGGCCCAACCCTCATCGTGACAGGTTTTGACCAGAGGAAAAGGCTCCTTGACTTGTATTATTTGCCCATCTTTTATTTTCAGGCCCCTTGCCTCGCTTTCGGTCTTCTCTCTCAATACTATCCTTCGTTGCCTCATTCTCATCCACTCCCTTGGCTCGTACTCTGGCTGAAAAAGCACTTGCTTGTACGAATTTCGTAAGGCCGTTTTTCCTTTTAGCAGTTTTGATGCCGAGCCTTCCTTATCGAATAAAACTTTGAGAGGCCTTGGGTTCGTTTGTAGGTCGCAGCCTAGGTCTGCTTTACCCAGACGGAAAGCTTTATTTGCGGTATAGGTTTCCCCATTCTTTAGGACAGCGCTGACGTTTTCGTGTATTTGATCATAGTCATGTGCAACTTGTTCCATTGTACTGTCAAACATGGACTCAGGAGCACCCTGCATGGTAATTTTGTTTTCCCGATTTATGGATGACTTCTGTAATACCTCACCTGTAGTTCCTTTTGACTCGTCTTGAACAACTATGCAGTTTTGTCGGTCAAGGGAAACCCTTGATGTATTTCCAGTCTTACTGCTATCGGAAAACCCCAAGATGTTGTTAGGAATAGTTTTTGACTTTGTGTTTGCGTTACCATCACCAGAGATAGACTTTAAGTCACTTTAAGTCACTTTATTAAGGGAAGAAGGCTTTCGCCCTTGAGCTCCCTATTCATAACCAAAAATCGAAAAATATATCCACCGTAACAATAGTACATAATACAAATGTAGGCTTAACATCAGCGATAAGTGTGAGCCAGTTGCAAGGTGCTGCTACTGACACTTTGTTCATTATATCTGCCACAGTTTCTCAGCAAATGAGAATCAAGTTTGTGTTTAAAAATGTCAACAGTATCTGAGAGGACCACATCTTCCGGGAGTCCATTCCATGCTCCAATGACCCTCTGCGAGAAGGCGTTTCGTCGAACGTCGATACGGGCCGGTTTCCTCTGTAGTTTAAAAGGATGACCTCGCAGATGGTCAATCCGAGCCAATTCGAAGAAATCATCAAATTCTAGGGCGCAGTCTTGGCCTCTAACAATTCGGTAGGTTTGTATGAGGTCCCCGCGGAGTTGCCTATAATTGAGAGGGAAAAGATCAAGTTCGGTCAGTCTGTCTTCATAAGGCAGATGACCAAGATTCTTGACCACCTTCGTTGCCCTCGCCTGCACTCGTTCCAGGTGCAGGTAATCCTTCTTGAACCACAGACTCCAGGCCTGGACAGCATACTCCAAGTGGGACCGAACAAACGCTCCGTAGGTTTTCCTGAAGAGCTCCTTGTCAATGTTGACGAATCCCCGCCTAATCGCAAACAGCACCTGTGTCGCGCGTTTAGCTGCCTTTACACACTGAGTAGATGGTTTAAGTGAGGAATTTATTAGAACACCGAGATCCTTTTGTTCGTTCACATTTGAAAGCGGGTGCCCATCGAGGAGGTATTGGAAGGAATCGTTCTCCTCATCAGTCCTTCTAGTACGGAGTCTTAAAACCACACACTTACTAATGTTGAAGTTTAAAAGCCAACGAGCAGACCAGCAGCTAAGTCGATTAAGACTCTCTTGAAGCGCTTTCCTATCGGTGTCAGACCTGATGGCTCTCCAGAGTTTGACGTCGTCGGCAAACATGATAGCACTGCAACCCAGGTCGTTGACACAGTCGTTGATATAGATAAGGAAGAGCAGTGGCCCTAAGACAGAGCCTTGGGGACGCCACTCAGAACAGATGTAGGGCTAGACTTTGAGTCACTGATGCACACAGTTTGCGATCGCCCTGTGAGAAAATCTGTGATCCATGCCAGCAGGTTTCCTCTTATGCCAATTTCTGACAATTTATACATTAGACGCTTATGTGGGACGCTGTCGAATGCCTTCTTGAAGTCCGCATAGATGACGTCAACCTTACCATCTTCATCTAGTGCGCGAGTCCACTGCTCAGTGGAGAGTAGAAGGCTGGAAAGGCAAGAATGGTTCTTTCTGAAGCCGTGTTGGAGCCCTGACAGTAGATTGTTCTCCTCCAAGAACTCCATTGTCGTCTTCTTAATTATCGTTTCCATCACCTTACAGCAAATGCAAGTTAGGCTGACGGGCCGGTAATTGTTAACCTTCGTTCGGGCTCCGCACTTGTATATCGGGTAAATATTTGCCATTTTCCATTCAGATGACAGTTTTCCTAGTTCAAATGAAGAACGAAAGATATGTGCTAGGGGCTCTGAGAGTTCGCTTGCCAATTCTTTCAAGAACTTGGCTGGTATATTGTCTGGACCGGATGACTTTGCTTCTTTGAGGCTCTGCAGCTCCCTCTCAACTACAGATGTTGGAAATAGTAGAGAATGAAGTGACGGACCGGCGTTTGCAACAGCACTGTTGGCATTATCAAAATGAAGCTCGGTTTCCCTAGTGAATACCGAGGCAAAGAACCGGCTACAGTACTCGACTTTCTCGTCATTCTCAACGACTTCTCCGCCATCTTCATTCTTAAGTACTGCGACAGGATCCTTGTTTTTTAATCTACTGTTAATATAGCGGAATAGAATTTTGGGCTTTTCTTCGGCCTGTTGGAGGATTCTTGATTCATAGTTTTTCCTGGCCTGGAGAATTGATTTTTTTACTGCATTTCTTTGGCGTCGGAATTCCTCGAGGTGTACTGGCGACCCAGTTTTCCTGAATAACTTCCATTTCCTATTCTTCTTCTTCAGTTGCCTGTTAAGGTCTCTCGTCAACCAGGCAGGACGACTAGTCGCCTTGTGTACCTTCACCGGACAAAAGCGCTTAAGCAGATCTAATGCAACCCTCTTGAGTGATCTCCAATCCTCCTCCGGATCCCCCTTGAGTAGGCAGTCCCAATTCACGGTCGATAGTGCATTCTTCATTGAATTGAAATCTGCCTTCCATATGTTTGGCTGGTCCTCCGTTTTCCTCAGCCGTTGAGTATGGAGTGAGTAATCCCACATTAGCGTCGTATGATCACTCTTACCGAGCGGAGCACTTGAATGAACTTCATCTACGTAGGACGAATCCTTCGTGAAAATGAGATCCAAACAAGTAGCCCGCTGGTTTTCTCGAAATCTGGTTATGCCCTTAAAGTTCTGAACTAGAGATAGGTCAAGCGTGATATCCATTAATTTGGAACTAAAGGAAGTTGACGCCGCCTCAACTGTCAGGTTGTTCCATTCAATTGCAGGGGCGTTGAAGTCACCAACGATGAGAACCTCCTGGTGGCTAGCAGCTTCTTTCACCAGACCAAGGAGTGAGTCATCGGCTCCGCTCAGAATGTTTGGTGGCCG
>JAYGXS010000001.1:18962832-18984735 GCA_036362985.1 Ligula intestinalis | reverse complement strand
ATATAATAATAATAATAATAATAATAATAATAATAATAATAATAATAATAATGATTGATCTGGTGCTCGACCTGCCTTCTTCCTCATTAAATTTTCTGTTGTACACCTTTGGACTTTTGAAATGTGCAGCTGTCAGCGCCAGGAAGGCATTATCAAAATAAATTAGTACCAAACTAAAATTATGTCAAAGTGAGCAGATAAAATGTACAAATCTGTGATAATGTGAGCAGAAATTGTCCTTTTAGAACAATGCTAAGTGACGTTGTTAAATTAACTGTAAAATAACAAATCGGCTTTCAAAATAATCCCGAACCAAAGACGGAGACAGCGTTCAACGGGTTTCCATTTTCAAAACGAGTGTAGGAGAAAAGGTGCTTACGGATATACTATAAAGGGGTACAGTAGGCTGATACTACAATCACAGTTCGGAAGGAAAAAATGAAACGTCAATGTGGTTCGCTCGTGATCGCTTATGCATATGAAATGAAATCATGTGAAAAATTGTCAATGGATGTGGGGCCTCAATATCTCAGGAGCCAGAATGGAATTCCTGTGATGGTTAGTGGCCAAAAAAACGGAAGCTTTTTAGACTGTTAGAAGAATGTTTAGACGACAGCTTACGTGGATGACAGCTACGCAGGTGCGAACACCGGAAGCCGATGTAAGACCCCTTGACTCAGGTTAATCCACTTAAAAGGGCACGATGATTGAGCATCCCTCCAACCTCCTCCCTTAAGCCTTATTGCCTATAATTGCCGACATCTATAAATACTGTGAGGCGCGGTGCAACTCCCACCTCTAGAGACGGCAGTTTATATGCTTTCGAAACATCAGGACAGTAAAACGGTGTTGCCCGAGCTCGCCTGTGTCAGCGGATACTTATGACGGCAGAAGCAGTCGCCATTCGCCTCACAAACCCAATTTTATGTGCGCAGAAAGCATTTGTAGCGGCCCTAAGGCTCCCGTGGCCAAAAGCCTTTTCAAAATCTGCCCTCACGCCTCTTACTACGCCGCGAAACAATGATGGGACAGCGGCATCAAGCATTCAAAGGCCACCGACACAGTCTCAAGACGTTGACACCTTGCGTCGTCACACAACCCAACAAAACCCGAGACGAGGACCACTGGATGACATTAACTAATTGTCTGACTCCTTCCCTTTCCCCTCTCCCCCCACCCTCATTTCTCTGTTCCCAATTAAAACTAGAAGCTGATCCCCTTGATCCCCCCTTGATCCTTTTACACCTCTCTCCCCCATCTTCCCCCTTGTTACTACTGATTGGTTTGCCTAAAACTTTCGTTATCTCTACCCTCCCTTATATTACTGTATTGCCTGATGATGAATAAATCGAAAACGTACGTTCGCTTAACTTGACTTCCTTAAATCTCCATATTTTCTTTTTTGTTTCTAACTGCTTGCACCGGACAAAGTCTGCATGCAGTCAACCAATTTTCTACGGGAAGTGGGTAATTCTCGAAGTAAAGCATTATATTAAACAAACTCCAAGCTTTGCGGCAAACATTTACACCAATGAAAGTGAGTTTGCATTTACCCTGGGCTAGTGCACCGTTTATAGACCGGTTTCTCAATCCCAACAATATCTACGCAGCTTTTCATTTCTCAAAAGTCTAACTATTGAAATTCATTGAGCGAATGAACAATTTTTGTTATATCTGTTTTATTACACTTGCTTTCTCAATTAATGCATTGTCATATAGTCACCAGAAGCAGTTTTAACCTAAGTGTGTGTGATGCAACTCGACAAGAAGAAGAAGCGTGTTCTTCGTCGGCTTGATTTTAACCATGAACCTTCGCCTAAAAGGTTGGCTGGCTTAACCACTCGGCCACCGTGCGACTTACGTAGTGCAGCAGATATACAGTTAACGGTATGTGTAATTCATTTCAGTTCAGTTCTACTGAGGTAAAGATAGACAGACCCCTCTGAACATCCTATTGGTGACAAGTGACTGAAAAAGCTATCTATTCAGTAGAGAAATTCACTTGTTCTTCTTATGATTGCAAGCAAAAGGTTAGAAGCGCCGGTTAGTGAAAAATAGCGAATATACATTACTACTCTTTCGTTGCGCGTAGTATAATCACATAATTACAGTAGCTCAACTCATGGGCGACGCCAATGACACGAGCGATTAGATGGAAGACAGTCAAAAAATAGCAGACAGTCTCTATCCTTGGATAACGAACTCCAGTTTCGGTCGCACAAATGTTCCAAAGTCTTTAGCGGTCAGTCTTTATCGAAGGTACAGAAAGTCCGTTGGACAAGATACAGGACTGACATCGCAGACTTGGCTAATTTTGCACAATGCACCAAGTGCTTAAGAGACGCCGTGATGTTGCCTTGACTTCTACTGTCTTCTCCTGTTGTCTCGGATGACCCCTTCTTAAATCAACGATATATTATTTTTTCCCATGACCATAAACGCCCCGAACCCTCAACATCTAGTCCCAATCTAACCACATCAAACCCTGTTACCTATTAAGGCAGTTTTTTTTCTCCTATAGTTTTTTTGGAAATTGGTGTCTTGGTGAACTCATCCATCGATTTAGGGGTTTTTTACTGCCGATGACAATTATTTTATAAGAGGTCACTGTTTACCATTATTATTTTTATTTTCACGATAGCACTAAGTTTGTAACGACAGGGCCCCTTGGGCCTTAAATATACAAATTATTATAATCATCCACAATCCCAACTGTTTCCGTGGGTCCACTTCTTGCACTTGGATGCCATTTAGGCTGTAAATCGTGGGATCCAGAGAGCTGGGTCGGCCAACTCTTACAATGCTGCACTTTTTTTCATACAACTGCAATAGCCTGTTTTTAGACCAAGTTTGAAGACTCTCTTCGTCAACTGAATTTCTGATAACGTTTGAGATCTTAATGACATCGTCAAACATAGTGACATCACAATTTAGTTCACGGACACAGTCGTTGACGTACATAATGGACTGTATAGGGCCAAGGACAGAACGCTGGGGAACATCGCTCTCAACCACAACATCTGCCGACTGTTGGTCACCGATATGGACAGTTTGAGAATGGCCAAGTAGGAAGCTTCGAATCCACTTCAGAAAATTTCCTATAACCCTATTTGGCTGAATTTTTGCGGAATTCATTCATGTGAAACACTATCGAATGCCTTCTTGAAGTCAATACAGACTATATGAAGCGGATTTCCTCCATCATCTGCCCGGGTCCAACGTTCCAAACAATAAAGCAAATTCTTCAAGCAGGACCTGCTTCTGCGGAATCCATGCCTTGCATTCGATGGTAGGTTATGTTCCTTAAGGAAGCACACCAGTTCTCGCTTTACTTATTTTCCATAATTTTGCAACAGATCCAAGTATGGCAAACGCTTGCTGCTTGCTCATTTTCTCTGACGATGGCTTCTCTTGTGGAGCCGAAAGCTCAAAAGAATAAAAACTGTCGTTCCAGAGACCACGTCTTCTTCTGGTCTATAATTGTTTTGGGAAACCTTTCTGCCGCATTTAAACAGCGGTGTAATCCGTGCAGACATCCAATCGGCGAATAAACAACCAGCTTCAAACGAGGTATTGAAAAGGTTGGAAAGCGGTTTAGCTAGTTCCACAGCAAGTTCTTTCAGTAATTTGGGCGGAATATCATCGGGCCAGTCGATGTCCATTCACCTAGTGCCAAGAACTCCTGACGAACAGTCGCTTCGATGAAAATACATAATAGATCTTAAGACCGTCGTCTATGCCAACGTTGGAAGGGATGACTTCGCTTTCAGTCGTAACGATGGATTTAAAAAATTGTGAGTGATCCTCAGCTTTTGCTCCATCCTCACTGATTTCTGTTTGGCCGCTTGTCGTCAGAAGGAGAACTGGGTCCCGGTTTCGATTGTTTATTTTTCAGTAAAATAATAACAAATTGTATATTTAAGGCCCAAGAGGCCCTTTCATTACAAACTTAGGCCTATCGTGAGAATAAACATATTTAAAAAATTTGTAGTCACAGCTGCGCGTAAGCAGCTGTATGGCAAGAGGAATAAGTAGTATGTTACGCGTGCTAAGATGGTAAGTTAAATCCGATTAACAACGAACTCTCTTCTAAAATACTTTTCTGGACAGTAAAAAAGCTCCAAAATCGGTGGATGAGTTCAGCGAGCCACCGATTACCAAAAAAGTAAAGGAGAAAAAACTACCTTAATAGGTAGCACGGTAGGCCATGATGCAGTTAATTGGGATCCTGCTGTTGAGGGTTTGGGACGCTTATTGTGATGGGAAAAGTAATATAGCGGTGATTTAAGCAGGGGTCATCCGGGACAACAGGAGAAGACGGAAGAGGTCAGGGTGACATCACCGATACGCGGCCCACCAGACTCTAGATTCCACCGAGAAGTTGGTGACGTCGAAGACCACCGTGAAGTTTGCAAAACGGAGAAGATTTTGTAGCATTTGGAAGTGATGCTTGACTCTGCAGAGGAAAATGCTAACATATTAAGAAACTATAGCCACAGAATAACTTAGGATTTGTAGCTGCCCGGTTCAGTAAGTCTTTTTCAAAATCTTGAGGTGTCCTTAAGATCAGTCACTTCACGAGGCTCCTCTGCAATTTTTTATGTACTAATGTATAGGAGATCTCTTTCTGCGAGAGACTTCCTCTACCACTTCCGCTTTTTATTAACCTCTTTCTTCAGCGCTTGAGTTGGCCACTGGGGTCTTTTGTTTAGGTTCTTTGTGAAAGTGGACAGTGTTTTCTAGGGGGAGTATGCAATAACTCATTAAACCATTCTCACTCATCGGCTACCTTACAAAAAAGCCGATTCTCAATTAATGTTGCTAATTTTGGCTTCATTTGATCGAAGTCTTCACGCCAAATATTCCTTCTAACCCTGGTGGGTTGATATGGTACCAAAAATATGAATAGTCCCAATGAAGACGATGTGATCACTTCGACCTAGAGGAGATAGAGATTACACCTCGTCGATGCTATCCAATGACTTCCTGAGTACCAGTTCCAGACAGTTTGATTTTATATATATATATATATATATATATATATATATATATATAAGAGATATGCGCAGAGACTTTGAAAACCCTATATACAGAGAGATTTTGTCAAATTATGCATACATTTCAAAGCCATATATGTGCATTATACAAATCGTTGTTGGCTACCAAATATATGACCAGCAAGTACAGCATGATGGTGTTTCCTCTTAAATGCATCAACGCTTATAGAAAGAAGGGCGTACCCTTCGAAATCAGTTTGACTTTTTCGGACTCAAAGGGATTTAGTCGTTTCGGGATTTCACACTTCTGGACACTCTCGCTAACTCCAGATATTAAGCATTGGATACTATTCAACAATCTCGTCATCGTGGAATTTTTATTGTGTCGAAAATCATCAGAAGACGGAATCAAAGTGAAATTTGTTTCTCAAGTCGTTGAACTGAAGCCGCAGCCTAAAAACAAACAAGTGAAAACAGCCTAAAAGCCAAGTTACAAGGATCTCAAGCTTTCTTAAAGATTAGCAGTTATTCAGGACCTCGAAGATCTACAAACAGCTGAGTCGTTGCTGAATATCCTGCATATTTTTTATGCATATTTGTAAGTGCTTCGAAGCAATTAGGCGTATTGTATACTCAGTCTGTTTCAAATATTTGCAATACTCTACACACCGTCAGAAGATTTTCAATATTTTGAATATCCATCTACACACTACTTCACAGTCACAGAGGCAAAGTTAACATTTTGAATTTAATCGTTTCGTTTGCAACTAAAATGGAAGTAAAAACTATTGCTCTCGATAATCCTACAAGGCTGCCAGCGGGCCCGGGAATCGAACCGCGGATACCTCGGGTGGAAGTCGAATGGTTAACCGATGGAGCTATAGAAACGTACAGCCGTAAGGATCAAATTCACTCATCAAATTCAAAAGATCGATCACGAAGCTTATTGAAAAGTCCTCCTACCAAGCGAACTAAAAGTCTTAAAAGTTTAAGAGATGAAACTCATAAAGATGAAGCCTGTATATCATATTTTACCCTTCTTAACAAATTTACGAAACTTGAGGAGGTGGTTAATAGTCTTAGGGTGGAGATGGAAGAGCTGAAGAAATTTCCTCCATTTTTCTCGCAAGAGAAAAAACTGGCGATGCATGAACTTGAGGGTGGGGACCTAACGTACGCAGCAGCAGCATCCCTCGCCGAAGCGTCTACGCACAAAAATGATCAGGCAAGTAACATCAATGGTCAAGTTGTCCTCGACGAGGAGCACCGTGATCAAGATTCTACAGAAATATCTCTAACGGTCTGCAGTACTGATACTCTGTGCCCAATTTCAGCACATGAGAAACTTTCCAAATTAAAAACTCCGCTAATTATAGGCTCATTTTCCGGACCAAAAGTGCAAAATGTACCCAGCACATCAACCACTCCTAGTGGGTATGCTAAGCCTGCATACAAATTACAGAAGGAAACCACAAATGTAGAAGGGGGCAGCACGATGCCAGACCTGATCAGTGCCATCCCAGCATCCAAAAGAAGTCTATCTCTGGTGATGATAACGCAAACACAAAATCAAAAACTATTCTTAGCAACATCATGGAGTCTTCCGATGGCAGTAAGACTGGAAATACATCAAAGGTTTCCCTTGACCGACAAAACTGCATAGTTGTTCAAGACGAGTCAAAAGGAACTCCAGAAGAGGTATTCCAGAAGTCATCCATAAATCGGGAAAACAAAATTACCATGCAGGGTGCTCCTGAGTCCATGTTTGACGGCACAACGGAACGAGTTGCACATGGCTATGATCGAATACACGAAAACGTCAGCGCTGTCCGAAAGAATGGGGAAACCTATACCGCAAATAAAGCTTTCCGTCTGGGTAAAGCAGACCTAGGCCGCGACCTACATATGAACCCAAGGCCTCTCAAAGTTATATTCGATAACGAAGGCTCGGCATCAAAACTGTTAAAAGGAAAAACGGCCTTACGAAATTCGCACAAGCAAGTGCTTTTTCAGCTAGAGTACGAGCCGAGGGAGTGGATGAGAATGAGGCAACTAAGGATAGTATTGAAAGAGAAGACCGAAAGCGGGGCAAAGGGCCTGAAAATAAAAGATGGGCAAATAATACAAGTCAAGGAGCCCTTACTCTGGCCAAAACCTGTCACGATGAGGGTTAGGCCTCACGGAGTAATCTTTCACTAAAGATCCTAACCGCAAATGTACAAAGCTTGTTAAACAAGCTGGACGAACTAAAGAACTAGGTCGATGAGGCGAAACCAGACATCATGGCTTTAACTGAAACCTGGATTTCAAAAGATATCGCTGATTCTGAATTATCGCTTAGAGGATATCAGCTTTTCAGGAAAGACAGAATAACAAGGGGAGGAGGGCTTATAGTCTGTGTCCCTTGCAAGCTGACAGCCACGGCTGAAGTACCGGTCCTAGCACGAGATGTAGAAATGCTAAATATTACTTTTTCTGCTAAGTACGCCAGGCCACTGACGCTTTCGGTGACATACCGCCCGCCTAACCATACTCCTGACCAAGACGCTATCCTCATAGCAGAATTGTATAGAGTTAGTGAGAAAAAAGGCATCCTAATCGTTGGAGACTTTAACGCTCCTGGTGTTGACTTGTAGACATGGACTGCACAGGGTCTTCAGGAATACTTCAATCAAAAATTACTACAATGGGCCACAGACAAACTGCTCTGCCAAACCGTCGCGTTTGGAACGCGGGCTAGGGAAGGACAACAGTCGAACTGTCTCGAAATTATCTTAACCCGAGAGGAGGAACTGTGATTGACCTGCTGGATCGACCCCCATTAGGGTCAAGCGACCATATTATGCTGCATTTCGAGTATTCGCTGTTCTCCAAACCTTACTCCTCCGACACATGGAAAAGTAACATTTGGAAGGGCGACTTCCCACTTATAAGAAGAAAACTGTCAGAGGTATCATGATAAACAGATCTACAAGATGGGGCAAATGAACAGTGTATCATACCTTTGAAGGCAGGTTTTTTCACTTGAAACAAACTCCCTATCTCGCCCAGTATTGACAAAACAAAAAACCTGAAACGAAACCAATACTGGCTGCAACATAGGGAGTTTGCTTTAGGTTTTTTCCGGTCTTCGAGGTGTTGGAAGGCGCCCAAGAGGTGCATTACCAACTCTGTACAATTGCCTGTAAACTGGCATAATAAACATATTATTATTATTATGAAATTTAGCTCGACGTTGAAAAGGACAGTTTGTCTCAATTGTCCCTTCAGAAGAAAGACAAGTACGAATCGCCCGAAGTCGATAAACTCAAACTTGCAGGCCGCTTTCAAAAAAAGAAACCGCTTCTGGAGGCGCTACAGATTAACCGGCTCCGATAAACACTTCAAGGAGTATAAGCAACAATGTTCCATTTGTAAAAGCGAAGCTACTAAACTGCGCAAGAAATACGAGTTGACCATATTACACAAGTCGTTGGAACACCCCAAGATCTTGTACGGTTACATACCAAGCACTAAGAGACCTCAGGAACTGACCCCTGCCCTAAGATCAGCCGATGGACAACTGGTGACTGAAGACCAGATGAAAGCCTTCCTCCTCTCCGATTTCTTTGAATCCGTCTACACCCGATAACCTACAACTTTTGCTGACGGTACGTCCGCTCATCGACCGATAACTGCACCCTTACCCTCCTCCTCAATGCCCAAAATAGAGGACCTAAAGTTTTCACACAACACTGTCAGGGCCGAATTACTCCAACTTAAGCCTGCCAAATCACCAAGGCCGGATAAAATTCCTGCACTAGCACTAAGAGAATTAGCTAACGAACTATGCGAACCCCTGGCTACCATCTTCCAGAAATCTTTTGACGAAGGCGAACTCCCAGAAGAATGCAAGTGGGCAAACGTCACTCCGATCTTTGAGGGAGTTTCACGACTTGACTACGCAAATTACCGTCCTGTCAGTCGAACTTGCATCGTGTGCAAAGAAATGGAGCGCATTATTAAGAATTATTTAATGTATTTCCTCGAAAGCAACAAAATACTATGTGGTGGACAGCACGGCTTTCGCTTAGCACACTCTTGCCTCACGAGTGCTCTTTACTCACAGGAAAAGTGAACAAAGGCCGCAGATAAAGGCTATCCAATTGATGTCATATTCTTCGACTTCAAAAAGGCCTTCGATAGTGTACCACACAGGCTTCTTCTGTAGAAGATTTGGGGCGTGGGAATTCAAGGAAAATGCATAAATGGGTCAGTAGTTTCTTGTCCCTCAGAGAAAAGAGGGTCGTTGTCGGAAACTCAACCTCAGAATGGACAAAGGTCGAGAGTGATGTACGACAAGGCTCAGTTTTGGGTGCGCTGCTATTCCTGAGTAACGTAAACGACTGCCTCAATGAGCTTGATTGCGCAGCTGTCATGTTTGCGGATGACATAAAAATTTGGGCTGAAATTAGGTACGCCGACGATGCAAAGAGAATACAGTTGAACATCGATAAACTGGTTATCTGGTCATCCACGTGGCTTCTTAGCTTTAATGTATCCAAGTATCTTCTTCTACACATAAGCCCGGGGCGAAAAGTGCCGCCGAAACACAGTTATTTTATCAATGGTACCGCATAAAAAGAGGTTGAGACGCACAAAGATCTGGGTATATGGACAACAGCGAACTTGATGCCAACAGAGCACTGAAAAAAGTCCGTCCAGAAGGCAACAAGTGCTCTGCACTGGATTAGACGAGCGTTCAAAATCTTTCCAACTGAACTCATCGGAAAAATATTTGGCGCCTTTGTGAAACCACTTCTTGAATATGGAATGCCAATTTGGACACCGTGGTAGCGAAAAATATGGAGCTTCTTGAACAAGTGCAACGCAGGGTGACAAAGATGGTCGATGGTCTCAGGGAATTACCATATCAGGAGAGATTGATCAAACTTGACCTTTTTCCATTGTCCTACAGGAACGTTCAGTGCAGCCTGCTCTGGACATCCCGCATAATCCGGGACCACATTTCCTCCCTAAAATTGGAGGATTTCTTCCAATTAGCCACCACTACTCACATACTACTCACCTGCGTGGCCATCCTTAAAAGGTCACAAACGAGCGCACCCGATTAGACCTCCGAAAATATTTCTTTAGTCAAAGCGTGGTCCGGCCTTCGAACTTGCTACCAAGCGAGACGGTTTCCGCTGACACAATTGCGGAATTTCAAAGAAGACTTGATGTGATTTTATTTGACAACAGGCGACTTTTACAACACGATTTTCGTCTGACAGCACTGTGAACAACTTTTCTGGCTTTAGACCGTCTTCATTCTTTTCTGTGAAAATTCACTCGAAATTCTGTCATGATATCATATGTGCTCCCCCCCGACTGCACATTAACTGTAAGAACAACCATGTTTGCGCTACAGTAATAGGGTCCTCAAGGGCATTTCTTGTCTGTAACCCTTAAATATACATATAATACATATATATATATACAAAAAACTGAGGATGAAAATTTGCTCCAGTTTTAAATCACAATGTGGGAGAAGTTGGCCCGCACCTCTAGTTTGGCATGGTGCATCTTTAGTTTGTATGGATGACCTCAAAGATGTGCCTTTTCTGCCACTTCAAATAAATCGAACATCTGGAGAGCATAGTCTACATTTCTGACGAGTTCGAAGCCCATGATCCTATTTCCTCTGTACTGACTTTAATAGATAGGGAAATGCTTGAACATTTCTAGTCGATCTTTATATGGCAGACTTCCTAAGCCATTCACTAATTTCATCGCCCTTTGTTAAACATTCTCCAGCCCGACGCCTGGACGCAATATTCTAACATCGGCAAAATAAATGCTCCAAACATTCGCCCAAAAAGCTGCGAATCAAAATAAAGTAAGGATCTTTTGATCGCTCCTAGGATGCCCATGGCCTTATTTGCAGTTTTGCACACCGAGTTGAAGGTTTGAGGGTGGGCGTCATACGTACACCTAGATCTTTTATTTCTTTCACTTGCCCGAGTTTGTGACATCCAATGAAGTAGTCATACTCAAATGCTATCTTTTTTCTGCAAATAGACCATAGGCGGATGACTTGCTATCTGTTGAAATTTACCTGCAGTAGCCACCTATCACATCACTTTTTCGAGCGATCCAAGTCCTTTTGTAAACTCTGTCCATCCTCCGAGCTTTCGATTGAGATAAAATTCTTCAGATTGTCTGCAAACATGACTTCCTGACAGGTCAGGCAGTTAAGGCAACGATTGGATGTGAGGAGGATTTTTTTCTCTAATCTGGTCGTGGAGCCGTGGAACAGCCTTCCAGAGGCAATTGTTATGTCCAAATCTATGAAGACATTCAAGCACCGACTTGATATACATATGCTACAGCACAACGTGAACCATGTGACGAATTAACCTCAAAACACCACTGCACCATATGACGATCTATACTTTACCGACTGAAAACTTGTTAACACTGTTTATTATTCTTGATATTTTGATGTGACAAATAGGAAGTTCAAAGGCGCAAACTATTTTTTCCCTCAAATATACTGACTGACTGACTGAAGGCAGTCGTTCACATATACCAGAAGTAAAATGAGATCCAAAACGCTTCCCTGCGGAGCCCTATTAGAAATGGTTTTCGATTCGGGTTTGGTATGTCCAATAAACACACGCTGAGGTCTGCCTCTCACAGTCTGTCTGTGTGTCCAGTCACAATTATTTGATGCAGCTTTGTTATCAGTCGTCTGTGTGGAACCTTGTCGAATACTTTACTCGAGACAATGTAGATCGCATCGACCAACAAATGCATTTCCAATGAATTCGTCCAGCTGTCTATGGATGTTAGCAGGTTAGTGAGAAAATATCGCCAACTTCGGAATCCACGTTGCGCTGCGCTTAGCAAGTTCTTCTCCTCAATGTGTATCATAAGTTCCGTTTTGATAATTTTCTCCATTAGTTTGCAACAAATGCTTGTCAGAATAACTGGTCTTAAGCTATTAGGCGACGTTCTCTCTCCTCCTTTACAAAAAGGGGTTATTTTGGCTACCTTTCTATCGGTAGGCGGAGCCCCCTTTTCCTTTGAACTGTCGAAGATGTTGGAAAGTGGGGAGGCCAGTTATTCTGCGAGCTCATTTAGAAGCTTCGCTGATATATTATCCGGACCAGGTGATTTAGCTCGCTGTAGTTGTCGCAAGGTTTTGTTGCTGTGCCTGTTGCGAACAATACCATGCTAATGGTATTTGCCGCTGGGACAATATATCACTGTACATCCTCGTTAAAACATAAACATAAAACACATACACAAGAGGTTCGCCTTATCTGAGTTATCGGTAGCATAGTCCACCTAATTTATGTTAATCACTCACTACTTCTTGCGAACTAGTCCTTCCAGAAATCTTGCAATTACTTCAATAACCCTTGAAAAATCCAGGCAACCACTCGTGAAGTATCTGCGATGGATTTCTTGATCTTATTACGCAAGTAAGACGTTCAGAGGAAAGCCTCGACATTCTCTCGGAGATAACAGTACAGCCCATAAAGCACAAAACGTTTGCGCCACCAGATGCGAGATGCATAAGGAACTCAGAAACGGTGGGAATATCAGGCTTAACACATCTTAAGGGAAATAAGAGCATCACTGGTCATAACCTGATGTGGAACCAGTCAAGACAGAGAACGAAGTCCTTAGAAAAAAATTTTGACTCGTCAGAAGTGCAGTCTAAGGGCTGGCAGGTTCAGTGGAATTCAACGAAACCATACACTTCAATATGGATAAGTGAAGTAAGCTGCATTCCGAGATTATATGATGAAAAGAAAGAAGATCTTTGGAAAATCGAGTTGTACTCGTGAATTTTCGAACAAGTATCACGTGTTCGTCGTCAGACTAAATTAAAAGTGAGGGCTGGGAATGTCGCACTAGATGTTTTGGAGGCAGAGGTTACAACGGACGGGGGAGGGAAAGGGGGGATTGGGTGGAAGGGTTATGGTGACGTGACACCCGCGGCGATAGGTTGTGTTAGTGAAGGGAGGGGGGTGTTAACCTTTGGACTATGGGCCGCGTGTTCGGGGGAAGGGGGGGTGCTGGTTTAGAGTCAGAGAAATTCCACTTGACCGGGCACAGAGTGCCAGTTGTTGTTTCAGGCTGGTTAAGAGTTAGAGAAATTCCACTTGACCGGGCACAGAGTGCCACTTGTTGTTTCAGGCTGTGTCCAGATTAGTAGACCATGCACAAAACCCGGTATAGTGTGAGTCGAGCTCTACGTGCCTGTTTATACTAGCCGGATTCGAGTGCCAAGCTTCAAGGAATTCTCTCGCTTGTCGCGTATTAGCCATTGCGATCACGTCGGTGGCATCCCAATTGAGGCGGCGATCACACTCAATGGAGTGTGCAAATACGAGTGATAAGTGGTTCCGTAGGCGAACGGCTGACTTGTGTTCGTTAATGCGAGTCTCAAGGCGTCGGCCTGTTTGACCAATATAAACGCAAGGGCAACCAGCACATGGTATACGATAAACGACGTTACTTAGTTGTCCCACGGGTAGAGCGTCATTTACTCGACATAAGCTTGCGCGCAGTGAAGGCGTCTACCGAAAGGACTCCACTGCAGAAATCATCCTTAACTATAGGAGTAACCATCCTGCGGCCCATAAAAGAAGCTGTGTCCGCACTCTTTTCCAACGGGCCCACCGTTATTGCAGTAACGATGCTTTGCTCAAGAGAGAACTAACGTACTTGTACAAATATTTCCGGACCAATGGATATCCGACAAGCTTCGTCAAGAATTGCCTTAGACGTCGGGGTCAAGCACAAAACCTCCCTCCCAACGATGTTACATTGCCACGAAAATTTTATTCTCTACCCTACATGAATAGAGTATCTGAAACCATCTCTCGGCAACTAAATCGCTTTGGCATCACCGTTGCCCACAAGCCCGCAACCTCACTGCGCGCAAGCTTATGTCGAGGAAAGGACGATCTACCCGTGGGACAACTAAGTAACGTCGTTTATCGTATACCGTGTGCTGGTTGCCCTTGCGTTTATATTGGTCAAACAGGCCGACGCCTTGAGACTCGCATTAACGAACACAAGTCAGCCGTTCGCCTACGGAACCACTTATCACTCGTATTTGCACACTCCATTGAGTGTGATCGCCGCCTCAATTGGGATGCCACCGACGTGATCGCAATGGCTAATACGCGACAAGCGAGAGAATTCCTTGAAGCTTGGCACTCGAATCCGGCTAGTATAAACAGGCACGTAGAGCTTGACTCACACTATACCGGGTTTTGTGCATGGTCTACTAATCTGGACACAGCCTGAAACAACAAGTGGCACTCTGTGCCCGGTCAAGTGGAATTTCTCTAACTCTTAACCAGCCTGAAACAACAACTGGCACTCTGTGCCCGGTCAAGTGGAATTGCTCTAACTCTTAACCAGCCTGAAACAACAACTGGCTCTCTGTGCCCGGTCAAGTAGAATTTCTCTGACTCTAAACCAGCACCCCCCCCCTTCCCCCGAACACGCGGCCCATAGTCCAAAAGTTAACACCCCCCTCCCTTCACTAACACAACCTATCGCCGCGGGTGTCACGTCACCATAACCCTTCCACCCAATCCCCCCTTTCCCTCCCCCGTCCGTTGTAACCTCTGCCTCCAAAACATCTAGTGCGACATTCCCAGCCCTCACTTTTAATTTAGTCTGACGACGAACACGTGATACTTGTTCGAAAATTCACGAGAACAACTCGATTTTCCGAAGATCTTGATTCTTTTCACACTTCAGTATGTTTCACAAAATCAGAGTCAAGCAAGGCCGCATGCAAGCACATACACCAGCAGAGCAGAGCTGACAAGGGGTCTGCTAAAGGCCGACGGAAGCTTCTGAATCAATGTTAGAAGTTCCAAGGCATAGAGGTAAAAACTATGTAGGTCTCTTTTAAGATTATGTTAAAATATTACTAAGAGACAGTGAGTCAAAAAACAGCATTAACACCTATAGAATCGAGAATGCTCAGCCATCGGTTGGTCCAAACTCTCAGCCGCGAACCTTGTCATCAATTTATTAACCGAAGCGCGGGCGCAGCTCTTATTACAAAGAATGTCGTCTCAGTGCTTAGTTCCAGAATATTACGAACTGTATCAACAAACGAAAATGAGAAAACTGATAAGGAACCGACAAAAGAACAGAACGCGGAAAGTACAGCTACTGTTCCAGTTTTTAAAGTGGCGTTTACGATGGAATCCCATAATGACAATCCGAAATTTGTAGATGACGAAGTTACGGCCGTCACTGAAACCGTAGCCTCTTCTGACGAAGAGGTAAGACTGGTGCACTGGAGGGGAGGGTGCAAGGTTATCAGGTGTAAGCGGAGTCTAAAAAGTACCGAGGGGCATTGTGTTGGGTGGATAAGGTTGTTCTGTTGGTGCGGCTGGAAGGGGTCGGTTTAAGCCACCTTCAAGCGGTCGACTGATACCACTTCGTTGCGATTGCCACCGGCAATTTGAAAATGCTTGTCCATACGAGTAAGGTCTCAAAATGGTCCGTCAGAGGACTTTTGAAGTGGGCGACAAACGCCAATCACGAATACTATTATGGAGTAACAGATCAATAAGTTTGGGCTAATGTATGTTCTACTTGCTGGGGCACGTCAGAGGGTTGCTCGGAGATTACTCATTGCTCAGTGCCGTCTATGGAGATATTCGCTAGGATCCAACTCCTTAGACCTCCGAGAATGTCCAAACTAATCCCCGGCGATCCGTTAAGTATTGCTGTTGACAACTTGAACAGCCGAACACCCCAAGTCCTGCGTTTACATAATCAAAACAGAGACGAAATTCAGAAGTTGTCCAGTACGAAGCCGGTATATCATACAAAATGTGTGCTTCACAAGTCTTCGTGCTGAAGAAAGTCACCCTAATGTCACTTAGAAACCTCCACCACGTAACATCATGGAGGAAACGAACCGCGCTTGCGCGAACAGGAACCACAACGTTGACCCATACACCGTGCGAGGAATTTTGTGATAAAGGACGTTATCGAGTCCACATAGAGCACTTTAAAGTAACGGGTAGGACTCGACCTGAAAATCTTGAAGATTTGATCCAGAGTGTCCTGTATGATAGGGACCTCATAAGTGTTCAGCATGTTTTCTTACTTGGTAAACCAAAGTCGAGTGTGGATATAACGTAAGCTCCAGGATCCCTGAAAATTGTATCGCAAAATGATGCCCAGGTAATGTTTCAACTAGAAAGAAAAATGACCCTACGGAACTTGAGCAAAACGGTGTTTTTTTTTCAACCAGAGTACGAACCGAGAGAAAGAATAAAATTTGGAATTGAGAAGGGATATGAAGGAGGGGAGAGAAAAAAGGGAATAGGATTGGAAATCAAGGATTGAAAAAACAATCCAGATAAAAGAGTAATATTTGTGGGGAAAAAGCGTCACTATGAGGGCGAAGTCTTCCCAACGTGGGCAGCAACAAAGTGTAGCTGAAACAACGAAAGATAACCCCAGCAGATGAATGATATAGGTAGTTTACTCAAACGTGCAGAGGGTAGTGAATAAAATAGACGAGCTGAAGACTTTCGTTGCCGAAATAATCGCGTTAATATTGCACTAAGAGAAGCATGTGTTTCAGAACATATCAAAAATCACAAGGTATGTCTCCGTGGTTATGAATTCTTTAGAAATAACAGGGGAGGCCATGGATAACAAATCGCTTTTTATGTTCACTCTAATCTGAAAGACAGTTTTTAGTTACTTGCCAGCAGACTTTTAACTATTGTCCCTGAATATCTTCATTAAGTAAGCCTGGCCGCTGGCATTTGCAGATGCGTACCGTACCCCAAATCAAACTTCCGAACGTGATTTCCTTCTCCTGACTGAACGAAGCAAGGTTTGTTTGAAGAAAGATCTCCTTACCATTTAAGACTTTTACGCTCACAAAATCGACAGGCAAACTTCGATTGCTTTATGTTCACCTGATGAGGTGGCAGTAGAAATATATACTTTGTCAGAACGTATCATTCGGAACACTTGTTAGGAAAGGGCAACGTTTGAATTGCCTCGACCTTGTCTTCAGCCGAAATGAAGATATAGGGCTGTAGGTTCAATGGGTTCTAGCGATCAAATTCTACTAATTTTGGAGCATTCAATATTTTCATAGTCTGAATCACGTAAAAAACTGAAGAAAAAAAACGCTCGTAAGGGAGATGACATTTGAACGCAAATTTCGGCAGTACCATACACGAACACATTACGGAGAGCCGTAAACAAATACTGGATAAAGTTCAGTTCGCTTTTCAGAATAATTATACAAAAACAAGAAAACAAGCTATTATCCGATGTGGATAAACAGTGAACTCCAGATCTCTTGTAAAATAAGAAATCGTATGCCGAAACGTTTTCGAATGGCGGAAAGTGTTGAACTTATGCAGACGTATAAACAAAAATGAGATTTCTGTGAGAGGGAGGCAAATCGATTTCGTAGGATCCATGAGGTTACAATGCTGCAGAACTAGTTGGAGTGTCTTATAAGAATACCTACGCAACAACCCGATTCCACCGTTGCATTCCTAAAACGGAGTAGAAGAGAAAAGAAAAAGAAGAATGCTATATTGTGGATTTTACAAACCTAAATTTTCAGCAAGAATGGCTCCAATCACGGAAAGCAAATGGTAAGGTAAATAAAGGATCATTTTTAAAGGACAAAGGTAAAAGGTCATGTTATACTCACAAGTCAAGTCTTTCACGACATTCACATCCACTATGGAGACAAATCGGCTTTCAACTTCTCAATTTCCGTTTCTTCACACGCTTTTATCTTCGTGTTGTCATCCTACAGAGAATTGTCGATGTTGCTGCTGTTCGTGAATTGCATATGCGACAGATTGGCCGCATTTGACAAATATTCGGATGGTGATAGGTTCAATTTCAATTTCAATTTCAATATATTTAAGACAAGAGGCCCAAGGCCCGGAGGAGTCTCTTCAAAGATAGTTCAAGACAGAAAAATAAACAGGATGGCGATCCTCGAAAGGAAGTGGGAACCGCTGACTGGTTGACTTGATGTTGTCATCCACGGCCATAAGAAAAAAAGGCATCAAGGCGGCTTTCAAAACTGGGAACCGACATTGCTTGGACAATATCCTCACTCAGGGAGTTCCAGTCTTTGATGACCCGACGGGAAAACCGGTAATTCTGAGGTAGACGGTCTGAACGTTGCTGGACTAGGCGAAAGAAAAGGCCTCGGGTGCGGGCGTTGTAATTTCGAATGATGATCCAATCCAACTCTGGGTAGTGTTTGAGCACAACCAAGCGGAACAGAAAAATTAGATCGCCTTGACGTCGCCGATACTCCAAGGAAAACAATTTTAAACTACGAAGGCGTGCTTCATAGGGAAGTCCACGCAGTTGTGGGACCATCCTCGAACCCAGTCGTTGCACCGATTCAAGTGCGAGCATTTCTCCTGTGTAGCAAGGAAAGTAGGCCGGGCTTGCGAACTTGATGACAGGCCGAACGTAGATGGAGAACAGCTTTTTAAATATTGCGGGAGACCACAAAGAGAAAGTCCTTCTCAACATCCATAAGCACCGAAGCCCAGCCGCACGAATTTTGGCTGTATGACAGTTTGTTTTCAGGTTGTCTTGTATCATGACTCCGAGGTCGCGGAATTCCGTGACTTGTCGGAGTGGGACACCGTTGAGCGAGTATGGTGAGACGACCTCAGTAGATCCTATTGTCATGAATGCCAATTTCGCAGCATTGACCGGCAATTGAAGCCCAAGAGGCTAACTGGATAAGGTCCTGTTGCAGGGCGATTATGTCGTTGGCACCTGTGACATCATGCCATATTTTCAGGTCATCGGCATACAATACGAACGGAGAGGAAAGGCATTGTTTCAGATCCTGAACGTAGATTGAGAACAAGGTGGGGCCAAGAATGGATCCTTGAGGAACCCCAGATGATGCGACCTCAGCAGGAGACAATACACCTCCGACACTGACGCTCCAAGTCCTATCACTCAAATATGACCGGATCCAGTTCAGAATGTTGCCACCAATACCAAGGGCTGCTAACTTGTTTACGATCAGTTGGTGAGAAACCCGGTCAAACGCTTTAATGAAGTCGATAAATACCACATGCGTTGGGCAACCCCTATCTTTCGATTCGGCCCAAGACTCACGGGCAATTAACAGGTTTGTGACACAAGATTTTCCGCGCGCGAAACCGTGTTGCTCTTGAATCCAACCGTTGGTTTGGTCCAGGAAATTGTCGATCTTTTGTTTTATGAAAGTTTCGAGAACCTTCACTAAAACCGAGTTGAGAGTAACTGGCCTATAATTGGAGGGAAGCGATTTATCACCGGATTTATAAAACGGCTTCACGAAACCAAACTTCCAATTTTGAGGAAGAGTGCTCGTACTGATGGACGTTTGAAAAATATCCATAACAATTGGAGCAATGATGTCTGCCAGATGCTTCAGTATAAGTGGGTGCAAATTGTCGGGTCCAGGTGAGGTCGAGGATTGAAGTGCAGTCAAAATACGGATAACTTTTTTTACCGAAAACTCGATGTCTGTTAAAATATCAGGGGTCTGAGATGGGAGGGACACTGGTGTTATTGTTCGCTGCTGGTTAGCATATACACCCCGGTATTGTGATGCCAAGGCCTGCGCTTTCTCTCCGTCCGATAGCATGCGCTGACCATCTGCTGCAATTAGCTCTGGGATTCCAGGTTGAGCTCTGCGACGACGGTTGATATAGGCGTGGAACCGCTTTGGCTGAGAGACGGAGACTTCCAGTATGGCATCTTCGTAATCCCTTTTACCTTGCCTTATAACGGCATTGCATTCATTACTCACTCGTTAATAGCGATCAAATGCAGATTGCGTTCCGAGTAAACGAAACGCTTTCCACGCTCGGTCGCGCCTTCGCAATAACCCTTGAGCTGTTCGGCCGATCCAGGGTGGAAATAACCGGGACGAACCAGGGACAGACATTGGAGTAAACTCCGCGACAAGTGCAGTAACGTTAGATTTCAACAGTGCCCATTTTTCCTCTACAGAGGCATCGGTACGCACCTCCCATAGTAAAAGTGAAGCAGCTTGGAGCATGCCGTTAAAGTCCGTACGCCAAACATTTGGCCGTGGTGGTCTTCGGGGTCTAACTGTTGGTCGTGAAAGCAGATAGTGCGCGGAAACGATGCAATGATCACCAGTGGCCAGTGGGTTCGAGATGGTGACATTCAAAATTTCATCATGCTGGTTGGTTAAAATTAAATCTAAACACGACGACGAGGAAGCTGATATCCGCGTAGGCGACAGTACATGTTGCACAAGACCATTGACCGAAACAACATTCAGAAAAGCGTTGTTAAGACAGTTAAGAGATGTGGATACTGGGGGTGCCGTAGACCAATTAACCGAAGGAAGGTTAAAGTCGCCCAAAATACAAACATGAGAAGATGATGCGTATTCAGCGAACGTGTCGAGCGAGGCCAGATATGTAGTGCTAGGACTCCTGTACACGACACCCACCATTACAAGTGATTCGCGGGAGCTGGAGACTGACACCCAGAGTTGTTCAACGAGGCCTTCACCTCCAAGGCTTCGGATAACCTTGCTTTGGAGGTCCTTTCTCACGTACTATGCGACCCCCCCCCCCATACGCAAGACCGGCTCTATCAGTTCGGTAAACGTTGTAGCCAGGAATGTGAACTTCAGCGTCATTAATATCAGGATGGAGCCAAGTTTCCGTAATTCCAAAGAAGAACGGCCTTTGGTTGTTAACCCAATGGGAGAGCTCGGCGAGTTTGGGAAGTAAGCTTCTGGCATTGATTAAACCGATTGGGGAGGCTGTTCGACTGAGTTGTCTAACAACCTCACGATCAATGGTGCAGTGAGGAGACGGCGTCTCCTCATAACCCAAAAATTTCGGATTATCAGGTCCGTTTCGCCGGTGAGTGTCCGACGCTTTAGCTGTTGGACGGCCGTGCGGCGTTTTTCCCGTTCTTCGGGTGAGAGGTCGGGTTTTACTGATACTGGTAGGCCCTTGAGCTTATAACATCTTGACAGCCATTTTTTAGGAATCACAGATGACTCGAATATGAGCTTTAGCGGACATGGGCGGCTTTCTGATTTGGCACCGAGTCGAATCATTTGGTTAACCGCGATTTCCTCTCCAGCATTCGCCAACAGCCGTTGCAAAATGGGATCGATCGCAACTCTGTCAAAGTTTAATCGAGAGGTGGCATCGCCTTCTGTCGCTTCAGGAACGTTGAACATGATCAGACACCTGTCACGTTGTCTCACTTCAGTAGTTGGTCGTTTCACCGACATAGATGTGGGTGCTGCAGCAGCAACCGGGGTGTTCATGCGCTTCGGCACACAAGTTGATGGGGTCTGCTCAGGAATCGAGTCGGGGGCGGGAACATGCACGGGTGGGTTGGTTTCTCTCTGTCGTCTAGACCTCGTGGGCTTTTTGGTTACAGGAACAAAAGGCGGAGAGGGACATATCGTGTCACCCCGGACAACAGAATCTGCAGATGCAGAATCTGCAGCTGAAGGGGCTATAATAGGTAGAACTGTCTCCTCGTCCACAACTGCTTGGACTGTGCCGGCATGGATAGTGGAAAGATGGAGTGCAGATTGGGTTCTACATGGCTCACAGTAGATGACGAAGCATTGAACATCGAATTCTTTGAGAACTTCGTACTGTGTGGCGGTCAAAACTAAACAAGCAATATAATAATAAGGTTTATTTGTAAAGCACATCTTTGGCGCCGTCAAAAACCCCGGAAGGCAGGAAAAAACCTAACTCAAACCCCTTCTTTCGCAGTGACCATTGTATTTGTTTTGGTCTTTTGCCAGGTCAATAGTGTGCGAAATAAGGAGTTTGTTTTAAGTGAAAAAAAC
>JAYGXS010000001.1:18947289-18960985 GCA_036362985.1 Ligula intestinalis | reverse complement strand
TAGGCTATTGTCATGTTCCGCAGTTGATTCACCGAATTGGAATAGCAGGCTGGGTAAAAGTTGCATTCAGAGTTCACTACAGCACATGAAAACTCAATCCTTTTGTAATCCGGGAAAGGCGGTAATAGGGGTTAAATAGGTAGGGCAGATCAAGGGAAACATCCAAGCCAATGTCGCAAGGCGAATAGTAATGTTACTAACTAAGTTTCAGTAACCTTTATTTTATTTTTATATATTACCGACAAAGACGAGGACGCTAGAATAGCTATTTCTTCCTTATTGGCCGTCTTCAGCTAGCGAGACCCAACTCCAGTGGGGAAGGGTAAAGCAGTATATGCAAAGTTGCTTATAAAATTGTCTAAATATAGGAGGTTAATAGGCAAATGCGTGTTTTGATCTTGCTGCTGAATTTATATTAACAGGCATTATGCTGATCAACAAAAAGGATTTCTGTAAAATAGCCACTTTGTCGACTAACAGAGCTGGTATTGCGCCCGACGTACACGCTTAGTCGGGAGAACATTTTCTCCATGATTGGCGTAAGAATGATCTTACTTATGTGCCTCTGCGCGCATTCTGCAGGGATGCCCATACAGATGAGGCTTACTTCTTACCTTAAACCAAACCGCTTACGTGATGTGTTCATGCCTTCTTGTCGATAAACTCCTTCCCATCCCCCTCCGAAGGCTGTCGTGGTGTGATCGCCGCCAGGGGCATTACCGCTCTCCGCTATCAGCGACCTATTTTCAGGGGGAACTTGCGGTAATGCGCGCAGCGTCGCCAGCGGTGTTATAAGTGTCGGTCATCAGTCCATTGTTTAGCAGCTGTTTCTAGTACGCGTGTGTTTGTGTCTGCGTATGTGAGGAGATGGAGGACTTAGAGTCAGGCTGCAATGGCGCCTTTTTAATGAGGACTTTATGGCGCTCCCGCACATGTGTGAGCCTATCTAGCGAGATGTGCTGAGTCAAATGTGCGCGTGTTGAGTCACTATCACACCAGCCGCATATACTAGTCTTCATCTCCGGTCTTATCGACTTTGTATTTACACCAGAAACGGAGGTGGGAGCGGTGAGCGAGTGGGTATTTTCCCAACGAGTCTGCTTTCACTCGTGCTTTCATCCGCGTTAGTTCGCTGCGTTACTTTAGCTTGCTGTAGCCTTCGTACAGCTTTCCAGCTTGCCTCAGTGTCTGTCTCGGCTTGCTTCAACGTTTGCTGCGGCTTGATGGAGAATGCGGCTGCCCATCGTCGAAATCGACGGGGAACTGTCGGCTAGTAACTGTCCACTACGCACGGTTAAGTGCCCTCCTGCGTGTCCACTGCGAGTTGCCCTTAACAGTGGCAGTCTGCCAACGGTTTCATGCCTTACCATTTCGCTTGATTTGTTATGTACCTTGTTACTGCCCCATTCCCGTTTTTGCTTACCTTTGGAGAAGTGCCATTACGCATGCATACTGTAGGATGGCCCCAAGACTGTCATCCTACCAATTTCCTTCTCCGAATCAGTCCCCTGCACCTCCACACGAGAGCCTTGGTTAACGGCGGAAACCTGTCGGCAAGTGACGCGGAAACTAGCAAGTGGATTAGATTTAGAGATATAATTATTGATTGAGTCTATTTGCACGCCTTTAAGTTGTAGCCTTGATCCTATCCGTTCTTATTGCTTCGGTTCAGGGTAGTTTTTTTTGAGCCAGTCACAGTTCTCCGACACCTTAGCTTCTGTTATTGCTTCTCCGTTCGCAATTTTGAGCGCCGCTGGATCATGCCAATTAATTATACACTCACACAAACAAACCACTGCCAAGATCTGTATTCTGCTTTCTAATCCAATTCCCGGTTTTTACGCTTTTCCTGTACACCGACACACAAAACCCCAAATTGCCATGGTGTCTGTCTTACACTAATCCACCGCACTCACTTTTCCAGTAGCCGTGCATATTACGCCTCCCACCTGAATATGTACAAAAAATCAAAAGAACTTTTAAATATGGAAAAAAACCTGAGAAACCGGCAAATAACTTTAATCACGAAGTCTGCAGAAACTTTGTTTCAACCTAGTACCATTTACTTCACTCAGGATTCCCAGCCCTCGCTTCCAGCCGGCACGCAGTGGTCAAACTGTGCCTAAGTCTGTCAGTTAATCAGATTTTAAAGTCAGGGCTCCTGAAACCACTCGCTCTGAGTTTAAATAAACTTGAGCTAACAATGATTTGTAGTGATGACTATCGGCTACACGTTCCGAGTGGTTGAATGCAAAGCACTTTTGGCGGAGTATTCCATCGTTTTGTCAAAGCAAGCGAACATGCGAATCCCAGAAAGTAATCTAGAAGAAGACGACTCGATTGCTGGAATAATACGTTTATTCGCCTGACGTTTCGACATCCGTCGCGGATTCATCCTCAGAGACATTAGCAAAAAACAGTGGCAGAAACGGGTCCGCTTCTCTTTTCTGCTATTGTCTGGGATGATGAATCCGCGACGGATGTCGAAACCTTAGGCGAATAAATGTATTCTCCCAGCGATCGAGTCACATTCTTCTCAATTCCTTAATTTTGTCTCCATCCTTACACCCAAGTGCACTTTCCCACTGTAGTGAAGTAGCCTGACTTCGTTCCTTACCTACGATGAATTGAATCAGGATGGAAACCCTGTGCATTTTTTGAAGAGAATGAGGACTTTTGTCAAGCGTTTCTTTTAAATTTATGCCTCATTGCGGTGAATGGCAATACATGGGAGGTTAGATGCACATCTAGACAGATAACTGAACAAACATGCGCTCCGAAGATGATTTTGCTTTTTTATGGGGGAGCGAGATAAGACTTCAGTTAGCAGTTTTCTAGAATAGCACAGAAGGGTTTCCTGAGTGGAGTGCGGCAGTAACTCAGTTAGCCAGCAATACTATAGCGAGACCTACAACACCCAAGATCGCCAACATCTTCCATGACATAATTATTGCAGATAAGTTTACTAAAGGAATTAGGTTGTCCTAAATATTTAGTAAACATGTTTGGGCTAACAGAAGAGTAAATATATTGAATAAGTGACTAAATACCCACTCCAGTTTCTATTAAATCTGAGATAGACGCATGAGAACGAGAAATCGGTTTCTTCCGCATTTAACATCAACCGCAAGGCAGCAAGAAAAAAACATTGAATGCATACAAACTGGTTGTTAAAACTTAACACTTGCATATATCAAACCACTGTATACAACATAATCGTCTGTATGTTTTCTCCCCTTAGAACAATATTTGAAGTCAAAGGAAAGGCGACAAAGTACTATTTTTATGTGTTTTATTTTTTAATTATTTTTTCCTTAGACTATATTTTCATGTTCTACTGTCCGTCATACTAGGCCTTAAATACTAGTCCTACCCTAATGTCGCTCTGGTGATTTTATGGGTTTCTTTATATTGTTTTTAAAAACCAAACTATGTATTCATTTCAAAATCGGTCGTTTCTTTAACGCAGTATAACTATCGGGGATGCAGGATGGGCGAGTTGTGCGCCACAGTTGTTTGTGCGAATTAAGTGAATTTTCCTCTGTAAGGTCACAAGTTGTACAGCAACAAAAAGGAGAGATTTCTGTTTTTTCCCGTGCCAGGGGAAACCAAGCAACTGTACTTCTTACATTGTTTTGCATACTGAAATTCGCGGTGAAGGCGTTTTTATATAAAGCCGATTCCTTTTCTCGCAATCACCTACGAAAAGAGCTTTCACCTCTCAACATGCAAAATCCGAAGATGTGCATAATAAGGCCTTACTGCTTTTAGTACGCGTCCTCTCCAATACAGCTTGAAAGTTGTTAGACTTGCCGTAGGTTTCCATTCCTGAAATTTATGCAAGCACCACCCTGTTCCCTAAGTTGTTATTAATTTCCTGTTCTGTGCTAAACAAACCATGACTGTTTCTCATTGATGAAGATGTGGAAAAGCGCCGGTTTGCCTCCTTGGAAATCACACCGGAGGGTAGCATATTGATTTTCATAAATTTGTTTTGCTAGCTTTGAGCTCATTATTGAGCCACCTGGTCTACTAGGATTAATGACGAAGTGAACGTCGTAATCGAGTCAAATCCATGTCGAAATGCACATTAATTATGGCTGCTGGTTGGTGTTAGCTTGCCTATCTTAGGCCGTTTAAATGAAAAAGGGATGCATAGATTCAAAATACAATAAATTGAAAGCAGAGACAATAACCCTTAGAAACCTGTATGCTGTTGCTTTCGCGTTGCCAAATTGTTCAATTTTGAATCGCAGTTTTATACATGGTGAGAAGCAACTCCAGCGCGATAACTGTTCAAGTTCAGTACAGTAGTTAGACAAGGACAAGCCATCAAAACACAGCCAAAAGCAGTTGAATCTGAGTGTTTTACAGTTTAGTGTGTGTTCAATCTATTAGTGTTAAATGAAACCTCGGCAAAAGTATACGACAACCACCTAGTTCAAAAGATCCCAAAAATGCAAAAATGACATAGATTGGTCTACCGACTGGCACATATTCTTGTACACGATAATGCAAGACCAAACACCGCACAAATGACAGTGTCATCAGCATCCACCATACTTAGCCCCAACGACTACGATTTCATATGGTTGTTGATTAATATTTCTACAGGAAAGCAATAACATTCCTACAAAGCTGAAAAACCGGTCGGCCAAAATTTCATTTACTCTCGATTATCGGAATGAACAAGCTACCGCTGAAATAGTAAAAGCGTTATAGCTGACGCCCAGCCTAGTTTGGCCCTGCGTCCTTGTTCAAGGCCAGCTAGCTCAGTGTTATCAACAATCGCAGTGAGCGCTTTCAGAGGGGCTGACCTGCAGTCACTTGACAGACTTCTACACAAGCACGTTCAGGTGGTCGCGGCTGCTCAAGCGCGACTTGAATACGTCCCTTCCCCGCACCTTTGGCCGCTAGAGCATACTCCTCCAGACACTCCTCGGGTGCTGTCACAGGCAGAACACTTGAACCGACTCCGCAATCCCACTTAAGCAACTGCCATCACTGTCTAAAGCTCTCTCAGGTCTGGCTGGACGCAGTCAGCACTAGCCATGGTTTCGCCAGTGGTAACTACTGTCTGAGTTGGGAACCACAGCAGAGGCGTCTTTGACCGCGTTCCCACCCGTCCTCATGGCGGCCATGGTCTTCTTCACCAAACCTCCCTACGGTGGATCAATCTGTTCTCCTCAACATCTCTGTTTTTGACAACGGAGCAGCCCCTCCCCACCACGCTGCTCCGACTTCCCCTCCTCGCCGCGGGGATCGGATCTAACCCGGCGAGGCTCCTGATCCAACGAGGGCTACTAGCCAGCCAGCCGTCTGAGATAGTGACTGGGAGTTCTGTACACGGTTCATCTTTCTCACAGGTGTTTTCGGTTAATTTTCAACCTGGTATTTTGCCGAGTATAACCATTGCTTTGACCACTACAATATACTGAGAGTATGAATAAAGACTAAAACTGTTTCTTGTTTTTAAGAAGGAAAATTTCACGAACATATGTTTTAGATTATCTATCATCAGGTATTTACAATAACATAAGGGCAGTAATAAAGCCAGCAATATCGCCTTGAAGCGATCACGTAGTGACCTGAAATGCTCGTCCAACCCGTCTCCGTCCTCTGACCCTTGGATAGGATTAAAATCGGACATTTTGATATTTAAACCTCCTCTGCCGCCTTACCTACTGCCGATTAGATGTTTTAACTGTTGTCTTCCTAGCATCCCCTATATTACTGTAATCGCCTGATGAGGAAGAACCGAAAAAGGGCGTTTGCCAATCTTGACTTCTCAAAAATTTAACCTATGTCGAACGCATAAGCAAGCTTTATTTTTGTCAAACCGTTTCATATTTTGAGTCATATTTGAAGAATTATTTTAGAGCAAATACAAGGAGACCAACTGAGACTAAGTTGGAAAACCGTCCAAGTGATGTTAACATGGCACGTCAACCTTCGGGTGGAGTTGGCCCGGTTCTAACTAGTCATCAAAATAACTTGATAAACGTAATTAACGTAAACACTTTGTCCCCATCATTAAGCGCACTCCGTATCTCGCAATGGCTTACGAAAATTGCTTTAACCTGTGGTTATTCTTTAAAAATACAGCATACCTTTGGCGCAAACAGCATAGATTGGTCAACAGATCGATTCCTATTGTCGTGCCCGATAACGCTATCCAAACACCGCACAAATGACATTAGCAAAAATACAGTAGTTAGAGTTGGTTATTTTCCATCATCCACCAAATTCATTAGGCCTTGCTCAGAAATATTATTAAATCTTCCGGAAGTTTGCTACAGATTTCATAGGTAAAGAATTAACTTTCTACAGTGCTGTTATACAGACCTTCCAACGAGTAATTTTACCTCGATAACCAGTACTTTACGCTACCGGATTGAACATGATACCGCTGAAATGGCAAACGTCAATTGACAATATCGGTGCACACTTTGAAACATAAAATTCTCCTCTGGGTTTGAAATATTAGTATTTTTGTTTTGCTTCTGTTAGTTTAATATCTGATGTCCCAACTTACGAGGAATTATTTTCAAAGAGATATAAAGAGGCCAACTGGATGTTGGTCTGAAAAACGTCCGTATTTAGTTCTAGTGGCGCGTTGATCTTCAGATGGATCCCCTTCTCGTACGCTATCTTACCTGTTTCAGGAAATGCAATCGACATGGCTGGGATGTGTACCTGATTAGAAATTATGGCTTGTTTGGGGTTGCAACAAAAAAACACTATGAGGCACAATAAGGAATATGCACTTGTACCCGAGAGCCGATTTGTGAATAATCTTCATATAGCTTGCCCGAAAAACGCACACGTGGTATAAACGATCCTTACATAAAATGAAAATTATGAATTGCGTTTTGATGTCCCTATAAATTTTAAAGAAATTGTCAAAAAAACCAGCGGTACCAACCAAGTGTTTGAGTTTCCTGACTTCCAAAAAAGCAATAGCAACCGTTGCCGCATAGAAAGATGTATTTAATAAGTTTCATATTATTTAAGTATTCTGATGATAGGTTTATGCAAAATTTAACAAATTAATAAAAGCCTTGATGCTTAATTGAAATGTATCAACGTGGTCTTCGGTATTGTTTTGAAGCGTCGAAACATTTTATTGGCACTTGTCCTATGTGCTTAGTCTGAATGGAGATTCGCTTTTAAAAGAGTCCAAACGAGAAAATTTGGAAAGAGGAGCAGAATGCGGTTAGCTGCAAAAGAACAATGGAATACATGATTTCTTAATTTCCCTAAATAAAAAGCAAGAACCTTAGACAAAAATCTGCGTGTGCTTTCAGAATCCTTAATGTTAAAAAATATTTTATATGAAAAATCAAGAGGTTATTTTCTGGCAAAGCAACAAAGTTCTAACTTTATCGATGTGGCCTAGCATACAAATGTAAAAATACGAAATTTACATAATATTGTGACTTTTGTTTTCGGAAAAAGAAAGATGTTTTAAACCCTGCTGGTCTTAGAATGACAAGGATTTAACGCAATTTGAATAAAAGCCAATAAGTTAGACCGTTACTTTATGCCATTATGTTACGATCGCCTAGAACTTTGTCGCGCTGTAATAAAAACTAAACGCGCTTCTAGAATTTATAGTATGTAGCCTGTTCTCACTTGGCTGTCCATCAACATTGGCTGAAAGATCCGATTTTTTTCCATATGTGGTTCCTTTTTTCCTTAACTTACCCCTGAAGTCCATTTAAAAGCAAAAGGCTTAATTTCTGTTTCTAGTGAACCCGGAAATGGTGATATAAAGTACCATAAAAAGTTCTTTATATATGTTCTGTTCATATATTAATAAGCAAAGGAACTTACCACAGCTGCGCTCCTCTGTAACGTAAGAAAATGGCTGAGGTCGAGAATATGGCATTTTTCGACTGTGTCAAATGACAACAGAAAGTTTTTTATACTGATATGAATGCAGCGGCGCTGAAATTCGCAGAGGTTGTGAATATTCCATGAATGATGGAGAAACGCATTTATCGAAAACGAATGTGCGGAAGGCAAGGTAATACATTTCAGATCAAAGCTCCTCTGCACAAAAGTTTTAAAAGCTAAGCGATATTTCGCAACGCATATAAGAAGAAATAAATATTATTCAAGGGATGTTTGCAGAAGAATATATCTTCACATTTTGATCAATAAAGTATAAACAATAAAATTTCTTCGATATACATAGGTTGGCATGAATCTGGTTCGTTCTTGGAAATTTAAGAAATTAATGCGCAAAAAAGGTAATTTTACCATTCCATAAGTTGGACTTTGTTTGATAGTTGTTCGTTGTTTGTAGTCCTTGAGACATAAAGATGCAAAATAAACTCGTTAGTGATGTCTGTCGATTTTGCATAAAATTTTTAACGTAGCCTCAAGCAAATTATATCATTGGTAAACTAGGTGACAACGATGAATTTGATATGTACAGTGGGGTGAAAAAACCTTGATGTCAGGCAACTATCCCGATCCATTAAATTAAATTCAGGTGACCTCCCATTGCATATCCCAAATGCAGACAAATAAGCAGAAATGCTATGTTTACATACGGGAGCAGACCGCCATCTCTGGGGCGTTTCCTGAAAAGGGATATAACCGGCCTGGGTAGGGATTTCTTACAAAAACTGTAGTTTTAATGCTAAATTTTTATTTATTTCTAAATTTTTTATGCAGTTAAGCCGCCTTATTAGGTTATTAATAAGTTTTATTTGTTCGAGTTGATTTAAGATGTTTACTTTAGTTAGAATAGTGTAGTTTGGTTTTGCTAAGATTAAAATAGTTTTATTTTAGGCTTTTTAATTTTTTAATTTATTTTTATTAGTTTTAGTTTAGTTTTTAGTTTGCTTCATTTATTATTTAGTTTTCTTAATTTATTTTCCTTCCTCCTTATATGTCCCCATCCATATAAGGGCTATTGCTACCGGTCCTGTATTTCACAAACCTGATTTTTGTTACTGTGGCGTTTTTCTAAGGATTCGTTACCTTTGCCCAGTTTAAAATAGTTGGAAGTGCATTGAGATTTAAATAGATTCAGCACAAAACATGTCTAAACGGAAGAAAGCGTGTATCAAAGACTTGCACCGGTTTTATTGGTCGAAAGTTTCATATACTCTGTTCTAATACGCAGAGTGCTAGGTTTTACGTTTATCTCATTGAAGAAGCATCCCAGAAATTCCACCTAGTCAATGTCCTGACAGCATCTCTGTCAATCTGAATCAACATGGAGTTCTGGTTGAAAATTTTTAATTTTTTGAACAATCTTAAGTGGAAGGTATTAAAGAAGTACGTCGATACGCACTCGATTAGTAATGGTCTAGGCATTTAGTTTCCAAGCGATTATCTGAGCTAATAAATTGACAAAGATTTTGGAGGAAGTGGATATCTAAAAACACTTAGAAAAATAAGCATACACATTTCAGACAGAATAACAACTTTAATCAAGATAAATAATAAGTACAAGAATACGAGTATTATTTACACGCAAGTAAGTTGTGATAAACACAATACTTTGTGACTGACGGACAAGAGTGTACCCACCTGTCTGAGTCCAATCCACCGAAATTGAAATAAAGCTTTTAGAGTTGACCAGCCATTCGTATTGATTGTTAATTCGATCGCCTTTAGAGAAGACTCCGTTGAACCAGACTTCCATGGTCTCATTCCGCGACGTTAATTCTTCAAGTAAATACACAGGATATGTAATATGTAAACGACCTACCTAATTTACTAAAGAAACAACGCTCATTTTCCCAGACCGGAAAAAATTTCTGATTCTGACGATTGAAATTATATTGACATTCTATAAAGTATTTAACCTAATACTCGATGTAAAGATAAACACAAATGCTGACTTATTGAGCCAAATATTTTTGAACTGGAGAAGCAGCAGTCATTAATCAGATGACTGTATTCATTACAGTTTGGATTTTAAATTAATGCCAGGAAAGTCCTAGCAAGCCAATGATGAGCATTCTAGACAAAGAACCAACAGTGACATTACTGATGGATCTGACTTCTTCTGTTTAATGACTGACGTTGCATCAACTTCAATAGCAAGAACTTTGGATTTACAGTCATGCATTGTGTCCTAGGCACGATGAGAGAAAAGCAAATGTGGCTGTCATGATCGCCATGTTTCCGGACAAAGTAAATCTGCTCACCAGCATAACGCTGTACCCACCATTAAGGCGGAGCCAACTGGCGAATATATCGAGATTACTCGTGCATTTCTGTGGTAAAAGGATCAAAGTGCTGAACTAGAAAATTAACTATCATATGATTAAGTGTTAAAACTGTCGAAGTCTAAGGGTCGACGAAAAAAGGTCTCCCAAATCAAAAGCCAAGGAGAGCAGGAGAGGCCGGCAGTAGCGACCGTCCCGCTACGCAAAGAGCTAGTCAGCCATTGTCTGTTAGTACTCGGTGTGAGTGTGAGCCTGAAGTATGCCCTGGCCCGACCAAGGAGTGAGGCCAAATTATCGACCAGCGTCAGGGTATAACCCTGCCCAGGACTATATCGCATGCGGCTTAAACAACGGCATAAGGTGGTTGACGCCACGTGACGTAGACGGCCACAGAACGGTCCTGCATTGAAACTCCAAATAGGCTATTGTCATGTTCCGCAGTTGATTCACCGAATTGGAATAGCAGGCTGGGTAAAAGTTGCATTCAGAGTTCACTACAGCACATGAAAACTCAATCCTTTTGTAATCCGGGAAAGGCGGTAATAGGGGTTAAATAGGTAGGGCAGATCAAGGGAAACATCCAAGCCAATGTCGCAAGGCGAATAGTAATGTTACTAACTAAGTTTCAGTAACCTTTATTTTATTTTTATATATTACCGACAAAGACGAGGACGCTAGAATAGCTATTTCTTCCTTATTGGCCGTCTTCAGCTAGCGAGACCCAACTCCAGTGGGGAAGGGTAAAGCAGTATATGCAAAGTTGCTTATAAAATTGTCTAAATATAGGAGGTTAATAGGCAAATGCGTGTTTTGATCTTGCTGCTGAATTTATATTAACAGGCATTATGCTGATCAACAAAAAGGATTTCTGTAAAATAGCCACTTTGTCGACTAACAGAGCTGGTATTGCGCCCGACGTACACGCTTAGTCGGGAGAACATTTTCTCCATGATTGGCGTAAGAATGATCTTACTTATGTGCCTCTGCGCGCATTCTGCAGGGATGCCCATACAGATGAGGCTTACTTCTTACCTTAAACCAAACCGCTTACGTGATGTGTTCATGCCTTCTTGTCGATAAACTCCTTCCCATCCCCCTCCGAAGGCTGTCGTGGTGTGATCGCCGCCAGGGGCATTACCGCTCTCCGCTATCAGCGACCTATTTTCAGGGGGAACTTGCGGTAATGCGCGCAGCGTCGCCAGCGGTGTTATAAGTGTCGGTCATCAGTCCATTGTTTAGCAGCTGTTTCTAGTACGCGTGTGTTTGTGTCTGCGTATGTGAGGAGATGGAGGACTTAGAGTCAGGCTGCAATGGCGCCTTTTTAATGAGGACTTTATGGCGCTCCCGCACATGTGTGAGCCTATCTAGCGAGATGTGCTGAGTCAAATGTGCGCGTGTTGAGTCACTATCACACCAGCCGCATATACTAGTCTTCATCTCCGGTCTTATCGACTTTGTATTTACACCAGAAACGGAGGTGGGAGCGGTGAGCGAGTGGGTATTTTCCCAACGAGTCTGCTTTCACTCGTGCTTTCATCCGCGTTAGTTCGCTGCGTTACTTTAGCTTGCTGTAGCCTTCGTACAGCTTTCCAGCTTGCCTCAGTGTCTGTCTCGGCTTGCTTCAACGTTTGCTGCGGCTTGATGGAGAATGCGGCTGCCCATCGTCGAAATCGACGGGGAACTGTCGGCTAGTAACTGTCCACTACGCACGGTTAAGTGCCCTCCTGCGTGTCCACTGCGAGTTGCCCTTAACAGTGGCAGTCTGCCAACGGTTTCATGCCTTACCATTTCGCTTGATTTGTTATGTACCTTGTTACTGCCCCATTCCCGTTTTTGCTTACCTTTGGAGAAGTGCCATTACGCATGCATACTGTAGGATGGCCCCAAGACTGTCATCCTACCAATTTCCTTCTCCGAATCAGTCCCCTGCACCTCCACACGAGAGCCTTGGTTAACGGCGGAAACCTGTCGGCAAGTGACGCGGAAACTAGCAAGTGGATTAGATTTAGAGATATAATTATTGATTGAGTCTATTTGCACGCCTTTAAGTTGTAGCCTTGATCCTATCCGTTCTTATTGCTTCGGTTCAGGGTAGTTTTTTTTGAGCCAGTCACAGTTCTCCGACACCTTAGCTTCTGTTATTGCTTCTCCGTTCGCAATTTTGAGCGCCGCTGGATCATGCCAATTAATTATACACTCACACAAACAAACCACTGCCAAGATCTGTATTCTGCTTTCTAATCCAATTCCCGGTTTTTACGCTTTTCCTGTACACCGACACACAAAACCCCAAATTGCCATGGTGTCTGTCTTACACTAATCCACCGCACTCACTTTTCCAGTAGCCGTGCATATTACGCCTCCCACCTGAATATGTACAAAAAATCAAAAGAACTTTTAAATATGGAAAAAAACCTGAGAAACCGGCAAATAACTTTAATCACGAAGTCTGCAGAAACTTTGTTTCAACCTAGTACCATTTACTTCACTCAGGATTCCCAGCCCTCGCTTCCAGCCGGCACGCAGTGGTCAAACTGTGCCTAAGTCTGTCAGTTAATCAGATTTTAAAGTCAGGGCTCCTGAAACCACTCGCTCTGAGTTTAAATAAACTTGAGCTAACAATGATTTGTAGTGATGACTATCGGCTACACGTTCCGAGTGGTTGAATGCAAAGCACTTTTGGCGGAGTATTCCATCGTTTTGTCAAAGCAAGCGAACATGCGAATCCCAGAAAGTAATCTAGAAGAAGACGACTCGATTGCTGGAATAATACGTTTATTCGCCTGACGTTTCGACATCCGTCGCGGATTCATCCTCAGAGACATTAGCAAAAAACAGTGGCAGAAACGGGTCCGCTTCTCTTTTCTGCTATTGTCTGGGATGATGAATCCGCGACGGATGTCGAAACCTTAGGCGAATAAATGTATTCTCCCAGCGATCGAGTCACATTCTTCTCAATTCCTTAATTTTGTCTCCATCCTTACACCCAAGTGCACTTTCCCACTGTAGTGAAGTAGCCTGACTTCGTTCCTTACCTACGATGAATTGAATCAGGATGGAAACCCTGTGCATTTTTTGAAGAGAATGAGGACTTTTGTCAAGCGTTTCTTTTAAATTTATGCCTCATTGCGGTGAATGGCAATACATGGGAGGTTAGATGCACATCTAGACAGATAACTGAACAAACATGCGCTCCGAAGATGATTTTGCTTTTTTATGGGGGAGCGAGATAAGACTTCAGTTAGCAGTTTTCTAGAATAGCACAGAAGGGTTTCCTGAGTGGAGTGCGGCAGTAACTCAGTTAGCCAGCAATACTATAGCGAGACCTACAACACCCAAGATCGCCAACATCTTCCATGACATAATTATTGCAGATAAGTTTACTAAAGGAATTAGGTTGTCCTAAATATTTAGTAAACATGTTTGGGCTAACAGAAGAGTAAATATATTGAATAAGTGACTAAATACCCACTCCAGTTTCTATTAAATCTGAGATAGACGCA
>JAYGXS010000001.1:18922391-18943907 GCA_036362985.1 Ligula intestinalis | reverse complement strand
TATCGAAACGTCAGGCGAATAAACATATTGTCCCAGTGATCAAGTCTTCTTCTTCTTCTCAATCATTCTTTGTCTCATAAAAAAGGCGTTGTCAATAGTCTATTAACTCGAGGAAGAACGCACTGCTTGGACAATGATGGTTATCAGATCGAACTAAATTATTTGTTCAGCTATTCTGTTAAAACTGTTATCCGCGGTTATTCGTTCTTCAATGCATGTGATAACAGGAGTCAACGAGGAAGGAGTTAAACGGTGACATTCAAATGCCCAAATTATACGCTTGACGAAGCCTTCCTTACATCAAGAACGTGTCTGAAATGGTTGACAGACACCTATGGAAGCATAACATTCGGGTGGCTCATTAGCCAACGACGACTTAACGCATCCAACTGGTACACCCCAATGATGGGCTTAAATATTTGGATAAGATAGCAATTATCTATAAGATCCCATGTGGAATGTGTGATGCCGTATATTGCGCTCAGACAGGCAAGCCCGCCCCCGTGCGAATCTATGAACACCAGCTGGCAGCAAAAAGACGAGACCGATTGTCTCAAGCCGCCACGCGCACCCTGGCTACCGGACACAATTTCGCAGGGGACAAAACACTATTGTCGGTGCCTGCCCTTTCAAGAAAGGCCGAGAATTCCTCGAGGCAATTTACTCGGACGAGTCATGCGTTAACGAGCACATGGAGCTCAAAAATGTGCACAAAAATCTCAAGGAGAAATGAGCACGACGCGAGCCAATACGAACGGGATGAGACACAAGGCACCAACAAACTGGTGGAATCGCCCCGCCAACCCATCATGGATTTTCCAAAACACTTGATGCTAATTATTTTTTCGGAACTCTCAATTTACTCTGCGTCTGAAGACGAACTGGGCTCGAGTCTCGAAAATTTACGCAAAAAAACTCTCTTTCCAAAGAAGGGCTTTGACTTCAGAAAATATTTCATCATGCATAAGGTACCATTGTTTTGGAAAAGAAAGTGTGAGATAACGGCTTATGCCTGAGCATAAATCCACTATGGATAAATAGGATGAAAGTTTTCTTAGAGGAAAAAATAGTTGTCACCGATTTGTTCTAAAAAAAACTATTTCTTAAATCTAGAGAAGCAATACTGGATAAATTTGAAACGGGGCTTTGTAAACATTGCCTTTTAAGCTATTCCCCCTCGTCTTAGGGATATTTTATTTTTCAAAACTATAAAAATTAATAAATGTAAAATGGATTTTGATAAGAGTTGCTTTTTTCACTAAAGATTTCTCTCCGAGGCATATTCGTTAAGGGAATTTCTGCCAATAATAATGCAAACATACTTACTTTGCGTTTTTCTACATGGTCTGCCAATTTCCGCATCAGATACATAACACGCCCCGTCTTTGATTTCAACATTCATTTCGTCAAGATGCACGCTCTAATAAGGAAATTGGAATCTTCAACCGATTTCATAAGCCATTAAATATTAGGTCATACTCGTGATATTTGATCCTTCCGGATGGACAAATTTTGCAGATTGCGGAGCACCTTTCCAAAATATGATCAAGTATATTCATAGCAGATATTATTAGGTAAATTGGGACCTTGTAAGTCATCACATTATACATCCTCCCCTCTCTGCTCAAGTCTGATGGCGCTTAAGAATTTTTGTCAATTGTATCATTTCTCTCGCCAAGTGCTAGTCTTCTGCGTTATCGATTTAGCTGTTCTGCCATAAGACGCAAAGTCTACTGATGTTCGTCCTAACCACCTGAGCACAATTTGTGTAGGGTAACACAGGCCTTAATGTTGTATCAATGATTACTAAACCATTTAATCTGCATTTTAAATCAAATGTGAAAAGAGAAGAAGTGCTTTGGAAAAATCAAATTTTACCTATGCATGCTGTAGCTGGTGATACTAACCTGTCCTCAGAAGTAAATAAAATGAAACGTGAAATAATGTCACATTATTTTGCTTAAGGTACTATATTGCTCGCCATGTTGACTTAGACGCCTTATACAATAGCCTACGTTCACGAATTATAGTCCACTATCATAGTTTCACTTCAACGACTACAGCACACATAGTGATATCACCTCAAACTGCCCAGTGTATCATATGTTCTTTATCGTTTTTTTTAAATTTCGTCTGCCGACGGACTGGTGTCGTCAGCTCGAAGAGGCACAAGTGCAACTTGATTTATCTGAAGGAGTTCCTTTTCTTCTTCATTAGATTGCTCGGGGTGCATACCAACTTTAATCTACATATATATTTATCTATATGCGAAAGGTAAACTATGAAGAAGTAGATTAATTTGGATTCCAGCTCTTTGCAATGCACTGTATGTCTCTGTGGTAGTATAACACTGTCACAATGTAACTGGCGATCCATATCTGACATTTTCTCGCCTATAATCTTACTTGCCTTACTTGCCTTCTGTTGTAATTATGGTGCGACCGCGCTTTAAAGTCTTTTTTTAGCACGCATTTATGTCTATATGCCTGGCATTTAGTTACAACCTCTAATAAAACATTAGTTAATGTTTCTGTTGCCATTTGCTTGATCAACGATACAGGCCAAAGTCTATTACCCACTTATTGCAGATTTTAGAGCCGGCAGATGGTTTTTGTGCATTACTTCCTGCAGTTTTTTTCAAATCCTTTATGCTCAAGTACCCTTCACCTGTACTCGAAGTCATCTTTTATATTTTGATAGCCTGGAAATAACAAAGAAATGTTTGTAACTTACGCGCATTAAAATATTTCGCGTTTAACCTGGAAATGTTGATCAAACAGGTGAATTTTTAAATTTCGAAGTATTCTTTTCGTGTTTATTGACTTTTATGCGTGGAGTAGGTCAGTCTATTTTTTCATCAAGTATGCATTTTTTGTTTCATAAACTCAAAACTAAAATGTTGTAGTCGAAGTGTCTCCACTTCATGCCCCATTTCGCGACATACTTAATGCATTTTGAAGGAATAAACGTCAACATACAACTTACAGGATCCCGTACAGTTGTATAGAGCAGTAACGGCGAAGGACCGTGGGTTTGAGTTACCACTGACGAACCCCATATTTTCGAGCCATCACCAACTATAAAATTAATGAAGGTTCATGCAAAACAAAGCATTTATTGACACGACTTAAAAATAACATGCGCCTCTGTTCTTACTATACAGCTTTACATATCACTGCAATCAAAAACCCACCAAAAGTGCTTTTTAGCAATTTGTATAAAAGATCAAGGTCATACAATTTGAGCATGTTTCGGCAACGATTGTTGAATTTCGTTTTTACGAATACTCTGTTTAAGTTACATACATTAACAACCTAGGGAACTGCGAAAAAACTTTAAAACTTTAAAACTTTCCATTTCGCACACCACAATAATTCTGCAAAAACTATTTCGTTGATTTGCAGCTAAGCATTATGGAAGAATTATTCGATAAAAAGTTGAATTTCCAAGTCGAGTGAGCTGATCTCTTCCCCCGCCAAACATTGCCCTTTTCTTCCATTTACATCCTTTGTGGAAACTTGATCAGTCACTGGGCAGACCAGTTGACTGGTAAAAAGCAAGGATCCTATTACATTACGGCACCAGAATATGAAAATGAAAAATGTGCCTGTAGTCCGTACGCAATGCTTACATCGTAATCCGGAAACGTGGACGAGGCAAACAAAGAAGCGTAAAAATGCCAAATAACCCCAAAACTCCAGAAATTTCATTAACATATTACTAGGCTGTCTGATTTATAAAAGGTTCCGTCATGGAGAAGCTTTAAACAAAGAACAATTTCACCTTCAAAGTATAGTCGGGAAATAGCTGTTTGCCTCATACAACTAAACCTCTAAACCGTTTACTAGGCCGTCTGAAAAAGACTTTAAATGAAACCGAATTTTAATGGAATGAATTGTGACTTACATATTACGCGAATGAAGAAAATGAGAAGTAAAGCGATCAGCATGAATACCGTCGCAAGTCAGGTGTACAGCTTACATAGTTCCACTAATGACTTGCATCATTGGTTCAGCAGAAGCCACTCAGATTCCTGCGTTGCAATCACCCTACTTATGTGCGCAAGGTGCTTGAGAAGTTCCCTTTGAATTTTATTGAAGTGAAGGGCTTAACTGCCTAAAGGCATTTCCGCTTAAATGTGTTGAGTTTCATTTTTCCATAATCTCTTTTGTACTGTGAATGTGCCATTTGGTCGCCTTGGCTTCTATGTAAATGGACCACTTAGGTTGTGTTACACTGATTAAGAAATAAACAAGTGTATATAGGCTAGATTACAGGGCACTTTAAATTGTCTAGTAAAACGGAACAGGTTTGCATTAAAAGCTATTAGGTTGAACAGTATTTTTACAGTTAATTTTAGTGTGTGAAATGCTTAGGAAAAATAATGGAACATAAGCGTTAAAATGATATGGAAATTGTAAAAAAACAGCGCACAACCCATACTAATGTTCCCTCGAAATAAGGTGTTGAGCAGCGTGCCAAAGTAAATTAAAACAAATTTTTTATTGAGATCAGGCAAGTAGTATGTTTATAATTACAACAGTAACTCGTTAGATGGGTTTCGAACAGTTCTGGTAGAGCTTTAACGGGCGCGGTTTGTCGAGTGTGGTTGCTTTGCTAAACGATTTGTCTTAAATTTAAATAGCCTGGTTAGACCAGGGAGTTTGATATCGGTCTCGAATCAGTGTATCAATCCTTTTACTGAAATGTCTCACGTTGAGCCGAAACTTAGTGTGATGTTTACGTCCGTATCTCACCATTAAGAAGTCAATTGATTTAGAACTGTTGTGAAAATATTTTTTTCGGCTGTATACATTTCAAGAATGCGTCAATGAACCATATCTATGGCCAATTTCAGCTAAGGCGTCTTACTATGTTCTTCAAGAAAAAAAGCACCTCTAAGTATGAGCACGTAAAACAATAAGAGCCGGATAGGTTTCATTTTCACAGTAGCAACAAGGTGATAATTAACTGACATTGCAGATGCAGGAGGCAAAATATGATTATTATCTCTATCTGTATCAGTAATGTGTATGTGATGAGAAAAAACTTACTAAATACAGATTATCATACACTTTTTAGTGTCTATCAGGTGGCAAACAACATAATAGACCTCATGAGCATGCAGGTTTTATACGTTATGTCCATCAACCCCACACAGAATGTTATGTCTACAATACACATTCAGTAAGAGAAGAGATAAGTGGTATTGTTATTCCCGGCTGACCAAGTCTGAAATTCGCCAAGTCTCTTCTCCAGTGAAAACTCTGTCGGACAAACATATGATTGTCCCGTCAAACCGAAGCGCAATTTATCAACTTATCAATGAAGATACTGGAAACGAGCGAAATGATGAGCTTATTTATTCCTGGATATTCAATAAATATTTACCCACTAATAACCATATAAACAAAATATTTTGACTTAAGAGAAGTTATTTTTGTATAAAGAAAGTGGTTGCCTTAAGTTTTATACTTAACAAAAGAATCAAATTTATTGTGTCTGAACCAGGCCTGCTTAGGCCAACTTTTTATTAACCAACCATTTATTTTACACTTTGTAAAATGTCTCGATGGTTTTAAACGAAAGGTAGGAGTTGTTCGATTTGGGCTTTTTTAACACCAGAGACACCTGTCGCAGGCAGCCCAAACAATTTTTATGCCAAATCACTGCTGATCCTGTGGAGGAGGCCCACTCATAGTCCCCTTTCCTGACTTTCGTTTTCCTAAAGCGGCGAAAACAGACATGCAGCAATGTGAGCCTACGTTTCAGGCGTGTGCCAGAGCAGGTAACCAGGGTGTGGTGGGAAGCGTTGACAATTGTTTTTGCTAAAACACTGCCGATCATGTGGACTAAGCACGACTACCGTCGCATTTTATGGCTTTTGTCTTTCACAAGGGGCATTAAATACAAATGCGGGCTTTCATTGCAGCCAGGTGTGGAAACAGGGGACCATAACAACAGTTTGTTATCCGAAAGATGCCAATCATGTTGGCTTCGTTTTATTTGGGTAGCATGAATATTTCGCCTCACCAAAACTTTATAAATAGCGGGAGCATGTGAAACTGTTGCAGAATTTCCGTTCGAAAATGTTTGCAATGACAATGTTGATCGCAGTCTCCTTGGTTCTTCTTTGTAAGTCAAGCATACCTCACCTAGGATCATTTTCATGAAAAATGTCTGAATGCTTTTACTGCTTTTTTTTCTATGATCATTTGTGCTTGACTATAAAAACACTTCCTTTGTAATTATTTGCTGTTTCTCTTTACAGATTCTGCTGAAGCTACAACCGGTATGCAATTGACTGCGTAAATTAATTCAAAGTCACCCTTGACTAAAAGAGTTGTTTATTTCCAGTAAATTATCAAGTCCTTTCCCAGAGTATGTCGAAGCAACAGTTCAACTGCTAGCCTCATCTGAGATATTTATTTGCATCTCAATTCAGCAGAGGAGATTTATGGGTGTTACGTAGTAAATCAGTTCCGCTGAAAGCGTTAACCAGTATAGATCCTATAACAAAGAATTTCCAGCAAATTGGGCAACTTGCTTCTCAATTTGCTTCTTACATTATTCTATTTCATATAATAAATCAGTCCGTGATAAGTAGTGACACTTTTTTGATCAGTCGCTTATTCTTCTACTGAATACTTTGACAGTCAACTTTTCCCTTAAAAATCGTTTGAACGAAAACAATCCGATCAACCTCACTTGATACCTTTTTTGTAATGCACGAAACCCATTAGCCAAGGAAGGTAGCCTCTGCAGAAGCTTTGATGGGGCCTTTAGAAAATCTGTGGAGCCACAGACGCTCACATTCTACGCTGATTTTTATCCTTCTGTAAGTCTATCTATCCATGTGCTTAATGTTTTGAAAAATGTCTGTCACATTTAAAATATATATTAGCAGCTATATTTAAATATCTCCATCGTTCGTAAATAATGACTTCAGCTATGTTAACATGACATGTTTTTCTGAGCTTATTACGCCTGAAACAGAAAAATTCTGATTATAAACTGATAAGGGAAAAATAATCCGACAGAAATACAAATTCGAAACCGATCTTTTCATGCTTTGATTATTCGCTTGATAATGCAAGGTTGTAATAAATCGTTTTGGCATTTAAAGATCTAAGAGCTTCTACAGCCCATATCTCACTTGCATTTGGCACAAGTATTGCTTTCACGATTGAAATTACGGGAGCGAGATTATTTAGTTTTTGACTTTCAATGTAGATTATACTTAAGTAACCGTTTTATGTATTTGGAGGACTCTCGTAGCCGTAGTCCGCTTACCCTGGCCTACTACCCCAATTGATACTACGTCAGCAGAACACTTGAAGTGATGAAGTCTTATTTTTTGTAGGAAGTAACGATTGGAGATGAAAACATTTACGTGAAGGAGGACCATTGTGTATCAGAAAATGGAAATTATTCTTGCAGGCTGGTCAAGGGTACGGACGCATTCTTCCCAATAATATAAAATCTAAAAGAAAAACATTGAATTGCTCATTTACATGGACGTTATGGCCACTTTTGTACGTAAACATGGACAGCTTACCTTTCTTGAAATTGTTTTATTTCCATCTTCAGTGCACGAGTCCGGATTCTGGCGTTTTGAAATTGACGGCATGGTGACGGCTAATGTTGACAGTATTCTTTTATCTGCTTCTTCGAAGAAGACTCCTCCCGTCGCCATCCACGCTAAACAATTCTGTGGTGAACGAGCAAGTAATTTCAATGCGTGCATATGCCTTGCTTTTTCTGATATTTAAGTAAAACACCGAAGGGCAACTTAGCAGTAACAAAATGGGCATCAAACATTGGACAACCCGCATTCGCACATAACATTCTGTATAACAATATTAACAAATTTTCATACAATAAGGTCTCAGTGTTTACGACTTCCCACAGTTCGATCTTCAAAAAGCAAACAGTATTAAATCGCAGTAGAACCCAAAAATCCCAAAGTCATCACTTACTGTTATAGGGGCAAAAATAACTGACCTTAATTAGAGCATATATATATGTTTAAACATCTATTAACCATTAGTTGAGACAAGTATCCATTGCCCATCATTCATACATGATTTCTATCATTGTAGATGACATCGATCTACAGTTGTCAAGCCCACTGGTACTATGTCCAGGATCCGCAAAAAAAGGCGCCACTGTTATATTTTACTACCATTCCGGTAATTTGACTGCTGACGTGAAGGTAAGATCACAGATCAGATCCTGATTAGGATTTGTGGATGATTAGTTCAAAACATTTATGGTTTTTTGACACCAGCGAAAATAGCCTGCAGGGTAGTAGTAACCATTCAAAAATAAAAAAGTTACCACAGTGAAATCTAAGGTGGTCTGCATATAGCGGACGAGTAATCTCTAAAAGTTCCCTAAATTCCACGACCAAGAGGAAGACAAAACATGCGCTGCATTATATGCTTTCACCACCAATAAAAACTACTCGACAGAAGCCAGACAGACATACATGGCTTTTCAGAAAGTGTTTAAATGAATATCTATATTAGAGGAAAACGCCGCCCGTCAGGACTCGAGCTGAATCATAAGGTTATGTTGAAATAATTTGCTAGATTGACCTGCCATTGTTGGCTTCGAACCATTTTGCTCCAGCATTGATCAAAACTATACTGTTTGCGCAAATATATGTGTTTGGCTAGAACTCTGGCCTCTGTTCTATGGCTACGACTCAAATTGGCGAGATCTGTCCAAGAAAAAATTTAGAAGCTCAGTCTTTTTATGAGTGCCTAGAGAAACTTGTCATCTACTTTTCTCGTCACTAAACATATGATATAGTAGGCATGAAAGGCATTTTGTAAATGTATTGTTTACCAAATAATCAGAGGGACACCTTGGGTGTGAAGCCTTACGATATGAAAAATGCATGCATCCTTTGGAAACTTTTTGTTTCGAAAAATTGCCACCTTTTTGAAAAATGACTCAGAAACAAGTGCCAATATTCAAAAACAAAATCTGCGTCATTAGTTGTGCGCATGATATAGTATTTTTTGTATATCATGTAGATGACATTCTACATGGACGGGATTATCCAATGTTCAATTGGCAACCACGAAGGAACATTATGTGGTAAGTAACCACAAAAGGCTTGCAATTGTGGTCTTTGCAAATTTTGCCTATACTTCATTGCATTCGCTTGTGTAGACACCGTCGTGCACGAAGACTGGGAGCGAGTGGTGACGGTTCCCTTCGATGTGACACGATTTCAAGTTCCAAGCAAGCGATATAGAATTGTGACTGCAGTCACAGAACATGCAACGGGAAAGAAAATTGTCACGAAAATTGTCGACTTGGAGTCAAGTGAGTCCTCTTGGTTTGATGATATTATGCATTGACAGAAAAACGATCATAAAGATGAGTCTAGTTCAGTTTTGGAACAAAAACATAACTCAACAAGGCTTGGTGCAGAAGGTGTCCAAGATAAACGTACATTGAAGAGCGGCAAACAGATTAGTATGTTTTTAGTTTCCGCAGTGTTTGTACGTATCTAAACTGGAAAACGTATTTTCTGTTCTTGTATGCATTAGGGTCCAAGGCAATTAGCATAATTTGTGATACTCCCGATTTTAATGATTAACTTTTGGTTTTTATATGTATCTTTAGCTGTTTGGGATCCTTTGTGTGATACATATGATGGAACCTTCTCCTTTGCCGAGTTGACGTCGAACATAACGGCATATCCTCCATTCAGACCACAGGTAAGACTTCTGTCAGCCTCCATCGTAGTTACGCAGTTACAGATTTTGCGACACTAGTAATTGAAAAATCTGCCACACTTGCATTTTTCGCGGTAATGAAATACTGTATGCCTTCATCCAGAAAATCGTTATGGGAGGGTCTGGGTCAGGCAAAACTGACAAAACTTTCAAATTCACCAACAACAAATGTCAGGGCAATGATCAGGTGCTTGACTGTAAACTAACTGAAGGTACGTGTTAACTATCTACAGGGAGAAGGTAAGGATTGTATGCACCTTGCTAACTGATTACTTGTTGCAAAAAACGCATCGATGTTCATCAGTTTATTTTTGTCACGACTTACTACCTAAAACATAAGTTTGAGAAAGGTGAAAGATAAATGCGTAAGAAACTGAAATAGAATGAGTTGGCAAACATTACATGGAAGGAAAAAATATACGAAACATGACAAATTGAATACAAAACGCTACACAGAATATCATGTTTGCTAAAAAGGTTATATACTACAATCGCTAAATCTGTGTGATATCTGGGTGAATAAATAAACGACAGTCAGCACTTTGCCTATTGTGATTAAAATAATTAAGTTGGCAATATAAATACATATCTTAGAGAAACTTCTTATGGAAATATAACAAATATTTTCTACGTTAATTGTCGACATTGACACAAACAAATGCGATGTATTTACTGAGACATTTGTGCTTAAAATACTCCTAAATATGTTTATAGTTTTCCTATTTTCCCGTTCAATATCGGAGCCCAAGCCTATACGCCTAATCGAGCGTTATGGATCCATGTTAGTTAAGCATGAGAGTCTAACACACATTTACCTAACAATTAAAAAACAACTAGGCATCTGTAAATCGAAAAGCCGCTTTGAATAGTCGCAATTTTTAAACCGAAAAAAATTCAAGAAAATGTAGAAACACTCCGTTCATCTAAACTGTTAATTTTGAATCCTTGTTTAAATTATTAACTGTTCGGCTCGCATTTCGTTGAATAAACTTCAATGATATTTATAAATTAAACATATATATTTTAATCTGCACTTTGTGAGTGACAGCATGACACCTATATTTTTTCACTTTCTGCTTTTTGCCTTGCTTAAAATTACTTGACAATGTTGCAACTTTTTGCAAGAGGCAAGTCCAGACTCTCTCGAGAGGAACTAGCTAGTTAGTTATTTTATACATACGTCACAGATAATGGGTTATTGATGAGAAGGTCTGGCAAATCAGATGTTTTACCGTTCTCGTTATCCTAAGTATTTAAGATTAAAACATGCTTTGGAAAGAACGGAACTATACTTTTTGGTTTGTAATGAAAAAAGACAGCTTCCGTAGTATAAGAGGTACGAAACTGCAACCCTGATCACTGACGGGGTAGAATAAACGTTAATTAAAATGTCACACGGAGTATGATTGCTCCGACCTCTGATAACAACGGAGAAAGAAAATACATGTTTAAGTTTGCTCATTTTTCCTTAGGGAACAAGAAACAAATTCGGCATCCTTTTTAATATCCAACTTAAAACGCATCGCTTCAAGTCATTAGTTTTTGTCATGAAATCTGCCTATGGTTATTCTTCTAGTTGATGGAACAAATTTGTTCAAGTTTGAGCTCTACGAGGTCGAAAGAATGGATTTTGAAACCATTCAGTTTTTGTCTTCGGATGCTGAACATCCACAGTCATACAATCTTTACCGGAAACCGCTGACCTATGTAGAACAATGTAAGTTTAACGCGGTATCCCATTTAACTTTAAATAAAACGGCTATAGTTATGCAAGTATAAAACACAGTTTGAATCTCGATCAATCTGTCTGTCAATATGTTTTACAACACCGTCGGTTGAAGTAAGATAGTAAGCACGAGTGCCCTCCTTCTGGGACAAATGCCTTGTAGTACCTAAATGTTAGTAGGTTTTTGTGTATAAAAGAACGTAACATGTACTATGACGATCCAAAGCCTTAGCATTAATGTATATACCATGTAAGATTTGCGAATTTACTAAACAAAGAAATTTCCACGCAAACGGAAGTATCCAACCTGCGTTTTAATGGTAATAAACTCTATTTGGTCGGTATAATTCATTTTTCATAGAAATGTTTGCGCTGATAAAAAGTGGGTGTTAACAGTTTACCTAGTGACACTCTGTGATTGTATGTAAGCGCATATTGTCATTGCAAATAGGCTAAACACGGACTAGCGTTTGGCACCAATACATTCTATGGCAACGACTTAGTTACTGACTGATATGATTTTTAATAATAAAAACTCTGTTCCATGAATTTTTGCTAACTCTACAGGCTTTAGCAGTAAACGGCGCAATGGAAAATAAGTGTGATTGCGTTTAAGAATGTATGAGCCTCTGACACAGCCAAATTAAACGGCATTATTGTTAACAAGTGATAATTGTGCTACATATTCTGCAAAACAGTACACTAATAAGCAAATAAATTTAATCAATTAATATATTTTGCTTATTTTAATTTTCTTTACTTATTTATGTTACTTATTTTTAAATTTATTTTTTTAGTTATGTTTTTACCGATGTACTCTCAACCCTTCGTGCACTGTCCTTCTCCCTCCTCATACTATGCCGATATCAGTTGCGGGACAGCACGCAGGTCAAAGGTAAGAGAGAGCACGATAGCATGACATTTATATCCCTTTGCTAAATAGAAGGCTTTATGTCCACGCTACTAAAAATTTCCTTCCTGTACATCCCTGCTGAATTTTGTTTCAGGCCCTAAAGTTACCTACCACATTCACAAAAACAGCAACGCTTACCCTGCTTACCTACTCCAAATGCCCCTAATTTAGCAGCTAAATCTAATCCCAAAAATCTAATAACAAGGATCCTGGAAGTTAGCCCATGGCAACCTTTTCTTCTGGGGGTTGATCTCTATTTTTGCGTCCGATTCGTAACTTGTGAGTGAAAAGCTACTATAAATTGTAACAGACTTTAACAATTTCGGTCAGTCTTTAACGCAAGAGTAAGGGTGGCGCGCTTACTTGACATATATTAGTAAAAATATGGTTCCAGAATTCGCCTCTTTATCTCATTTATGCCTCATGTCGTATTTTCGCATCTGTTAGCGATATATAACTATCTATATATAGTGGCAGTATCGCGTACACCGATCTATTTGATGACACATACGTCCGTCCATGCTACCATAAAAGCTCTCATTCGAGCATCCACCGCAACATGGCTGGGATATAGGCAGAAGGACATTACCGACAAAGACATGGGACACTAAAATGGCAATTTTCGCCTCATTAGGTGCAATCAGCTAGTAATACCCAACTCCGATGTTGCCGCTGAAAGTGCTGCTGATGACGCCAAATGAGGCAGAAGTGGACATTCTACTGTCCCATGTCTTTGTCGGTAATGTGCTTCTGCATTTATGCATGACAATGATGTTATACCGTACTTCCGCATAGATACTAACTTAAAGCCCAGACACGTGCATATATAAACATATATATTTAAATGCCAAAAGATTCGGGGTCCAGATATGATATCGCGTTCATCCTCTCCAAAATTAAGGAAGAAGAGGAAGAGGGGGCAGGTTCATGGACCAAATTATGTTTGAACTGACGTTTCGAAAACCTTCTCGCTGCCATCGTCAGAGTTTAGTGGTAGTTAAGTCTGATGGTCTTGCGTTAGTACGCCCTGCCGTTTGAATCAAATTATATCGGCGTTGAAAGTTTGAACTTTGACCTACCCGTTCGTTGCCGACCACATTTGGTCTCTTGGAGGTCGACTGCTTGTGGCCTGGCGTAACTTTCGTCCCCTTTGCGGTCAGCATAGTTGTAGACGAGTCAATATGCTTGCTGGTCTCCCCCACGTCACCCCGCGGATTGATCGTTCGTTGCTATTCACTTGGGTTGTCCTTTGTCTCACGGTTGCAACGTTGAGACAGTGTTTGATGTTGGTCGCATGACCTCCGACCTCCATCCATATATTCCGTGGGTGTTGGCTCTAGGCCCTGCGTACACGTTTGCCCTTCTGGCTCTGGCCGATTTGATCCGAGCCTTGTGCAAAGCGCTTGGTAGGCAAAGTTTAGGTCGACAGCTCTGTTGATTACGCCAGTGAAGGATCAAATTTACAGCAATAGCCTGGCCATTTTCTCAATGGCCCTGCCGATCACCCTAGCTTGTTCAAAGGCAAATTCTTGTTTGAGCTGTTGCACACGGCCGTAGACTAAATATAGTTTGTCCTTGCGATTGATTGCAAGTTGATGTTCGTGCAATTTTTGCCCAGTTATTTTCCCGTCTATCCAACATACCTAGCCTCGCAGTTTTTGCATGGTAGGCTGTAGATTATGGTTGATTGGTCGTTTGCTGGCAATGAGTCTTTGGGCTTCATGATTTGTTATCTGATTGTGAAATCTGGTCCATGCACCACTCCAATCCCAAAGGGTTGTAGGATTCATGCAGTTGCCTCTGAAACGTTATTCACTTAGGAGATGGCGAGCCAGAATTTTGGCTTTTCTACTTCGCTGAGTCGATGAACGCGAGGCTTCTTGAGGCACTTGCGAATGAAAGACTTCGGATAACCGTTGGCTTTGAAAAGGGCATGTAAGTACTTCATCTCCTCCTGCTTCCCACTGTCGTCGCTACAGTGTGTTAAAACACGTCGGAAGAGGGTTATTTCTGCCCCCTCTTTTTCTTCCTTACCTTCGGGAGATGATGAATGCGATAACATACCAAAATTGTAATTTCCTGACGTTTTAAAAACAGACATGTTTCCGTCGTCGCAGGTAAGTGACGTACCGCGCCTTACAGTACTTATTGTTAGGTGACAAACAGACTTAATGAGGGTTGTTAATTTTGCGGGATGGGGGGCGGTGATTTGTGGCGGTTAGGGCCCAGGGCGGGTGTTTTCTTTTCGTCCGTTTTCAGCTACCGTGAGAGCGGGTGGGGGGGGGAGGTACTCAATTCGGACTACTGCCTGCGGTGATGGAGGTGACTCTGGGATCCATCCGTCGGGTTTTTTGTCGTCGTGCGGTTAAGCTGTTAACCGCCCCCGCATTGGCACCAGCTGTTGCCCCAGATTAGTCTTCTTATTCCGCCGTGTCCAATATTTTTCCCAACCTTAGCTGTCATCTTAGGCTGGGACTCTCCGTTGTCACGTAATTATGGGGAAGATATGGTTTTAAGCTGATAAAACTTTCAAAATATCGGTCCACTTCGAATCGAACACTCGTCCGAAATCCTCGGAGAAGACGTAAACCCCAGCATCTCAGGTGAGCACCAAGATTAAGCATAAACGAAATCCTGCTCCACAAGAAACAGTCTAAGCACTGCAACAGTCGAGTCGTGGAAAAGCGCCAGAAATGATCATTTCCGTCTCCCTTGTCTTTATCGGCAATACTCTTCTGCGTACAGTACGCTAGCTGTTCAGCGTCTGTTGATGGAAGTCTAGGTAATGCCCAAAGGCACAAAGGGGCGACTGATTTCCGCAAACGATAGTTGAGCATCCGTCTACCCTTATATAAATGTATATATGCACAAAGAGAAAATATGTAAAATGCGGGTACATAAATTCGGTCTGTTGCGCTTGTATTTTGATGTTCTTGATGTCATTTTATAAGCATAATGCATATATGTTAAACCGGTTAACCCTTTTTGATATTCGGATAAGTTGTATTAAATATAAAGTGAATAACAACAAATGAAACATAATAAGGTATGAAACAACACAGAAAATGTTTTAAATTAACGCGTACCCAACCAAGAGCATTGGGGATCAACAAATATCCAAGTACTTTATCGAAAGCGTTCGTCTTATAATGTTTTTTAATGCTGTTTTGTAGTCAAAGAATGTGAGGGTTCTCCAAGGGGATGCAGTTCTCTGTGACGAAAAGACCGCTGGTTATCCAATATGTCGTAAGCAATTATCATAAATATTTTTTTCCAGCAGACACCATTAACCCATCGGTTGAATAAATTGGTGTCGTTATATGTTTATTTTGTTGCAAAAAATATCTTCAAAAGACGTCAAACTTACTATATATGAAAAGGAACATAAAAGTAAACGAATGTTTTTTGGCATGGCGAAGGCAGATGAATTTACTCACAGGGTCACCCGGAACCATCGTGGCACGAATCATTAGTAGACCTTCGTAAAACATGGCTTATTGTCTCGGCTTTATCTTTGTCTTGGGGCTACCACAAGCCTGACCCCCTTTCTGTATGGTGCTCGAACAACGCGAAATACATTGCATCAGATAAACAGAGAGTTACTTATCCATTTAAAATGAATCCTTTAGGGGAACTCAGCTTTGTGTGTGTTCAGCCATCAGCATCTTGCTGGGAAATACACTGACGTTGTACGAGAGCTTTCTTAGTTACTGCATCTACATTCATCGCAGATGAGCGTTTCGTTAACAGGATCCTGAAGAAAGTGATGGCACATGGCGTCGTGTGCAATATTGCTTTCCTCTTCTTGAGAGTCTATCCATTAATAAGCTCCTTTTTCACTGTGGTTTAAAGTGTCAGGAGTGAGTTTCACTCGTCGACCTATTTGAGTCCCGCTCAGTGCTAAGATCCTCATGGAAATGAATGTCTTCCTTAGAAGGTAACGCTTATCTAGACTGTATTTAGTGTTGCACAATCAGTCAGGGTAATTCGTCATCATCATCCCCATACCCAACCGACTGCAGCTGCAGTCGTCAACTTATACTATAATGCCTGTTGGTTTAAAATAAAATGCACAAGTTCATATTGCTATGTATGCAGTCCCCATACATCAATTTTCGCCCTCGATAGGAAGCTGTTCCTTTCAAATCATATAAATTTCCGATATGTGGCCAATTTTTATGTGGGCTCTAGTAATGCTTTCGGGTAAGAAGAGAAGCTTAACTTAAGTATCGATATATGAACAAGACTGAAGTTGTAATTGATAATGTCGTTGGAGGTAAGGGTTAATATGAATCGTGCAATATGCCCACCAAGCTGCTCAACATCCATTTTTATGCACAACTCGCATACTCAAATGGCAGAGTTCGCTAAAAGTTTTACTATTTGATTATGGGTAACGTCGTTTCGTGTAACCAGTGAAATTTACTCTTCTATGCTATTCAGCGGAATGCGTTCGATAGTTTAACAAATGAATATAATTGTGTTTGAAAAAAGTTCTTTCGTGGCATATGCTTCCTCTTATCGGGGAGAGTCGAAGCGTCCAAATCTCTGTGAGTTTTATCTGTTATACAAGATAAGTATACACATTCACAAAGCTTTCCTTGGTGTAGACGTGAACAGGTGAGTGGGATAATGTAAAGAATATATTAATTAAATGCCATTGTTAAAATTAAGTGTAAAATACAGCTCTTCAGCGGAATATTTTATTAAGTGTGAGAAATAAAAATGGTAATGACTAATTAATTTACTGAACAGCAAAAGACAGAACTTTCAACTATAGCAAACATCCCATTTCGTGTTGCACGGCAAGGCTTGCGTACAGCGATAGATCAGATTTAAAAATCATGATTTGGAAGCATGTTTTGTGTTGATGCCGACGGAGTCTTCTATAAATAGGAGTAAAGAGAAAGCTATACGCTATAATTCATCTTCTGCTCAAAGGAATAAATTTGAATATGTGCTGACGTTTCGGACAGCTGGGCCAGCTGTCCTCTGTCGAAGCAGAAGATGAATTATAATTCATTTTCAGGAATTCTGACTTCTTCCAATTTGAGAAAGTTATTTGTGCACGTTTTGCATGAAAAAATTTGAACTACTAAAGCCATCAAACATAAATGTGCGGAATACCTTCAAGTACAAAGTCACTTTTCGGCGACTCTTAACTATCCGGGATGAGTCAGCAAAGTAAGTTGTTTTGCCGTAAAAGTAAAGTGATCTTGAACATGAAAGGAAGAACACAAAGCGCATTAAGATCAAAGCTTGTTTAAAGATTTATTAAACAGATTTATAGAATGGTTTTTGTTTTTAAAACCTTTTAATGGGCATTTTCTTTTTAAAGTCAGCGAGACAATTAACGACAAGACAATTGTACGACAGCGTGTGTTCAAGACTAAAAAAACAAATCGATTTGTCTACATAAACTGTGAATATACGAATGGAGATCAGAAAAGCTACATGACGCATCTCATTGACTTTGGTCGAAATGGTAAGCAATAATTAACCGTTCTCTTTAGAATAAATTGGAATTTTAATTCAAATCATCTTTTTCCTGGTGCAACTTCGACGATCGTGTAAACAGCAAACTTTATTGGATCCATTTATTTCGAGAGGGCTTAAGAGTTGCTTCCTCCCTTTGCGTAAAGTTAACAAAGTAAGATGAAATACAAATTGAATTTATGCAGAAAAGTCAATACAAACAGCAAGGTCAAAGGAAATGGCAAGGAGACAATCAATAACGTAAGACAGTTAAACGCCATGGGCAGCAAAAGTGGGGAAATAACGTCTACGGAAAAAAAGTGTAGAAGGGTAATGTGTCAACAGAGAGCCAGCGTTATCGCGGCGGAGTTAGATTCACCAAATGCTCCAGTTGTTTACAAAGCTCAGGTGTAAACCGCCGTATGTAAGCTGTCTCCAGGTAGCGTTAGGTAACTGATTTTTCCGTGCCTACAATAGTACTCGAAAAGAGGTTTTGGGTCTCACATGATGGTTTGCATCTAGCAGATGTTCTGCATCCGCTAAGCGAGGAGTTTATCGATTAACAAACACCTGCAATAGGTCACAGACTCGAACAACTTTCGAATAGAACATTCAGGTCGAATCCACTTAAATTGTAAGCCAACACACTTTGTAACTGTTGGGTCTATCGTTTTTGTATGACTGTGAATATCGATTTGCCCTGCATTGCATGCGAACGCAAAGAGACATATACTTTAGCTTAGTAAACACATCTGAACTGCGTGAAGGTTACTTTGAAAGCCATCCTGTCTTTGACATTTATAGGAATGAATATTCATCCAAAAGTATTAAAAGCCATGGAATATTTTGGATAAATGTGTCTAAAGGCTTCGTTATTCACATGAAGATGTCTGGCAACTGTTGTACTTATCAATTTTCATGGTTTTGAGGGATTTTAGCAAAGGACTGCCAAGTCACTTAATTTTAATCCCATTATCATCGCTTAAAAGTTTAAACCACGTAACTACTGGATACGGCTACGCTAGCTGATCAGGAAGGGCGAGACTCTTTTGTTGTAGAATGTGTTTATTGAAAACTCCTCATTCAACGTTACCAGTATCGGGGATCTCCAAAATCCGTGGTAATTTCTAACTGTCCCAAAGTGGAAATTTCCTTTGTTGTTGTCTTTTTCTCGTCATGAATACAATTAATAATAGCATATACTAATGTTGTCTGAAACGTGCGGATGCAACCTGTTCATGAGATAGTAAACATGATAGCATTTACTTGCAATAACTTAATTTTATCCAGGCAGTGGTTTTACGTATCTAATCACAATGAGGTTCACACACTCCGAGGTGTCCTTGTGGCAGGTTCAGAAAACTCCTAAAAATCGAGGGTCTTTTTAATTTGCATATAATAAGCATAAAAAAATTCAAGATTACCAAGTTCTCCGGTTTGACATTATTAGACGGATACAAAGATAAGTAAGTGTTTGTCTGCTAAAAGTGATTTTTTCAAAATTTCAGATGCCCATGATTTCGGTACGTTTGTATTATAAAGAACTTAAAGTTAAATTATAATACTGGTTTTACATCTTATACAATGCCAGAATGTGCACATCAGATTCAATCAAAAGTGCCTCTTCTTTCCGACGTTCTTATATCATGAAATTTGTCTCAACTTTTCCTCTACGATTGTTTCGAAATCCGCGGGTTTCAAATATCCATAGCTCTCTCCATATCCCGATCAACCAATTGTTAAGTCACTCTCCTATTGAAGTCGGTTGACAGCCGAATAAGCTCATCGTTTACAGCTGTTAAATGGCATTGTGGATATACTTTAGATATAAACAGCATTTTTGTAGATTAAAACATGCGCTCGAAGTAAGTACTGGCCTGAACCAGTCGGGTACTCTTCCACATGTGGCACAATTTCCGCTTAGTAGACTTGTAAAATTGTAGTTGTTAATCCATCCTTTCATCGTTAACGACTTTATTTTCAATTTTATGGCAAATCTTAAAACATCACCTGACTGCAAACTGAAATTTTAATATATTTGCATGTTTTTGAATGTTTACCCCAGTTACCAATGATTATTTTTCCAACTAAGTACTGCTAAGTATCCACGCACCGCTATTTTCCAGCCAAAATATCAGTGAGACAGGAAGCTTAAAAATACACAGCATTCTGCTTTGAAATGAACTTTTTTTATCAATTTCATATCCTAGATAGAACAGTCATTTCGAAATGTTACAAAACCTTTTTATTTTACTTGATAGATTTGCTATCTTTTTTGAGCAGCTACCTAAATCAACTTTATTTTATTTTTTGTTTAGGTGAAGATGGTGTCGAGGGTATGTTTGACAGCAATTGAGTAACCATAGCTTTTCTCCTAATCAACATTGTGGAAATCTAGTCTTTATTGTAGGAAAGCATAAAAGCAGCTGCATACATACTATCTAGTTACCCATTGCTTTTATCATTAAAAGATAGGTTTTTCTGGGAGCACTTGCACTAATCGTACTACTCCCTGCTTTTCACATCGCCTTATTCTTACTCTTAAGCAAAAGCACATGCAAATTTATTTACACACGCAAAACTATATAGAGACAGACAGAAATATGACACCAAATATTGTTTTTTTAATTGCAGAGACATGGTCTAAAATTAACGATATTTACAACGGGACCTTCCAGCTGAATTCAAAGCCAGACTATTTTTATGCTTTCATGGATTTCGTGCCAAAGGTGGGTTTCAAGTTGAGCAGCAAAACCACGCCACATTTTCATAGGTTAGAACATTTAGAAATAAATTCCAATGTAAAGGGCGAATTATTAGGTGGCGTTTTACCAACGGACTCAACGTCCTTTATGCAGCTAACAAAGTTTGGCGTCAGTACGTAAAAACAAGGCAGGACACGGGGCCACAAAGAACACATAGGTCGCGTAATCAGAGCTGTTCAATGAACGCACGCTGCTATAGAGTGAATCAGACGCTTGATTGGTTCAAATAACAACATAATGCAAGCATTTTGATCAAAGGACATGCCATATATTCGGGCTGAACTGAGTCTGAGCGTGCCATAGCACACTGTGGAACACATTCATTGTGATATTTAGACCAAAGCTCCCCGTCGTGACAATCGCAGTACGTCATCTAATGAGCATTTTTTTAACTTTATTGCATAGTAAGTTGCTGAAGGAGGAACGGGGAGAAAATGGGAGCTAAATCTACTCTTTATTAATGATATCCGCTGCGGACCAGTTAAACATAAACAGACATTGTTTTAATCATCCCCTAAGGAAGACGAAGTAGAAGGTTCATGGACATGGTCCGAGTTATATTGCTGCTGACGTTTTGGACACTCGCTTGTTTCCATCGTCAGATTAAAATGGTTTATCCCACTTGCCGAAAATTTTTTAGCCTTGCTGCATGCCTGGCATTATATCCGAGTGTCCGAAACGTCAATATCAACATAACTCGGTCCATGTCCTTGAAACTTCTTCTTCGTCTTTTTTGGGGGTTGAAGAAAATGGTAGGATATTTGAAACTCAAATCTTTGCATATCAAGACATAAATATATATATATATATATGGAGTGGATCCAACAAAGACAAGGGAGACCGGAATGGCCATTTCTGGCTTGTTAGCCGTCATCAGTCAGT
>JAYGXS010000001.1:18896595-18922381 GCA_036362985.1 Ligula intestinalis | reverse complement strand
TAGTCAGGGCTAAAAACAAAACTGACACGGTGCCTAAGAGTGATATGGGCATCTACAAGTGACAAACATTCCCACCAAATTTAGCTAACATGCAACGGATTATGATTATTTATTGAAGTTCAAAAGCTTGCCCTATGATTAAAATCGATCGTTTTATTTTCAAATAGTTGTTGGATCTTCTTTTTGGCGGGTGGAAATCTGGCCAGATGAGCCACTCACTGACGTGTCATTCAAAGATCACAGGGATTCACCAATAAATCGTTACGTCATGTACAGAAATCCGTTACCTGAAATAAAAGAAGGTAAATGTTTGCGTTCCTTGTATTGCTCTGGGTATAAAAGCCTTCAAAATGATAAGCAAAACGCATGTTATCTAAAAGTCTTGTATCCAAAATCGTCTCAATTTTGGTGTTCTTCTCTAACTTTAATTTCCTAAAATAAGATATTTTGCTATTGAAAAATACCCAATCTAACGACTGTTTCATATTTTTTCTCAAGTCGGATAATAAAGGCATTCATTTTAAAGTTAATCCAGATAGTAACAGCATTTTATGGGGCAAGCCTACTAACTGTCGTAAAGGTAAACGGTAAGGCAATGCAATGCAACTTGTTCCCCCAGCAACTGAGGGAGATCGCAAGCGTGTCAAATAAACATCTGTAAAAGCGGCGTTGGCAACTTAAAGAAACATATGTTGATATCAATGATAACTAAATGTTTCATATTAATGCGTATTCACACATGATCTGCTAAATTTTTTCAAGGTAACTTCGCCCATCGTAATTGACGGCACAAATGGATATTAATTTAGTCGCCTACATTTTCACTTACTAGGGAAACAGCCATATTATTCAACTAAAATATAACTTCTGTGTTCTATAACATTCCTCTAAGTAATTGCGGTTTCTTTAAAAATGGCTTAATTTAAAAGATTGGTTTTAGCAATCTTTGAAAACCTTAGGGTTCGTGAAACGACCCCAAATGGTTGTTATCAAAGTAATAAATGGAAATAATTAATTATACTATAGGACCTATATATATAGAAGCAGATACGCGTACACCGATCTCTTCGAGGACACATCTGTCCATCCATGCTGCCATTATACGTCTCACTCGAGCCTCCACCACAAGACGGCCAGAGATTTTAGCAGAAGGACATTACCAACAAAGACAAAGTCGCCTGGGATGACCATTTCTGGCTTATTTACCATTGTCAGCCAGTCACACTCAGAGCCAGGTGGTGTCACACCTGAGACTCGAACTGGTGACAGCTCCGATCAGAGTCAAATGCCCTAAGCACTGAGCTAAGCACTCGTTGTAGTTGAACCGACGATGAAAAGGGAGACTGGAATGGACATTTCTGGCTTATTAGCCATTATCATCCAGCTATACACAATTCCAGATTTGAATCACCCGGGATTTGAACCCAGGATTCGGTTAGAAAACCAGAAGCGGCCGTTCTGGCCTCCTTTTTCTTCATCGATTCCACTCCACAATATGTCTGAGGTCGCTAAGTGGCTACGTACCATCACTTTAAGAACAGTCGTTAGGCACAACGGGACAAGTATATTCCCAATTAGATAGTTAGGACAGTACCCTGTTTTCATACATATGTTTATAGATCCATGAGTTGTTACTCTAACCGACGTGGTGAAAGCTTATTAACCTGCTTGTTATTAAATTAAACTGCATAGTACACGTCTTATTAAGCGCATGCAGATTGTGACGGACGTTTGGTCATATTCAAACATTCTGAATGTCTATTAGATCCTATAACATAAACGCACAACCTAGGCCATTTTTCATCTCAAAATTCATTTCTCTCCAAAGGCTTCCTCCTTCGTCTCTCGCAACCCTTTGTGCATCAGGCAGGACTCTGCCCAACAGTCTCAATCAAGTGTGTTTTTAAGCACCAAATCAAAAACAAACACATCCACGTAAGAAGGAATGATTTTTAAAACAACAAATTCCGCAGCTACCTTTTTCAACCCTAAAGTTGTCCTGTCGTCCTGTCTCTCTTATGCGCATCCACCATCACTTTTGGCAACCTATAGATATAAAAACAAATCGATATGATAATATTGCAAGGATCATTAAGTTAATTTTTTGACTCATAATTACCAATTTGTAGTTGCAGCCTCTGTGTAGGTCAAAAGAATTCACTGTAGTATTCATTGTGCCAAGGTTGACGAATTGTGCCAAAATACATAATAATTATCAGCAATAAATGTGAAAGCTTTCCTCATGAGCTATGTTGTCAACGGTCACCACTATCAGCCAGCCAATTTCCCGTTTGTTTCGACACAGTCCACCATAGTGCATAAGGAAGTTATAGTTACAGCAGCATGAGCATCAGTTCCGTTTGTAGATACTCCGCAGTTAAGCGCTACCTACAATGCCCTCAACCGTCCTCGATATTTCAGATAAATGCCTACACAGGGATAAACTGAGGATTTTACTCGCGATATGCCGCAACATTAACCACTTCAAACTGATTAAATGACGTCCTATATAGGTCCTCTTCATAACCGGTAAAATTATGTGGAAACGTGTTATACCTTATCATGCAATTTGTACTGATCGATCCTAATATTGCATTGGTATCTGTTGCACTTACCGCCCATATGCATAAACCCGCTCTTTCATCAGTGTTTGCCTCTTGTAGTCTCGTCCTTAGTGACAGATGTCTAGCTGCGTAGCTTCATTCACACCAGTGTAATAGAGCGTTTCACTAGAAATACACCACACAAAAGCCAATAATTCGCTGGATTGCATTTGAGATCTAGGATGGAACGCTGTAGGAAATAAAGATGTTTCTCTTTCTAGGTAAGTAATATGGTCGTTTGTCTTTCAATCATTTTTTTCACTGGAACTGGTGGATTCTGCTGCATGTTTCTTGACCGTTATCGAAATAAGCAAGACACTGTTGATTTATTTCAGTCTCTAAATCAGCTTACAGTACAGACATGGAAGCATGTTTTCCCTTTACCGCAATTTTACATAACCCAAACTTAGTGAAGCTGCTGGCTTTGTTAAGGCTTATTTTCCTTTATGAAATTGTGGCACCCTACTTCGAACAGCAGGTGTTTATTTGAAACTAAGATCCAACGAGCGACATACCTTAGCACGCTGCTGTCTACAGATTTTAATTCTCAATTTCATATAATGTGCGATTCAATTTGTTTTAAACAGTAAACTTATCCATTTTAGTTTAGAGTTTACACAAAATACCGGGTTATATGTTTCGTCGATCAACAGGAATCACCAGCTTGTGGTGAGTTCGATGTATCTGTTAAATAAGTATATTCTAAGATAAAATTTCCATCTCCGAGTAAATTTATTTGTTTTTTTTTCAGATAACGCCGTTTTCGACGAGGATGCAGGCATTGTTACAGTTACAGTCAATGTGTACAGAAGAGACATTAATGGGGAACGGTATGGGATTTTCACTTGTGAATACGATAAGGATGCTGACCTCTACCATTTGGTTGATTTTGGACCCAGAAAACAAGCAGTGTAGTCTTAAACGAAGATATCGGTTCTGGTAAGTGTCCTATACTGACCTTGAGTTTAAAAACATGCATACGATCTTCCGTTAGTTCCAGTGGGTTCGTACCACTCCTGAGGAATATCCGTAAAATTATCTTTTTATCAAACAAACATTAAAACTTCATAATAACATATACGCTAAGTTAAACACAAAACGTCACTTACATGGCTCTTCAATGTCTACTTTTCCTTTTAGGTATTTCGAATTTATTGGTGGCTGCAAATCGAATATGTTTGACCTTGTTTAATTGGTTATGATCTCTTCTCCCACTTCTTTGCTAAATAAAAAACATTGCACCGCCAGAAATGTTTTCGGTTCACACAATTAAGCTGGGAAGTACACCCGCTACCAAATAGTTTTAATTTGCGTCGCTAACTGAAGGGTCGTTTGAACTTTAGAAGGTTTGGCAGATTTGCTTAATTTTAGTTGACCAAATTGTGAAAAAAACTCGAGATGTTTGGCGGGATTTCAACCTGCGCACCAGAAAAGGCCTTTGCCGGAGATCAAGACTCTAACCGCTAATCTACAAACGCCCCGTCTCACGCCATTAATTTAATCACACTTGGGTCGATATTACCCGCCCAACTTTACCGCCCATATATTATCCACCTATACGGGACAGCAAGCTGACTGCTCAGGCAGGATTTCCAAAGCAATCATATAGAATCCACCAGAATCACTACTAGGCTGGCTTAATTATTAGGAGGTCTGGGAGATTTGCTTAATTTGCATTGAACTTATTCCGAAAAAACTCGAGGTGTTTGGCGGCATTTGAATCCGCGCATCAGAGAAGGCCATTGCTCTTACCGCTAAGCTATAAACTCAAAATAAAACTACAAACTCAAACTCAACTCAAATTAAGCAAATCTGCCAAAACTCGTTATAATTTAGTCAGCCTAGTGGTCATTCTGGGGGATTCTAGAAGATTGCTTAGTAAATTCTGCTTGGGCAGTCAGCTTGCTGTTCTGTATAAGTGTATTTCATATGGGTGGTGATTAAATTAATGGCGCAAATTGGGGCGTTTTTAGCTTAGCGGTTAGAGCATTGGCCTTTGGCAAAGGCCTTTTCTGATGCGCGGTTTCAAATCCCGCCAAATGCCTCGAGTTTTTTTTCACAATTGGGTCAAGTCGAGGTTTGAGCTTCAATGTAATGGCTTCATAAAGTCGTGATAGATTACAGATCAACAATGACATTCAGTCATTCAGATTGCATGGATATCTACAATCGACTGCCATTTTATGACGAATAAAAGGACCTATTCAAATACGTTCATTAATCAAGGAAACAGTTAAGGAATTTGGGTCAAATAAAGTATGCGGTATAAATTAAGGCCAATAATAGGCAAGCGCTGCCTTCATCAAGGTGAGCTATAAATTGAGTCCTGATGTTCAAGTTGTATAAGTCGAGTCTGAAGCACGGTAGCAGTGAAAGGAGAAATGGAAGAGTCACATTGCATGAATCCAGCATGTACAGCAAGACACCCTTCACGGACAATATAGAAAATATCAGTCAGTGCCTACCAATCATAGAAGCAGTGTAAATTTAATATTTCAAGATGTGTCTCTTTGGATTTCGCATTGTTTGGCTCTATAAAATTCAATAATTGCGAAACGTTTAATGCCACGACGTATTTCAAATAGCTGGCGTAAAACTGTCGTACGATGGAGAACATTAGAAAAGTCTACAAGCGCAATGCTTTGCAGGAAAAATGACAATTATGGTAAGAAGAAGAGATCATGCACATTATACTGTGTTATAATATTTCAAACAACTATGAAAACAACATACACTGAGCATTAGAAAGATACGTATTTACAGTAAATATGTCCTTCCTTGAAGTGATGATGGCCATTATTCAGGTCCCTCTTTGTACTTCCTTTAGTTCAGTTTCTGGCAGAAACATACAAATATATATGAGTGTGAAATATTAGATGTGTAAACCATCCTCTGCATCAATTGTATTGCCGTCATTTTGTATATACAGGAGGTCCCAAAATATATACACAGTTTAAATAATTGTGAAGCTAGTGCTTATTATAATTTTATTAGTTCAAAAATGTATATACATATATTGAATGAACTGAATAAATCCGACAAATCAAGGAGGCCAAAGTGGCCATTTGTGGCTTGTTAGCCGTCATCAGCCAGTCATACGCAATCTCAAAGGTTGGAACTCGCGAGGTTCGCCTTTATCAATATGCGTAGTATATAAAATGACACATAGATGCCTATCTAGAGTGTATGGACTTTCCTCGTTCTGTTTTCCCTTGGGCCTCGACGTCGAGGCCCCGCAAGCTTTCAGCAACTACCATATAATAGCATCAAATAGACTACCACCATATGAAAGAGACTAGATTGACCACTTCTGGCCGAGTAGCTATCATCAGCCAGCCATACCAAAACCAAACTATGGTGGCCCTCGAGTCTTGTGCCGCGGGTTTGCTGCTTCGCCATTTTCCATCTCGAATATACAACCTTGTAACTAGGAAGTCACCAATCGGCTACAGAACTCACTCGTCCCGTTATGCGTTGGGGTTCCCTATCGAGCGACACCAAAGCCCTTGGATGCCTAGTATATTATGACAGGGAAAATTACGTGAGCAATCCATTTGATGTCTTGACGTCTCAAAAATAAATAGGTTTTTGTTTTCACAGGCAGGTTCTCTACGGCGCATGACAGTATTTATGGGTATCAAATATGCTTGTTTCCTGCTGGCGGTACGTTTATTTGTGCAAGATGCACTGCGGAGGGGGGAAGGGGGGGCTGTTGATCACTGTCCTGTTGGTTAGTGCTTTTCTCCCTCACCTTGTCGATGAGGGAGATGGTTTCGGGAAGCCAGGCGTTATTGATCTGCATGGACCGCGTTCGTTGTTTCCCGTCTTTATCTGTCTGTGCGCGTCCGGTCGTTAATTGCCAAGTCGTTTCCAGTGTCTCCGTTCTTATCAGGATGACAACCGCCCTCATTGGTGTTCTTTTGCAGACCGTATTCATTTGCTCTATGTCAAAGTCTGACAGGCAGTCTTATTGGTTTGCATTCTCCACTGTTCTGTTTACAGTGGCCGACTTGCGGACTTTGTGCCGCTACACGTCACATCCACAAGGAGCTCCCAGCTTCTACCGGGTGATGTTCCCGTACCATTTCAAGTTCAAGCCGCACTTTCTAGTCTCCGTGCAGCATAATTTGCAAAAATGGACTAAAATATTTGGTGCAAAGTATTCCGGGTTTTTTCTTAAAGGCGATATTAATATTTTAGGTTAAATTCTTAAACTGTTACTACTACCACTACAACTACTACTAAATTCCTGCATAAAATTACTCCGGCTATATTACGATGTAGGCAGGATGACTTACTGATGCAAAAAAGGCGCGGCTGCTCCCACGTCAGTGCGTAACCTCTCCCGCTCTAATCCATTAACATCAAGGCTGGCAAAGCCTAGAACAGCTTTCAGTGGCCGCTCGGATGCCTGCCACCACACATGACTTCGGATTCTGTTCCGCTGGAATGCATACCTACGGACTGATGAAGACCGAATCAAACTTTCTCTTACCTATTCTTCAGTACTTCTATACAAATTACACTCTAGTATTACGTAATTGTATACCGATCCATTTCAGGACACTTACGACCTGATAAGTGCATCGGCCGTAGCTCAATTGTTAGGGCGTTTAACTCTGACTAGAGAGGCCGCGGGCTAGAAACCCGAGTGTGGCAAAAATTTCAGCGGCAACATTAGAGTTTGGTATCGCCAGCTGACGTCGGCTTTTAAACCAGAAATAGGTATCCTAGCGTTCCTCTGTCTTTGTTCGTACTTCCTTAACAAAGTATTGCGAGTTCTGCAAGCAACTTGCCTACGTTTGTAAACGTTTGATTATTTCTCGTATACCAGCGAGAACGCATTTACGAAAACCTATAAATAACAATAAGCAGCATAACGCATATTTAGTACTGAAAAGAACTATAAGAATTGCTAAGTGTTTGTTAGGAACAATAAAATTTTCTCAATAATCCCTGGTTCTGGAGACGTAGAAAATAGCTGCAATTAAGAACAATATATTTTATTTTGTTAAGCATAAAGCTAAAGCAACCAATTCCTTTATAAAAAAAAACTTGTCTTAAGTCTCCATATTTTGTGCGTACAGTAGTCCGAGGATAAGCTTTTATTGAAAATCGTGGAATAAGGTCTCTCATCACTTCGCTATTTTTGAATGTCTTAATTTATGAGTTGATAAATTGCGCTTCGGTTCGACGTCTACATCAAAATTTTTAAAATAAGGTATAACCAAACAGCATTTACTGTTAAAATAGGTTTTGGATTTTAGTTTTTATAAAGATGGCCGTGTACAGTGGTCGCCGTTGACCACGTAACATTTCTTAGTTTGTATAAGTTTAATCATTGCTCCAATTCCAGTGTGAATATATTTAGGAAATCATATAAATAATAATGAGCGTCATAAGGCCTATTAAGTACTTAAAATAACTATAGGAATTACTAAGTGTTCGTAAAGGAATATAAAATTTTCTCGATAATGCCGTGGTTCTAAGGACGTAAAAAGGGCTCTTAATTAGAACAATAAATTTAGATATTGTATTAAGTTGAAAACTTGAAGCAACTCATTTCTATATAATAAAAGAATTTTTTGTCAAAATATTCTGTAAAGTCTTTTCTTACCGGTAACGTATTTATTGAATGTCATCGAAAAAAGTGTGTCATCAAATTGCTTGTTTTTACTATCTTCACTGATAAATTCGTAATTTGCGCATCTGTTCGACGTTTACAACAAAACCTTTAAAATAATGTAGATATAAAGAGTACTTACCGCAAGAAAGTGTTTTTGCATATTAGTTCTTAGAATGATTACCATGTTGCTTCTTTGTAGAAATGCCTCAGCAGTATAAACTCTGTAACTACTATTTACAAGATTAATAAAAAAATTCCGTAAAAGTTTACCTCTTAGAAATTGCTTTGATTAGATAATCAGCTGACGAACTTCTTTGTATATTTAATTTCTCCAACGTAATATCGCAGTAAAATTTGAAAATTTGAGAATTTTTTAAAGTTTTTGAAGATAAACGATTCAATTTGACTGGAAATGAAAGAACTTTATTTCTTCTTTATAATGGTTTACTTTCCGCATGAGAAGATTAATTCCACTTTCAGATTTTTTACTGGGTAATTAAAAAAACTGGCCACATACATTGCCATTTCTTGAAGTATTTATTATTTTTTCGTCTGTTCCTTTTCTAAATAGCGTAAAATGGGATTTTAAAGTTTAAAAAACTATTTTTCATCACGACGTACATTTAAAAAGGCATTATTTGTGTAAATCTACGAAAACATATTAGAAATTTGGTTTTCAATGAAGGACATTCTGTTATTGCATTTATACAACGAAACTTCACCAGATTGCTTAACATAATTTCTTAAACACATATGTTCAATGGTACTGCAAACAAATTTGGTTCCTTTAACTTAACTTCACTTTAATCTGAACAATTTTGCATCAACTTTGCCAGATCTGGAAGGGATATCTTCTGTTCCTATTTTATTTATTGTGGAGTTCCTCCTTATTATTATCAACTTTAATGTGCGGTTTTGTTCGCTCTTTCATAATAGCATCCATAATTCCTTCTACATGAGCCTACATTCGATTTCCCCAAAATTTTACGCAAAACTAATGGTTATTTATCGCAATAAACCTGACATAAATGACGATTCAACTTAGTTAAAGGCTTTTTCAGAATTCAATAAACTGAATGAATCACAATAATGTTTTCAAATATATGCCAAAGTGTCTAGGCTGATTTCATAATTAGCGTTCTATGGTCTTTGGCGGCTACTGGAGGTCAAATGTGGAAATGCTTCAAAACAGCAAACCACACTGTCGAGAGTACAAAATTTCTGCTAGATACCACGCATATTGTTATTCCTAAGATTTAAAAAACCTTCCATAATAGTTTGACTCTTTAAAATCTGCTTTAATTGGATATTTAGATAACGATCTTCTCTGTATATTTACTTTTTTCCAAGGTAATGTCACAGTGAAATTGGAGAAATTTGCAAATGTCTTCAATTTACCTGAAGAAAAGTGATTGAATTTGACTGCAGATGAGAGAATATACTTTTCACTTTATAACAGGTTATTTACCGCTTAAGGGGATGAATTCCACGATCCGTTATAAGCTTAAGAATGCAAAAAACAGGCCACATATATGATCATTTTTTGAAATACTTTTTATTCTTCGCTGTGTTCCGTTTCTACATAACGCTTGAACGGAACGTATTGTTTACAGAAAAAGTATCTTTCTATATGCGTAACATTTACCAAAACATTATATTGATATATTTCACGGTAATATATGGGCATTTTGCTTACGTGCAAGGCCAGCTCTGCGGTAAAAAAATGGTTTACCAAAATCTTTTTAATACTGCATTCTGCGCGAAAAACTTCACAGAATAGCAAAATATAATTTATCGAACTTCAATTTATGCTTGTTTCTGCATAAAATCCGATTTTTTTGGACTTGGCTTCACTTCTATGTGATCAAATTCGCACACATTTTTCCAGTTCTTGAAAGAATTATAATTCCACCTTCTTTCTTTAGTAGGGAATTCTTCCACAGCCCAATAAATATTAGAAAAAGGCTCGGTTATGTCGTATCTTATAGCATAGGAGATTTCTTAAGCATAAATGTACTCATGATTTAGCCAAAATGAGTGCCTATTTCCCTCAATAACTTTAATTGAGAAGGTAATTTTTCAAACTAAAGGCATCCAATTTATCAAACCCACACAGTTGGTCAAAATAACTTGTCCAAATACATGCTTAATTACTAAGTTAAATTTAAGCATGAAAGTTGTTTGCAAGACTCGCAGGACTGTAAGATTATACTCTTCCTACCTCTCTGACCTTTCCATAATTTCTCTCATCTTCCAAGGAACCGGAACTGGAAGCTCGCAGTCAGCGTTTAAAGCAGCAAATGCCACAAAAGTCATGCAGGTTCAATTGTTCACCTCATCATCACCAACACCAAAATCCTGCTATGCTGACCACTCAAAAATGAATGCGAATGTTCACGTTCAGTTGTATGCATGAGTAATGGAGAAGGCTGCTCGAGCAGCGGAAATGGTTGCTCAATGTTCTTAACGATTAAATTCGTACGAATTTCATCGTCAGAACAGCTGAACATTAGAGGGAGGAAAAATCATGCATCTATCTTTGGCGCACTACTAGAGGCGACTGTGCACGACACTATGCTGGTAGATCCATCTTGACTTTTACGGAAATTTGACTTGCGCGAAACCAAGTCCCCTTTAGGTTAGACTACGAAGACCGCGTTTTCTATGCTCGGCACGACGCGTAAATTGACGACAGATTAATGCGGCATGGGCACATCTTCCTATTAAACATTGAGGGTCCGTGTTCCGGCTAAGATTATTATTTCTTTCTTAATGCTTCGAATTTTGCGCAATTCTGCTGTCAAATTACTGCCATTGCACATTTTTGAAAAAAAACTGTCTATAAATCCAATGACGGCCAATAGGATCAGCAAAGATAATTCCGACACACATAGGCCAGAACTGAAAAAAAACCCCATAAAAACCGAATCCTTATTAGCAACGCTAGGGCTAATATATGATGCAACTTTTCATTCGTACCGGAACGCACACATTTCTTTGACAACAAACAACGACCTTTGTTTTCAACAAAACATTAAATTACATGCCTTCTTACCATAAATGTGTTTCAACTAAATCGGAAATTGTGCCATTTTCCAATTTACACGTTGAGTAATAGTATCCTGAGGCGCAATACTCTGATAAACACATGATTCAGCGACGCACCTAACAGATATGTTGGACGAAATAATTTAATTTACTTTTTTAACGATCTACTGAAGAATCCATAGAAGTTCTTTGAAATCATCAACTCAACTAGCAGGTTGCCATTTTGCAATAGCAGGTTCAAGTCCTGTACGGGGAATTTTCAAATCCTCAGAAGCATTAAGATAAAAAATCTAATACTTCTACCTCAATTGATTTTGATCCACCTACACGTACACCTTGTGTCCCACAAGTTGACCCCACGAACGCTTATCCTGTCTTGTTTGGCGCTTATGCTTTGCCGATCTAGTAAATGGGTACAGCAATGTCCTCGAGATGGCTTAATTTAGATATTGCTTCAAACTTGGTGGTGGTGGTCAAGCTAGAACCCATTTCTCTTCATCTTTTGAGCTGGAGCAAGAAAACAAGGCTGGATGACCTGAATGTGCCGATTCACCTAAGTCTCGGTCTAAGTATTCCGACCAATCAACTAGTTGGATAATTCAAAGACTGTCTTTCAATTTAGTATTATTGTGGTCAGTTGTGTAAAATTCTGTGTCAGTGCATGGGACAAGGTATTTTTCTAATGTTGATCACGCAGGGTCCCACATCCACTCCTTTATTTTGGTAACATGCATAGTAAACTCAACTGACGAACCTTATTCATCTCACTTAATGGTTTTCAACAACTTTTCGTTTCCAGCGATAGTACGCGTTGTTCTATTTTCTCGCAACCATATTCTTTTCAATGAATGTCCCAGGATACCCGGTCTCGCGAAGCAATTCCCGCATTTCCAAAATGGCTTCTCAACACTCTCTCCATATCAAATTTTTCTTGTCCCTTGTGCTGGGCAGCAGAATGGAGTGGGTTTCCGTTGGATGGATAGAAAGCTACTATAGTTCATATATTGTCCGATAAGGCAAGTAGCGCCATATTTTTGTCTGAACGGCTGTAAGTCAAATATGAATATAAATTAAATCCTCACACAATTCATAGCGCTGACAGCACCTGTCCAAAAATTGGGCGGGGGTGACGACGGGGGTATCTAGATTTGATGGTTAAGGGCGTATGTATTGTTCCGCAACCCGAAATTTCCAGAATGCCGTAGACGGACCTTAAAGGCAAATTACCTCATTTTTTGTCTATTTTTGAACTTATAGTGCGTTTTTGGGTGGCATTTGATATTATTTTTACGCATAATTTGATAATATGCTTACCCTCCCTGAATTTTAACGGGGAAGATCCAGGGGTGACAACGGGGGTTAGGACGGGGATAGGCGAGTTAAAAATTCCATCCTCACCTCCGTCGGATCCCCGTCATCACACCTAGATCACCTCTATCTCCACGAAAGTTCGACAGGGAGATCAGGTGATATCGCTTGTAGGGGAGTTTGGCAATCTACTGTAGAAACACCGATGGATGCACATCACGAATAAGTATGAAAAAGAGTATTAAAGTTGTAATTTTTTTCGACTGGCAACGGTACAGACAAAAAGATGGCGCTGCTTGCATCATCGGACAATATATGAACGATAGCAGTTTCTTACCCATCCAACGGAAACGTGCTCTAGTCCACTGCTTAGCACAAAGTGCTAGAACAATTTGCTTGGCAGAGCGTATTAAGAAGAAACTTACAAAAAGGAAGCACTTGCTTCGCGAGACCGAGTATCCTAGGAGATTCGTTACAAAGAGTATGGTTGCAAGAGAAGTAGAGCACAGCATATCTTTTCTGGAAAACAACACCATATTCTCACAGTACCCTTTCAAGGGATGTGGTAAATCAACTCCTAAGAAGGCACCTTGACCAAGCTGTGTCAGGAAGCTTTCCAGCAACACAGATTCGGATATAATTCTCAAGTAACCCAGTCGTACACGGGTAAAGTAAGACAAATTGTCCGGATCAGGCCGTATTAATGTGCATTTACCCATTTACTTGATTCTGCGTCAGGTTATAATGATCGCCTTAGCCAAAACTTATCAAAAATAATAATTTAACAACTCGAGGCATGGATAACTGAAAGTGAATTAAGGAGCATGTTCACCGCTATTTCCATGCACATTGTGGATTCCAGTTATCGTGTGAGCCTGTATGAAGCCTTCCAGGTGACTTATGGGGTCCTGCGCTGATTCAATCCGCAAAGGAAAGCATGTGCTTGCACTGAAGCTGCCTTCTTGAACAGACAATCACAAATGCCGCAAAGCCGGTCTAGCCTGACGGCTAAGAAGGCGAATGAACACCTAGGTCGATGCAGTCTCTCCGGCCAATATACTTCAAAGCCAACCAGACAATGACCGTTCTCGCTCGCTGGCAGGTTTGCTGCTAAACCCCACGCAGAGACCGGTTAGCTTCATGGCTGGTCGTGCACTCCGAAGGTAAATTTCTTCCTTCCTATTTTTCATTCCTCTCTATACAGAATAAACTATTTCTGCTACCCTGGTTTCCAAGATATTTCTTCCAAGGAAACATGGTCTGATGATCACAGCTGCTTGTGTTAAACTTAAACCCCTGCGATAGTCCTACGAAATTTCCCCAAGTCCATGGTTCAGTGAATGCACTGGCACAGAATCCGACACAACTAACAACAACGATACTGAATTGAATGACAGTCTTTGATCCGTCCTACTAGTAGATTTGTCTGTATACCAATGTCAAGACTCAGGTCAATCGTCGCATTTAGCTCATCCAGCCTTGTTTTCTTGCTCTAGCTCAAAGGTGGAGAGCAATGAGTTCTAGCTTGACCACCACCACCAAGTTTGAAGCAATGTCTGAACCACGCCATCTCGAGGGCATTGTTGCTCACATTAGCTACATTAGCAAATCATCAGCACCAAATGAGACACGGTAAGCGTTCGTAAGCTCAACATATGAGGGATCAGGTGCAGCTGTAGGGTGGTCAAACTGAAATCGGGTAGAAGTCCTCATTTGTTTTATTTCTTCTGCAGATTGAACATTTTTCCAGGAATCCACACTGCCTTTCCAAGCTGGAAATGTGGTAGCCGACTTGCTGATCTCAGGGGACTTCCACGGATCATTCAAGGGATTGCAGAAAAGTGAATAAAACTCGATTTCGTCCAACCTAGCTGTTGAGTGCCCCGCTGAATCATAAATTTCTCAGCGTATTGTGTCTTAAAATACTATTATTCAAAGTCTTAATTGGATAGTGGTACTTTTCTCAGTTTTATAGAAATATAGTCAAGTAAGGTAAGTGAATTAATTTGCATTACGGGATAATATGATGAAAGAAAAGAATATCTTCCGAAAATCGAGTTGCACTCGTGAATTTTCGAAAGAGTATACCTTGTTCGTCTTCAGACTAAATGTAATATGAGGGCTGGGAATGTCGCACTAGAGATTTTGGGGGCAGAGTTTACAAGGAACGGGGTGGGATTGGGTGGGAGGGGTACGGTGACGTGACTACTGCGGCGACAGTTTGTGCTGGTGAGGGGAGGGAGGTGTGAATGTTTGGATGGTGGGCCACCTGTTCGGGGAACGGGGGGGGGTTCAGAGTCAGTGCAATTCTACTTTTCCGAGCACGGACAGCCTGCTGTTTTTTCAGGCTGGAGGCAGGTTAGTAAATTATGCGCTAGACCCGGCAAAGTTTGAATAAAGCTCTGCGTGCCTGTTAATACTAGCAGGGCTCGAGACCCAAGCTTCGATGGTTTTTCTCACGTGCCTTGTATTAGCCACGGCGATCACCTCGGTGCCATCCGAGTTGAATCGGTGCTGAAACTTAACGGAGTGCACAAAGGCAGGCACAGAGTCTTGCGATGACTGACGAGCAACTCTACTCTCTTTACCACTGTTCCGATCTTAACTTCCTTTGGAAATCTATCCATTTTAACTCAACTCTACTTAATGAGACTGGAAGTCTTATCGTCAACAAATATGAATTCCAACCTGAAAAGCCAATGTGGTTCGAGTTTGCCTGAAAATCTTTTCGAAGAGGTACCGAAAATAATAAATGCCACCACAAAGGAATGAGTTCTAGAATGAAGAAACGAGCCGATCTGCAAGAGAAGCTCAAATCATTTCTCCCTTTTACTAACGGAAGCAACATATCGAAGAGAGTTGTCAATTTATCGCGAAGGATCCTGACATCTGCATGATCAAACCGCCTGTCAAAAGGAATGCAATTCAGTCATGCCAATGCGACACCGACTAATTATCTAGACAATATCGAGTCCCTCCTGACGATATGCCTGCGGACCTACGCAGCTACGCAACAGGTCTCCTCCGGCAGAGGAAATACCATTTATCCCTACTTATCTAGGAGAGCATGTGGTTACCCTCAATGAAGGCTGATGACAGTATAATCATTGTGCCCGCTGACAAAGGTGGAACAGCAGTCCTCCTAGACAAGACCGAGTACGTCATCAAGGCAGACCAAGTCTTTCATGACATAAAGGCATACAAATTACTTTTATTCGGACCCAACTAAAAAGCAGATCGCTGTTATAAAAAATAGGGTGAACGAGTTTTCTCGGTTGAAACTTATCACCCCCGGGACGCCCAATTTATCAACCCTGGTGATCCTCGCATCGCACATGCAAATGGCCTTCCAAAAGTGCACAAGGCTGATGCACAATTGAGAATGAGAGTTCCACTAAATGGATTCCCCACATACAACCTCGCCAAATGGCTATACAGGAAACTAAAGCAACTAAGTGATGGATCGCAATACGACTTCAAAAATGCGTTGATATTCCTGCAAAAAATTCAAGGACTTAAAGTAAATCTTAACGAATGTATTATGCTTTTCTTCTTACCGCACGATTTGACCGTTGATAATGTAGAGCGGCGCTTAGATGAAAATCCTATTGATATTACAAAACAACACGTGCTGGAAATGTTCTGTCTCAGGAACTATTGTCACTTTGATAGCAAGTACTATCAGCAAGAAAAGGGCACCCCAATGGGCTCGCCAATATCTGGGCTACTTGCTGAGCTAGTCTTAGAGAGACTAGAAGGGTAAGTTTTGCGACGTGTTGAACCAAAAATGTGGCTCCGCTACGTAGATTACACATTCGTCATCATAAGGGCTTGCGACGTCGAACGGCTGCACCAGAGTCAAAATGGGGTTTTCTCAGAAATACAATCTACCCGCGAAGAGGCAACAAGAGATGCCCCCTATTTCTGAATGTGACAAAACAAAGACTCACGGATGGCGAACTCTGAACAAGCGTCTACCGAAAGGACTCCACTGCAGAAATCATCCTTTACTATAGAAACAAGCACCCTGCAGCTCAAAAAAGAAGCTGTGTCCGTACACTTTTCCTACGGGCCCTAGAGTTATTGCAGTAATGATAGTTTGCTCAAGAGAGAACTAGCGTATTTGTATAAATTATTCCAGGCCAATGAATATCCAACAAGCTTTGTCAAAAATTGCCTTAGGCGTCGGGGTCTAGCATAAAATCTCCCTCCCAATGGAGATGTAGTGCCACGGGAATTTTATTCTCCGCCCTACACGAATGGAATAGCTGCGACTATTTACGCCATTTACCGCATACCTTGCGCCGGCTGCATTGTTTTCATATTGGCCAAACAGGCTGACGTCCTGAGACCCCCATCAAGCAACATAAGTTAGCCGTTTGTCGACGGGACCCTTTATTACTCGTATTTGCGCGCTCCCTTGGGTGCGATCACCGATTTAATTTGAATGGCACCAGGGTGATTGCCATGGCTAATACAAGGCAAGCGAAAGAATTCATCGAAGCTTGGCATTCGAGTCCGGCTTGTAGTAACAGACGAGTAGACCATTATTAACACTATGCCGGCTCTAGCGCATTGTCCACTAGCCTGCCTCCAGCCTGAAACAAAAACCAGCTGACAATGCTCGAAAAAGTAGAATTGCACTGACTCTGAACCCCCCCCCCCCCCTTCCCCGAACACATGGCCCACCATCCAAACATTCACACCTCCCTCCCCTCACCATCACAACCTATCGCCGCAGGAGTCACGTCACTGTAAACCTGCCGCCCAATCCCGCCCGGCTCGTTGTAACCTCTGCCCCGATTACCGCTAGTGCGACATTCCCAGGCCTCACATTTCATTTAGTCTGACGATGAACAAGGGATAATCCTTCGAAAATTCACAAGAACAACCCCATTTTTCGAATATTTTCTTTCTTTTTTAATATACTCATGGTAATAAAGCATGTAATTTGATATTTTGTTGATAGGATACGTTTTTGACTGTGGTCAAAGATGACGTGTGTTCCGCTACGGATAAAACGTCACACGATTTGTCAGCTGCAGTGCTCATTATGTGGTTTATTTTGTTATGGATTATGTTTTTTTCCCATTCTATGATGTTTGTGTCTCAATTATCCGTGCTGATCCTCTTGAATGGCATTTAAAGTTCAGCCAATGTTTTGGAAAATGTGCAGTCGTAGAAATGTGACACTCAGAATTGCACAAAATTCGGATACTGAAAAAAATTATCTTAGCCAGAATGTTAGCTCCGAACCTTTAAGTGGATCAGGTGTCCCTTGCAGCATTGATATTTCGTCACCTTACATGTTATTTCGAGCATAGAAAATGTCGTCTTCGTAGTCTGAAATGAAGGTTACTTGTATTGCCGCAAGTAAAATGGCCGCATAAGTCAATACGGATTTACCTACTTAGTGAAAATTAGTTTTCTTAAGAATAACTACGTCACATCATTTACAAAAGTATAAATGCACAGAACGAGTGCATGCGAATACAGGCAAATACAATACTTTAATGATTTTATCAAGTAAGGCTTACAGATATGTAGAATAACTTAAAATATTTATCAATCATATTAAATAATATGATGAGAGTGTCACTAAGCCTATAGGATATATGACAGTGAATGTAAATTGCGGGTTGAATTTTAGAACAACATTAAAAATGCAGATAAAATGCTACGTAAAAGATAATTTCATACATGGTGATTTTTTAACGCAAATAACGATGGATATGGCTGTAAAGAAAACGAACTGCCCCGTATTAAGTTAACTAAACTGTAAAAAAGTAATTTTTGCTTGTGCTTTACAAAATATATTTAAACCTGTAGGGTATAAGACATTAATTAAGGCGCTTATACTATATCTCTACCAGCTTTTTTGGTTGAGACTTTGCAGTAGGTGTAAACGAAGGCCATTGAACTGTTTCATTCTGAAGTGTAAAAAAATTTCCGCATTACTTTCGTCCATGAAAAGAGAGTTAAACGCTCTATTTTCAATGTACCAGACGTGAATGTTTCACCAAGCATCCTGCAGTCGTTGTCATGTCACAAATAGGCGCGCGGATACGGAGATAGAAAATTGGTCTTTATTGTACGTCCATTATGGGACATGTCAAATATCCGTTTTCTATTTCGGTATATTTATATGTGGGATATGACGTCAGTGATGGCCATACGAAACGGTCGTATATCGATGTAAGGCCAGCGATATGACAGCAGCTACATGAGAAGATACATAAAGTTAACATTGGTTCATCTCGCCACCTATAATTACCTGTTGAGCTTGTGTGACTGCTGTGTTATATCATATTTTTGCTTTATGGAAATTACGTACATTACTTGATGAACGGAAAGCGCAACAAGCACGCCAATATCCCTGATGTAAACCATCAATAAAAAGATTCCGTGGCTCAATGGTTAGAGTATTAGCTTTCTGATCGTGCGTTCAAGATTGGGGTAACGCACACAATGGCTAAGAATATTACTGGCTGATAATAAGAATAGTCATTCAAGTTTGTTTTGTTTTCGGCGGCAATTTTCATCTGTCTCTTTAGGGTTTTTATGCATTTTGTGTAAACGGTAGCAGATGGAATCTGTAATTTTAATCACATTTGCTCTTCCGATTGCATTCCTCTCTAGGCAAGACAGGAGTTTGGCTAATATTGTGCATTCTGCTTTTTTATCTCCTGCCAATTTAATTTCTGATCGTGATATATATCAGTATATTTAAGGTCTATAGGCGTAGACCGAAATTGTATAGATATATTTGTATTTAAACCCGTCAATCCCTGTGAAATATGCACATGCTGCCATCAGGCAGTGTTAGATACCTTTGTGCCTTCTTGTAATATCGGAAGATCTACAAGATAAAGTGCTTGATAAAATTTTGCCGTGATATTACTTGCTATGACATCCATGATGGCGTGATACCTTTAACTCCGCAAATTTATTGGTGAAGTTCACAGTAGGTGGCCCTTGAACCTGCGCCTGTCCGTAAGTTGGTTTTCACACTCCCTTATTTTAATACTGACATTCAGGGTTTCTTCGATGACCTACTTCATAAATTAAAGTGTAAGGTTGTTTTTATGACTACATCTAGATGTCACAAATGCAGTTCACACAGGTTTGCTTCAATGCACGGATTCGCACTACACCTTCATACCTGAAATGAATTCAGTCCTGCGGATGATACTTCCAGTTGCCTTACTAACCCTGCTGTCAGCTGCAGTGGCGATTGACAAGTTCATTTTATATTATCTGTTTAGACAGATAGTTACAAAAGCCTCAGACATTCCGTTATATATCTTCGCTTCCTGTAAGGAACGTAAGAAAGTTTTAATTTTAATTCGGGCACGAGACTATATAACTCCCGTAGGACAGCTGGTCTTGGGCTACTTCTCAGAGGGGAGGGTTAACTAGTATTTCATTCTTAACTCGATATTAACCCTGATCATTGACACATGGCAGATAGTGTGAGGTATCCGCTGCCATGTGTTGCTAACATTTCTTACAACCGTCTGATAAATTTCGTTTGTAAAAAATAGTGATTTCAGGTTCTTTTTCAGTAAATTCTTTTACTTTTATCACTTAAAGGTGACCACAGTTCATTTGCCAGTTATACAATTCATCAGGTTAATGGCCTGTATACCGTACAAGTGCCCATTTCGAATAAATTCGTGCTAGGTTGTTTTTGTTTTCTTTCTCTCTCTAAGGTTCAACATAAGTATCCACTTTTAAGCCAAAATTTGTCACTCCAATGGGAACTCCACTTCACCCTTGACAATGATGAATACATTGCCGCCAGTGGGACATGTTACTTGAAGTCTTGATATATTTCGCCTTTCCTTGTCCTGTACTATGCCGTAAGTCACAGGCTTCTATTTGACTATGCGGCGAAAGAAGCTTACTTAGGCCCAATCATATACCCCTAGTTCCAGCATTTTGTCTTGCGGAAACGGTGGTTATAGAGTTTTGAGGGGTAGTGAAATAGGATGGGCAGAAAATGAAATTTTTAGAAGTGTGAAGTGAAAAAAATGTAGTCGAAGTTGCTTCCCGCAGCCGCTGGCAGTAAGGTGTTCCGTATGTAAATTACAGGTGCACGCGGTGCTCCGCGCCGCATTTGATACTAATCTGACTCCAGAATGGTAAGTTGAACCTCAGGTAAATTGAAATAGACAACCTCTTAACCACAATTTTTATTTTTCAGGAAATTCAAGAAACATGCAATTTGATGATCGGGTTTTCGCGCGCAAATTTAAACGATAATGCAAAGTAGAAAAACCTACAGATGTAAATAAACCACACTTATTATGTAGCGTTTTACGAAGTGATGTTGATGCTTCGATGGTGCTTTATGTTTTCTGTTGGAGAAATCTCGCAGATTACTATTTTCCTTGCGGAAGTCATGCACCTTCACAGTATTTTTATTGGGGCTCGAACTGCAGATAAACCGACTGGAATCTACTGGATTGCAGTTGAATAAATCTCTTCCCCTAAATTGGAAACACGTACGTCATAAGTGGCATCAGCTGATGAATACATGTATGTGATAAACGATGATTATTCATTTTTTCACTTAAATTCACACTTTGGGGCATTTATCTTCGCATCTGAAATCGCGTCATCGATTTGTACGAAGGAGACAGTTTTAAAAATGTATTGGCTTTCAGAAACCTAACTTAAAGAATAAATACAAGTGCTGTCAGTCAGCCTGATAATATGCTGGGCAAAATATGCACGTCTCCCTCTTACACTTATAAAAGAAAGGCTTTTATATGATATACAATAATAGAACAAAGAAATATGAACATCGTCAAGTGTCTACTGCAGACATCGCGAGTAAAAATATATGCATGAATTTGCGTTTCGCAAGTGGCAAGACTACAAAGATTGAAGGACAGGGAAAGATAGATTTTTTGCAAATTTTTATCGAAAATGACCCCATTCACAGAGACGACGGGACGAATTCAGGAAAATATTTCAATTTTGAGTTTAACCCAAAAATATATAGCTTATAGAGACAGATGCATAGTCGGCTTCTTTATTTCCCTATCTTAATATGAAAGGTGACGAGCTTGAAATGGATTCGCCCCTTGGCAGGACATTAAGCCCTGGACAACGCCAGCAGTCCCGAGAAGGGAACTTCGGATTTTGTACACAACAATCTCTCCTCCGGGTGGCTTCCACTATTACACCCTTCTTTTTGTGTATCACCTTGGAGATTACAAATGGCGTACGTAAATTGTGGCACCATAGGAAGTCACCGTTACAACAAATGTAATTTGAGGTGTCCTGGGAGCCTTCAGGAAAGCCGTCACATTTAGCGAACAATCGGTCGAACGGTGGGCCAAAACGTCTAAGAGCCCCTTTTGGGTGTTGATCTGCGCCTTCATTGTAAACTGTATGTTAGAAAATACAGAACGCAGGGCGGCGCAAAAGGCAAGCAAATCCCATTTTCAGGTCATGGAATATATCATAAGCACAGCGCACCCACTATATAGGTAACGCAACTACCTATAGGTTTGATATAATTGTTCCGCACAACGAGAAGATGGATCAAAGTTAAGCGTTAGTCCATATAAAATCGTGTAACTATACCATTTTAATGCAGTTTTGAGGGCTTCTGTCATTTAGTCCAAATACGTTGACTGACACTGTCTGAATCTGTTGGTTAGGGACAGTCGTTCTCTATTAAAGTGGGACTATTATTAGGTAAGCTAGCATGTTTCACCTTGATTGACGTACGCAGATATTTCATCCATTCTTCACATTACTTTCGTGTCTGCTACCACTCTCTGACTATGTCTTCGATGACAAATCCGCAACGGATCTCGAAACGTCAGGCGAATAAAAGTATTGTTCCAGCGATCGAGTTGTCTTCGTCTGATGACTTCCTGGGATTCGCATGCTCACTAGACCGCTATCGTAAAACACAATAATGGTGTTGGTGCTGTTAAAATATTGTTGCGTTCAAACGGAAGGGAGGCTGATGATTTGGTACTGTGTTTCTACTCTGATGATATATATTGACCAGCGGAAAAATGTGACGGGATGGAAGGGCTAACGAATGGGTCGAGCAGATAAGGGTGCAAAGGACGGAGATCAGGGGTGAAAATTGTAAATAAGCGTAGATTTTGAAAAAGGGACGGAGAGGCCGTGTCTCCTGTAGTAAGCGAGCAAAGTGCATTGGACTTAATTCAACAGATATCTAATCGCGCTCCGACATTATGGAAGTAATGGTTTTAATGCAAGACTATTTGTTGCTTACTCGATAGGAAATCCTCCAGGAAAACTGTAAACCAACAATCGTACCAAAAGAATGGAAAACGAACTGTGATATGAGACTTTCTGTGATACGGTAGGAATTTTAAAACAATAGGGAGGAATTTACAAATATATACAATGTATTGACTGGTTTATCAAACCAATGAACGGGATACAGACGGTACAAAAATCAAGAAAAATGTTTAACAATATCAACAAAAATCGTAGTAGACTTATCGTAACTCGGCGAGCGATACTATGGTTCCACACGGAAGCGAGGAGGTCTGAAACGTTAAGATAGCCAGGACAGTCAGTTAAAACAAACGTTAAGCTACAAACGTCTTGCCTCGCGCCGTGAATTAAATCACTCTTGGGTTGATATTACCTGCCCAACTTTACCATCCATATGGAATCCACCAATACAGAGCAGTAAGCAGACATCCCAAGAAGAATTTCCAAAGCAATCATCTAGGATCCACCAGAATGACTACTAGGCTGCCTAAATTATTAGGAGGTTTGGCAAGTTTGCTTAATTTGAGCGGCAAAGGTCTTCTCTGATGTGTGCGTTCAAATCCCGCCAAATGCCTCGAGTATTTTTCCAATTGGATCAACTCAAATTAACCAAATCTGCCAAACCTCGTAATTATTAAACAAGCGTGTTTCATGATGCTTCGCTGATGTACCTCGACATATTAAAATATTGCCTACATTTGTTTTTGAAATACGTTCATGCCCAAACGTTTTATTTTTTAGTAAGCGTTTGCATGCAGTCGCATCTTATTTGCGCCTTCTGCTTGCGAATTCATTGATTTAACCACACAAGTGAGGTCTGGTAGGCAAAAGGACGGATCTTAGAACACATGCTGAAAGTTAATTAGATATTCCATGCTTCGAGCGCCTTGCTGTGTATTTAGCCAATATCTCGGTGCGGGCTTTCCCTCATTTGGAGCAGCTTCCTCGCCCGGTTGATTGACCAAAAAAGGCTTGCTCGCGCGAACATTGTGGGGCCGATTTTCCTTCTAGCACAGGCGCGCCATGAGCTTCATTTTTGAAAGCAACTTTTAAGGGTCTTGGGTTTTGCCAATAGTAGAGGAGATGCGATTTCCAGGGAGCAGTTCAGAAAAGGAAGATGTGATCACTGAAACAAGAGTTTTGTTTGCCTGATTTTTCGGATTCCCTCGGAAATCCTTAATCATAGGTGATGATAACAAAGTCATGGGTATGCGCAGATGGGGTGGAGACGTACGTGAAGAATGTATTGGAAGCGGTTCGCCGCCATCTCACCCCACCTGGATTTGGATTTGCGCACAGGCTAGAATCAAAGATCGGGCGCCGGGTCATGAGACCGAAAGACCCACTGCCATGGCAGGAAACGGCTGGATTCCTTTACCGGATCTGGTGCAGTTGTGTACAAAGCAACTACGTCGGAGAAACCGGGCGATAACTCCGGACGCGAATGCCCGAGGATGCGCGGCGTTGAGGAAGAAAGACGCCAACTCCCAGCTCACAGCTCCCTCGACGGGACCTGGCCCTATTTTCAAGTTTGACGAGGCCGAAATCCTTGCAAGGGGAGACAACCGCGTGAGCCGCCAACTGCTCGAGTCATGGTTCGCAGGCCCCCAGTCGCTCAACAAGCGCAAAGAGTAAGCGTTTCCATACGGTGTACTGAGACATTTCCTGAGCAACAGAATCAGTCACGTAGGAACGACTGGGCGCAACAACGACGCTGACGACAGCGAGCATAATTGTCGTGCAATTATCAAGCCCGTATCCGATGCTGACAAGCAAACGGTGGCAATCAGTGACTCGAACGCGAAGTGTCAAGACAATACCACATCAATTAAGATCACAACCGACAAAGCAGGGGACCCGTGGACTAGAGGCAGCGTCTCCAACGCAATGAATGAAGGTCCCGGGTTCAAATCTCGGGGGTGCCAACACTCGAGATTGGGTATGACTGGCTGATGACGGCTAATAAGCCAGAAATGGCCATTCCGGTCTCCCTTTGCTTCGTCGGATCCACTTCTTCATCATATCACCTTTGTCACTATGTGACGGTCATTGAGGGTTTGCGTTGCAAGCTCCTTGGCAAAGCGGAACTTAATTGTTCCTTGACTAGATCGGTGAAACACCTGCATTCATTCGACACAATCGATGCCTACAGAAATGAACAATTATCAACACACGTGGATGACCACTATGAACTTTAAATAGCGTATAGCCTGTGCATGTCTCTATCCCGTTTGCGCATTACCACAACTTTGTCATCATCACATATGATTAAGGATTCCCTAGGGGATCCGAAGCGTCAGGCAAATTAAACTCTTGTTGCAGTGATCGCATCTTCTTCTTCCGGACTCCTTTCTGGGACTCGGATTTTAGCTACTATTGGCAGCAGTATTCAGTCGCGGGCAATAGAGTGACAAGCGCAACCGTAGAAAAGCGGCCAGCATTCAAAAGGGGAAGGGACATGGGCACGTGGTTCAGAAATAAGAAGACAGCTTACATGATGGGAATCAAGCCTATGAACAGAAGGGTGAGTTCTGCAAGCAACTTGCCTAGGTATGTAAATAATAGACTATTTTTCTGATACCGGCACGAAAACTAAGAAACCAGGCAGTTTAGGTACTTAAAAGCACTATAATAAGTCACAATGGCAAACCTATGTTTTCCGCATTTCATTAGCGGTCCAGTACAATGCACGGACAGAAGTGGTAAGCCATAGGAAGTGCAGTTCTTAAAGAATGAAAGGAAAGAAGGAAGACCTAAAAAAGAAGGAAAGAAAACCTGGACAAGGCAATGCATGACTTTCCACAGCTTCGTGACCCTTAATGTCAAACCGAACTATGTCCACGGAATGGCAACCAGAATACACCATATCTGCTCTCCCGAAACAGCAGAAGTAGAAGTGCAGCAGCTAAAACACACACTTTACGAA